>OV702289.1:111442620-112042620 GCA_916181665.1 Avena sativa | reverse complement strand
TATTGCCGTTTTCTTGAGCTTTTGCCCATGGTTTTTGGGTTCCAGCATGATTTACAACTACCGTACGACCCGATACATGTTTGAAAGATATGAACAAAAACTCATCATTCTTCCTGCTTTATGCCTGTTTTCATGAGCTAGTGCCCATACTTTTTGGGTTCTAGGGCGATTTAGAACGTCCGTATGTCTAGATACATGTTTGAGAGATATGACCAAAAACTAGTCCTTTTCGTGATTTATGGCTGTTTTCATGAGCTATTGCCCACATATTCGAGGCTCCAAGGCGCCTTGCAAATACCATAAGTCCCGATAAATTTTTGGGAGATATGACCAAAAACTTGTCGTTTTCGAGTTTTATGGCAGTTTTCATGAGATTGCCCACACTTTTGGGGTTCTAGGGCACACCTGGTACATGTTTAGGAGTTAAGACCAAAAACTCACTGTTTTCGCATTTTTTGGTCCATTTTCATGAGCTATAGCCCTTAGTTTTGTGGTTTCAGGGTGATTAATAATGACCATGGGAACCAATGCATGTTTGAGTGTTTATGACCCAAAACTCGTCTTCTCGTGTTTAATGGTTGTTTTCACGAGCGATTGCCCACAGTTTTGGGGTTTTAGGGCGATTTACAACGACCGTTAGACCCGATACATGTTTGAGACATATGACCAAAAACTCGTCCTTGTCGTGATTTATGGCCGTTTTCATGAGCTATTACCCTCAGTTTTGGGTTTTTATGGCAATTTACAACGATAGTTAGACCCGGTAAATGTTTGAGATATTTGACAAAAAACTCGTCGTTTTCACGTTTTATGCCCATTTTCATGAGATATTACCCACACTTTTCGGCCTCTAGGGCGATTTACAACATCCATAAGACCTGATACATGTTTGAGCGATATGACCAAAAACTCGTTGTTTCCGTGTTTTATGGCCGTTTTCATGAGCTATTGCAAACACTTTTGGGGTTCCAGGGCGATTTACAACAACCGTAAAACCCGATACTTGTTTGAGAGATATGACCAAAAACTCGTCCTTGTCGCACTTTACGGCCGTTTTCATGAGCCATTTCCCACAATTTTGGGGTTTAAGGGTGATTTACAACTACCGTAAGTCCCGATACACATGTTTGAAAAATATGAACAAAAACTCGTCGTTTTCGCATTGTATAGCCATTTTCATGAGCTATTACCCACAATTTGGTGGTTCCATGGCGATATACAACTACCGTAAGACCCGATACATGTTTGAGAGTCATGACCAAAAACTCGTCCTGTCACGCTTTGTGGTTTCAGGGCGCACCTGGTACATGTCATGTGCTATTGCCCTTAGTTTTTGGATTTTAGGGCTATTTACAACGACCGTGATAACCGATTCATGTGTGAGTGTTATGAAAAAAACTCATATTTTTCGCGTTTAATGCCGTTTTCATGAGCTACCCACAGTTTTGGTGTTCCAAGGCGATTTAAAACGACAGTTAGACCCAATACATGTTTGACATATATGGCCAAAAAATCGTCGTTTTCGCGTTTTATGCCCATTTTCATGAGCTATTGCCCTCACTTTTGGGCCTCCAGTGCGATTTACAACATCTGTAAGACCCGATAGATGTTTGAGCGATATGACCAAAAACTCGTGGTTTTCGCGTTTTATGCCCATTTTCATGAGCTATTGCCCACACTTTTGGGCCTCCATGGCGATTTACAATGACCACAAGACCCGATACATGTTTGAGAGAAATGACCAAAAACTCGTCCTCGTCGCGCTTTATGGCCGTTTTCTTGAGCTTTTACCCATGGTTTTTGGGTTCCAGCGCGATTTACAACTACCGTCAGACCCGATACATGTTTGAAAGATATGAACAAAAACTCATCATTTTCCCGTTTTATGCCTTTTTTCATGACCTATTGCCCATACTTTTTGGGTTCTAGGGCGATTTAGAACGTCCGTATGTCCAGATACATGTTTGAGAGATATGACAAAAAACTAGTCCTTTTCATGATTTATGGCCGTTTTCATGAGCTATTGCCGACATATTCGAGGTTCCACGGCGCCTTGTGATGACCCACAAGTATAGGGGGTGTATCGCAGTATTTTTGATAAGTAAGAGTGTCAAACCCAACGAGGAGCAGAAGGTGTTGGCTAGTGGTATGATTCAGGAATTCTCTGCAAATACTTAGCAAACGGATTTTTAGGGGTTTTCGATAAAGCAAGTAAACAAAGTATGAGTAAATGAAAGACAATAGGAATGAATGCAGCAAGTGGCCCAGTCCTTTATGCAGCAAAGGACAAGCTGGTTGTATTTCTATAGATGACCAAACGTTCTCGAGGACACATGGGAAGACTATCAAGTGCTTTCGCTTCATATAGTCGATTAATCTTATTTAGCTTGCTAAGTGTTGTGTGGGTGAACCTGTTCTAATGTACCATCCCATCCAAGACTTAATACATACTTGTGATTAAACCCCCTTGCAAACATCCGTAAGTACAAGATAGTAATTAAGGTAAAACCTAACCATAGCTTTAAACTCTAAGACCCTTACGTCCCTTGTGCAATGGTTTCCTAACGGGGGTTCATGTTTCTGTCACTCCGGCGACCCTTACGATTAGTAGCCAAATACACAATGCATTCCCCTAGGCCCATATAGGTGAAGTGTCATGTAGTCGATGTTCACATGACACCACTAGAAGAAGTACACCACAACTTAAATAACAATCTATTGAATCTTTCTCAACACAACTCCACTACTAACAACAAGACTTCTCCCATGTCCTCAAGAACAAAACGAACTACTCAGAAGACATCACATGGATCATGATCAGAGGTGGAATAATGATGTATAACAATCTGAACATAAACAATAATTCAATGGTTCACTCAATAGCATCAACTACAAAGAGTAATCAACACCGGGAAAGTTTCCCCTATGAACTATAGCAAGGTTCAACCAATTGTTACAGCAATATGGAGATGGTGATGAGGGTGCTCATGGTGATGATGGTGGTGATGATGATGATGATCCCGATGAAGTCCAGCTTGATGGTGGTGTTGATGGCGACGATCTCCCCTCTCCGGGAAGGAATTCATCTGGCAGAAATATGTCTACCGGAGAGATCTTTCTCTCTCGGTGTTTTCCGCCCCGCAAAGGCAGCGGAATCTTTCTGTGGTCGCTCCCCTAGTCTTAGGGTTTCGGGAGGAAGATATACGCCAGAGGAGAGAGGCTGGAGTGGGCCAGGGTGGCTACACCACTCCCTGGCGCGACCTAGGCCTGCCCACGCCATGGAGTGGTGTGGCCCCCCTATGGCCCACCTCCACTCCATCTTCTGGCATCTTGAGTCTTCTGGAAAAATAGAATTTTCCGTATATTTTCCCGGATTTTGTGATCTTCGCAAATTTTGCCTCCAAACAGCACCTTTTCCATCAGAATCCTGACTGCAGCGATCCATACTCCAAAAGTCATCAACCATGCAAAAATAGATGAAATAACATAAGTATCACTTCTCAATACGAAATATATCATTGAATAATAGTGAATTAAGACATAGAATAGTGATGCAAAATGGACGTATCACCTTGCAACAACCATAAGTCCCGATAATTTTTTTGGAGATATGACCAAAAACTTGTCGTTTTCGAGTTTTATGGCCGTTTTCATGAGATTGCCCACACTTTTGGGGTTCCAAGGCACACCTGGTACATGTTTGGGAGTTAAGACCAAAAAACTCGCTGTTTTCGCATTTTTAGGTCAATTTTCATGAGCTATAGCCCTTAGTTTTGTGGTTTCAGGGTGATTTACATTGACCATGGGAACCGATGCATGTTTGTGTGTTATGACCCAAAACTTGTCTCACTACTAGGAAACAGCTCTTCTGTGGCGCATGAAATTACATCTTCTATGGCGCATATCCTAGTCGCCGCTAATATCTGCTTCCTATGGCGCATATAGATATGCGCCACTGAAGTCCCAGACTTTTGTGACGCATTTCTTCATATGCGCCACAGGAATAACTTCTGTGGCGCATTTACACATATGCGCCACAGAAAAGCCATGCGCCACTGACTATATAATTATATGCGCCACTGATTACGTAACACGTATTCAAAGTAAAATACTTTACTGGTGTATAATCAGGTATTTATACAGTATTTATCCAGATGAGTATAAAATACATTACACAAGTAGTAGATGCATGAAAATCGACATATATATAATATAAACACTTAGAGCCCGATCGAGATACATATATAGTGTCAAGTGCCAAATTTTTACACAAGCGCCGAATACAAAGTTCATATCGGCTCACATTACCAATATGAAGTGGGCACCGACGCCTACACTAGGATCAAATAGAATATAGCTGTGATAATGGTGAGCAAGAGCATTAGCCCGACCAATATCTTCATCCGGTTCTTCTTCCACAAGTGGTTCCTCCACTTGGCTATCGCCTCCTCTCTAGTCGCGTATCCTTTGTAGATGTTGCCGCTGAACTTGTTCACTTGTTTGTGGCAATCCTCCCACTCCTCGTAGACTCCATCAAGAATATACACACACTGGATCATGCTAGAGGCACACATCGATCATGATGAAGACTTCCTCTTCTCACTCTGCTTCATGAACGGTAGATAGCCCTCTTTCATCATCCACGTCCTTGTGTCACCCTGCTTACGGAGGCGTTCTTCGATCTCCCTCTTACTCAACCCTTTGGCTTTTTGCAGGGGACCGCCCCTTGTGTTGACATATTCAATGATGATTTGCAACAACTTCATCTAAATGTGATGGAAGTCTTCTCTAAGATCAGCATCGCCGATTTTGCCAAAGTTTCGGCCCATCCTCGGAGACTAGATGGCAGCGAGGTTCTGGCAATCCCGAACATAGCCTTCAAGGTAATGGAGGACGTAGAAGGCCTCCTTGGCACCAGTAGTCGACTGCTTGACGTAGGGGAAGTCGAGTACGTGCTTGAACACGTGTTTTCCATCCTTGATACATTCCCCCTTATCTACGAAGGTGCATCCCTTCTTGGTGTAGCCCTCGAGAGCCTCATTGAGAACACCCCTTATTCTGGTGTAGTCTTTCTTCTTCATCAAACTCCCCGAGTCGAAATACATGGCTAGCGAATACCTCGGGGCAAGGATGATGAGTGTGCAGTATTTGTCTCTGCGCAACACAATTGGAACGGAATGTTGGAAAAAGAGCAAAGGAAGAAATCTATAAGAAATGCATAAGTTACGGTGGCGATGAGCGAGTGTGTGTACTTACTCGGGAAAGAAAGGCAAAAGAAGTGTGCCCTTCCTCTTGTTGTCCACCATGAACTTCTCGAGGTATGCCGTCGCGTTGGTTCGTGTCTCTGATCCTTCGACCAATTGGCTATCCCGCATGTAGTAGGGATCCACTATCGTGATTTCCGGGGTACTTTCTCTCTTGATCGTGAGCGCCAGATAGAGCGCGTATAGGCGGACCAAGTTATAGTCCAGCCGTTTAGTGAGAAACAGGTTGAATATGTCCTCAAACGCTATGAAGAATATATCCGTGGGGGGTTCATCGACGAAGCCCATGTCCAATGGCACCTTGGCCGTGAAAACCGAGTAATTTGGATCTTCGTCTTTAAGAAGGAGGGATTCTAGTGTCTTGACACCCTCGTGCAAAGTTAACATGGCTCCAACCGCAATGTGGATCATATCCGGAGTCAATATCGGATCACTAGCTACATGCACTCGGGACAAGCCAAATTGTGTGGATGGTATAACAACGGCGTCCTGACCCCGGATCCTCTTCGAAAGAGGCTGGCTCGCACCCTTCTTATTATTATTATTACCTCTCTTCCTATAGTGCTTCTTCTTCACAACAGTGTTAGCCACTACCATCTGCTCATCAGTCGCCTTTTGGAGTGTGTTGGGGCTGAAAACCAATCCCGGTTTCTCTTTTGGTGGATCGGCGGCTGGAGGCATCTCTTGAGAAAGACCATGGAAGACCAGGCGTTGCGTGCATGTATTGGGCCGACCAGCTTGATGGTCGTCGCGAGCTGCGAAGGGTTCTTCATCCATAGAAGGCATATACAATCCTTTGGCGGCGCCGGTGTTGATGAAGTCGTCAACGTTGACCAATTCATCATCATCTTCATGGGTGCCATCATGTGGTGGTGCTAGCGGGGGCGACGGCGGTTGTGGCACAACGTCTTTGCCATGTGGCGGTGCACACGCTGGCAAGAGTTGATGGTGACGGCTGGTGGTGGTGACGATGGCGACTACTAGCTTCCGAGGTGGTGGTCGGGTGATGATCGGTCGAGAGGTGGCGCCGGTGCTCCCTCCTGCAAGACGAATCTGGCTCTTCGGCCGTGTCAAGGGCCAGTTGTAGCATTCCCCAAGGGTCATGTGTTCGTCGGCTCCCTGAGGTTGAAAGGGGGGGTCCATGTCGTCGCACCCTGGCAACACCCGAGCCAACCTGACCCTCATCACGTCATCATCCATTGGATTGTTGTGCATCGTGCGGCTCGCCGTTTGTATAAGAGTGCTCTTGGCAACATCCTTCAACTCACCGCTGACATCTTTAAGACGGAGTACGCAAGAAGTGTCCTGAGGCAAAAACAAGTTGTTGGGCGTCATGAGATGGCAACAGTCATGCATCAAAGGCATAAAGGAGATGACATGCACTAACTAATTAGTTACCTTGGTGATGTCATGGATCTCGGCTAATGTAGAGACACGACCGATGCCGGCTGCCGGCCTATCATCATCTGCAATCTCCCGCTCGGGTGCCTCACGAAGCACCACCGCCGTCGGCTGCGCCTTATTGGTATTTTGGCGGGAGGGGGCGTCGGTGTGACCAAAACGAGCAGCTGCGTCCCGACGTTGACAGCCGGTGGGGTCACCAGGTCCGGCGACACGGTAACATTTATGCCCGAGTTGCTGCCGCTTAAGCTGGGCAGATGTATCGGCCCCTAGCGACCTCCCACATTCCAAGCAGTAAGCCCTTCGAAAAACTCAGGGGGGATCATCGAGCGGAGCTTCTCTTCCACTGACTTGTCCACCGTTTTCTCATCCACCGCCTTCTCCTCCAGTGTCTGCACCTTCATCTTCTGCTCTGCAACTGCGGCTTTATCCTGGTTCTTCCTCTCCCTTCTTTTCTTGGCATCCTCTTTGTAGTACTCCTTGAACTTCATGCTCGTACCGAAGCCGGACACACGGCCAGCTGAGGACGGAGGTAACCCCTTGTCCCTCTTCTTGTAAGCATTGGTCGCCTTGTTGAAAACCGTGTCCCACGGCTCCATCGAATCCTGGGACGACTCTGTGGCAGTAGCGTTCAGTTCATTCTCCTGTAGAGACAAGGAAAGGTGAACCCATTTAGATTCTTGACTTCACTGTCTTAATTAGAACGCAATAGACTTGAGATCGGCAATAAATTTCTTACCCGCTTCTTCTCGAATTCCTTCACCTCTGGATTGTTGGTGATGAACTCCCCTGTTTCCTTGTCCAGGTAGTAGCGGGCCCGAACAAATTGCCTAAGCTGCAAGTCCGTGATTTTAAGCTAAGGGTTGTCTTTACCAAGGCGTTCAAGCTCGGCGTCCTCCTTGTCCCAAATGGCCTGTTCCCCCCTGTAACCGCCGCTTCCAAGGCGGTGGTTACCTATGTTCTGCTCCCACATACTCCTTCCCCATTGAGCCCATTTTATAGCGTGAAGGGTAGCTATATCCGCCTTGAATATCCTAAACTCCTCTTCGTCGAGCATCGGATTTTCTTACTAATAACCTCCTAGCTTTCACCTTTGTCAATGCTATTCTTCACCCGGGTTTTCCGGCTGCTCAAGGCATTGCTCATCTTCGTGAGGGCTAGTTTGTTCACCGGGTTCTTTCTCTCGAGGTTTCTAAACTGCTCTGGGAATCTGTATCGCTTGTGAAGCTTCTTAAGGAGGTTATCGACCAAAGCTGCATGGTCAGCATGTCTGATGTACTTCGTGTTGATCGACATGCTTTCCCGGACAATGCACCCGAGTTGCAGGTCGTACCCTTTAGCAATCGCCTCTGGTCCAATGGGTTGGCCACTTTCTGTGACCTCAGTGAACTCATCGCAGACGGTGGCGAGCATTGGCACATTCCGCTCCTTCTGTTCCTTCTTCTTCTTCTTCTGAGAAGCGACCGGGTTGCCGCTACCGCCATCCGTGCGCTCGCCGCCATCGGTGCGGGCGCCACCATCGGTGGTGTCATCCTCTTCGCCGCCGCCTTCATTAGTTCCATCATAGTCGTCTTCGTCCCCCTCGTAATCAGGATCTCTGCCCTCATTGGCCCCAGCAGCTCTGGCGACGGTCGCCTCCTCCTCCGGTGGTGGTGTCATCCTCGTCGCCTCCTCCTCCTCCTGTTGGGACCCCTGCCAGAATGACTAGTTGGCCTGTCTAGCTTGTTCTTTGACGCTGATCATGTGCTTAGAAAGGCCAGACTCCTTGTTGCCCGACATGTTTGCACTACTCTATTTAAAAGAGGCAAAAAGTTAGCACAAATCTTGGCCGAAAAATTCGGCATGACCTTTGCTAATTTTTTGACCTAGGAGTGCCCATTTCTCAACCGAAACCGAAGTGAATCGACACTTCGGGAGAAATGGGCAACTCAAATGAAATCCCTGCAAGACAAAACACCCCATCCCCATATTGACAGCCCCATGCATTGACCCCAGCATCCATCATATCCATCATCCACATGCAGTATATATATAACAGATATGCTAGTCCATCATCACATCACAGCCCCATGTATATATATACCAGATATAGTAGTGTAACAGAAGTACTTGCTGAACAGCAGAAGTGTAACAGAAGTGTAGTACTTGCTGTAGTACTAGGCTGAAGTGTAACACAAGTACTTGCCGAACAGCAGATAACAGTTTAACATCATAATAAATCCAGGTACAGGTCAATTAAATAGATGACACAGATACAGGTCAATTATTAAGAAGGTTCTGTCCTTGATGTTAATGGAAAATTACCACTTCAAACAAAACACAAAGCTGTGAACCTGATATAACCACCTATCTGAGGGCATACACATGGTTGCCATTTTCATGGGATAAGTCATAAACTAGAAGACAGAAATCTTTCAGAAACAGAAATCTTTGGATGGGTTGGCGGTCACTACCATTCCTCAAATTCTCATCTATGACCAATACTTGCATAGTAAACATCTTAGCAGACTCGTAGTAAGCAAAGCAGAAACAACTATAATATAAATGGTTTTAGAAAGACCCATTGTTTGTTACTCTCAAGTCTCAAGTGACAGATCTCCCCTATGATATCAAATTAACTACTCTGTGATGCAAATGAGATGAAATTTTGAGCAAACACTCTAGCAACATGTAAGAGTAGCTTTAGATCAATTATCCATTGTATATATATGACTTCTTCATAGTCAATATGATAAAGCAGGAAAGAGGTTCCAGAAAATTAGGGTTATGAAAAAAATGCTTTTCCGAGAAAACGCAATGACATTGCATTTCATTTCATTACAAAGATAGGGTTTTTGGTTACAATCCTCCTATGAGGTTATGAACAAAATGTGGTGTCCTACTATGATACTATCCAAAAGTTTAGGTTACTAATCCTTAGCCCACGTTTCACATAGCAGTATAGCACAAGGTGGAATTTGAGAACAAAGCATTTGCCAACAACTTGAGAAAACTGGGTTTTTTCACACAACAGCAAAAAAAAGATATCAAACTCTATGATGCTAAGCAAATTTCCATCATGTAAAAAAAGTAAATTCCAATCACCACCAAATGGAATCTAAAGAGACCCATAATTCACTTGTGACAATATAGTGTAATACCTTTCCATGTAATCAATTCAAGTTGAATAATGTTACACTATTCTAAAAGAGTGAAAATCAGAGCTGCTACCATTTTACAATCAGAGCTTTACAATCAGAGCTGTCTAAAAGAGTGAATAATGTAACATGCAACACTTTACAATCAGAGCTGCTACCATTTTCAGGGTTGAAAATGAAAAGAGTGACAACACAAATTTTTAGAAGGATTTTGCGTTCAAGGTCTGTCTGTCAAAAGCCAGCTTGAGTCATGGGTACAAATGAAAGCTCAAGAACTGGAACAAATGAGACATGAAACTTGAGTAGAAGGAAGGTCATAACTCTGACTAGAAACCTATAGAATGAATTTAAGATTTCTGGCACTCTCTAAATCATCCTCAATCTTGAAAATCGTGTCGGCCCAATACTACAATATCGACACAGTGCAGAAGCAACAGTGAAGCATTACCTAGGGATGGTGGACGGCGGACGGTGACGAGGTGGATGGCGAACGACGAGGTGGACGGCGGGCGGCAAGGTGGCTCCTCCTCCACGGGCTCCGGCGAGGTGGCTGTGAACGGGCTCCTCTTCCTACGCGCTGCGGACGGGCTCCTCCTCCACGGGCTCTGGCGATGGGGGGCGGCTCTCCTCCACAGGCTACGGCGCGGCGGTGATGGTGCTGCGGACGGGCTCCTCCTCCACGGGCTCTCCTCCATGGCGGCTCCGGCGCTAGGGTTGCGACGACAGAGAGAGGCGACAGATCGATTGGCTAAGTGTGGATCGAGAGAGAGAAAGGGGGGATTAGGGGGAAGAGGCCGAACCATTCTGTGGCTAAGTGTGAAAGTTCTATGGCGCATTCCCACAGAATACGCCACAGAAGTTGGAACATCTAGGGCTCATTCTAAAGGAATGCGCCACAGAACTTCCTGACATAGTAAAAACCGTGGCGTCTCGTAGTATGACAAGATCTGATACTTGTCATAGTGGTCTTGCTCGCTTGCTCTCACCTGGGGCAGCCAAGTTCGAATCCTGGCTGTCTCACACATTTTTTTTCTTTTTTTAATATTTTTAATTACATACATATGCATATTTATTCAAAAAAAAGTAAGAACATATACATATATGCATATTTATTCACATATGCATATTTATTCAAAAAAAGCAAGAACATACACATATATGCATATTTATTCAAAAAAAGCAAGAACACATATGCATATTTATTCATACATATATATTTGTGTGTTTGCTTGACACACACAAATGTGAATTTGTATACCCACACGATTATCACATTATATGTTTTAGTCTCTAACTAATACCCACACGAATTAATAAACCAAAAAGTCACACAATTGCTAGTGTCTCTTCACAATCTTCTTGCCCTTTTTCGTCGCGGTTGAATACTTTAGCCCGTGCACTTTGAGATTTCTTCTTGTGAATGGACAACCTTTAGTAGGCAGTGTGGTCTTCCTTCTTACTTTAGTAGTAGTAGGCATGTCGAAGTACTTGTCGAATTCCTCTTCGATCTTTGGGTCGCCGTTTTTGTCGAAGTTTTGCTTGTTGGCGGATCCTTCCATTCCGATGATGCTCCTCTTGCCCCTCCTAACTGCAACACGGCTGGGCTTTGACGGGTCAGTAATAAAAAAGCATTGATAAACTTGGCTAGCGAGGAGCCAAGGCTCATTTTTTGCGGAGGCGTTCTTCGTTGATTTGGCATCTAGTATAACCATTGTGGTGAAAAAGCGGCCTTCTTTTTCCACGTTCTTGGACCATCTAACACGGAACATCGGTACGATCTCTCCACAGTAGTCGAGCTCCCATATCTCCTCGATCCTTCCGTAGAATTTTGCCATCACAGTAGTCTCGTCATCAGCAAAGGATAACATAGTTACTCCTGAGTTTTGATATTCACTATTCTTGTCCTTTTTCTCGGTGTACAATCTGTAACCGTTTATGTCGTATAACTGATAGGTCCTTAGGTTGTGCCGTGGTCCCTGCGACAAGGAGAATATGAGTTTTTGATCTTCCATAGAAAGAGTCTGTGGGGGATTGTCGAGTTGCCTTTTCTTGAACCAACCCGTGAAGCTGGAGTTGTGCTCTCTGGTTACGTCTCCGTTCTTCCTCGGCCGGCCCTGGTCGACGTACTCCTGCTCGATTAAGCTTCTGTGCACTTTGACCCAAGGGCCGACCACTTCAATGTGTTGTAGAACGACTCGGTGTGCCCTTTCAAAATCAGTGCGTCGGCCATGAATGCCGACATGTAGTGAGCGGCAGCCCTCGCGGTGACCATATCCACCGAGCCTGCCGAGGTGCTTCTTTGTGGGTATTCCAACATCCTTGTTCTCGGTGGTTAGATAATTCTGGCAGAAGGAGATGCACTCGTAGATCAGAAAGCCCTTGGCTATGCTTCCATCTGGACGAGACCTGTTGCGAACGAATCCTTTGATGACACCGTTTAGCCTTTCAAACGGCATCATGTTGTGCAGGAATGTCGGCCCGAGCTGGATGATGTCGTCCACAACCTGTACAAGCAGATGCACCATGATGTCAAAGAATGCGGGCGGGAAGTAAATCTCAAGCTCGCATAGTATCATCACGATCTCTTCCTGTAGCCTGTCGAGCTGCTTCACACCGATCGACTTCCTAGATATGACATCGATGAAGTTACAGAGGCCAAACAACGTCTCACGGACATGCTCGTCCATTATCGCATGGATCGCAACGGGGAGTATCTACGTCATCAGCACGTGACAGTCGTGCGACCTCATACCGCTGAACCTCTTCTTCGCCACGTCCAGATATCTGCTTATCTTCCCCGAGTAACCGTGAGGAACTTTCGCTCCTAAGTGGCACCTGAAAAACTGCTCGAGCTCCTCTAGACTCAGAGTGAAGCAGGCAACGCGAAGGACCAGCTCATTATTCTTAACTCTTTTGCGGCGATCTTGAGTCCCTTCTGTCTGATCATCATCATCATCATCACTATCAGGGTACTGAAGATCTTTCTTTATGCCAAGCAATTTAAGGTCCTTTCTTGCTTTCGGCCCATCCTTGGTCCTCGCTGGCATGTTCAGTAGAGTGCCAAGCAGACTCTCGGTAACGTTCTTCGTGATGTGCATTACATCGAGGCTATGGGGAGTGTGAAGGACCTGCCGTAGAAAACATACCTTGCTTTCCATACACCCAGCAGTGGCTTTGTCCTCGGTCGTTTTTTTTCCAGGCGCAGGGCAATCTACCCAATTATTCAAAAGCTCCTCGATTTCTTCGCCCCTCCTCGGACGTGGGGCTCTTTCGAGCTTGTCCTTACCATTGAACAGGTCACCACGTTATCTCCACGGGTGATCCATGCGGAGCCACTTTCGAGTACCTTGGAACACGGTTTTCAAAGACCCGGGATCCCTTGGTAGCTGGAGATGCGGTGTCTCATCCATGCACTTGACGCATGCATTGTGTCTGTGGTTCACCTGGGCCGATACATATGCGTAACCAGGATAGTCCTACACGGTCGTGAGCAACGCAGCTCTCAGATGTAAATATTCTTTAGTGTAGGCGCCCCACGTACGGGCCGGCATCTCCCACAAGCTGGCTAACTCCTCTCTCAATAGCCCGAGATACAAATGCATATCGATACCTGGTTGTTTCGGCCCTTAATAAGAATTCTCATGTGTACATACCTTTCCTTCGTGCATAGCCACGGGGGGAGGTTGTATGGCCATACAAACATGGGCCAGGTGCTATGAGTGCTACTATGGTTTCCAAAAGGATTGAGTCCATCGGTGCTCATACCCAGCCTGATGTTCCTTGCATCACCCCCGAACTCTTCGAACTCGATGTCTAATGCATTCCACTGGCTAGCGTCTGAAGGGTGTGTCAGGATCTTGCCCTTCTCTGGATCATCTTCGGGTTTCTCTCTTTTCGCGTGCCATTGCGTGATCTTTGCTTCCTTAGGATCTACGAAATATCGCTGTAGACGAGGGGTGATAGGAAAGTACCATACCACTTTTTGAGGAACTTTCTTGTTCCCTGACTTGTACCGTCCTTGGCCACACACCGGACATATGGTTCTATCCGCGTACTCGTTCCGATAAAGTGCGCAATCATTGATGCATGCGTGGTATTTAATGTGTGGTAGGTCGAAAGGGCACACGCTTTTCTTGGCCTCCTCGATACTTGTTGGAAATGTGTTCCCCTTAGGAAGTCGGTCGTGCCAGTATTCCATGTTCGCATTGAAGCTCACATCGGTCCATTTTTTTCGGCCTTCATCTCCAGAGCCTTGAGCGTTACACTCAAACGTGTATCCTCGGGGCGACACCCAGGATACAATGGAGTCATCCCGTCTACCTCCATTTGGGCCAGCTTGGCTTTATCTCTAGCTACAACTTTGTTGTTGCTCATCTCCTTGAGGAGCAGTTCTTGAACATGAGGGTCCTGCAAGACCGAAGTTAGCAGCGTCTGTGTGTTCGCGTCTTCTCCTTCTTCATGATCATGATCATGCCCGTCGCCATCTCCTTCTCCATGCTGATCATGCCCGCTGGCATCTCCTTCGTCATGATGATCATGCCCGCTGGCATCTCCTTCCTCATGATGATCATGCCCGGTAGACTCTTCGTCTTCTTGCCCACCCACATCTTCGTGACCACCACCATGTCCTACCGGCGCCTCATTGAGGTCGCGCATGAAACCACGCCTGAGCAGGTGACCCTCCAATTGTCTAGATTCAGGGTCGATCCAGCGTTGCAGTTTGCATGTTCGACATGGACATCTTATCATGGTCTTGTTGTTTAGAATCATGTCCTCCTTCGCGCCTTTCTTGTACCTAGCAATTCGACCTTCGCTCATCGTGAGGACCATGGTTGCCTGAGCGGTCAAAACAGAGAGTATAGGTGAGAACCACTCCATATGAACACACACATGCATGAATGCTAGCCGGAAAAAATTCGGCATGACCTTTCCTAAAATGAGGACATTTAGGTAGTGCAAAAATTTGCCAAAATGGAAATGAATCAACATTTCGGCAAACATCCACGCAACCACACCAGCCGGGCCCGACAATAACAAGCAACCAACAAAAAACTTCCTCCCATTGCAAACATTAATGCACCACACAAGCATCGTCACGCCATGGATCACACAAACACACCGCCCGCGCGACAAGCTTCACCTACATGTTCATGGCCAAGTAATCACCTAGTAGACACAATAATAGCGAGACGAGACCGCGCGATGAGATAGTGTGGACAAATATATCTACAATGCAAGTTAGTGGAGAGGAAATTAGTAAACAAATAGAGATGTGAGAGAGAAAAGTAAGGAACTTTTAGATCTAGAAGATGGAGCGAAGCTTCCACTTACCAATCTATGGATTAAAGTAGGTTTAGTTACAAGAAAATGGAGAAACTATGGGCAAGATGGGGTGTGAGGGAGGAGGAAGACGAGTTGGGAGGAGGTAGAGATGTGAAATGGGTGGTGGTGGATAGATAGATAAGAAAGCTAGCTTTTGTCACCTTTTTAACATGGATCTGGACGCCCTCATCTGTGGCGCCGATACATTGCAAATATATCTATAATTTTTGATGTTCCATGCTTGGTTTTATCCACTTTCTTGTGTTTTGTTCCAACTTTGGAGTACTTTTCATATGATTTCTTGGACTAACCTATTAACAAGAGCCACAGTGCCAGCTGCCTGTTTTCTACTGTTTCTGGTTCCAGGAAAGTTAGAAAATGAATATTCTCGGAATTGGACGGGACAAAAGCCAAAGTGCCTATTTTTTCGGAAGGGATCAAGTGCCAGAATACAAGACGGAGAGGGGCCAGAGGCCGGCCACACCACCTGGCCGCGCGGCCAGGCCTGGACCGCGCCAGGCGGTGGTCTCTGGTGGCCCCCGGCACCCCCTCGGCCTCTCCTTCCGCCTATAAGTTGCCCTCGGCACGAAAACCCTAAGGGCCCGATCAAAAATCCATGAAAGAGTCTGTAGCCACCATCATCTCCATCCCTAGATCGGGAGGGATCTGAAGCTCTTCCTGGCACCCTGCCGGAGAGGGGAATTCACCCTAGAGGCCTTCTTCATCACCATGCAATCCTCTAGTGTGATGCGTGAGTAGTTCATCCTTGGACTACAAATCCATGTAGTAGCTAGATGACTGGTTCTCCTCCGTTGTGCTTTCATGTTTAGATCTTGTGAGCTCCGTTCATGATCAACATCATCTATTTGTAATTCATACATGTTGTGTTTGTGGGGATCCGATGGATATTGAGATGCTATTTTAGATTGATTATTGATTCTATCATGTCTTTGTTATTTGAGATCTTGCATGCTTTCCATTGTTAGTAGCTATCTTGGCCAAGTAGATGCTAGCAACTCCAAGAGTTATTATTTATGCTCGATAGTGGGTTCATGCCTCTGTTAATCTGGAAAGTGACAGAAATCTCTAAGGTATTAGATGTGTTGTTGCTACTAGGGAGAAAACAACAATCCTTTGTTCATAGAACAATCGTATTGTTTACTTTACACGCATTTCGTAAAGCAATAATCTGTTGCTTGCAACTTAATACTGGAGGGGGTTCGGATGATAACCTGAAGGTGGATTATTAGTCATAGATGAAGTTGGATGGCGGTCTATGTATTATGTTGTAATGCCCAATCAAGTCTCAAAGGAGTCAAGATGATTAGTATATGCATTCATTGCTTTCTCGGTGTTTGTCAATTGCCCCGCTGTAATTTGTTCACCCAGCATGTTATCTATCTTAAGGAGAGCCACCTCTAGTGAACTATGGATCCCGGTCCTTGTCTTTTACATACAACCTACAATCTTTTACTGCTTTGTGTTTACTTTCTGCAAACTTTTACTTCTTTCCATTCGATACGTTTAATCCTTTGTTTTCCGCAAAACACGGTGAGATTGACAACCTCATCGCAAGTTGGGGACAAAGTTCTGTGGTTATGTTGTGCGGGTCTCCATGTTGCTACTAGCACCGGTAGTGCGCCCTGCCAAAGCTCAGCTAGTAACACCTTTGGGGTGTTTCCTTGCTCCTACTAGTTCGATTAAACCTTGGTTTCATAACTGAGGGAAAACTTACTGTTGTGCTCATCGTACCTTCCTCTTGGGGTTCCCAACGAGCTCTACGTTGAAAGTCGTTCGCATCAGGATTTTCTGGCGCCGTTGCCGGAGAGTCAAGGACATCTTCACAAGGGGAGTCCCTCATAACCAATCTCTTTACTTTGTTTTTTTGTTTTGCTTAGTTTCTTTTTGCTTAGTTTGCTTGTTTTATTCTTTCAAAAACATAAAAAAAATATTTCCTTTCTTAAGTTGCCTTTATGACTAGCTCTGCTCCAATCACTATTTCATTATGGATAGCTCACTCAGTTTCCTATTTGGGAACAGTATTATGACTGCTAAGGTAATAGATGAACCACCGTCTGCTAGAACCTCCATGGAAGAAGAAATTGCTGAACCTGAAAGCTCATTAGATGAAAAATAGGAGGAGAGTGATGGACAAAAGGAGGAAGAATGGATCTACCCATGCCTACCTTCTAATGAGAGTAACTCTTTATCCCTTCATTATTTGATTGTCCCCCTTGCTTATCAAAGGGGGGTGAATGTTATGTTCCCGAGGATTCTTTTGAAAATGTTTATAATAAAGCTCTAGTGCTTGTAGATCATGAAAAGCATGCCTTATGTGATAGTTATATTGTTGAGTTTATTCATGAGGCTACTGAAAATTATTATGAGAGAGGAAAATATGGTTGTAGAATTTTTTATGGTAATGAAACACCTCTCTATGTGCTGAAAGTTTTGAAGTTACTTTTGTTTTATCTTCCTATGCCTGTCACTTTGCTCTTTGTGCATTTATTTGCATACAAGATTTCTATGCATAGTAAGTGGGTTAGACTTAAATGTGTTTTGAATTTGCTTCTTGATGCTCTCTTTTACTTCAATTCATATTTCCTATGAGAGCATCTTCTCAAATTTTCATGCCTAACTTAAAGGCGTTAAAGAAAATTACTTGTTGGGAGATAACCCAAGAGTTTTAGATGAGTCTTGGAAGTTATTACTTCATTGATAACCTCTCCTTATCCTTTTTATTTGTTTTTTGTGCCAAGAGTAACCTCTAATGAGAGTGAAGTAATGATTGAGAAAGTTGTTGTCCCGAAACAGATTTTTGTGCTTCACCGTAAAAAATCCTGAGAGATCTCTGTACGTCCGATTGAGCTGTAATTTTTTGTGCTTCTGCCCCAGGTTGTTATCTAACTTTCGTTAGTTCAACACTTTTTGATTTGAGAAACATAAGGTCTTCGAAAAAATTCGTCTTTACCTGCTGGTCTGTTTTGACAGATTTCTGCCATTTTCTGCATTTGCTTCTTGTTAGTTCCTTCTTGAGTTCCATTGGGGAATTGAGCTTTTTGAGGGAAGTGCTACAGTAGATAGTGTTCTAATAGAAGTTTATTTGGTGTTATAACTGAACCTTGAGACTTATTTATCTTAAGTGCACTAATGTTGCTAATGAGATTGTGTGAAGTTTTGTATGAAGGAAAAATTTCAGGTGTATGGAAGAAATGAGTAATGAGATGAAGGATGGACTAAAACTCAAGCTTGGGGATGCCACACATGTCTCCCCAAGAAATATCCAAGAAGTACAAGCGTCAAATCTTGGGGATTCCCAAGGCATCCCCTTCTTCATCAATAAAAATTCCAGGTTTCTTCCAAACGCTTCATTTTTATCGTTTCATGCACAGTTGTGTTTTTCTTGGAGCATCTTCCTTTTCGTTTTCGTTTTGGTTTTTAGTTTGCTTGGTTTTCTTAGTTTTCTGATTTAAGTTGGTTGGACCCCCTCTTTCATACATTGGTTTGCCACTAGTTTGGTTTGGTTTGGAAAAAAGTAGGAAAGCTCATGCTTATGTGATAAAAAGAGCTCATTTTTGATTGTGGCCTATGCTTTGTCATGCCATGCTTGATATTGTTTTGGCTTTATGCTTAGTATTCTTTGCTGTAGCATGACTTGTTATAAAAAATTGAGATTGCTTAATGTGCCTTGGATGAATCATACGTTGTTTTAGCATATTAAAGCATAGTATAGTGGTATTCTCCTTTGATGCTTTATTTTGGTTGACTTGGCACATGCTCACACCATGTTATGACTATCCCAAGCCACCATAGCCTTTATGATCCTTTAGTTTTCAACTTGTAGTATCACTTTATGCTTTGATCAATGATGTTTTGTCGCTCTGCATGATTATGGCCATTATTGCTCTCTTAGTTTGTCGCTCCCAGTCTTTTGCTAGCCTCCACAATAAAGTATGAGTTCTACTCATGCATCCAACTCCCTAAACCAAGTTATTCCAAAGAGTCCACCATACCCACCTACTAGCTTATGCTATTCAAAGTATATTAATGCTTTTGTTTACCTTCCACTTGTTATGAGAAAACTAGTGATTAAAGCTCTCACGAACTTGATGGCACACTTTACTTTTTTGCCTCTAATAAACTTGAACCATTGGGTCCTTCTTTGTTGAGTATATGCTTGCGCTTTATAAGTCGAAATTAGCAGAACCATGTTTCATGGGGAACGCTTTCAACATTGCACTTGTACTTTGTACCCCGTTGATATTATGTTCTTTTGCTTACGGATCCCAACGGTGTGAAATAAAAGTGGAACTTGTAAGATCATGGAGTTTGTATGTGTGTTAGAGAAATGCCTGGGCCGCTAGCCTAAGCCATGCCTAATCATGGTGTAAACTTGCAGCATCACCATAATGAGCACTCTATGAAGCATCCTCAATAAAAACAAATGCAAATAGCAAATAAAAAGATCGTTGAGATGCTCATTGTCTGCTTGCCTTGTCATTTTGATTATGGGAAATCTCCCGTATCATGTGCAAGGGGTACCCCGTTGGCGGTTCGTAATGATACACATATACTTACAATGACAAGAGCTTACTCGTGACCGAAGTTGAGTAACATGAGGATCAGTCTTCGTAAGTAAGGGACATGAGATTTCAGTTTATAACTTGTCAAGCATATC
Organism: Avena sativa; assembly: GCA_916181665.1. Lineage (NCBI taxonomy): Eukaryota > Viridiplantae > Streptophyta > Magnoliopsida > Poales > Poaceae > Avena > Avena sativa. The sequence continues at coordinate 112,022,818 of OV702289.1, read as the reverse complement.
CTCTTAGTTGTGTCACTTTAACCTTAATAACTTCAAGATGCTTATGATAGGGGCAATGAGAGCTGAAAGCTATAAGTACCATAATTTTTGTAAGCTCTTTATGAGACTTGAATCCCTACTTCCTTTTACAAAGTCCTTTCTTCCACCATTATATTGAGTCTCCACCTTCTATCTTTATGCACTACTTTGAGAGCATAGTGGCCATTCTTAGTTCTATGTGCATTGTCCCAAGACTAGTGGATTGATGCATAACTTGTTATTGCTTGTTTTAAACTATTGTATCTAGTCACTCTTATGAACTTTGAAGGTGTCCTATGCATTTGTATTTGCTACTCTATTGAGGGACAAGCTGAATACTTTTATGCTATGTTTTCTTTATGTGAAACAAACAAACGTCTTGCAAAGCATTGTTATTCATGAATCTTTTCTTTGTGCCTTTTCATGTTGCATCATAGTCTCTTTGCTTACTGCTAGAACTTTGTCTTTCATGTTATGATTGAAGTACTATGATCCCAGCTTTGAATGTTTTGCAAATACTTTGATCAAGTCTTTCATGGTGCATGTCACCTCAAAAATTATTTCTTTTTATCACTTACCTACTCGAGGACGAGCAGGAGTTAACCTTGGGGATGTTGATACAATACAAATGTATCTATAATTTTTGATGTTCCATGCTTGGTTTTATCCACTTTCCTGTGTTTTGTTCCAACTTTGGAGTACTTTTCATATGATTTCTTGGACTAACCTATTAACAAGAGCCACAGTGCCAGCTGTCTGTTTTCTGCTGTTTTTGGTTCCAGGAAAGTCAGAAAATGAATATTCTCGGAATTGGACGGGACAAAAGCCAAAGTGCCTATTTTTTCGGAAGGGATCAAGTGCCAGAATACGAGACGGAGAGGGGCCAGGGGCCGGCCACACCACCTGGCCGCGCGGCCAGGCCTGGACCGCGCTAGGCGGTGGTCTCTGGTGGCTCCCGGCACCCCCTCGGCCTCTCCTTCCGCCTATAAGTGCCCTCAGGACGAAAACCCTAAGTGCCCGATCAAAAATCCACGAAAGAGTCTGTAGCCACCGTCATCTCCATCCCTAGATCGGGAGGGATCTGAAGCTCTTCCCGGCACCCTGCCGGAGAGGGGAATTCACCCTGGAGTCCTTCTTCATCACCATGCAAGCCTCTAGTGTGATGCGTGAGTAGTTCATCCTTGGACTACGGATCCATGTAGTAGCTAGATGGCTGGCTCTCCTCCTTTGTTCTTTCATGTTTAGATCTTGTGAGCTCCGTTCATGATCAAGATCATTTATTTGTAATTCATACATGTTGTGTTTGCGGGGATCCGATGGATATTGAGATGCTATTTCAGATTGATTATTGATTCTATCATGTCTTTGTTATTTGAGATCTTGCATGCTTTCCGTTGTTAGTAGCTATCTTGGCGAAGTAGATGCTAGCAACTCCAAGAGTTAGTATTTATGCTCGATAGTGGGTTCATGCCTCTGGTAATCTGGGGAAGTGATAGAAATCTCTAAGGTACTAGATGTGCTGTTGCTACTAGGGAGAAAACAACAATCCTTTGTTCATAGAACAATCGTATTGTTTACTTTACACGCAGTTCATAAAACAATAATCTGTTGCTTGCAACTTAATACTGGAGGGGGTTCGGATGATAACCTAAGGTGGATTACTAGTCATATATGCAGTTGGATGGCGGTCTATGTATTATGTTGTAATGCCCAATCAAGTCTCAAAGGAGTCAAGATGATTAGTATATGCATGCATTGCTTTCTCGGTGTTTGTCAATTGCCCCGCTGTAATTTGTTCACCCAGCATGTTATCTATCTTAAGGAGAGCCACCTTTAGTGAACTATGGATCCCGGTCCTTGTCTTTTACATACAACCTACAATCTTTTACTGCTTTGTGTTTACTTTCTGCAAACTTTTACTTCTTTCCATTTGATACATTTAATCCTTTGTTTTCCGCAAAACATGGTGAGATTGACAACCTCATCGCAAGTTGGGGACAAAGTTCTGTGGTTGTGTTGTGCAGGTCTCCATGTTGCTACTAGCACCGGTAGTGCGCCCTACCAAAGCTCAGCTAGTAACACCTTTGGGGTGTTTCCTTGCTCCTACTGGTTCGATTAAACCTTGGTTTTATAACTGAGGGAAACTGACTGCTGTGCTCATCGTACCTTCCTCTTGGGGCTCCCAACGATCTCTACGTTGAAAGTCGAGCGCATCAGGCGCATATGGAGGAAATGCGCCACAGATGCTGAAACTTCTGTGGCGCATAAGTCCATATGCGCCACAGAAGTGGGTGAATTAGATTCCCTGTGTGGGGCCCACCTCCAAGTTCTGTGGCGCATGTTGGGAAATGCGCCACAGAAGTGAAACACATATGTGGCGCATATCACAACATGCGCCGTAGAACTTGGGTTAATTAGATTCCGTGGTGGGCCCCCCCTCCATGTTCTGTGGCGCATGAGGAAATATGCACCACAGAAGAGGCAACTTCTATGGCGCATATCTCAAAATGCGCCACAGAACTTGGATCAACCCACCCCGGCTGGCGGGTCCCACCAATCTTCTGTGACGCATACTCTGGAGAATGCGCCATAGCACTTCCAATCTTCTATGGCGCATGCTTTCTGGTGCGCCACTGATGTTTTCCTGTGGCGCATGGTTTCGCATATGCGCCACTGAACATCTTGTCTATCTATAGGCTATTTACTAGTAGTGTCTTATCATGTTTAATGGTTATTTTCATGAGCGATTTCCCACAATTTTGGGGTTCCAGGGCGATTTACAACGTCCTTTATACCCAATACATGTTTGAGACATGTGACCAAAAACTCGTCCTTGTCATGCTTTATGGCCACATTCATGAGCTATTGCCCTCAGTTTTGGGTTTTTAGGGCAATTTACAATGATAGTTAGACCTAGAAAATGTTTGAGAGATATGTCAAAAAACTCATCGTTTTCATGTTTGATGCCCATTTTCATGATGGGCCTCTAGGGCGATTTACAATGTCCGTAAGACCTGATACATGTTTGAGCGATATGACCAAAAACTCGTCGTTTCCGTGTTTTATGGCCATTTTCATGAGCTATTGCAAACACTTTTGGGGTTCCAGGGCGATTTACAACAACCCTAAAACCCGATACTTGTTTGAGAGGTATGACCAAAAACTCGTCCTTGTCGCACTTTACGTCCATTTTCATGAGCCATTGCCCACAATTTTGGGGTTCAAGGACGATTTACAACTACCGTAAGACCCGATACACATAGTTTGAAAGATATGAACAAGAACTCATCGTTTTTGCATTTTATAGCCGTTTTCATGAGCTATTACCCACAATTTGGGGGTTCCATGGTGATATACAACTACCGTAAGACCCGATACATGTTTGAGAGTTCTGACCAAAAACTCGTCTTGTCACGCTTTGTGGCCATTTTCATGAGCTATTGCCCTTAGTTTTGGGGTTCGAGGGCGCACCTGGTACATGTCATGTGCTATCGCTCATAGATATTTGGTTTTAGGGTGATTTACAACGACCGTGAGAACCGATACATGTGTGAGTGTTATGACCAAAAACTCATCTTTTTCACGTTTAATGGCCGTTTTCATGAGCTACCCATAGTTTTGGGGTTCTAGGGCTATTTAAAATGATAGTTAGACCCGATACTTGTTTGACATATATGGCCAAAATCTCGTCGTTTTCGTGTTTTATGCCCATTTTCATGTGCTATTGCCCTCACTTTTGGGCCTCCAGGGCGATTTACAACATCAGTAAGACCCGATACAGGTTGGAGCGATATGACCAAAAACTCGTCGTTTTCGTGTTTTATGCCCATTTTCATGAGCTATTGCTCACACTTTTGGGCCTCCAGGGCGATTTAGAATGACCGTAACACCCGATACATGTTTGAGAGATATGACCAAAAACTCGTCCTCATCGCGCTTTATGGCCGTTTTCATGAGCTATTTCCAACAGTTTTGGGGTTCTAGGGCGATTTAAAACGACCGTTAGACCCGATAGATGTTTGAGAGATATGAACAAAAACTTGTCCTAGTCGCGCTCTGTGGACATTTTCATAAGCTATAACCCTCAGTTTTGTGCCTCTAGGGTGATTTACAACATCTGTAAGACCCGATACATGTTTGAGCGATCTGACCAAAAGCTCGTCGTTTCCGAGTTTATGGCCGTTTTCAAGAGCTATTGCCCATAGTTTTGGGGTGTTAGGGCGATTTATAACGATCATTAGACCTGATAGATGTTTTCGAGATATGACCAAAAGCTCGTACTTGTTGTGCTCTGTGGTCATTTTCATGAGCTATGCCCTCAGATTTGGGCCTCCATGGCGATTTACAACATCCATAAGACCTGATACATGTTTAAGCGATATGACCAAAAACTCGTCGTTTTCGTGTTTATGTCCATTTTCATGAGCTATTTCCCACAGTTGTGGGGTCCTAGGGCGATTTACAATGACCATTAGACCCGACACATGTTTGAGCGATATGACCAAAAACTCGTCGTTTTCGTATTCATGGCCGTTTTCATGAGCTATTGCCCACAGTGGGGGGGGGTTCTTGGGCGATTTACAATGATCGTTAGACCCGATAGATGTTCGAGACATATGACCAAAAAGTCGTACTTGTCGCGCTTTGTGGCCATTTTCATGTGCTATCGTACTCAGTTTTGGTCCAATAGGGCGATTTACAACATCCGGAAGACCCGATACATGTTTAAGCGATATGACCAAAAACTCGTCATTTTCGTGTTTTATGTCCGTTTTCATGAGCTATTGCGCACACTTTGGGTGTTCCAGGGCAATTTACAACGACCATAAACCCTGATACTTGTTTTAGAGATATGACCAAAAACTCGTCCTTATCGCACTTTACGGCCATTTTCATGAGCCATTGCCCATAATTTTAGGGTTCCAGGGGGATTTACACCTATCGTAAGACCCGATACACATGTTTGAAAGATATGAACAAAAACTCGCCGTTTTCGTGTTTTATGGCCGTTTTGATGAGCTATTGCCCACACTTTTGGGGTTCCAGGGCGATGTACAACGATCGTAATCCCCGATACTTGTTTCAGAGATATGACCAAAAACTCGTCCTTGTCGCACTTTACGACCGTATTCATGAGCCATTGCCCACAATTTTGGGGTTCCGGGGTGATTTACAACTACCATAAGACCTGATACACATGTTTGAAAGATATGAACAAAAACTCGTTGTTTTCGCGTTTTATAGCCGTTTTCATGAGCTATTGCCCACATTTTTGGGGTTCCAGGGCGATTTGCAATAACCATAAGACCTGATACATGTTTGAGTGATATGACCAATAACTCATCGTTTTCATGTTTATGGCCATTTTCATGAGCTATTGCCCATAGTTTTGGGGTTCTAGGGCGATTTACAACGATCGTTAGACCCGATAGATATTTGAGAGATATGACCAAAAACTCGTCCTAGTCGCGCTTTGTGGCCACTTTCATGAGCTTTTTGCCTCTAGGGTGATTTACAACATCCATAAGACCCGATACTTGTTGTAGAGATATGACCAAAAACTCATCCTTATCGCACTTTACTGATGTTTTCATGATCCATTGCCCACAATTTTGGGGTTCTAGGACGATTTACAACTACCGTAAGACCCGATACACATGCTTGAAAGATATGAACAAAAACTCGTCGTTTTCACGTTTTATGGCCGTTTTCTTGAGCTATTGCCAACACATTTGGGGTTCCAGGGCGTGTTGCAACAATCATAAACCCCTATACTTGTTTTAGAGATATGTGCAGCAAATATGCCCTAGAGGCAATCATAGAGATGATTGTATTTCATATGTATCCATGAGTTTTTATAATGTTCCTTGAATATCCATATATAAGGCAACTTGTATTGATTGGCAATTGTGTGAACTGTTTGTGAAACTCTTTACTTGTATGGTTATCTAATAGTTGTCCCTAGTCAGAGTTCATGTGAGGACAGACGTGAATATTAGATTAGCACATCGATTTGTTGATGATTATGTTTCGCAAGTCATAGACATGTAGATGTCAAAACAATGATATGGACACATGTTATGAACATGGGGTTGGACTGACCCAACTTGAGACTGGCAATAATACTTGCAGCTCTCTCTACACATTGTGTATGTTTTATCCTTAGACTTGAGATTGTCGCATGTACTTGAGATGTGGATCGACCTACTTTGGGGCTATCAAGGACTACTCCGTAACTGGGTAGTTATAAAGGTAGCTTTCGGGTTTGTCCTGCTACATGCTGCAAGGCATCGGTCAATCAAGATGGGATTTGCCCCTCTCTACTTAAGAGAGATATCTCTTGGCCCCTCGAGTGATCGGATCCAAAAATGCATGGTCGTGCTACATATGGTTAAGAGTTAACCTAGTAAAGGGATTCTGAATCACAGTATCGAGAAAGAGAGGTCACCTTGGAGATAGACCAAATATCATAGGGGAAAGTGAAAGACATGTACTCAACCTTGTGATGGTTCGTCTGAATGATCTTTATATGCGTTTAATAGTTGGCACGTCTTGCTAGAGGCTGCTACGAACTATTGAAAGAGTAAGGGTACTCGTGTCATGTCTATACGTGTATGAACCTATAGGGTCACACACTTTAGGGGCTGGAAGTCTAATGAGGATTCGATCCGAATTAGACCAGGCTTATGCTGATAATGGGCTGCTAATGTAGAAGCCCACCAGGGATGCCTATATAAGAGGGAGTGAGGCGAGCTGAATAGGGTTGAGCATTCCACCCAGCCGCCACTGCTCTTACGCCTATCTTGCACGTGCCGACCTAGCAGTTTATCATGTGACCTTCCACTCCGGACGTGTGGATACCTCGGAGGTGCCGCAGCTGTAGCACTTGGATGAGCCGCACAAAGGGGAGCTGGTCGTGGGATGAGGATAAGGAGGAGACGTATAACATCTACACTGATGCGACATGGTCCATCGAGTTCCACACTTGCGCGTCTAGCGGTAATCCCGTTATCTATGACAATAGTATTCCTGGTTGACATGGTAAATTTTTTGATTTTACTCTAGAATAACCTACCCGTTACCCTATAGTGGTATCAGAGCCGATGCTGTTCAGTCATAGGTTCGGGAAGTTTGCATGTGGTGATATGTAGATTGATATGAGTGATGTGATCGTTTGTATGGTGGTGGTTCTGGACTGATCTATGATCTTACTTTCGGTGATCGTGATTCTAAAGTCGTCGAATGACTTACCCCTACCGGTCGGTTTCCGCCATCGAGGTAGACAGTGACACAAAAATCCATTTGAATCACGCGAAGATCAATATAATTGATCAAATCGGGAACTCGATCTCAATCGACGTACCGTATTCAAAGGAGTTTGGTCGAATCAGAACAATAGTCGGTTTATGGTAAATTTGATTTTCCAATCAAAATCCTTCAAGAAAATTTTATAAATACTGCGACGGGCATTGCCCCTTCAAACCCCGCAAGGGGAGACCCCTAGACCCCCTTCGAACCCCGCAAGGGGAGACCCCTAGACCTTGCACCATCCTATGCCCTTTATAATCGTTGGTGGGTCTATGAAATTAGCGTGCCAAGGTTTTCCTTGGCTGGATGGGTTTGTATGGGATACCTACACGAATAAGGGTTGGTGAGCTTAACAAGGTCATCTTAACAGTTAGCGACCTTGAGGCATAAAGGTTGGGTGCCTAGTTTTGACATAGAGATGTCACCCAAAAACAAGAGTCATATGTGATATGATTAGCAAAGAGTTCCTTACCGATTTACCTTGTCTTCTAGCAGTGACGCTAAAGCTCACTAGACAACTTGTTAATTGTGGATCTTGAATCACTTAGTATGAATATAGGGATGTTGATTTAAGTGGGAGCATATGCTATTAAATTGTTTAATTTGTTTTACTCTTTCATGGTTACATGGCTTATTATTTTGCATGTTTTTTTATGTTGTAGATCAATGCCACTGAACAATTCATCACCTTTTGATTTGCGTTCGATTCTTGAAAAGGCAAAAACTAAATGGAACAAACTATTCAGACTGGGTCCATAACCTGAGAATTGTTCTCAGGGCTCAGAAATAGTAAACTGTTCTGGATACCCCAATCCCAGATGAACCTACTGATAATGCAACTGCTGCCTTTAAGAATGCCAACAAGAAAGCATGTGATGAATCTCTTGAGGTTAGCTGTCTTATGCTTGCATGCATGTAACCTGATATTCAAAAGTAGTTTGAGGATCAGGAAGCGTACGATATGATCGTCGCGCTTAAGGACATGTTCCAGACTTAGGCTAGGACTAAGAGGTAAAATGTCGCTAAGTCCTTTATGGAATGCAAGCTGGTAGATGGAGCAGCTGTAGGCCCCCATGTGACCAAAAACTCACCATTTTCGCATTTAGGTCCATTTTCATGAGCTATAGCCCTTAGTTTTGTGGTTTCATGGTGATTTACAACCATCGTGAGAACCGATACATGTTTGAGTGTTTTGACCCAAAACTCATCCTTGTCACGCTTTGTGGCCATTTTCATGAGCTAGTGCCCTCAGTTTTGGGGTTCTAGGGCGATTCACAACTACCATAAGACTCGATACATGTTTGAGAGTTATGACCAAATACTCGTCCTTGTCGCGCTTTGTTGCCATTTTCATGACCTATTTTCGTGTTTTAGAGCAATTTACAACAACCGTGAGAACCGATACATGTGTGAGTGTTATGACCAAAGTCTCATCTTTTCGCATTTAATGACTGTTTTCATGAGCTACCCACAGTTTCGGGGTTCCGGGGTGATTTAAAACGACATTTAGACCCGATACATGTTTGACATATATGGCCAAAAACTCGTCGTTTTCGCGTTTTATGCCCATTCCATGAGCTATTGTCCTCACTTTTGGGCCTTCAGGGTTATGTACAACATCCATAAGACCCGATACATGTTTGAGCGATGTGACCAAAAACTCATCGTTTTCATGTTTTATGCCCGTTTTCATGGGGTATTGCCTACAATTTTGGGGTTCCAGCGCGATTTACAACGACCGTAAGACCCAATACTTGTTTGAGATATATGACCAAAAACGCGTCCTTGTCGCGCTTTATGGCCGTTTTCATGATCTATTGCCCATACTTTTTGGGTTCTAGGGCGATTTTGAACGTCTGTATGTCTAGATACATGTTTGAGAGATATGACCAAAACAAGTCCTTTTCGTGATTTATGGCTGTTTTCATGAGCTATTGCCCACATATTTGAGGTTCCAAGGCACCTTGCAACAACCACAAGTCCCGATAAAATTTTGGGAGATATGACCAAAATTTGTCATTTTCGAGTTTTATGGCCGTTTTTATGAGATATTGCCCACACTTTTGGGGTTCCAGGGGACACCTGGTACATGTTTGGGAGTTAAGACCAAAAAACGCCATTTTCGCATTTTTAGGTTCATTTTCAAGAGCTATAGCCCTTAGTTTTGTGGTTTTAGGCTGATTTACAACGACCATGGGAACCGATGCATGTTTGAGTGTTATGACCCAAAACTCGTATTCTAGTGTCTAATGGTCGTTTTCACGAGCTATTGCCCAAAATTTTGGGGTTCCAGGGCGAGTTACGACTGTTAGACCCGATACATGTTTGAGACATATGATCAAAAACTTGTACTTGTTGTGATTTGTGGCATTTTCATGAGCTATTGCCCTCAGTTTTGGGTTTTTAGGGCAATCTACAATGATAGTGACAAAAAACACGTTGTTTTCGCGTTTTATGCCCATTTTCATGAGAGATTGCCCACACTTTGGACCTCTACGGTGATATACAACATCCGTAAGACCCGATACATGTTTGAGCGATATGATGAAAAACTTGTCGTTTTCGTGTTTTATGGCCATTTTCATGAGCTATTACGCACACTTTTGGGGTTCCAAGGCGATTTAGAATGACCATAAACCCGATACTTTTTTGAGACATATGACCAAAAACTCATCCTTGTCGCACTTTACAGCCATTTTCATGAGCCATTACCCACAATTTTGGGGTTCCAGGGAGATTTACAACTATCGTAAGCCCGATATACATGTTTGAAAGATATGAACAAAAACTCGTCGTTTTCCGCATTTTATAGCCGTTTTCATGAGCTATTACCCAAATTTATGGGGTTCTATGGCGATTTACAACGACCGTAAGACCCGATACATGTTTGAGAGACCAAAAACTCGTCCTTTTCGTGATTTATGGTTGTTTTCATGAGTTATTACCCACATATTTCAGGCTCCAAGGCGCCTTGCAACAGCCGTAAGTCCCAAATTGTTTTTGGAGATATGACCAAAAACTTGTCGTTTTCGAGTTTTATTGTTGTTTTCATGAGATATTTCCCACACTTTTGGGGTTCCAGGGTGCACCTGGTACATGTTTGGGAGTTAAGACCAAAAACTCGCCTTTTTGCATTTAGGTCCATTTTCACGAGCTATACCCTTAGTTTTGTGGTCTCAGGGTGATTTACAACGACAGTGTGAACCGATATATGTTTGAGTGTTATGACCCAAAGCTCGTCTTCTCGTGTTTAATGGCAGTTTTCACGAGCTATTGTCCATAGTTTTGGGGTTCCAGGGTGATTTACAACGACCGTTAGACCCGATACATGTTTGAGACGTATGACCAAAAACTCATCATTGTCGTGCTTTATGGCTATTTTCATGAGCTATTGCCCATGGTTATGGGTTTTTGGGGAAATTTACAACGATAGTTAGACCCGGAAAATGTTTGAGAGATATGACAAAAAAACTCGTTGTTTTCACGTTTTATGCCCATTTTCATGAGCTATAACCCACACTTTTGGGTCTCTAGGGCGATTTACCGCATTCGTAAGACCTGATACATGTTTGAGCGATATGACCCAAAACTCGTGGTTTTCATGTTTTATGGCCATTTTCATGAGCTATTGCGCACACTTTTGGGGTTCCAGGGCGATTTACAAAAATCGTAAACCCCGATACTTGTTTGAGAGATATGACCAAAAACTCGCCCTTGTCGCACTTTACGGCCATTTTCATGAGCCATTGCCCACAATTTTGGCGTTCCAGGGCGATTTACAACTACCGTAAGACCCGATACACATGTTTGAAATTTATGAACAAAAACTCATCGTTTTCTCATTTCATAGCCGTTTTCATGAGCTATTACCCACATTTTTGGGGTTCCAGGGCGATTTACAATGACCGTTAGACTCGATACATGTTTGAGAGATATGACAAAAAAAATCGTCCTTGTCGCGCCTGGTACATTACATGTGCTATCGCCCTTAGTTTTTGGGTTTTAGGGCGATATACAACGACCGTGAGAACCAATACATGTGTGAGTGTTATGACCAAAAACTCATCGTTTTCGCGTTTATTGGCCGTTTTCATGAGCTACCCACAGTTTTGGGGTTCCAGGGCGATTTAAAACGACAGTTAGACCTGATACATGTTTGACATATATGGCCAAAAACTTGTCGTTTTCTCGTTTTGTGCACATTTTCATTAGCTATTGCCCTTACTTTTGGCCCTCTAGGGCGATTTACAACATCTGTAAGACCCGATACATGTTTGAGGGATATGACCAAAAACTCGTCGTTTTCATGTTTTATGCCCATTTTCATGAGCTATTGTCCACACTTTTGGGCCTCCAGGGCGATTTACAATGACCGTAATTCCTGATACATGTTTGAGATATTTGACCAAAAACTGGTCCTCATCACGCTTTATGGCCGTTTTCATGAGCTTTTGCCCATGGTTTTTGGGTTCCAGCGCGATTTACAACTACCGTAAGACGCGATACATGTTTGAAAGATATGAACAAAAACTCATCATTTTTCCCATGTTATGCCCGTTTTCATGAGCTATTGCCCATACTTTTTGGGTTCCCATGTTATGACCCGATTTAGAACGTCCGTATGACCTGATACATGTTTGAGAGATATGATCAAAAACTAGTCCTTTTCGTGATTTAGGGCCGTTTTCATGAGCTATTGCCCACATATTTGAGGCTCCAAGGCGCCTAGCAACAACCATATGTCCTGATAAATTTTTGGGAGATATGACCAAAAACTTGTCATTTTCGAGTTTTTTGGCCGTTTTCATGAGATTGCTCACACTTTTGGGGTTCCAGGGCACACCTGGTATATGTTTGGGAGTTAAGACCAAAAAATCACCGTTTTCACATTTTTAGGTCCATTTTATTGAGCTATAGCCCTTAATTTTGTGGTTTCAGGGTGATTTACAATGACCATGGGAACCGATGCATGTTTGAGTGTTATGACCCAAAACCCGTCTTCTCGTGTTTAATGGCTGTTTTCACGAGCGATTGCCCATAGTTTTGGGGTTCCAGGGCGATTTACAATGACCATTAGACCCGACACATGTTTGAGACATATGACCAAAAACTCGTCCTTGTCGTGCTTTATGGCCATTTTCATGAGTTATTACCGTCAGGTTTGGGTTTTTATGGCAATTTACAACGATACTTAGACCTAGAAAATGTTTGAGAGATATGACAAAAAACTCGTTGTTTTCACATTTTATGCCCATTTTCATGAGATATTACCCACACTTTTGGGACTCTAGGGCGATTTACAACATCCGTAAGACCTGATACATGTTTGAGTGATATGACCAAAAACTCGTCGTTTTCGTGTTTTATGGCTGTTTTCCTGAGCTATTGCGCACACTTTTGGGGTTCCAGGGCGATTTACAACAACCATAAACCCCGATACTTCTTTGAGGGATATGACCAAAAACTAGTCCTTGTCGCACTTTACGGCCATTTTCATGAGCCATTGCCCACAATTTTGGGGTTCCAGGGCGATTTACAACTATGATAAGACCCGATACACATGTTTGAAAGATATGAACAAAAACTCATCGTTTTCGCATTTTATAGCCGTTTTCATGAGCTATTACCCACAATTTCGGGGTTCCAGGGTGATATACAACTACCATAAGACCCGATACATGTTTGAGAGTTATGACCAAAAACTCGTCCTTATCGCGCTTTGTGGATATTTTCATGAGCTATTGCCCTTAGTTTTGGGGTTCTAGGGCGCACCTAGTAAATGTTATGTGCTATCGCCCTTAGTTTTTGGGTTTTAGGGCGATTTACAACGACCATGAGAACCGATACATGTGTGTGTGTTATGACAAAAAACTCATCTTTTTCGCGTTTAATGGCCGTTTTCATGAGCTATTGCCCTCACTTTTGGGCCTCCAGGGCGATTCACAACATTCGTAAGACCCGATACATGTTTGAGCGATATGACCAACAACTCGTCGTTTTCGCCCATTTCCCTGAGCTATTGCCCACACCTTTGGGTCTCGAGGGCGATTTACAATGACCGTAAGACCCGATACATGTTTGAGAGATATGACCAAAAAATCGTCCTCGTCGCTTTTTATGGTCGTTTTCATGAGCTTTTGCCCAGGATCCAACACGATTTACAACTACCGTAAGACCCAATACATGTTTGAAAGATATGAACAAAAACTCGTCATTTTTCCCATTTTATGCCTGTTTTCATGAGCTATTGCCCATAATTTTTGGGTTCTAGGGCGATTTAGAACGTCCGTATGTCCAGATATATGTTTGAGAGATATGACCAAAAACTAGTCCTTTTCATGATTTATGGCCCTTTTCATGAGCTATTGCCCACATATTCGAGGCTCCAAGGCGCCTTGCAACAACCATAAGTCCCAATAAATTTTTGGGAGATAAGACCAAAAACTTGTCATTTTCGAGTTTTATGGCCGTTTTCAGGAGATTGCCCACACTTTTTGGGTTCTAGGGCACACCTGGTACATGTTTGGGAGTTAAGACCAAAAACTTGCTGTTTTCGCATTTTTAGGTCCATTTTCATGAGCTATAGCCCTTAGTTTTGTGGTTTCAGGGTGATTTACAATGACCATGGGAACTGATGCATGTATGCGTGTTATGACCCAAAACTCGTCTTCTCGTGTTTAATGGCTCTTTTCACGAGCGATTACCCACAGTTTTGGGGTTCCAGGGCGATTTACAACGACCGTTAGACCCGATACATGTTTGAGACATATGACCAAAAACTCGTCCTTGTCATGCTTTATGGCCATATTCATGAGCTATTGCCCTCAGTTTTGGGTTTTTAGGACAATTTACAATGATAGTTAAACCCGGTAAATGTTTGAGAGATATGACAAAAAACTCGTCATTTTTGCGTTTTATAGCCGTTTTCATGAGCTATTACCCACAATTTTGGGCCCGTATGACAAAAACCGTAAGACCCCATACACATGTTTGAAAGATATGAACAAAAACTCCTCGTTTTCGCATTTTATAGCCGTTTTCATGACCTATTACCCACAATTTTGGGGTTCCAAGGCTATTTACAACATCCGTAAGACTTGATACATGTTTGAGTGATATGACCAAAAACTCGTCGTTTTTGTGTTTTATGGCCGTTTTCATGAGCTATTGCGCACACTTTGGGGGTTCAAGGGCGATTTACAGCATCCGTAACCCAATACTTGTTTGAGAGATATGACCAAAAACTCGGCCTTGTCGCACTTTACGGCCGTTTTCATGAGCCATTCCCCAAAATTTTGGGGTTCCAGGCCGATTTACAACTACCGTAAGACCCGATACACATGTTTGAAAGATATGAACAAAAACTCGTCGTTTTCCCATTTTATAGTCGTTTTAATGAGCTATTACCCACAATTTTGGGGTTCCAGGGCGATTTACAACTACCGTAAGACCCGATACATGTTTGAGAGTCATGACCAAAAACTCGTCCTTGTCCCGCTTTGTGGCCATTTTCATGAGCTATTGCCCTTAGTTTTGGGGTTCCAGAGTGCACCTGGTACATGTCATGTGCTATCGCCCTTAGTTTTAGGGTTTTAGGGCGATTTACAACAACCGTGAGAACCGATACATGTGTGAGTGTTATGACCAAACCCTCATCTATTTCACGTTTAATGGCCGTTTTCATGAGCTACCCATAGTTCTGGGGATCCATGGTTATTTAAAACGACAGTTAGACCCGATACATGTTTGACATATACGGCCAAATACTCGTCGTTTTTGCGTTTTATGCCCATTTTCATTAGCTGTTGCCCTTATTTTTGGGCCTCTAGGGCGATTTACAACATCCGTAAGACCCAATACATGCTTCAGCGATATGACCAAAAACTCGTCGTTTTCGCATTTTGTGCCCATTTTCATGAGCTATTTCCCACACTTTTGGGCCGCCATGGCGATTTACAATGACCGCAAGACCCAATACATGTTTGAGAGATATGACCCAAAACTCGTCCTCGTTGCGCTTTATTGTTGTTTTCTTGTGCTTTTGCCCATGGTTTTTGGGTTCCAGCGTGATTTACAACTGCCGAACGACCCGATACATGTTTGAAAGATATTAACCAAAACTCATCATTTTCCCGTTTTATGCCTCTTTTCATGAGCTAGTGCGCATACTTTTTGGGTTCTAGGGCAATTTAGAACGTCTGTATGTCTAGATACATGTTTGAGAGATATGACCAAAAACTAGTCCTTTTCATGATTTATGGCCGTTTTCATGAGTTATTGCCCACATATTCGAGGCTCCAAGGCGCCTTGCAACAACCATAACTCCCAATAAATTTTTGGGAGATATGACCAAAAACTTGTCGTTTTCGAGTTTTATGACCGTTTTCATGAGATTGCCCACACTTTTGGGGTTCTAGGGCACACCTGGTACATGTTTGGGAGTTAAGACCAAAAACTCACTATTTTCGCATTTTTTGGTCCATTTTCATGAGCTATAGCCCTTAGTTTTGTGGTTTCAGGGTGATTTACAATGACCATGGGAACCGATGCATGTTTGAGTGTTATGACCCAAAACTCGTCTTCTCGTGTTTAATGGCTGTTTTCATGAGCGATTGCCCACAGTTTTGGGGTTCCAGGGGGATTTACAATGACCGTTAGACCTGATACATGTTTGAGACATATGACCAAAAACAATTCCTTGTCATGCTTTATGGCCATATTCATTAGCTATTACCCTCAGCTTTGGGTTTTTAGGGCAATTTACAACGATAGTTAGACCTGGTAAATGTTTGAGAGATATGAAAAAACTCGTCGTTTTCACGTTTTATGCCCATTGTCATGATATATTACCCACAGTTTTGGGCCTCTAGGGCGATTTACAATGTTCGTAAGACTTGATACATGTTTGAGTGATATGACCAAAAACTTGTCGTTTTCGTGTTTTCTGGCCGTTGTCATGAGCTATTGCGCACACTTTTGGGATTCCAGGGCAATTTACAACATCCATAAACCCCGATACTTGTTTGAGAGATATGACCAAAAACTCGCCGTGTTCGCGTTTAGGCCCATTTTGATGAGCTATTTCCCACACTTTTGGGCCTCCAGGGCGATTTACAATGACCATAAGACCTGATACATGTTTGAGAGATATGACCAAAAAACGTCCTCGTCGCGCTTTATGGCCGTTTTCATGACCTTTTGCCCATGGTTTTTGGGTTCCAACATGATTTACAACTACCGTAAGACCCGATACATGTTTGAAAGATATGAATAAAAACTCTTCATTTTTCCTGTTTTATGCCTGTTTTCATGAGCTATTGCCCATACTTTTTGGGTTCTAGGGCGATTTAGAACGTCCGTATGTCTAGATACATGTTTGAGAGATATGACCAAAAACTAATCCTTTTCGTGATTTATGGCCGTTTTCATGAGCTATTGCCCACATATTTGAAGCTCCAAGGCGCCTTGCAACAACCATAAGTTCCGGTAATTTTTTTGGAGATATGACCAAAAACTTGTCGTTTTCGAGTTTTATGGCCGTTTTCATGAGATTGCCCACTCTTTTGGGGTTCCAGAGCAAAACTGGTACATGTTTGGGAGTTACGACAAAAAACTCGCCGTTTTCACATTTTTAGGTCCTTTTTCATGAGCTATAGCCCTTAGTTATTTGGTTTCAGGGTGATTTACAATGACCATGGGAACCGATGCATGTTTGAGTGTTATGACCCAAAACTCGTAGTTTTCGCGTCTTATGTCCATTTTCTTGAGCGATTGCCCATAGTTTTGGGGTTCCAGGGCAATTTACAATGACCGTTAGACCCGATACATGTTTGAGACATATGACCAAAAACTCGTCCTTGTCGTGCTTTATGGCCATTTTCATGAGCTATTGCCCTCAGATTTGGGTTTTTATGGCAATTTACAACGATAGTTAGACCCGGTAAATGTTTGAGGGATTTGACAAAAAACTCGTAGTTTTCGCGTTTTATACCCATTTTCATGAGGTATTGCCCTCACTTTTGGGCCTCTAGGGCGATTTACAACATCCGTAAGACCCGATACATGTTTGAGCGATATGACCAAAAACTCGTGGTTTTCGTGTTTTATGGCTGTTTTCATGAGCTATTTCTCACACTTTTGGGCCTCCAGGGCAATTTAGAATGACCGTAAGACCCGGTACATGTTTGAGAGATATGACCAAAAACTCGTCCTTGTCGTGCTTCGTGGCCATTTTGATGAGCTATTGCCCTTAGTTTTGGGGTTCCAGGGTGCACCTGGTACATGTCATGTGCTATCGCCCTTAGTTTTAGGGTTTTAGGGCAATTTACAATGACCATGAGAACTGATACATGTTTGAGTGTTATGACCAAAAACTCATCTTTTTCATGTTTAATGGTCGTTTTCATGAGCTACCCATAGTTTTGGGGTTCTAGGGCGATTTAAAACGATAGTTAGACCCGATACATGTTTGACATATATGGCCAAAAACTCGTCGTTTTTGCGTTTTATGCCCATTTTCATGAGTTGTTGCCCTCACTTTTGGGCCTCCAGTGCGATTTACAATATCCGTAAGACCCGATACATGTTTGAGCGATATGACCAAAAACTCGTGGTTTTCACGTTTTAGGCCCATTTTCATGTGCTATTGCCCACACTTTTGGGTCTCCATGGCGATTTACAATGAACGCAAGACCCGATACATGTTTGAGAGATATGACCAAAAACTCGTCCTCGTCGCACTTTATGGCTGTTTTCTTGAGCTTTTACCCATGGTTTTTGGGTTCCAGCGCGATTTACAACTACCGTAAGACCCGATATATGTTTGAAAGATATGAACAAAAAATCATCATTTTCCCATTTTATGCCTTTTTTCATGACCTATTGCCCATACTTTTTGGGTTCTAGGGCGATTTAGAGCGTCCGTATGTCCATATACATGTTTGAGAGATATGACCAAAAACTAGTCATTTTCGTGATTTATGGCCGTTTTCATGAGCTATTGCCGACATATTCGAGGCTCCAAGGTGCCTTGCAACAACCATAAGTCCCGATAATTTTTTCGGAGATATGACCAAAAACTTGTTGTTTTCGAGTTTTATGGCTGTTTTCATGAGATTGCCCACACTATTGGGGTTCCAGGGCACACCTGGTACATGTTTGGGAGTTAAGACCAAAAAACTCGCTGTTTTCGCATTTTTAGGTCCATTTTCATGAGCTATAGCCCTTAGTTTTGTGGTTTCAGGGTGAATTACAATGACCATGGGAACCGATGCATGTTTGAGTGTTATGACCCAAAACTTGCCTTCTCCTGTTTAATGGCTATTTTCATGAGCGATTGCCCACAGTTTTGGGGTTCCAGGGCGATTTACAACGTCCATTAGACCCAATACATGTTTGAGACATGTGACCAAAAACTCGTCCTTGTCATGCTTTATGGCCATATTCATGAGCTATTGCCCTCAGTTTTGGGTTTTTAGGGCAATTTACAATGATAGTTAGACCCAAAAAATGTTTGAGAGATATGTCAAAAAACTCGTCGTTTTCACGTTTTATGCCCATTTTGATGATATATTACCCACACTTTTGGGCCTCTAGGGCGATTTACAATGTCCGTAAGACTTGATACATGTTTGAGTGATACGACCAAAAACTTGTCGTTTTCGAGTTTTATGGCCGTTGTCATGAGCTATTGCGCACACTTTTGGGGTTCCAGGGCGATTTACAACATCCATAAACCCTGATAATTGTTTGAGAGTTATGACCAAAATCTCGTCCTTGTCGCTCTTTACGGCCGTTTTCATGAGCCATTGCCCACAATTTGGGGGTTCTAGGGCGATTTACAACTATCGTAAGACTTGATACACATGTTTGAAAGATATGAACAAAAACTCGTCGTTTTCGCATTTTATAACTGTTTTCATGAGCTATTACCCACAATTTTGGGGTTCCAGGGCGATTTACAGCTACCGTAAGACCCGATACATGTTTGAGAGTCATGAGCAAAATCTCGTCCTTGTCGCGCTTTGTGGCCATTTTCATGAGCTATTACCCTTAGTTTTGGGGTTCTAGGGCGCACCTGGTACATGTCATGTGTTATCGCCCTTAGTTTTATGGTTTTAGGGCAATTTACAATGACCGTGAGAACCGATACATGTCTGAGTGTTATGACCAAAAACTCATCTTTTTCGCGTTTAATAGCCGTTTTCATGAGCTACCCATAGTCTTGGGGTTCCAGGGCCGTTTTCATGTTTGACATGTATGGCAAAAAACTCGTCGTTATCGTTCTTTATGGCCATTTTAATGAGCTATTGCCCTCACTTTTGGGCCTCCAGGGCAATTTACAACATCCGTAAGACTCAATACAGGTTTGAGCGATATGACCAAAAACTCGTCGTTTTCGTATTATATGCCCATTTTCATGAGCTATTGCTCACACTTTTGGGCCACCAGGGCGATTTAGAATGACCGTAAGACCCGATTCATGTTTGAGAGGTATGACCAAAAACTCGTCCTCGTCGCGCTTTATGGCCGTTTTCATGTGCTTTTGCCCATGGTTTTTGGGTTCTAGCGCGATTTACAACTACCGTAAGACCCGATACATGTTTGAAAGATATGAACAACAACTCATCATTTTTCCCGTTTATGCCCATTTTCATGAGATATTGCCCATACTTTTTTGGGTTCTAGGGCGATTTAGAACGTCCATATGTCTAGATACATGTTTGAGAAATATGACCAAAAACTAGTCTTTTTCGTGATTGATGGCCGTTTTCATGAGCTATTGCCCACATATTTGAGGCTCCAAGCCGCCTTGCAACAACCATAAGTCCCGATAAATTTTTGGGAGATATGACCAAAAACTTGTCATTTTCGAGTTTTATGGCCATTTTCATGAGCGATTGCCCACTCTTTTGGGGTTCCATGGCACACCTGGTACATGTTTGGGAGATAAGTCCAAAAACTCGCTGTTTTCGCATTTTTAGGTCCATTTTCATGAGCTACAGCCCTTAGTTTTGTGGTTTCAGGGTGATTTACAATGACCATGGGAACTGATGCATGTATGAGTGTTATGACCCAAAACTCGTCTTCTCCTGTTTAATGGCCGTTTTTATGAGCTATTGCCCATAATTTTGGGGTTCCAGGGCGATTTAGAACGACCATTAGACCTGACGAGGGTTTAACTCATCAATGCCCATTGTTATGGACTTGGGTTTTGGAGAAGGAGGGCACGCTGGACACATCTATCGGCTAGCAAACAAGCACACAGGGGACTCGAAGATTTACCCAGGTTCAGGCCTCGTAGAGGTCCCTACTCCTGCCTGTCTGCTCGTGGAATTATTGAAGGAATCGAGGATTACAATGGTGTGCAGATGCAATCTGGCGAAGGTTGTGGAAACTATGGTTGTGTCTGTCCTCCTCGCTGCCCCCTCCTAGCCTTTATATAGATAGACTAGGTCTCGGGTAGCAGGTCGAGTCGGTTACAAGTTAGGGTTTTTCCCTTTGAACTTTCTATCTTTAGCTTCTTCTTGTTCTTCAAGCAATCAAGAGTCCATAGGCTACTCGAGTTCTCTATTTGTTCTTTGGCGACACCGTGGGCTTCCGCTATATTTAGGTCGTATATACCAAGCTCGAGTACCTATAGGGTATACCCATGTCAGTAGCCCCCGAGTGTCCAGTGGAATTGCAGATTCGACTAGGGACTTTATGAAGCCTTTCGAGTGCCTGAATGAGTATATTTTCGACTGCTCTGTTTGTGTCATAGGGACTGTTGATGTGCGTGCCTGATTTAATCGATGTATCGGTATCATTTACCTACCTTAGGGTAAAACAACGCAATCTACTCGAACTCGAGTCCCCAGACTCAAATCCAGAAAAGTTCTTGTGTAATTCACCTCAAGCCGTGGAGGTCCTACAGGAGTCGAATTCCAGTATACGGGTGTGAGCACTCGACGCGTCTGTCAAGGCATGTTCATCGTACCTGTAGGCACGCATATATTTCTGGTAGTGTGCAGCAAATGCATTGTCAGGCCTTATTCGGGTCTTATATTCACGTTGCATGCGCGGCATCCGAATTTTTTGTCATCGCGGAGATGATTCGGGTGACCCAGGAGCCGCAGTCTCCTTGTAGGGAAAAATATGAGGCGGTGTCGCCATAAACTTCGAGTGTGGATGTTATCAATACATAGTACGATGTGCAAAGAATCATAGGGTGCGCGACCAGCGCTCCCTATGGGAGTAGCCCCCGAGTACCTGGTTGAGTCAAAGACTTAGGAAGGGACTAAATAACTTTTGCGACTGCTATCATCTTTTGTTGCTTGTTTCAGTCGAATTTGCTTCGGGCGCTCCCTATGGGAGTAACCCATGTCCATAGTCGAATTGCGGTTCGAGTGGTTGGGTTTGCTTTGATTGACCATGTTCCTGTAAAAATAAAAAAGAAAAAATCATAGTGTGCGCGACCAGCGCTCCCTATGGGAGTAGCCCCCGAGTGCTTGGTTGAGTCGAAGAGTCGAGCAAGGACTAAAGTAGTCGAAGTCTTCTACTGCGTAATTTTGGATGACGTCATTGCTGACGATGCGATGACCTCAATTGCCCGCGTGAGCGAGTTTGACGGGACATGATGAGCGTTTGGTCCCATTTTCTGACTCTGACCTGACCGGGCATGCGTAATCTTTGTTTTAACTGTGCCTCCTTGATTTCTGCATGTGATGGGGGTAGTGGGGGACGGTTCACGCTTCAGGTTCTCCACGTGTCGAGCACGATGGACACCATGCATCTTGTAGGGTTTTTCCTGGCCGTTAGATTGCATCTTCCCGTGGGTTAAGTAGCGATGCCGTCATAGTAATTTCCACATCTGCTTCTTTGTGTTCCTCTCTGCCTTTGCCTCCGTCGCCATTGATGCTGCTCCTCTGCTTCTTTGTGGTCCTCTCTTTCGCAGCGCTGCACCAGCTTCGTGTATTTCCCAGTTACTTTCTCCAGTCACACCGCCACCGTAGAATGGGGAAGAAGAAGGGAGGTGCCGCGGGCGATTCCACCGTCGCCAGCTGCGAAGAAGAAGGGTGGCTCCGCTGCTGTGGGTGCTAGCGCTGCCGCTGATAAAAAGAAGGGCATGGGCACTCACGTCACCAATGGTGTGTGGCGGGCATCCGTGATCAAGTCTCCAGAGCTTCGTCTTCTACGCCGAGACGGAGTTTTGTCTTCTGTAGTCAGTAACGCGTGGGTCCCTGGAAGCGAGGTAATCGCCTCTCCTCCTGCTGGCTTTCGGGTGATGTTCCTGGCGTTCATCATCCGTGGTCTCTCGTTGCCCCTGGATCCTTTCTTCAGGGGCCTTCTCTGTTTTTATGGGCTCCAGCTCCATCAGCTCTCCCCAAACTCCATCCTCCATGTAGCTTGCTACATTACTCTTTGCGAGTGCTGGCTCGGAATCGAGCCGCACTTCGGTCTCTTCAAGCTCCTCTTAAAGCTGAAGCGCCAATAGGCGTCTGGCTCCGTAGTCTACGATGTAGGCGGCTGCGGTATCCACGTCGACTCCTCCGCCACATACTTCGATATCAAACTCACATCGTCCGTCCAAGGGTGGAGGGACAAGTGGTTCTACATCCACGACCTGAAGGCCGACGGAGACCACTTCGGACTCGCGCCCTTCGATCCCACGACATCGTGCAAGAGGAGGGGCTCATGGAAAACATAGTGATGCCCGGCGAGACCGCGGAGACAATTGTGCTATACGAGCGCGTCTGCGACGTCGAGAGTCACATGGGTAAAGAGGAGGGAGGTTGCACCCTCATTCGCACATGGCTGCGCTGCCGCGTCCAGCCCCTCCAGGCCAGAGTCCATCCTATGTTCCAGTGGGCTGGCACGGACAATGTCACTCGCGTATCTGCCGATGGCACTTCCGCGAGTGAGGTAGATAAAAGGGTTCGACTAGTCACCAAGTACACCGCCAAGGATGTGCTTCCCAATGATCTAGACGTTCCTTCATTTGATGCAGCTAACCCTCCTCCTAAGGTACAATTGTGCTACGTAGTAGCTTTGCTTGTCGACTGCTTCTTTGATGTTTCATGACTTTGTGCTAAATTGTTTTCTGTATGCAGGATTGGGCGGTGTCACCCTATATGCCCCCTCTTCCCGAGGGGGTTATCCCTCGTGAAGCCTTGGAAGAGGACGAGTCGGAGTCGACCGTCCCATCTGATGTGGAGGAGGAAGCCCCGAGTCGAGTGGTCCGGATACTCGCAAGCGTTCGCTCAGCAAGGATTCAGATGCATCGTCTCCTTCGACTCCGGAAGGTGCAGCTATTGGCGCAGAGTCGCCGATACCTGCCGTTCCTGTGAGTATTGTGGCGCCATCTTCTCGCAAGAAGAGGCGGCTGCCGAAGGAGTCATCGTCAGAGTCGGGGGATCAAACCTTCGATTTTGACAACTTTGATTGGTAAGTATCCGCGTCTTCCTTTCGGTTCTTCTTTGGAGTTGCATTCTTTTGATGTTGGTTTTGTTCTGCAGTCAGTCAGTGTCGTCATCTTATGGCGACATCTAATTTTTGAAGGAATCTAGAGTCGCGACCTCCAAGGACAAGAATGTGGCTGACCGCACTCCTTCTCCTCCATTGGCGGCCCACTCCGGGCATAATTCGTCAAGTTCTCCACAAAATGTGGAGCACCAGATGGTTATCCGGACGTCTGCAAATCCATCGACTTCGGAGTCTTTGGAGGATCATGTAAGTGTAGTATCTCTTCTTCTGATTTTTGCAGTCGAATTTTCATCTATGCCATCTGTTAACCCTTTACTATGTTTTTGTCGTAGCTCATTATGAAGGAAGCCGCTCGTCTTGCGGAGCAGGTGCTTGCGATGGGTCGTCAGCATGCAATGCTGGACAATCGCCATCACGCAGTGGAAAGTGAGTGTTCTTTACTTTTCCCCTGTATCCTTTTGATATATTCGACTGACGGGTTGTCTTCATTTGTGTCACAGCTGAGCATAATGCACTCCTCCATAGTGCTTCTTCCGTCGAGAAAACCCTTGCCGCGACGGTGAAGAGCCATGATGAGGCGATCGCAGCATGGGACGAATCGCAGAAACACGAGGAGGACCTGCGCGCTTCCATTGCCACCAGGGAGAAGTTGTTCGAAGAACAGCTTTTCTCGATTGCCAAGGCCCTCTCAGGTATTCCCTTGTCTAGATTTTCATCGTGTCCCTTCTTTCGAATTTGTTTGTCGTGCTTGACTTTTGTGCCGATGCTTGATTTGTGTGTAGATGCCAGTGGTCTGAACTTCGACCCCCAGGCACTCCGTCGTGATGACGCCCTGGCGGGTGCCATTTCGGCAGTTGAAGATCGCAGCGCTGCCGTTCAGGAGACGCTCACCAAGGCCAAGGGAGTGCTCAGTCGCCTCCGAGAAGAGCTGGCGCCCAAAGATGAGTTGATCGAGAATATGGATGAGCTGGTGGAGTCCTTTGATAAAGGCATTCCTTCAAGCTTCAAGAACTCACTCCATGCGGCTGGTGCTTCAATGTCACTCGCCATGGTTCAAGCACACGGAGTCCAAGTTGATCCTGCAGCAGTCTCCAAGGCGATGCATGTCAGCGCTGATGGCCAGCAGGTAGTTTTTGCTCCCTTCGCGACTGCTTGTGGCAAGTACGGCCCGCAGCTGATCAATACAGTTGCGAAGTACTTTGAGGAGCTTCAGTGAGCCAAGAAGATGGCTAAGGCTGCAACGTCAGGGGCCGGTGGAAAGTCTGTGGCATCTAACACTGCCACAGACTCGATGAGGCCCCCAAAACCAAAGTCGAAGTCGAATAAGCCAATCGCTCCTCAATGGTCGTATCTTGTAATAGTTAGAGAGCTTATGTCTTTTGGTCAAGAACATGCCTTTTGGCAAATGTATCTGCTGATACTTTTGTTGATCTTGAATGCACTCGAGTCTTTTGTTCATGCCTCGCCTTAGTCCTCTTATTGCCTCTTGCTTGACTTGTGATAGGGCACTTCGAGTGATCCGTTGAGGGAACCTCTGGATTCGCCATACCTTGATGACATCTTGGCGCCACCGCGCTCAGGGGTGGATGAGCTGTCTCTGCTCTCGCGACTCTGTGACCGCATGAAGTAGTTGGAGCGTGAATTGCCTGTGCTCCGCAGTAATGCGGATGTGTGGAAGTCGAAGGCGGAGAAAGCCGCTGCCCGAGAATAATATCTGTTAGGGCAGGTGACGCAGCTGGGCAACCAATTCAAATGTCAGTTTTCTTATTCCTTATCTTTTCCTTATAGTCACTCGCAGTTGTTCCTTGTCTTCATGCTCCTGCCTTTGCTTGGTATAGTTGTCAGTGCGCGCCGTCCATAGGATGAGAAAGATAGGATTGCCATTCGCATGAATTATTTAACCCAAGAGCAGCTTCAGGCGAGTGGATACTTTTGGGCGGATCATGATCGCGCGATCGCACTGGCGACCCTGCATGATCGTGCATCGCGAGTGCTCCACTTCCTGAGGAAGTCGCACTCATGCCTGAAGAATATTTATCAGACGATGTTCTCGCTGGACATCGTTGCATCGAGCCTGCTGGACCTTCTTGCCAAATTCCAAGATTTGACCATGGTCCGCGACTGTGTACGGTAGCAGTTGGTGGCTGGTGGCAAGGCTGCCCTGTCGCTGGTGCGACTGCACAGGCCTGACATGGACGTTGCAGCAGTTGCGGCCGGACCACCAGCACCGCCAGCAGGGTCGACTTGGAACATGGTTCCGTAGTACCAGACGGTGGATCGCCCAGCGGAGTAGATCGTTGACTTCTTCGAGGAGCGGACCAATGTTCCTTTGCTCCAACAGTAGTTTAGTTTGTATCCTGCGCATAGTTGTACCAGTGTTGTAAAGTTCATAGACATGCTGTGTATAATTGATTAATATTGATGTATATAAAGAGCTTGCTAGCGTGTATGTTTTGCGAGTGCGTTGCACTATGCGATTCCTTTTCGCTAGCCTGACTTATGTTTATCTCAGCCCCTTGCCAACCCGTCAGGTGCATTGCAACTGGGTTGGTGTTTACCAAGGGTTTCGATTGGTGTGTTAGCTACTCAGGATATCGTGTTTAGCTCGTAGAACATATGTGTATAGGGTGGCGCAGCCCGCGAGTGGAGGATAATTTGCAAAGAATAAAAGAAAACACAGAGTTTTGGAGCACTTAGCTTTATTTATTCGCAGGGTAGTACGAGGTACAATATGTGGCTAAGTAGCCTTGGCTGAGTAGCTTTATTTGCAATGTAAAAAAATGACTAAGGGTAGTAGCACCCCAGCTGCGCGACGTTCCAAGGGTTGGAGTATGCGACTCCTGTCTCTAAATCTTTAAGGCGATAGGCGCCACCTGGGATTACTTCTGTAATCACGTAAGGTCCCTCCTAGGGGAACTCGAGTTTGAGATGCCCTTGCTGCTTCAGTCGCAGGACCAGGTCGCCTTCGACGAAGGACCTGGGGCGTAGTCTCCAGCTGTGGTAGTTGCACATGTTCTGCTGGTAGATCGTTGATCTTTCCATGGCAATTTCCTTTGCCTCATCAAGGAGGTCGATGGAGTCTTCGATTAAAAGGGTTGACGCATGCTCGCTGTAAGCGACCACACATGGTGTTTGGTATCATACTTCGGCGGGTAGCACCACTTCAGCCCCGTGCACCATGAAGAACGGGGTGTACCCTGTGGTGCTGTTTGGAGTCGTGCGTAGGCTCCACAGTACCGATTGCAGCTTGTCTGGCCAGTAGACGCGGCCTGTTCGAGTGCCCTGAGGAGTCGCTTCTTGATGCCTCCGCAGACGAGCCCGTGATCCTTTTCGACCTGACCATTGGTCTGTGGATGCGCTACGGAGGCATAGCTGATGTTGATTCCCAGATTCTCACAGAATTCCTAGAACTCCTTGGATGTGAAGTTTGTCCCATTGTCCGTGATGATGCCGTGTGGCACTCTGAAGCGATAGACGATGGACTCGAAGAACTTGACTGTGTTGTATCCTGACTGATTAGTCACTGGCATGGCCTCTATCCACTTGGTGAATTTGTCGACTGCGACCAAGAGGTAGACGTAGCCTCCTCGTGAGGACCTTGAGAGTTTACCGACCATGTCGAGTCCCCATTGCGCGAAGGGCCAGGCCAATGGAATTGGTCGGAGCTCTGCACCATATGCGTGCGGCTTGTCCACGAATTGCTAGCAAGCGTTGCATTTTTGGACTATGTCCTTGGCGTCACGCATGGCCGTAGGCCAGTAGAATCCAGCTCGTAGAGCTTTGGTGACAAGGGCGCGACTGCAGGCGTGGTGCCCGCAGGTCCCCTCATGGATGTCCAGGAGAACAGCTCTTCCATGGGCCATGGAGACGCATCGTTGGAGTACTCCTGTGATGCTACGCTTGTATAGTTCGTCGTTGATAACAGCAAATGCCTTGGAGCGCCATGCGATGTGCTAGGCGTCATGTATGGTTGGGTCCAGGATGTCTCGATCATCATGACGCTCATTGGTCCTTCGAGTCCTGTGTCCGGCTCAAGGTCATCGAGTGCCATTGGCTCATTGGGTGGCGCAGCCCCCAAGTCCGTTGTTGCACTTGTTTTCTTCTCTGCGGCCTTTGGCTTGATGGAGTGTTCGCAGATGCGCTCGAGAAATACCCCAGGTGGTATGGGGGCGCAGGTGGAGTCTATGTTGGCGAGTGCGTCCGCCTCTTCATTGCTTTCACGGCCGATGTGCCATAGTTCGCAACCGCCGAAGTCCCCTTCGAGTGTGTCGTAGAGGTCGCGGTAAGTAATCATGTTGTCATTCAGTGCGTCATACTCATGCATTGTTTGGTTGACGACCAGCTTGGAGTTGCCATATATTATGAGCCTCTTGGCGCCGCATGCTTTTGCCATCCTCATCCCGTGTAGTAGGGCCTCATATTCAGCTTCATTGTTGGAGGCGGTGAACTGCATTCTTAGGATATATTTCAAATTATCTCCCTGGGGCGACGTTAGTATGACACCTACGCCAGCCCCATCTTTTCGCTTCGAGCCGTCGAAGTGCATTGTCCAGAGGTAGGACATGTCTGGTTTTTCGGGGAGCTGGTTCTCCATCCAGTGCACGAGGAAGTCAGGGAGAACATGCGACTTGATTGAATCGCGTTTTTCATATGTGATGTCTTGTGGAGACACTTCGATTCCCCAAAGCGTGACTCGTCCGGTGGCGTCAGGATTGTTGAGGATGTGCCCAAGCGGGGCATCATTGACTACCACGATCGGGTGTTCTTGGAAGTAGTGGCGTAGTCGCCGGGCTATCATGAATAAGACGTACGCCAGTTTCTGATAGTGTGGGTACCGCTGTTTTGTTGGCGTAAGTACCTCGCTGAGGTAATAGACTGGGCGCTATACCCCGTGGACCTTGTTTTTCTCGGCTCGTTCTACTACGTGCACTGTGCTGACCACCTGGTTGGTGTCGGAGATGTATAGAAACAATGATTCTCTTTCGCGTGGGGTCACCAGTACTGGCGGGGTGGATAGCAGGCGCTTGAGGTCTTCGAATGCTTCCTGCGCCTCGTTGGTCCACTCAAACTTGTCAGCTTTGCGAAGGAGTTGGTAGAAGGGCAGTGCCTTTTCACCCATCCGACTGATGAATCGACTGAGCGCCGCGACTCGTCCAGCCACCTGCTGGACACCTCTTATGTTTTTCGGCTTCTCCATGGCTAGTATGGCTTTAATTTCTTCGGGTTCGCCTCGATCCCTCTCGCGGATATAAGATATCCGAGTACTTGCCCCGATGGTACGCCAAAAGCGCATTTGTCCGGATTGAGCTTGATTCAGTAGCGATTGAGGTTGGCGAAGGTTTCGCGCAAATCATCAATTAGCGAGGCTTCCTCTTTGGTCTTGATTACTATGTCATCAACATAGACTTGGATGTTGTGACCAAGTTGGTTCTTGAGGCAAGCCTACATGCATCGCTGGTAGGTGGCTCCTGCGTTCTTCAGCCCGAAGGACATTCTGTTGTAGAAGAACACACCAAAAGGCGTTGTAAACGCTGTTTTTCCTTGATCTTCCTCCTTCATTCGAATCTGGTTGTAGCCTGAATAGGCGTCGAGGAAGCAGAGGCGCTCACATCCCACGGTGGAATCGATGATCTGGTCGATTCGCGGTAGCGGGAAGTGATCCTTTGGGCAATGCTTATTCAGAGAGGTGAAGTCCACGCACATCCGCAGGATATCCGTGTCTTTCTTTGGTACTAGCACCATGTTGGCGAGCCAAGTGCTTTCCTTGATCTCGCGTATAAATTTGGCGTCGAGGAGTCTGTTGATCTCCATTCCAACTGCCTTTGCTCTTGGTTCAGAGAGCCGTCGAATTGTTTGATTGAGTGGCCTTGCGTCCGGGTTGACATTGTGTGCGTGCTCGGCAAATTCCCTGGGAACTCCTGGCAGGTCCGCTGGACACCTGGCAAAGATTACCTAGTGCTCACAGAGGAATTCGACGAGCACGAGTTCCTATGCGGGACTCAAGTTGTTGGCGATGAGGGCCGTCTTGGCGGGATCCGATGGGTGGACCTGAACTTTCTTTGTGTGCACCGATGAGTCGAAAGATAGGTCGAGTGAACTTGGCCGGCTTAGGGGAGGCAGACTGTTGTCTGTCGACTCCTTTAGTCTCGCAAGTTCTTCCTGCATGCCGAAGGACTAGGAAATTCTGTTGAATTCCCTATCGCAACTGTCAGACCTCTCGAAGCTCCCGTTGACTGTGATGACGCCATTTGGGCCTGGCATTTTCATCTGCAGATAGGCATAGTGTGGCACTGCCATGAACCTAGCGAACACGACACGTCTGAGGATGCAGTGATACTGTGAGGGCCAGTCGAAAACCTCGAAGTCTATGCGCTCGCGCTGAAAGTTTTTCGGCGTACCGAAGATAACGTCAAGATTGATTTTGCCAAGGGGATACACGCCCTTCCTGGGACGATGCCATGGAATGTTGTGTCTGAGGCCTCTAAGCAAGTCAGAGGGATCCTCATTTCTCGCAAGGTACTCGCGAATATAAGGTTGATGCCGCTTCCGCCGTCCATGAAGACGCGGCTCATGTCGAGCCTCCAATTTGTGCCTCGAGTACGAGGTAACAATGTCCTAGACGAGGTAGGTGATGCAGGACTCGCTTCCACTGAGGTACTCAGTGGTAGATGGTGGCGAGTTTGTTGCCAGATTGACTTGGCGAGTGATGGCATTTTGACCCCGGTTGGAGGGGCGACCCTTTTGGATCATCATGGTGCCCATGGCCCATGGGTACGGCTCGCCTCCGTGATGCTAGTCGGGTGCGGCCGCACTTGGCGGTGGTGGTGGAGGAGCTCCATGTGCCACAGCGCCTGGGGAGGCTCCGTAGCCCCTGTTGATTGCGTCACGATTCATCCGAGCCAGGCCTTCATGGAGTTTGAGGAACTCGTGGCAGTCTTTGAGGAGGTGGCTGGACTTATTTTTGCCATCATGCTTGTTGATGTAGAAGTGCACGGTGCATGGTCCAGACAGTTTGTCTTCAACAGACGTGGCGGGTGCTTCATCACGAGTGCGGCGCTGCCATACTTGCGTGGTTTTCCTGGAGTCGTAGTATCCACCACTGTGGTAGCCTCTGTCACGGTTGTCGACGCGCCTGTCGGTGTAGCCGGCTGCGACCATGTTGACGTCGTCATGATCATCATAGATGAGCATTCGCCGTTTGCTTCGGTGGTCGCGTCTGCGCTCGAGTTCTGCTTCCTCGTCGGAGTGAACGCGATTCTTCACCGAATCTTCACCGTCAGCCCACCGATTCGCGATTTCCATCAGGTGGTCGATGGTCTTGGGCTTCGAGCGGCCCAGCTCCTCCCTGAGATCTATGCGGCGAACGCCGTCGTTGAATGTGTTGATTGCGCGGTCCTCCGAGATATTTTCTGCGGAGTTCTTGATGATGGACCACCTCTGGATGTACGAGCGTAGCGATTCGCCCGATCTTTGCTGGCAGCACCTCAGCTCTTTGATTGACGCGGGCCCTTTGTATGTGCCTTTGAAGTTGCACACAAAGCTGTAAACCAGCTCTTCCCAACTGCGAATGGATCCGCGTGGGAGGTTGTTGAGACATGCTCGGGCGGCGCCCTGCAGCTGTAGCTGCAGGAACTGCATGGCCGTACGTCGACTTCCACGATGAAGCCTGACGGAGGAGATGTGGTCCTCCAACCAGATTTTCGGGTCCTGCAAATCGTCAAACTTCGGGTTCTCTAATGGGAGCTTAAACCCCTTGGGCATTCGCTTTTGCCTAATGGCCCTGCTGAAGCATCTAGCGCCACAGAGCTCCACATCTTCGTCTTCTGAGTCGGTCGATCGGGCACGTCACACCCTTGACTTGTCGATCTTGCACTGTATGATGTCATCACGCGCATCGTAGTCGTGACCGTGTCACGGTGAGCGGTGGCGCCGAGACAGGTCGTGACTATCATCGCTAGAGGAGGGCGAGGAATAGCATCTTGCTAGAGCCTTGCCTTTCTTCGGCTCCGGTGTTGGCTCCTTATCGAGGGCGTCCTCGACTAGCCCGAAGCCCGCGATCGTAGATCGGTGCATGGCGGCTTAGGGGTCTCCAGCTGGCGGCTGGTTGTTGAGGAGGTACATGGTGGCTGTTGTCACTGCAGCTTGCCATGTGTGTCGACTGTCATAGAGCTGAAGTCGAGGACCTTAGCAGCTTCTATGCGTTCTTGCTCAGTGAGGTGTGCCATCCGGGATCGCCTCTTGTTTTCGATGTGCTCGTTGCCCTTTGAGGAGGATCCTCCGTGGGGGAGATCCTAGCACGTCGAAGACTCAACTCACCTGCCGCCTTTTTGCACGCTTCGAGTTGCGCGAGTGTATGCACTTGGCGCCTGTATTCCTCCTTCAGAAGCCAATGGTAGCCCATCAGCATGTTCTGCGGGGAGTCGAGAGGCAGGGTGTTGCCTCGTAGGGCTTCTCGGCAGCGGGCCCACTCGTTGTCATTGAGCCTGATTAATACGCGCTCTCCCGTGTTTTCATTCACCATGGTTGGTGGTTCGATTGCTCCTCCGTTGTTAACGGGGGCGCCATTGCCACCATTGCTGCCACTGGGTATGGCACCATTTGGCAGGTTGGTTTCATTGCCACGGTTGCCCGCGTTGTCGCGGTTGGCAGAGGTGTCGCCCGTGTTGATGACGGTGCACATGAAGTGATTAGGGAAGCTGCTGCTCCCGCAACTTCCAGATCCGGAGCCATAGGCTCAATCTTCAGTTGCTAGATCGCCTAGATCGGATTCGCGACTGCTGTCGTTGTCCGTACGCCCAGCTGTTGCTGGGGCATTGAGCTCGCTAAGGGTGCCGATCGACAGAGGGAACCACGATGCTGGAGAAATCGACGGTATTGTCGGCTGGTCAGTTATGCGAAGTGTGCCCATCTGACCAACTTGGAAGCGGAAGCTCCCGATCGCCAGGCTGATTCCGTCGCCCATGGATTCGAAAGCCGGGCGAGTGGCTGGCGGGTGGACGGTGAAGTCAAACGCGCCAAAGAGCTGGCGAATCTTCGCTATTTCAGAGTCGTAGACCGCAGTTGATGGGGCTGAATAAGCCGCAACATCAGCACTCCCGATTCCACAGACGGAGCCAATTGACGAGGGTTTAACTCATCAATGCCCATTGTTATGGCCTTGGGTTTTGGAGAAGCTGGAGACATCTATCGTCCAGCAAACAAGCACACAGGGGGCTCGAAGATTTACCCAGGTTCAGGGCTCGTAGAGGTCCCTACTCCTGGTTGTCTGCTCATGGAATTATTGAAGGAATCGAGGATTACAATGGTGCGCAGATGCAATCTGGCGAAGGTTGTGGAAACTAGGGTTGCGTGTGTCTTCCTTGCCGCCCCCTCCTAGCCTTTATATAGATAGGCTAGGTATCGGGTAGCAGGTCGAGTCGGTTACAAGTTAGGGTTTTTCTGTTTGAACTTTCTATCTTTAGCTTATTCTTGTTCTTCAAGCAATCAAGAGTCCGTAGGCTACTCGAGTTCTCTATTTGGGCTTTGGTGACACCGTGGGCTTTCGCTGTTTTCAGGCCGTATATACCAAGCTCGAGTACCTGTCGGGTATACCCATGTCAAGACCCGATACATGTTTGACACATATGATCAAAAACTCGTCCTTGTCGTGATTTGTGGCCATTTTCATGAGTTATTGTACTTGGTTTAGGGTGAGACCCGGTAAATGTTTGAGAGATATGACCAAAAACTTGTTGTTTTCGCATTTTATGCCCATTTTCATGAGCTATTGCACACACTTTTGGCGTTCCAGGGTGATTTACAACGACCGTAAACCCCGATACTTGTTTGAGAGATATGACCAAAAACTCGTCATTGTCGCACTTTACAGCCGTTTTCATGAGCCATTGCCCACAATTTTGGGGTTCCAGGGCGATTTACAACTACCATAAGCCCGATACACATGTTTGAAAGAAATGAACAAAAACTCATCGTTTTCGCATTTTATAGCCGTTTTCATGAGCTATTACCCAAAATTTTGGGGTTCCAAGGTGATTTACAACGACCATTAGACTCAGTACATGTTTGAGAGATATGACGAAAAACTCATCTTTGTCACACTTTATGTCCATTTTCATGAGGTATTGCCCACAATTTTGGGGTTCTAGGGCAATTTCCAAGTACCGTAAGACCAGATACATGTTTGAGAGATATGACAAAAAATCGTCCTTTTCGTGATTTATGGCCGTTTTCATGAGTTATTGCCCTTAGTTTTGGGGTTCCAGGGCGCACCTGGTACATGTCATGTTCTATCGCCCTTAGTTTTAGGGTTTTAGGGCGATTTACAATGACCGTGAGAACCGATACATGTGTGAGTGTGATACATTGCAAATGTATCTATAATTTTTGATGTTCCATGCTTGGTTTTATCTACTTTCTTGTGTTTTGTCCACATTTTGGAGTACTTTTCATATTATTTCTTGTACTAACCTATTAACAAGATGCCACAGTGCCAGCTGCCTGTTGTTT
Organism: Avena sativa; assembly: GCA_916181665.1. NCBI lineage: Eukaryota > Viridiplantae > Streptophyta > Magnoliopsida > Poales > Poaceae > Avena > Avena sativa. The sequence goes on along the minus strand of OV702289.1, from coordinate 111,988,522 downwards.
TTGGTTCTAGGAAAGTCAGAAAATGAATATTCTCGGAATTGGACGGGACAAAAGCCAAAGTTGATATTTTACAGGAAGACTCACGGAGCCAAAAGACGAGACGGAGAGGGTCCACAGGGCGGCCACACCATGTGGTGGCGCGGGCTAGCCCTGGCCGCGCCACCAGGTGGTGTAGGCCCCCTGGCCGCCCACCGACCTTGCCTCTTCGCCTATAAGAAGCCTCTCAAGGCAAAAACCCTAGATAGTCAATCAGAAATCCACGAAAAGTTCCGCAGCGCCGGCGCCACCGAAGGGGATATTCAAGGGACAGAAAGTCTCTGTTCCGGCACCCTGCCGAGACGGCGAAGTGCCCCCGGAGCCATCTCCATCGATCTCCATCACCATTGCTGGTTCCCATGATGAGGAGGGAGTACTTCTCTCTCGAGGCTAAGGGTTCTACCGGTAGCTATGTGTTCATCTCTTTCTCTATGCATGATCTTATTTAGATCATGAGCTTGTAATCTATAGATCTACCTTGCTACTCAAGTGCTTTAATAGATCTCTGCTCTCCCCATGTGTGTAAGTTGACAGTGTGCACACCATGGTGGCACCTAGGCTAGAGATTACAAATACTTGTTATGAGTTATATTTGGAGTTGGATGTCTTTATGAAATTGTGGTGTTTGTTTGAACCATCTAGTGCTCAAGGTGACAGTGTGGGGTTATCTATATGCAGAAAGCGAACTTTGAGGTGTGTTGTTATAGCCCTACCATCGATTAGAGTGTTCAACCAGAGAGTAGTTAAGCGTAGTATCATAAAGAAGAATATATCTATATGAGAGTGTTCACTAGTGAAAGTATGATCACTAGTCCTTGTTTCTAAACATTGAAACATCGTTTGCAATTAGATCTGTTACATGTTTGCTTGCTTCCATCTTTATTTCAGTTTGCCTTTAGTCTCTTTCACGCCATCAAGCTATTTTCTAGCACAGTTGTCTTATATCCATACCACTTGTATTTCACTATCTCTTCGCCGAACTAGTGCACCTATACACTTGACAAGTGTATTGGGTGTGTTGGGGACACAAGAGACTTCTTGTATCTTGATTGCAGGGTTGCTTGAGAGGGGATACCTTTGACCACTTCCTCCCTGAGTTCGATAAACCTTGGGTAATCTACTTAAGGGAAAACTTGTTGTTGTTCTACAAACCTCTGCACTTGGAGGCCTAACAACTGTCTACAAGAATAGAAGTGCATAGACATCAGAGTGTTATGAACAAAAACTCATATTTTCGTGTTTAATGGCCGTTTTTGTGAGTTACCCAACAGTTTTGGGGCTCTAGGGCGATTTAAAACGATAGTTAGACCCAATACATGTTTGATATATGGCCAAAAACTTGTCGTTTTCGCGTTTTATGCCCATTTTCATGAGCTATTGCCCACACTTTTGGGCCTCCAGGGCGATTTACAACATCTATAAGACCCGATACATGTTTGAGTGATATGACCAAAAACACATTGTTTTCGTGTTTTATGGCCATTTTCATGACCTATTGCCAGCACTTTTGGGGTTCCAGCGCGATTTACAACTACCATATGACCCGATACATGTTTGAGAGTTATGACCAAAAACTCGTCATTTTATGGCCGTTTTCATGAGCTATTACCCATACTTTTTGGGTTCTAGGGTGATTTAGAACGTCCGTATGTCCAGATACATGTTTGACAAATATGACCAAAAACTAGTCCTTTTTGTGATTTATGGCCATTTTCATGAGCTCTTGCCCACATATTTGTGGCTCCAAGGCGCCTTGCAACAACCATTAGTCCTAGTAAAATTTTGGGAGATATGTCCAAGAACTTCTCATTTTCGAGTTTTATTTCTGTTTTCATGAGATATTGCCCACACTTTTAGGGTTCCAGGGCACACTTGGTACATGTTTTGGAGTTAAGACCAAAAACTTGCCGTTCTTGCATTTTTAGGTCCATTTTCATGAGCTATAGCCCTTAGTTTTGTTGTTTCAGGGTGATTTACAACGACCGTGGGAATCGATGCATGTTTGACTTTCATGACCCAAAACTCTTCTTCTCGGGTTTAATGGTCGTTTTCACGAGCTATTGCCCACAGTTTTGGGGTTCTAGGGTGATTTACAACGAACGTTAGACCTGATACATGTTTGAGACATATGATCAAAAGTCGTCATTGTCATGATTTGTGGCCATTTTCATGAGCTATTGCCCTTAGTTTTGGGTTTTTAGGGCAATTGACAACGATAGTGAGACCCGGTAAATGTTTGAGAGATATGATTAACAAATCGTCATTTTCGCGTTTTATGCCCATTTTCATCAGAGATTGCCCACACTTTTGGACCTCTAGGGCGATTTACAACATCCGTAAGACCCGATACATGTTTGAGCGATATTGCCCACAATTTTGGGGTTCTAGGGCGACTTACAACTACCGTAAGACCTAATACATATTTGAGAGTTATGACCAAAAACTCGTCCATGTCCAGCTTTGTGGCCATTTTCATGAGCTATTTACCTCTCTTTTAGGGTTCTAGGGCACAACTGATACATGTTTGGGAGTTAAGACCAAAAACTCGCTATTTTCGCATTTAGGGCCGTTGTCATGAGCTATTGCCCTTAGTTTTAGGGTTTTAGGGTGATTTACAACGACCATGAGAACCAATACATGCTTGACAGATATGACTAAAAACTCGTCCAGTCGCGTTTTATGGCCATGTTCATGAGTTATTGCCCTCCGTTTTGGAGTTTTAGGGAAATTTACAACAATAGTGAGACCTGGTAAATGTTTGTAAGATATGATCAAAAACTCGTCGTTTTCGCGTTTTATGCCCATTTTCATTAGCTATTGCCCACACTTTTGGGCCTCCAAAGCGATTTACAACATCCGTATGACTCGATACATGTTTGAGCGATATGACCTGGTACATGCTTGGGAGTTAAGACCAAAAACTCACTCTATGGCTGTTTTCATGAGATATCACCCTTAGTTTTGGGGTTTTAGGGTGATTTACAACAACCGTGAGAACTGATACATGTGTGAGTGTTATGACCAAAAACTCGTCTTTTTCGCGTTTAATGAACGTTTTCATTAGCTATTGCCCACACTTTTGGGGTTCCAGGGCGATTTACAATGACCTTAAACCCCGATACTTGTTTGAGACATATGACCAAAAACTCGTCCTTGTCGGACTTTATGGTCGTTTTAATGAGCCATGACCCACAGTTTATGGGTTCCAGGGCGATTTACAACGACCATTAGACCCGGTACATGCTTGAGAGAAATGATCAAAAACTCGTCCTTGTCGTGCTTTGTGGCCATTTTCATGAGCTATTGCCCTTAGTTTTGGGGTTTTATGACAATTTACAATGATAGTGAGGCCGGGAAAATGTTTGAGAGATATCACCAAAAACTCGTCGTTTTCACGTTTTATTCCCATTTTCATGAGCAATTGCCCACACTTTTGGGCCTCTAGGGGGATTGACAACATCGGTAAGACCTGATATATGTTCGAGCGATATTCTTTTTGCTAATGAAACTGTTGGGGAGTCCCCTACGGTAGATTCTTATATAAAGGAGGAAACAACCTCAAATCCAAAAATATACAAGGCTTTGCTAAAACTGTACAGGAAGAAAAGGCTAGAGGTAAACTCGTCGTTTGAGCTAAAACATGTTTGAGCGATATGACCAATAACTCATCGTTTTTGTGTTTATGGCCGTTTTCATGAGCTATTGACCATGGTTTTGGTGTTCTAGGGCGATTTTCAACGACCGTTAGACCCGATAGATGTTTGAGACATATGACCAAAAACTCGTACTTGTCGCGCTTTGTGGCCAATTTCATGAGCTATTGCCCTAAGTTTTGGGAGTTTAGGGCGATTTACAACATCCGTAAGACCCGATACATGTTTGAGCGATATGACCAAAAACTCATCGTTTTCATGTTATGGTTGTTTTCATGAGCTATTGGCAACAGTTTTGTGGTTCTAGGGCTATTTACAACGACCGTTAGACCCGATACATGTTTGAGAGATATGACCAAAAACTCGTCTATTTTCTGTTTTATGGCCATTTTCATGAGCTATTGCCCACACTTTTGGGGTTCTAGGGCGATTTACAATGACCGTAAACCTCGATACTTGTTTCAGAGATATGACCAAAAACTCGTCCTTGTCGCACTTTACACGAGTTTAATGAGCCATGGCCCACAGTTTTGGGGTTCCAGGGCGATTTACACCGACCGTCAGACCCGATACATGCTTGAGAGAAATGATCAAAAACTCGTCCTTGTCGCGCTTTGTGGCCATTTTCATGAGCTATTGCCCTTAGTTTTGGGGTTTTACGGCAATTTACAAAGATAGTGAGGCCCGGTAATTTTTGAGAGATATGACCAAAAAGTCGTCGTTTTCGTGTTTTATGCCCATTTTCATGAGCAATTGCCCACATTTTTGGGCCTCTAGGGGGATTTACAACATCGGTAAGACCTGATATATGTTTGAGCGATATTCCTTTTGCCAATGAAACTGTTGGGGAGTCCCCTACGGTAGATTTTTATATAAAGGAGGAAAAAACCTCAAATCCAAAAATATAGAAGGCTTTGCTAAAACTGTACAGGAAGAAAAGGCTAGAGGTAAACTTGTCGTGTGAGCTAAAACATGTTTGAGCGATATGACCAATAACTCGTCGTTTTTGTGTTTATGGCCGTTTTCATGAGCTATTGACCATGGTTTGGGTGTTCTAGGGCGATTTTCAACGACCGTTAGACCCGATAGATGTTTGAGACATATGACCAAAAACTCGTACTTGTCGCGCTTTGTGGCCAATTTCATGAGCTATTGCCCCCAGTTTTGGGAGTCTAGGGCGATTTACAACATCCGTAAGACCCGATACATGTTTGAGCGATATGACCAAAAACTCATCGTTTTCATGTTATGGTCGTTTTCATGTTATGGTCGTTTTCATGAGCTATTGGCAACAATTTTGTGGTTCTAGGGCGATTTACAACGACCGTTAGACCCGATACATGTTTGAGAGATATGACCAAAAACTCGTCTATTTTCTGTTTTATGGCCATTTTCATGAGCTATTGCCCACACTTTTGGGGTTCTAGGGCGATTTACAATGACCGTAAACCTCGATACTTGTTTCAGAGATATGACCAAAAACTCGTCCTTGTCGCACTTTACGCGAGTTTTATGAGCCATGGCCCACAGTTTTGGGGTTCCAGGGCGATTTACACCGACCGTCGGACCCGATACATGCTTGAGAGAAATGATCAAAAACTCGTCCTTGTCGCGCTTTGTGGCCATTTTCATGAGCTATTGCCCTTAGTTTTGGGTTTTACGGCAATTTACAAAGATAGTGAGGCCCGGTAATTTTTGAGAGATATGACCAAAAAGTCGTCGTTTTCGTGTTTTATGCCCATTTTCATGAGCAATTGCCCACACTTTTGGGCCTCTAGGGGGATTTACAACATCGGTAAGACCTGATATATGTTTGAACGATATTCTTTTTGCCAATGAAACTGTTGGGGAGTCCCCTACGATAGATTTTTATATAAAGGAGGAAAAAACCTCAAATCCAAAAATATAGAAGGCTTTGCTAAAACTATACAGGAAGAAAAGGCTAGAGGTAAACTTGTCGTGTGAGCTAAAACATGTTTGAGCGATATGACCAATAACTCGTCGTTTTTGTGTTTATGGCCGTTTTCATGAGCTATTAACCATGGTTTTGGTGTTCTAGGGTGATTTTCAACGACCGTTAGACCCGATAGATGTTTGAGACATATGACCAAAAACTCGTACTTGTCGCGCTTTGTGGACAATTTGATGTGCTATTGCCCTCAGTTTTGGGAGTCTAGGGCGATTACAACATCCGTAAGACCCGATACATGTTTGAGCGATATGACCAAAAACTCACCGTTTTCGTGTTATGGTCGTTTTCATGAGCTATTGGCAACAGTTTTGTGGTTCTAGGGCGATTTACAACGACCGTTAGACCCGATACATGTTTGAGAGATATGACCAAAAACTCGTCTATTTTCTGTTTTATGGCCATTTCATGAGCTAGTGCCCACACTTTTGGGGTTCTAGGGCGATTTACAATGACCATAAACCTCGATACTTGTTTCAGAGATATGACCAAAAACTCGTCCTTGTCGCACTTCACGCGAGTTTTAATGAGCCATGGCCCACAGTTTTGGGGTTCCAGGGGATTTACAACGACCGTCAGACCCGATACATGCTTGAGAGAAATGATCAAAAACTCGTCCTTGTCGCGCTTGGTGGCCATTTTCATGAGCTATTGCCCTTAGTTTTGGGGTTTTACGGCAATTTACCAAGATAGTGAGGCCCGGAAATTTTTGAGAGATATGACCAAAAAGTTGTCGTTTTCGTGTTTTATGCCCATTTTCATGAGCAATTGCCCACACTTTTGGGCCTCCAGGGGGATTTACAACATCGGTAAGACCTGATATATGTTTGAGCGATATTCTTTTTGCCAATGAAACTATTGGGGAGTCCCCTACGGTAGATTTTATTATAAAGGAGGAAAAAACCTCAAATCCAAAAATATAGAAGGCTTTGCTAAAACTATACAGGAAGAAAAGGCTAGAGGTAAACTTGTCGTGTGAGCTAAAACATGTTTGAGCGATATGACCAATAACTCGTCGTTTTTGTGTTTATGGCCGTTTTCATGAGCTATTGACCATGGTTTTGGTGTTCTAGGGCGATTTTCAACGACCGTTAGACCCGATAGATGTTTGAGACATATGACCAAAAACTCGTACTTGTCGCGCTTTGTGGCAAATTTCATGAGCTAATGCCCTCAGTTTTGGGAGTCTAGGGCGATTTACAACATCCGTAAGACCCGATACATGTTTGAGCGATATGACCAAAAACTCATCGTTTTCGTGTTATGGTCGTTTTCATGAGCTATTGGCAACAGTTTTGTGGTTCTAGGGCGATTTACAATGACCGTTAGACCCGATACATGTTTGAGAGATATGACCAAAAACTCGTCTATTTTCTGTTTTATGGCCATTTTCATGAGCTATTGCCCATAGTTTTGGGATTCTAGGGCGATTTCTAACGACCCTTAGAACCGATAACATGTTTGAGCAATATGACCAAAAACTCATCGTTTTTGTATTTTATGGCTGTTTTCAAGAGCTATTGCACACACTTCTGGGGTTCTGTGGCGATTTACAACGACCGTAAACCCCGATACTTGTTTCAGAGATATGACCAAAAACTCATCCTTGTCGCGCTTTACGGCTATTTCATGAGCTATTGCCGACAATTTTGGGGTTCTAGGACGATTTACATCTACCATAAGACTCGATACACATGTTTGAGAGTTATGACCAAAAACTCGTCGTTTTCTCGTTTGATGGCCGTTTTCATGAGCTATTGCCCACATTTTTGGGGTTCTATGGCGATTTACATCGACCATAAGACCGGATACATGTTTGAGAGATATGACGAAAAGCTCATCCTTGTTGCGCTTCATGACCATTTTCATGAGCTATTGCCCACAATTTTGGCGTTCTAGGGCGATTTACAACTACCGTAAGACCCGATAAAGGATAGAGAGATATGACCAAAAACTCGTCCTTGTCGCGCTTTGTGGCCATTTTCATGAGCTGTTTTGGGGTTCCAGGGCGCACTTGGTACATGTTTGGTACTTAAGACAAAAAAACCTCGTTCTCGCATTTAGGGCTATTTTCATGAGCTATTGCCCTTAGTTTTAGGGTTTTAGGGCCATTTACAATGACCATGAGAACTGATACATGTGTGAGTGTTATGACAAAAAACTCGTCGTTTTCGCGTTTAATGGTCATTTCATGAGCTATTGGAAACAGTTTTGGGGTTCCAAGGAGATTTACAATTACTGTTAGACCCGATACATGTTTGAGAGAAATGACCAAAAACTCGTCCTTGTCGTGCTTTGTGGCCATTTTCATGAGTTATTGCTCTCCAGGTCGATTTACAACATCTGTAAGATCCTATACATCGTTATCGTGTTTTATGGCCATTTTCATGAGCTATTAAAACCTCTTTTTGGGTTCTACGGCGATTTACAACGACCGTAAGACCCGAAACATGTTTGAGCGATATGTCCAATAACTCATTGTTTTCGTGTTTATGGCCGTTTTCATGAGCTATTAGCCACAATTTTTGGGTTCTAGGGAGAATTACAATGACCGCTAGACCCGATAGATGTTTAAGAGATATGAGCAAAAACTCATAGTTGTCGCTCTTTGTGGCCATTTTCTTGAGCTATTGCCCTCAGTTTTGGGCCTCTAGGGCGATTTACAACATCCGTAAGACCAGGTACATGTTTGAGGGATATGAGCAAAAACTTGTCGTTTTCATGTTTATGGTAGTTTTCATGAGCAATTGCCCACAGTTTTGGGATTCTAGGGCCATTTACAACGACCGTTAGACCCGATACATGTTTGAGCGATATGACCAAAAACTCATTGTTTTCGTGTTTTATGGTCGTTTTCATGAGCTATTGCGCACACTTTTGGGGTTCCAGGCCAATTTATAACTACCGTAAGACCTGATACACATGTTTGAAAGATATGAACAAAAACTAGTCATTTTCGTGTTTTATGGCCGTTTTCATGAGCTATTGCCCTCAGTTTTGGGCCTCTAGGGCGATTTACAAGATCTGTAAGACCCGATACATGTCTAAGGGATATGATCAATAACGCGTCGTTTACATGTTTATGGCCATTTTCATGAGCTATTGCCCACAATTTTAGGGTTCTAGGGTGATTTACAACGACCGTTAGACCCGATAAATGTTTTAGAGATAAGACCAAAAGTTCATCCTAGTCACGCTTTGTGGCCATTTTCATGAGCTATTGCCCTCAGTTTTGGGCCTCTAGGGCGATTTACAACATCCGTAAGACCCGATGCATGTTTGAGCAATATGACCAAAAACTCGTTGTTTTCGTGTTTATGGCCGTTTTCATGAGCTATTGCCCACAGTTTTGGGGTTCAAGGGCGGTTTACAACGATCATTAGACCCGGTGATATGTTTGAGCGATATGACCAAAAACTCGTCGTTTTCGTATTTTATGGCTGTTTTCATGAGCTATTGCGCACACTTTATGGGTTCTAGGGCGATTTACAATGATCATATACCCCAATACTTGCTTCAGAGATATGACCAAAAACTCGTCCTTGTCACACTTTACGGCCATTAATATGAGCCATTGCCCACAATTTTGGGGTTCCAGGGCGATTTACAACTACCATAAGACCCGATACACATGTTTGAAAGATATGAACAAAACGCCTAGTTTTTTTGGTTTTATGTCCGTTTTCATGAGCTATTGCCCACATTTTTGGGGTTCCAGAGCGATTTACAACGATTGTTATACCCGATACATGTTTGAGAGATATGTCCCATAACTCGTTCTTTTCGTGTTGATGGCCATTTTCATGAGCTATGACGCACACTTTTGGGGTTCCAGGGTGATTTACAACAACCATAAACCCCGATCATTGTTTCAGAGATATGATCGAAAACTCGTCCTTGTCACACTTTACAGCCGTTTTCATGAGACATTGCCCACAATTTTGGTGTTCCAGGGAGATTTAAAACTACCGTCAGACCCGATACACATGTTTGAAAGATATGAACAAAAACTCGTAGTTTTCGTGTTTTATGGCCGTTTTCATGAGCTATTGTCCACACTTTTGGGGTTCCAGGGCCATTTACAACGACCGTATACCCCGATACTTGTTTCAGAGAAATGACCAATAACTAGTCCTTATCGCACTGTACGGCCGTTTTCAAGAGCCATTGCCCATAATTCTGGGGTTCCAGGGCGATTTACAACTACCATCAGACCTGATACATGTGTTTGAAAGATTTGAACAAAAACTCATCGTTTTCGCGTTTTATGGTGGTTTTCATGAGCTATTGTTAACATTTTTGGGGTTCAAGGTAATTTGCAACAAACGTAAGAACCGATACTTGTTTGAGTGATATGACTAATAACTCGTCGTTTTCGTGTTGATGGCCATTTTCATGAGCTATTGCCCACAGTTTTGGGGTTCTAGGGTGATTTACAACGACAGTTAGACCCGATAGATGTTTGAGAGATATAACCAAAAACTCGTCCTAGTCGCGCATTGTGGAGATTTTCATAAGCTATTTCCCTCAGTTTTGTGCCTCTACGGTGATTTACAACATCCGTAAGACCCAATATATGTTTGAGTGATATGACCAAAAACTTGTCATTTTCGTGTTTATGGCCATTTTCATGAGATATCGCCCACAGTTTTGGGGTTACAGGGCGATTTACAACGATCGTTAGACCCGGTATATGTTTGGGAGATATGACCAAAAACTCATCCTTTTTGCGTTTTATGCCCATTTTCATCAGCTATTGCCCACACTTTTGGGCCTCCACGGCGATTTACAACATCCGTAAGAATCGATAAATGTTTGAGCAATATTACAAAAAACTCATCGTTATCGTGTTTTATGGCCATTTTCATGAGCTATTAAAACCTCTTTGGGGGTTCTAGGGCGATTTACAACGACCGTAAGAACCAATACATGTTTGAGGGATATGTCCAATAACTCATCGTTTTCGTGTGTATCGCCGTTTTCATGAGATATTAGCCACAATTTTGGGGTTCTAGGGAGAATTACAATGACCGTTAGACCCGATAGATGTTTGAGAGATATGACCAAAAACTCGTACTTGTCGGTCTTTGTGTCCATTTTCATGAGCTATTGCCCTTAGTTTTGGGCCTCTAGGGCGATTTACAACGACATAAACCCGATACATGTTTGAGCGATATGACCAAAAACTCATCTTTTTTGTGTTTTATGGCCGTTTTCATGACCTATTGCGCACACTTTTGGGGTTCCAGGGCAATTTACAACGACATAAACCCCAATACTTGTTTCAGAGATATGACCAAAAACTCGTCCTTGTGGAACTTTATGGTCATTTTCATGAGCCATTGCCCACAATTTTGGGGTTCCAGGGCGATTTACAACTACTGTAAGACCGGATACACATGTTTGAAAGATATGAACAAAAACTCATCGTTTTCGCATTTTATGGCCGTTTTGATAAGCTATTGCCCATATTTTTGGGGTTCCAGGGTGATTTACAACAACCGTAAGACCCGTGTTTGAGCGATATGACCAATAACTCGTCGTTTTCGTGTTTATGGCTGTTTTCATGAGCTATTGCCCACAGTTTTGGGGTTCTAGGGTGATTTACAACGATTGTTAGACCCAATAGATGTTTCAGAGATGTGACCAAAAACTCGTCCTAGTCGCGCTTTGTGGCCATTTTCATGAGCTATTGCCCTCAGTTTTGGGCCTCTAGGGCGATTTACAACATCCGTAAAACCCGATACATGTTTGAGCAATATGACCAAAAACTCATTGTTTTCGTGTTTATTGCTATTTTCATGAGCTATTGCCCACAGTTTTGGGGTTCTATGGGAATTTACAACGATCATTAGACCCGGTGACATGTTTGAGCAATATGACCAAAAACTCGTCGTTTCGTATTTTATGGTTGTTTTCATGAGCTATTGCGCACACTTTTGGGGTTCCAGGGTGATTTACAATGATCGTAAACCCCGATACTTGTTTTAGAGATATGACCAAAAACTCGTCCTTGTCACACTTAACGGCCATTTTCATGAGCCATTTCCCACAATTTTAGTGTTCCAGGGCGATTTACAACTACTGTAAGACTCGATACACATGTTTTAAAGATATGAACATAAACTCGTCGTTTTCATGAGCTATTGCCCACATTTTTGGGGTTCTAGGGTGATTTACAACGATCGTTAGACCCGATACATATTCGAGAGATATGTCCAATAACTCGTCGTTTTCGTGATTATGGCCGTTTTCATAAGCTATTGCGCGCACTTTTGGGGTTCTAGGGTGAATTACAACAACCATAAACCCCGATAATTCTTTCAGAGCTATGACCAAAAATTCGTCCTTGTCGCACTTTACGGCCGTTTTCATGAGCCATTGCCCACAATTTTTGGGTTCCTGGGAGATTTACAACTACCGTAAGACCTGATATACATGTTTGAAAGATATGAACAAAAACTCGTCGTTTTCGCGTTTTATGGCCGTTTTCATGAGCTATTACCCACAGTTTTGGGGTTCCAGGGTGATTTACAACGACCATAAACCCCAATACTTGTTTCAGAGATATGACCGATAACTAGTCCTTGTCGCACTTTACGGCTGTTTTCATGAGCCATTGCCCACACTTTTCGGGTTCCAGGGCGATTTACGACTACCATAAGGCTCGATACACATGTTTGAAAGAAATGAACAAAAACTCGTCGTTTTCGTGTTTTATGGCTGTTTTCATGAGCTATTGCCCACATTTTTGGTGTTCAAGGTAATTTACAATGAACGTAAGAACCGATACATGTTTGAGTGATATGACCAAAAACTCGTCATTATCGTGTTTATCACCGTTTTCATGAGATATTGCCCACAATTTTGGGGTTATAGGGCGATTTACAATGATCATTATACCCAATAGATGTTTGAGAGATATGACCAAACAATCATACTTGACACCCTTTGTGGCAATTTTCATGAGCTATTGCCTTCAGTTTTGGGCCTCTAGGGCGATTTACAACATCTGTAAGACCAGATACTTGTTTAAGAGATATGACCAAAAACTCGTCATTTTCGTGTTTTATGGCCGTTTGCATGAGCTATTGCGCACACTTTGGGGTTCTAGGGAGATTTACAATGACCATAAACCCCGATACTTGTTTTGGATATATGACCAAAAACACGTCCTTGTCGCACTTTATGGCCGTTTTCATGAGCCATTGCTCACAATTTTGGGGTTCCAAGGCGATTTACAACTATCGTAAGAGCCAATACACATGTTTGAAAGATATGTATAAAAAATCATCGTTTTCGCGTTTGATGGCTGTTTTCATGACCTATTTCCCACATTTTTCGGATTCTAGGGTGATTTACAATGACCGTTAGACCTGATACATGTTTGAGAGATATGACGAAAAGCTCGTCCTAGTCGTGCTTTGTGGCCATTTTCATGAGCTATTGCCCATAATTTTGGGGTTCCAGGGCGATTTACAATGATCGTAAACCCCGATACTTGTTTCAGAGATATGACCAAAAACTCGTCCTTGTCACACTTTACGGCCATTTTCATGAGCCATTGCCCACAATTTTGGTGTTCCATGGCGATTTACAACTACCGTAAGACTCGATACACATGTTTTAAAGATATGAACAAAAACTCGTCGTTTTCTCGTTTTATGGCCGTTTTCATCAGCTATTGCCCTCATTTTTGGGGTTCCAGGGGAATTTACAACGATCGTTAGACCCGGTACATGTTTGAGAGATATGTCCAATAACTCGTCGTTTTCGTGTTTATGGCCGTTTTCATGAGCTATTGCGCACACTTTTGGGGTTCCAGGGTGAATTACAACAACCATAAACCCGATATTTCTTTTAGAGATAGGACCAAAAACTCGTCCTTGTCGCACTTTACGGCCGGTTTCATGAGCCATTGCCCACAATTTTGGGGTTCCAGGGATATTTACAACTACCCTAAGACCCGATACACATGTTTGAAAGATATGAACGAAAACTCGCCGTTTTCGCGTTTTATGGCCGTTTTCGTGAGCTATTGCCCACACTTTTGGGGTTCTAGGGTAATTTACAACGACCGTAAACCTCGATACTTGTTTCAGAGATATGACCAATAACTATTCCTTGTTGCACTTTACGGCCGGATTCATGAGCCATTGCCCACAATTTTGGGGTTCCAGGGCGATTTACAACTACTGTAAGACCCGATACACATGTTTGAAAGATATGAAGAAAAAACTCATCGTTTTCGTGTTTTATGGCCGTTTTCATGAGCTATTGCCCATATTTGTGGGGTTCAAGGTAATTTACAACGATCGAAAGAACCGATACATGTTTGAGTTATATGACCAAAAACTCGTCATTATCGTGTTTATGGCCATTTTCATGAGATATTACCCACAGTTTTGGGGTTACAGGGCAATTTACAATGATCGTTAGACCCGATAGATTTTTGAGAGGTATGACCAAAAACTCATACTTGACGCGCTTTGTGGCAATTTTCATGAGTTATTGCCCTCAGTTTTGGGCCTCTAGGGCGATTTACAACATCCATAAGACCCGACACATGTTTAAACAATATGACCAAAAACTAGTCATTTTCGTGTTTATGGCCGTTTTCATGAGATATTTCCCAAACTTTTGGTTTCCAGGGCGATTTACCATAACCGTTAGACCCGATACATGTTTGAGCGATATGACCAAAAACTATTTGTTTTTGTGTTTTATGGCCTTTTATGAGCTATTGCGCACACTTTGGGGTTCTAGGGCGATTTACAACGACCATAAACCCCGATACTTGTTTCATAGATATGACCAAAAACTCGTCCTTGTCGCACTTTATGGTCATTTTCATGAGTCATTGCCCACAATTTTGGGGTTCCAGGGTGATTTACAACTACTATAAGACCTGATACACATGTTTGAAAGATATGACCAATAACTCGTCGTTTTCGTGTTTATGGCTGTTTTCATGAGCTATTGCCCACAGTTTTGGGGTTCTAGGGTGATTCACAACGACTGTTAGACCCGATAGATGTTTCAGAGATGTGACCAAACACTCGTCCTAGTCGCGCTTTGTGGCCATTTCCATGAGCTATTGTCCTCAGTTTTGGGCCTCTAGGGCGATTTACAACATGCGTAAACCCCGATACATGTTTGAGCAATATGTCCAAAATTTCATTGTTTTCGTGTTTATGGGTATTTTCATGAGCTATTGCCCACAGTTTTGGGGTTCTATGGCAATTTACAACGATCATTAGACCCGGTGACATGTTTGAGCAATATGACCAAAAACTCGTCGTTTCGTATTTTATGGTTGTTTTCATGAGCTATTGCGCACAATTTTGGGGTTCCAGGGTGATTTACAATGATTGTAAACCCCGATACATGTTTTAGAGATATGACCAAAAACTCGTCCTTGTCACACTTTACGGCCATTTTCATGAGGCATTTCCCACAATTTTAGTGTTCCAGGGCGATTTACAACTACTGTAAGACTCGATACACATGTTTTAAAGATATGAACAAAAACTCCTCGTTTTCATGAGCTATTGCCCACATTTTTGGGGTTCTAGGGTGATTTACAACGATCGTTAGACCCGATACATATTCGAGAGATATGTCCAATAACTCGTCGTTTTCGTGTTTATGGCCGTTTTCATAAGCTATTGCGCACACTTTTGGTGTTCTAGGGTGAATTACAACAACCATAAACCCCGATAATTCTTTCAGACATATGACCAAAAACTCGTCCTTGTCGCACTTTACGACCGTTTTCATGAGCCATTGCCCACAATTTTGGGGTTCCTAGGAGATTTACAACTATCGTAAGACCTGATATACATGTTTGAAAGATATGAACAAAAACTCGTCGTTTTCACGTTTTATGGCCATTTTCATGAGATATTGCCCACAGTTTTGGGGTTATAGGGTGATTTACAATGATCATTAGACCCGATAGATGTTTGAGAGATATGACCAAAAAATCATACTTGACGCCCTTTGTGGCAATTTTCATGAGCTATTGCCTTCAGTTTTGGGCCTCTAGGGCGATTTACAACATCTATAAGACCCGATACTTGTTTAAGCGATATGACCAAAAACTCATCATTTTCGTGTTTTATGGCCGTTTTCATGAGCTATTGCACACACTTTGGGTTCTAGGGAGATTTACAATGACCATAAACCCCGATACTTGTTTTCAGAGATATGACGAAACACGTCCTTGTCGCACTTTATGGCCGTTTTCATGAGCCATTGCCCACAATTTTGGGGTTCCAGGGCGATTTACAACTATCGTAAGACCCAATACACATGTTTGAAAGATATGTATAAAAACTCATCGTTTTAGAGCTTGATTGTTGTTTTCATGACCTATTTCCCACATTTTTCGGGTTCTAGGGTGATTTATAGCGACCGTTAGATCCGATACATGTTTGAGAGATATGACGAAAAGCTCGTCCTAGTCGTGCTTTGTGGCCATTTTCATGAGCTATTGCCCACAATTTTGGGGTTCCAGGGCGATTTACAATGATCGTAAACCCCGATACTTGTTTCAGAGATATGACCAAAAACTCGTCCTTATCACACTTTACGGTCATTTTCATGAGCCATTGCCCACAATTTTGGGGTTCCATGGCGATTTACAACTACCATAAGACTCGATACACATGTTTTAAAGATATGAACAAAAACTCGTCGTTTTCTCGTTTTATGGCCGTTTTCATCAGCTATTGCCCTCATTTTTGGGGTTCCAGGGCGATTTACAACGATCGTTAGACCCGATACATGTTTGAGAGATATGTCCAATAACTCGTCGTTTTCGTGTTTATGGCCGTTTTCATGAGCTATTGCGCACACTATTGGGGTTCCAGGGTGAATTACAACAACCATAAACCCGATATTTGTTCTAGAGATATGACCAAAAACTCGTCCTTGTCGCACTTTACGGCCGATTTCATGAGCCATTGCCCACAATTTTGGGGTTCCAGGGAGATTTACGACTACCGTAAGACCCAATACACATGTTTGAAAGATATGAACGAAAACTCGCCGTTTTCATGAGCTATTGGCCACACTTTTGGGGTTCCAGGGCGATTTACAACGACCGTAAACCCTGATACTGGTTTCAGAGATATGACCAATAACTATTCCTTGTCGCACTTTATGGCCGTTTTCATGAGCCATTGCCCACAATTTTGGGGTTCCAGGGCGATTTACAACTACCGTAAGACCCGATACACATGTTTGAAAGAGATGAAGAAAAAACTCGTCGTTTTCGTGTTTTATGGCCGGTTTCATGAGCTATTGCCCATATTTGTGGGGTTCAAGGTAATTTACAACGGTCGTAAGAACCGATACATGTTTGAGTTATATGACCAAAAACTCATCATTATCGTGTTTATGGCCATTTTCCTGAGATATTACCCACAGTTTTGGGGTTACAGGGTGATTTACAATGATCGTTAGACCCGATAGATTTTTGAGAGGTATGACCAAAAACTCATACTTGACGCGCTTTGTGGCAATTTTCATGAGTTATTGCCCTCAGCTTTGGGCCTCTAGGGCGATTTACAACATCCATAAGACCTGATACATGTTTAAACAATATGACCAAAAACTCGTCGTTTTCGTGTTTATGGCCGCTTTCATGAACCATTTCCCACAATTTTGGGGTTCCAGGGCGATTTACCATAACCGTTAGTGTTGGAGATATGCCCAAGAGGCAATAATAAAGTGGTTATTATTATATCTTTATGTTTATGATAAATGTTTACATGCCATGCTATAATTGTATTAACCGGAAACATTAATACTTGTGTGTTTTCTAAACATAAAAGAATCCCTAGTAAGCCTCTTCCTAAACTAGCTTGTTGATTAAATGATGATCATGGTTTCCTGATCATGGACATTGGATGTCATTAATAACAAGGTTATATCATTAGGAGAATGATGTGATGGACACACACCCATAGTAAGCGTAGCATAAGATCAAGTCATTAAGTTCGTATTGCTATAAGCTTTTCAAATGCATAGTAACCTAATCCTTCGACCATGAGGTTATGTTAATAACCATCACCGGATGGGTACTTTGATGACATCAAATGCCGCTTCGTAACTGGGTGGTTATAAAGGTGTCATTGGGTATTCTGAAAGTATGTGTTGAAGCGCATGGACCAAGATTGGGATTTGTCCATCCATATGACGGATAGATATGCTCTGGGCCCTCTCGGTGGAATGTCATCTAGTTAGCTTGCAAGCATGTGACTGGGTCACAAGGGATGACATAACATGGAACGAGTAAAGACTACTTATCAGTAACGAGGTAGAACTAGGTATGGAGATACTGATGATCAAACCTCGGATAAGTAGAATATCGCGTGACAAAGGGAATTGGTTTCGTATGTTAATGGTTCTATCGATCACGAAGTCATCGTTGAGTATGTGGGAGCCGTTATGGATCTCCAGATCCCGCTAATGGTTATTGATCGGAGATGTGTCTCCATCATGTCTACATGTTCACGAACCATAGGGTGACACACTTAAGGTTCGAAGTTGTTTTAAGTAGATATGGAATATGTGTTGGAGACTGAATGTTGTTCGGAGTCTCGGATTGGATCCGGGACATCACGAGGAGATCCAGAATTCTCCGGAGAATAAGATTCATATATTGGGGATCATTTTCTAAGTTAGGAAATGTTCCGGAGTGTTTGTATGGAGATTCTAGAAGGTTTTGGAATGTTCTGGAAGGTTCTAGAAGATTTCTTGGAGTTTGCTTGAAAACCAAGAAAGGATCAAGGAGTCTTTGTGGGGCAAGACACGGATTCGTGGGGGAGGAGGATTCCTCACCCCTCCCAATCCGCCGGCCAAGGAGGGAGGGGAGTCCTACTAGGACTCCCCCTCCCATGGCGCCTCCCTCCTTTAAATAGAGGGGAGGGGGCGCCACCCCCTAGACCTCTCCCAATAACAAACCCTAGCCGCTGCCTCTCTCCTCCTCCTTCGCTCTGCTCCGGCTTAGGCGAAGCCCTGCAGAAATCTCTACTCCACCACCACCACCACACCGTCGTGCTGCTGGGATTCCGTGGAGAAGATCTACTACCCCCGCTGCTCGCTGGAACGGGGAGAGGAAGGTCTGCTTCGACTCCGCACGTGTGACCGACTGCGGAAGCGCTGCCGGAACGCGGCGCCGGAAGGATCGTCCACACGATCTTGAGATCGGCAAGTGATCGACTACATCAACCTCGGGATCTAATCTCGTAACGCTTTCGGATCTACGAGGGTTAGTACAGATCTATCTCGTTGCACATGTCTAATAGATTAGATCTTGGCTTTTATCTAGATTAGATCTAGGTTTTGTTCGTTCTTGCGGTAGAAAATTTTGTTTTCCATGCTACGAACCCATCAGTGGTATCAGAGCCGTGTGTATGCGTAGATCTGTTGCACGAGTAGAACACAATGGTTTTGTGGGCGTTGGTGCTCGTGCCGTCTTTTGCTTTGTGTACTTTGCATCTTGCGTTATGGTGGGATGAAGTGCCTCGGGCTAACCTTACATGTCATCGCACATGAGACTTGCTCCACGCTTGACGTGTAACTTGCTTTGCACAAGTGGCTTTGCGGGTGTCTGTCTCTCCCATCATAGTATAGATCCAATCTACACTTTGCACTCGATAGCACTTGTATCAACATTGTGGTTCAGTTTCGTAGGTAAGATCCGTTCTTATTCGAAAGCCCCAAACCACGTAAAATATGCAAAAAAAATTAGAGGCGTCTAACTTGTTTTTGCAGGGGTTTTGTGATGTGATATGGCCATCATGTGATTGTGATTATATTTGATGTATGCAATGATCCTTGTTGTAATATGGCAACCGGCAGGAGCCTAATGGTTGTCTTTAATTCTGTTAAGACATGCGTGTCTATTAATCTTGTAATAGCTTTATTCCAAGTAGTTGTAATAGTTGCTAGTGATGATGGACAACCATGAAGCGGCGCCACTGACCTTGACGCAATGCTGGTCATGATGGAGATCATGTCCGTGCTTTGGAGATGGAGATCAAAGGCATAAGAAGAAAGGGCCATATCATATCAAACTAATTATGAATTGCATGTGATGTTAATCCTTTATGCATCTTGTATTTCTTAGATCGCGACGGTAGCATTATAAGATGATCCCTCTCACTAAATATCAAGTAATAAAGTGTTCGTCCTTAGTAGGCACCGTTGTTATGACTCGTCGTTTCGAAGCATCACGTGATGATCGGGTGTGATAGATTCTACGTGTGCATACAACGGGTGCAAGCCAGATTTGCACATGCGGATACTAAGGTTAATCTTGACGAGCCTAGCATGTACAGACATGGTCTCAGAACACGGAATACCGAAAGGTAAAGCATGAGTCATATGGATGATATGATGAACATGTTGATTGTTCGCCTTTAAAGCTACATCATCTCACGTGATGATCGGACTTGGTGTAGTGGATTTGGTTCGTGTAATCACTAAAACAACTCGAGGGATGTTGTTTTGAGTGGGAGTTCTTTTGTAATTTGGATTAGTCAAACTCAATTTATCATAAACACAATCAAAGTGAATTTGCATAGTTTGTTGTAGTCATTGGCATCTGTTCACCACATTACGCTTAGTTATAGTTGAGATAGTAGAACTATAGAAATTCTGGATATTTGCTTTACGAACTGGTATCGTATTGTTTTGAGTGTCAATCTAAAGTTTAAAAGTCATATTGCAAACTTTCAGCAAACTCCGTTTACTCTGTGAAGTTTAATAAACAATATTAAATCAAGAGTAACAATTCCAGTGTTAGTATCTAATGTATCATGTTTGCCTCCATGATTCTTGATACTCAAAAGATTGTTTTTAATATCAAGTTTATCTAAGAGCTAAAAGCAATGTTTCAGAAACCATCATATGTGAAAGGTATTGCGATATCTAAAACAATGTGTTGGTTACAACATGATAGAGTATACGTCCGCATATTTGATGAGAATTTGTGAAGATTGGAGACGCCAGTCGTCCCAATCCTCCAAAAGGTTTTGGAAAAGAAACATTATACTCGCAATTCACCTTTATAAGCTATAGCAGCTTGATCATGAAAGTTGTCATGATAAGGATGAATAGAAGATGTAAGTAAAATGTTTACTACACTAAAAGATTACTAAAGAATGGAATTTTGAAAGAATGCCAAACATTTGATGAAGGTGATCCACTTCAAAGTGCAAGTCCTAAGGTATTAGTATTTGACTATACACACTTTGTACTATGTGTCATGTGAATGACACCACTATTGATGTTGATAGATTCTTTTAAAAGAAAAGGAATTGTTGAAAGAGAATCTATAAAATATTTGGCAGAAAAGAAAAGATTGGAGATGTCCGACTTAGGTATATAGAAGATACATGTTATGGCTGTATTCCTTGGTTGTTAAACAATGTGGTTCTGCGGTATTGGATACCGAATTGGTTGGTATGAATTGTCATACAGGACAACACAATTCATGAACTGCAATGGCCTAAGTAACTAGCAAGAGAATATGTGATGATGTTCATCGAAAACAAACAAAGGGTTGTTGTGTTGCTCGTTAACATCAAAGCTTGCCTTCAAGATTTGTTTCAACAATTGTTATTTTGATCAGGTATTATGATGACAAAAGGTTGTTCAAATAATTACCGTATTCCATAATAGATGGATGATATACAAGTCTGGTTGGAGAATTAACGACCATAAAACTAATGCTAAAATGTCGCAAGACAAATAATTGAAAGATCACTTGCGAAGTGACATCACCGTTTAAATTATATTAGGGATACATGAAGAAACTCCATGTTGATGGATTTTTGGAGTCTTTGATTTTGATCAAATGACGCTTGTGATACTTTCCTGGAGATAATTAAAACTCCGTTCGTAGGCCAAAAGAGGAACGGACGACTAACTAATTGGAATTTGTACATATTGATGTATATAGTCCATTATGTGTAGTCGTGGGCGATGGATTTCAACTTCATATGCTTTCTCCAAAGATTTGAGTGAGTATATGTATATACCTACTCAATAAGGAAGAAGTATGAAACATTTGAAAATGTTCAAAGACTTTCAAGATGAAGTGGAAAATTATTGTAACAAGAAAATAAAAAAAAAGTTTATGATTGGATCGTAAAGATGTTTGAGTTACAAGTTTAGCAAAACACCTAAGATTTGAGGAATCGTTCCATGGATTTGCATTTCCCAAAACACCATAGGAGTATGGAGTGTTCAAGATATGTAATGAAACCTTGTTTGACATGGTAATATCAAAGGTGTCATTTATAAAACTGCCATTATATTTTAAAGATTAAAGCTTTAGTGACTACCGCTTTTACACTGAAAAGAGCTCCATCGTGATCCGTTGAAATGACACCATATAAGTCATGGTTTGGGATTAAACCCAGGTTGTCCTTTCTTAAATTTTTGGTATGCTAGGCATAAGTAAAATGTTTACAACCAAAGTCGGATGAGCATGTCTTTGTAGGTTATTTCGAATAACCATTGGGTATTCCTCCATAACACCGAAAACAAAAGTGTTTGTCATTTAGAATGTAGAGTTTCTTGAGAAGGAATTTTTGGTTAAAAGTTAAGTGGGAGGACAATAGAACTTTGACAAGGTTGTTGAACCTTGGCTAATATGTGCTGAGTTGCGCAGCATCAGAAAGTGTCCCGGAGGCAGCAACAATGCTCATGCCTCACGTGCCTCAAAGGTTATGGTCACGGAGATCTGAGTTACTATTGAACCAAGTAGGTCGGGTAAGTAATCAAATGCCAAGATTTGAGAGTTAAATCATTGTTGTTTGACAATGATGAACCGACTACATGCAAAGAAGCAATGATGGGCCCTGACTTCGTTAAGTGGCTTGAAGCCATAAAATCCGTGATAATTCCATACACGAGAAATCAAGCTTTGAATTTGAAAGACCCTCTCGAAAGGTGCAAGACCTTACGGTCGTATATGGATCTATAAAGAAATAGGCATGGATGTTTCACATCTATGAAATAGTCGACATGTCGGAAAGAGTCTATGACAATGTTCAAGGAATTGACTATGATAAGATTTGATCTTTCATAGCGATATTTAGTCTGGACGGATTAATGTAGCAACCACTACATATATTTTGGTATATGGTAGTTGAACAAACAAAACAAGTTCTTCTAATAGAATGGTTACCTAGGATGTGTCCATGACACGATCCAAAGGGTTTTGTTAATTCAAAGGATGCTAAAAGAGTATGCAAAACTTCAATGGTTGAAGTGAGCATCGCGGAGTTGGAATCTTCACCGTGATAAAACCGTTAAAAAGTTTAATTTCATCAGAGATGATGAAGATGTTTGCATTTTGCAAGAAATTAAGTGGGAGCGCTAAGACATATTTCTAATACATTATGTGAAAGACATATTGTTGATTAGAAATAATGTATTTTTATTGACTTAGGCATAACCCAAGAATTAGGCATCAATGTCTATATGGATAGATTGAGGCGCTAATATGGTTTTGCCAAATGTACATAGATAAGATGTTGAATGAGTTCAATATGGAAATGACAAGAAAGGTTCTTAACGCACGGAAAGGACTGAATCAAGATTCAAGTGTGTTGACACGAGATTCAAGTATTTTGACACTTGGTGAAATCACAAGAATATTTTGATCAATCATTCTTTAAGATGTACACATCCAGATATGTCCTATGCTCTAAATGTTATGAGCATATACTAGAATGACTCATAACATGATCATTGGACAATAGTAGGGATATTCCTATGATCTTTGGAAGAACTAAGAATATATTATTTATATAGTGATAACAAATAGTTCATTGTAAATTGTTGCATTGATACTAGTTTTGTCACAAATTAAGTTTATCTCAATTTAAACTATGGGTGGCACAATGTAATGGAAAGGAAGTTCCATAACGGATTTGGTTGAGTACCAAAGTTAAAACATTGTCACAGATACTACAACAAAAGGCTAAGTATATGACTGCTATTGTAGCAGCAAATGAGGGCATTTGCGTCAAGTAGTTTGTTATCAAACTAGGTGTGGTTCATAGCGGGATAATACTATGAATATACATTGTATGACAATTGTATCAACATGATTTAAACCCAAGGAACTAAAGGTCTCACCAAAGGACCAAATTTATACAATGCCATCTCATTGCAGAATGAGTAATGCGTACAGACGCAAGGACATGCAAATACACACGGACTTGGAAGTGTCGGATCCGAAGATTACGTTTACCACTAGCAATAGTGTCTATACAACACCAGAAAGCCATAGGTGTTGAATGCACAAGTTTTTAACTAGATTATTGACTCTAGTGCAAGTGGGAGACTGTTGGAGATATGCCTAAGAGGCAATAATAAAGTGGTTATTATTATATCTTTATGTTTATGATAAATGTTTACATCCCATGCTATAATTGTATTAACCGGAAACATTAATACTTGTGTGTTTTGTAAACATAAAAGAGTCCCTAGTAAGCCTCTTGTTAAACTATCTTGTTGATTAAATGGTGATCATGGTTTCCTGATCATGGACATTGGATGTCATTAATAACAAGGTTATATCATTAGGAGAATGATGTGATGGACACACACCCATAGTAAGCGTAGCATAAGATCAAGTCATTAAGTTCGTATTGCCATAAGCTTTTCAAATGCATAGTAACCTAATCCTTCGACCATGAGGTTATGTTAATCACCATCACCGGATGGGTACTTTGATGACATCAAACGCCGCTTCGTAACTGGGTGGTTATAAAGGTGTCATTGGGTATTCTGAAAGTATGTGTTGAAGCGCATGGACCAAGATTGGGATTTGTCCATCCATATGACGGATAGATATGCTCTGGGCCCTCTCGGTGGAATGTCATCTAGTTAGCTTGCAAGCATGTGACTGGGTCACAATGGATGACATAACATGGAACGAGTAAAGAGTACTTATCAAGAACAAGGTAGAACTAGATATGGAGATACCGACGATCAAACCTCGGATAAGTAGAATATCGCGTGACAAAGGGAATTGGTTTCGTATGTTAATGGTTCTATCGATCACGAAGTCATCGTTGAGTATGTGGGAGCCGTTATGGATCTCCATATCCCGCTAATGGTTATTGATCGGAGATGTGTCTCCATCATGTCTACATGTTCACGAACCGTAGGGTGACACACTTAAGGTTCGAAGTTGTTTTAAGTAGATATGGAATGTGCGTTGGAGACCGAATGTTGTTCGGAGTCTCGGATTGGATCCGGGACATCATGAGGAGCTCCGGAATTGTCCGGGGAGTAAGATTCATATAATGGGGATCATTTTCTAAGGTAGGAAATGTTCCGGAGTATTTGTATGGGAATTCTAGAAGGTTTCGGAATGTTCCGGAAGGTTCTAGAAGATTTCTTGGAGTTTACTTGAAAACCAAGAAAGGATCAAGGAATCCATGTGGGGTAAGACAAGGATTCGTGGGGGAGTACGACTCTCCCTCCACCTCCTTGATCTGCCTACCAAGGGGGACGGGAGTCCTACAAGGACTCCACCTCCCCATGGCGCCTCCCTCCTTTAAATAGAGGGGTGGAGGCGCCACCCCCTTGCCCCCCACTCCACTCCAAACCCTAGCTACATCTCTCCTTGTCCTTCCCTCTGCTCTGGCTTAGGCGAAGCCCTACAGAATTATCCACCACCACCACCACGCCGTCGTGCTGCTGGGATTCCGTGGAGAGATCTACTACCTCCGCTGCTCGCTGGAACGGGGAGAGGAAGGTCTGCTTCGACTCCGCACGTGTGACCTACTGCGGAAGCTCTGCCGGAACACGGCGCCAGAAGGATCGTCTACTCGATCTTGAGATCGGCAAGTGATCGACTACATCAACCACGAGATCCGATCTCGTAACGCTTTCCGGTCTACAAGGGTTAGTACAGATCTATCTCGTTGCACATGTCTAATAGATTAGATCTTGGCTTTTATCTAGATTAGATCTAGGTTTTGTTCGTTCTTGCGGTAGAATTTTTTTTTTCCATGCTACGAACCCATCATTTTTGGCGTTCAAGGTAATTTACAACGAACGTAAGAACCGATAAATGTTTGAGTGATATGACCAAAAACTCATCATTATCGTGTTTATGGCCGTTTTCATGAGATATTGCCCATAGTTTTGGGGTTATAGGGCGATTTACAATGATCGTTAGACCTGATAGATGTTTGAGAGATATGACCAAAACATAATACTTGACCCCTTTGTGGCAATTTTCATGAGCTATTGCCTTCTGTTTTGGGCCTCTAGGGTGATTTACAACATCTGTTAGACCCGATACATGTTTGAGCGATATGACCAAAAACTCGTCGTTTTTGTGTTTTATGGCCTTTTTCATGAGTTATTGCGCACACTTTGGGGTTCCAGGGCGATTTACAACGACCATAAACCCTGATACTTGTTTTAGAGATATGACCAAAAACACGTCCTTGTCGCACTTTATCGCCATTGCCCACAATTTTGGGGTTCCAGGGCGATTTACAACTATCGTGAGACCCAATACACATGTTTGAAAGATATCTATAAAAACTCATCGTTTTCGCGTTTGATGGCTGTTTTCATGACCTATTTCCCACATTTTTCGGGTTCTAGGGTGATTTACAGCGACCGTTAGACCCGATACATGTTTGAGAGATATGGGGAAAAGCTCGTCCTAGTCGTGCTTTGTGGCCATTTTCATGAGCTATTGCCCACAATTTTGGGGTTCTAGGGCGATTTACAATGATCGTAAACCCCGATACTTGTTTCAGAGATATGACCAAAAACTCGTCCTTGTCACACTTTACGGCCATTTTCATGAGCCATTGCCCACAATTTTGGGGTTCCATGGCGTTTACAACTAACGTAAGACTCGATGCACATGTTTTAAAGATATGAACAAAAACTTGTCGTTTTCTCCATTTATGGCTGTTTTCATCAGCTATTGCCCTTATTTTTGGCGTTCCAGGGCGATTTACAACGATCGTTAGACCCGATACATGTTTGAGAGATATGTCCAATAACTCGTCATTTTCGTGTTTATGGCCGTTTTCATGAGCTATGGCGCACACTTTTGGGGTTCCAGGGTAAATTACAACAACCATAAACCCGATATTTGTTTTAGAGATATGACCAAAAACTCGTCATTGTCGCACTTTACAGCCGGTTTCATGAGCCATTTCCCACAATTTTGGGGTTCCAGGGAGATTTACAACTACCGTAAGACCTGATACACATGTTTGAAAGATATGAACAAAAACTCGTCGTTTTCGTGTTTTATTGCCGTTTTCATGAGCTATTGCCCACACTTTTGGGGTTCCAGGGCGATTTACAACGACCGTAAACCCCGATACTTGTTTTAGAGATATGACCAATAACTAGTCCTTGTCGCACTTTACGGCCGTTTTCATGAGCCATTGCCCACAATTTTGGGGTTCCAGTGCGATTTACAACTACCGTAAGACCCGATACACATGTTTGAAAGATATGAAGAAAAAACTCGTCGTTTTCGTGTTTTATGGCCGTTTTCATGAGCTATTGCCCATATTTGTGGGGTTCAAGGTAATTTACAACGATTGTAAGAACCGATACATGTTTGAGTTATATGACCAAAAACTCGTCATTATCGTGTTTATGGCCATTTTCATGAGATGTTACCCACCGTTTTGGGGTTACAGGGCGATTTACAATGATCGTTAGACCCGATAGATTTTTTAGAGGTATGACCAAAAAATCATACTTGACGCGCTTTGTGGCAATTTTCATGAGTTATTTCCCTTAGTTTTGGGCCTCTAGGGCGATTTACAACATCCATAAGACCCGATACATGTTTAAACAATATGACCAAAAACTCGTCGTTTTCGTGTTTATGGCCGTTTTCATGAGCTATTTCCCACACTTTTGGGGTTCCAGGGCGATTTACCATAACCGTTAGACCCGATACATTTTTGAGCGATATGACCAAAAACTCGTCGTTTTTGTGTTTTATGGCCTTTTTCATGAGTTATTGCGCACACTTTGGGTTTCCAGGGCGATTTACAACGACCATAAACCCCGATACTTGTTTCAGAGATATGACCCAAAACTCGTCCTTGTCGCACTTTATGGCCGTTTTCATGAGCCATTACCCACAATTTTGGGGTTCTAGGGCGATTTACAACTATCATAAGACCCAATACACATGTTTGAAAGATATGTATAAAATCTCGTCGTTTTCACATTTTATGGCCGTTTTCATGACCTATTTCCCACATTTTTCGGGTTCCAGGGCGATTTACAATGACCATTAGACCCGATACATGTTTGAGAGATATGACAAAAAGCTCGTCCTATTCGTGCTTTGTGGCCATTTTCATGAGCTATTGCCCACAAATTTGGGGTTCTAGGGCGATTTACAATCAACGTAAACCCCGATACTTGTTTCAGAGATATTGAAGGGAATATGCCCGAGAGGCAAAAATAAAGTGGTTATTATTTTATTCCATGTTTATGATAAATGTTTATGTTGGATGCTATAATTGTATTAATTGGAAACGTTAATACATGTGTGTTTAATAAACAAAATACAAAGTTCCTAGTAATGCCTCTCATATAAACTAGCTCGTTGATTAACAAGATGATCAAGGTTTCCTGATCATGGACATTTGATGTTGTTAATAACAAGATCACAACATCGGTGGAATGATGTGATGAACATTCATACGAACTATAGCATTACGATCAAAGTCATTATGTTTATATTGCTATAACACCATACGAAGTAATCTTAGTCATGATGTGATGAGATCATGTTAATTGCTAACATCGGAAGAGTAAGTTGATAACATCAAACGTCACACCGTAATAGGGTGACTATAAATGTGGGTTCAGATACTCCGAAGGTGTTACGTTGAGGCTCATGGATCAAGAGTGGAATTAATCAATCCGGATGACGGATAGATATACTCTGGGACCTCTCGGTGATATCACATTAAGATAGCTTGCATGCAAGTGATGTGATCACTAGAATGTTATATCACAGGAAAAAGAAAAGAGTGCATGTCGGTAACGAGATCAAACTAGGTGTTTGGATGCTGATGATCAAATCTCGGACATGTAATACATTGCGAGACAGACGGTTTTAGTTACAACGTTAAAGGTTCACACGATCATAAGAGTCATCGTTGAATATGTGGGAGTCAATACGGATCTCCAGGTCCCGCTGTTGATTATTGATCGGAGAGGGGTCTCGATCATGTCTGCATTATTCGCGAACCGTAGCGAGACACACTTAAGGGATACCGACACTATTTAGTAGCAAATATGTTTTAGATAAAGATTAAGAAATCGCTGGAATCATTTCGATGTAAACCAGAATTGTTTCGGTTGAAATTGCTAAAACTGGTTCTACATGTGATATTGAAATGTTGCAGGGGGTTTTATGTGAATGTTTATTAATTAAAGTAATTAACAAAAGTCTGAATAAAATAAATAAAAGTGTTTTATTTAAATAGAAAATGCATTTAATTTGGTAGACATTAAATGCAAACTGAGTGGAGTTGAAATTGATGTGAGTGGGCTTAGTGGAAGCTCCACCCACATGAATGAGGTAGATGTGGGGGAACCCACCATGGCCGGCCAGCCATGGCGTTGGGGATGCGCCCCCTCCCCTATAAAAGGATCCCCATGTCTCCTCTCCTCTTGCCCCATATCCTCGTGAAGGTTCTCTTCTCCTTCTAGTTATTCCCCATGGTGTCGGATTAGTGAGATACATGTTCCCGGTGGCTTTATCTGGAAAGGAGTTGCTGCTTCTGCTGCATCGCTGGAGTGTGGAGGCGGAGGTTGTTCGGTGGACCGAACGTGTGTGCGATCACGGATGCACCGTTACTTTGCGGTGCTGGACTTGATGGTGCAAGACCGGATGGTGCTGGAACTGTTGGACCTGAAGGACTTCATCACGATCTTGAGATCGGCGAGTGTATGACTACATCATCCACGAGTTCCATCTCGTTAACAAAGCTTTGTTGTCTTCGAGGGTAAGTTCTCTATGGATGTATAACCACCCGTTGCTTGTATCTAGTAGATATGATCTTGGCGTATAGTTTCCATCGTAGAATTTTTTTGTTTTCTATGTTGCGAACCCAACAGATATGACCAAAAACTCGTCCTTGTCACACTTTACAGCCATTTTCATCAGCTATTGCCCACAATTTTGGGGTTCCAGGGAGATTTACAACTACCGTAAGACTCGATACACATGTTTTAAAGATATGAATAAAAACTCGTCGTTTTTCTCGTTTTATGGCCGTTTTCATGAGCTATTGCCCACATTTTTGGGGTTCTAGGGCGATTTACAATGATCGTTAGACCCGATACATGTTTGAGAGATATGTCCAATAACTCATCATTTTCGTGTTTATGGCCATCTTCATGAGCTATTGCGCACACTTTTGGGGTTCCAGGGTGAATTACAACAACCATAAACCCCGATACTTCTTTCAGAGAGATGACCAAAAACTCGTCCTTTTCGCACTTTACGGCCGTTTTCATGAGCCATTGCCCATAATTTTGGGGTTCCAGGGAGATTTACAACTATCGTAAGACCCGATACACATGTTTGAAAGATATGAACAAAAACTCGTCATTTTCACGTTTTATGGCTGTTTTCATCAGCTATTGCCCACAGTTTTGGGGTTCCAGGGTGATTTACAACGACCGTTAACCCTGATACTTGTTTCAGAGATATGACCGATAACTAGTCCTTGTCACACTTTACGGCTGTTTTCATGAGCCATTGCCCGCACTTTTGGGGTCCAGGGCGATTTACAACTACCATAAGACTCGATACACATGTTTGAAAGATATGAACAAAAACTCGTCGTTTTCGCGTTTTATGGCTGTTTTCATGAGCTATTGCCCACATTTTTGGGGTTCAAGGTAATTTACAACGAACGTAAGAACCGATACATGTTTGAGTGATATGACCAAAAACTCGTCATTATCGTGTTTATCACCGTTTTCATGAGATATTGCCCACACTTTTGGGGTTATAGGGCGATTTACAATGATCGTTAGACCCGATAGATGTTTGAGAGATATGACCAAAAAATCATACTTGACACCCTTTGTGGCAATTTTCATGAGCTATTGCCTTCAGTTTTGGGCCTCTAGGGCGATTTACAACATCTGTAAGACCCGATACTTGTTTAAGCGATATGACCAAAAACTCGTCATTTTCGTGTTTTATGGCCGTTTGCATGAGCTATTGCGCACACATTGGGGTTCTAAGGAGATTTACAATGACCATAAACCCCGATACTTGTTTCAGAGATATGACCAAAAACACGTCCTTGTCGCACTTTATGGCCGTTTTCATGAGCCATTGCTCACAATTTTGGGGTTCCAGGGCGATTTACAACTATCGTAAGACCCAATACACATGTTTGAAAGATATGTATAAAAAATCATCGTTTTCGCGTTTGATGGCTGTTTTCATGACCTATTTCCCACATTTTTCAGGTTCTAGGGTGATTTACAACGACCGTTAGACCCGATACATGTTTGAGAGATATGAAGAAAAGCTCGTCCTAGTCGTGCTTTGTGGCCATTTTCATGAGCTATTGCCCACAATTTCGGGGTTCCAGGGCGATTTACAATGAATATTAAACCCCGATACTTGTTTCAGAGATATGACCAAAAACTCGTCCTTGTCACACTTTACGGCCATTTTCGTGAGCCATTGCCCACAATTTTGGGGCTCCCTGGCGATTTACAACTGCCGTAAGACTCGATACACATGTTTTAAAGATATGAACAAAAACTCGTCGTTTTCTCATTTTATGGTCGTTTTCATCAGCTATTGCCCTCATTTTTGGGGTTCTAAGGTGATTTAGAATGATCGTTAGACCCGATACATGTTTGAGAGATATGTCCAATAACTCGTCATTTTCGTGTTTATGGCCGTTTTCATGAGCTATTGCGCACACTTTTGGGGTTCCAGGGTGAACTGCAACAACCATATAACCCGATATTTCATTTAGAGATATGACAAAAAACTCGTCCTTGTCACACTTTACGGCCGGTTTCATGAGCCATTTCCCACAATTTTGGGGTTCCAGGGAGATTTACAACTACCGTAAGACCCGATAGACATGTTTGAAAGATATGAACGAAAACTCGCCATTTTCGCGTTTTATGGCCGTTTTCATGACCTATTGCCCACACTTTTGGGGTTCCAGGGCGATTTACAACGACCGTAAACCCCGATACTTGTTTCAGAGATATGACCCATAACTAGTCCTTGTCGCACTTTACGGCCGTTTTCATGAGCCATTGCCCACAATTTTGGGGTTCTAGGGCGATTTACAACTACTATATGACCCGATACACATGTTTGAAAGATATGAAGAAAAAACTTGTCGTTTTCGTGTTTTATGGCCGTTTGCATGAGCTATTGCGCACACTTTGGGGTTCTAGGGAGATTTACAATGACCATAAACCCCGATACTTGTTTCAGAGATATGACCAAAAACACGTCCTTGTCGCACTTTATGGCCGTTTTCATGAGCCATTGCTCACAATTTTGGGGTTCCAGGGCGATTTACAACTATCGTAAGACTCGATACACATGTTTTAAAGATATGAACAAAAACTCCTCGTTTTCATGAGCTATTGCCCACATTTTTGGGGTTCTAGGGTGATTTACAACGATCGTTAGACCCGATAGATATTCGAGAGATATGTCCAATAACTCGTTGTTTCCGTGTTTATGGCCGTTTTCATAAGCTATTGCGCACACTTTTGGGGTTCTAGGGTGAATTACAACAACCATAAACCCCGATAATTCTTTCAGAGATATGACCAAAAACTCGTCCTTGTCGCACTTTACGGCCGTTTTCATGAGCCATTGCCCACAATTTTGGGGTTCCTGGGAGATTTACAACTATCGTAAGACCCGATATACATGTTTGAAATATATGAACAAAAACTCGTCGTTTTCATGTTTTATGGCTGTTTTTATGAGCTATTGCCCACAGTTTTGGGGTTCCAGGGTGATTGACAACGACCGTAAACCCCGATACTTGTTTCAGAGATATGATCGATAACTAGTCCTTGTCGCACTTTATGGCTGTTTTCATGAGCCATTGCCCACACTTTTGGGGTTCCAGGGCGATTTACAACTACCATAAGACTCGATACACATGTTTGAAAGATATGAACAAAAACTCGTCGTTTTCGCGTTTTATGGCTGTTTCCATGAGCTATTACCCACATTTTTGGGGTTCAAGGTAATTTACAACAAACGTAAGAACCGATACATGTTTGAGTGATATGACCAAAAACTCGTCATTATCGTGTTTATGGCCGTTTTCATGAGATATTGCCCACAGTTTTGGGGTTATAGGGAGATTTACAATGATTGTTAGACCCGATAGATGTTTGAGAGATATGATCAAAAAATCATACTTGACGCCCTTTGTGGCAATTTTCATGAGCTATTGCCTTCAGTTTTGGGCCTCTAGGGCGATTTACAACATCTGTAAGACCTGATACTTGTTTAAGCGATATGACCAAAAACTCGTCATTTTCGTGTTTTATGGCGGTTTCCATGAGCTATTGCGCACACTTTGGGGTTCTAGAGAGATTTACAATGACCATAAACCCCGATACTTGTTTCAGAGATATGACGAAACACGTCCTTGTCGCACTTTATGGCCGTTTTCATGAGCCATTGTCCACAATTTTGGGGTCCCAGGGCGATTTACAACTATCGTAAGACCCAATACACATGTTTGAAAGATATGTATAAAAACTCATCGTTTTGGCGTTTGATGGCTGTTTTCATGACCTATTTCCCACATTTTTCGGGTTCTAGGGTGATTTACAGCGACCGTTAGACCCGATACATGTTTGAGAGATATCACGAACAACTCGTCCTAGTCGTGCTTTGTGGCCATTTTCATGAGTTATTGCCCACAATTTTGGGGTTCCAGGGCGATTTACAATGATCGTAAACCCCGATACTTGTTTTAGAGATATGACCAAAAACTCGTCCTTGTCACACTTTACGGCCATTTTCATGAGCCATTGCCCACAATTTTGGGGTTCCATGGCGATTTACAACTACCGTAAGACTCGATACACATGTTTTAAAGATATGAACAAAAACTCGTCGTTTTCTCGTTTTATGGCTGTTTTCATCAGCTATTGCCCTCATTTTTTGGGTTCCAGGCCGATTTACAACGATCGTTAGACCCGATACATGTTTGAGAGATATGTACAATAACTCGCCGTTTTCGTGTTTATGGCCATTTTCATGAGCTATTACGCACACTTTTGGGGTTCCAGGGTAAATTACAACAACCATAAACCCGATATTTGTTTTAGAGATATGACCAAAAACTCGTCCTTGTCACACTTTACGACCGGTTTCATGAGCCATTGCCCACAATTTTGGGGTTCCAGGGAGATTTATGACTACCGTAAGACCCAATACACATGTTTGAAAGATATGAACGAAAACTCGCCGTTTTCATGAGCTATTGCCCACAATTTTGGGGTTCCAGGGATATTTACAACTACCGTAAGACCCGATACACATGTTTGAAAGATATGAACAAATACTCGCCGTTTTCGCGTTTTATGGTTGTTTTCATGAGCTATTGCCCACACTTTTGGGGTTCCAGGGCGATTTACAACGACCGTAAACCTCGATACTTGTTTCAGAGATATGACCAATAACTAGTCCTTCTCGCACTTTACGGCCGTTTTCATGAGCCATTGCCCACAATTTTGGGGTTCCAGGGCGATTTACAACTACTGTAAGACCCGATACACATGTTTGAAAGATATGAAGAAAAAACTCGTCGTTTTCGTGTTTTATGGTCGTTTTCATGAGCTATTGCCCATATTTGTGGGGTTCAAGGGAATTTACAATGATCGAAAGAATCGATACATGTTTGAGTTATATGACCAAAAACTCGTCATTATCGTGTTTATGGCCATTTTCATGAGATATTACCCACAGTTTTGGGGTTACAGGGCAATTTACAATGATCGTTAGACCCGATAGATTTTTAAGAGGTATGACCAAAAACTCATACTTGACGCGCTTTGTGGCAATTTTCATGAGTTATTGCCCTCAGTTTTGGGCCTCTAGGGCGATTTACAACATCCATAAGACCTGACATATGTTTAAACAATATGACCAAAAACTCGTCGTTTTCGTGTTTATGGCCGTTTTCATGAGCTATTTCCCACACTTTTGGTTTTCTAGGGCGATTTATCATAACCGTTAGACCCGATACAGGTTTGAGCGATATGATCAAAAACTCGTCGTTTTTGTGTTTTATGGCCTTTTTCATGAGCTATTGCGCACACTTTGGGGTTCCAGGGTGATTACAACGACCATAAACCCCGATACTTGTTTGAGAGATATGACCAAAAACTCGTCCTTGTCGCACTTTATGGTCATTTTCATGAGCCATTGCCCAAACTTTTGGGGTTCTAGGGCGATTTACAATAACCGTTAGACCCGATACATGTTTGAGTGATATGACCAAAAACTCGTCATTTTCGTGTTTTATGGTCGTTTTCACGAGCTATTGCGGACACTTTGGGGTTCCAGGGCGATTTACAACTATCATAAGACCTGATACATGTTTGAGAAATATGACCAAAAACTCGTCGTTTTCGTGATTTATGTCCGTTTTCATGAGCTATTGCCCTAAGTTTTGTGCCCCTAGGGTGATTTACAACATCCGTAAGACCCGATACATGTTTGAGGGATATGACAAAAAACTTGTCGTTGTCGTGTTTTATGGCCGTTTTCATGAGCTATTGCCCATAGTTTTGGGGTTCTAGGGCGATTTACAATGACCGTTAGAACCGATAGATGTTTGAGAGATATGACCAAAAACTCATCCTAGTCACGCTTTTTGGCCCTTTTCATGAGCTATTTCCCTCAGTTTTGTGCCTCTAGGTTGATATACAACATCCGTAAGACCCGATACATTATTCAGTGATATGACCAAAAACTTGTCGTATTCGTGTTTATGGCCGTTTTCATGAGCTATTGCGCATAGTTTTGGGGTTCTAGGGCGATTTACAACGACCGTTAGACCCGATAGATGTTTGAGTGATATGACCAAAAACTCGTCCTAGTCAGCCTTTGTGGCTATTTTCATGAGCTATTACCCTAAGTTTTGTGCCTCTAGGTTGATTTACATCCGTAAGACCCGATAGGCATTAAATGCAAACTGAGTGGAGTTGAAATTGATGTGAGTGGGCTTAGTGGAAGCTCCACCCACATGAATGAGGTAGATGTGGGGGCACCCACCATGGCCGGCCAGCCATGGCGTTGGGGATACGCCCCTCCCCTATAAAAGGATCCCCATGGCTCCTCTCCCCTTGCCCCACGTCCTCGTGAAGGTTCTCTTCTCCCTCTAGTTATTCCCCATGGTGTCGGATTAGCGAGATACATGTTCCCGGTGGCTTTATCTGGAAAGGAGTTGCTGCTTCTGCTGCATCGCTGGAGTGTGGAGGCGGAGGTTGTTCGATGGACCGGACGTGTGTGCGATCACGGATGCACCGTTACTTTGCGGTGCTGGACTTGATGGTGCTGGAACTGTTGGACCTGAAGGACTTCATCACGATCTTGAGATCGGCGAGTGTACGACTACATCATCCACGAGTTCCATCTTGTTAACAAAGCTTTGTTGTCTTCGAGGGTAAGTTCTCTATGGATGTATAACCACCCGTTGCTTGTATCTAGTAGATATGATCTTGGCGTATAGTTTCCATCGTAGAATTTTTTTGTTTTCTATGTTGCGAACCCAACATATATGACCAAAAACTCGTCCTTGTCACACTTTACAGCCATTTTCATCAGCTATTGCCCACAATTTTGGGGTTCCAGGGAGATTTACAACTACCGTAAGACTCGATACACATGTTTTAAAGATATGAATAAAAACTCGTCGTTTTTCTCGTTTTATGGCCGTTTTCATGAGCTATTGCCCACATTTTTGGGGTTCTAGGGCGATTTACAATGATCGTTAGACCCGATACATGTTTGAGAGATATGTCCAATAACTCATCATTTTCGTGTTTATGGCCATCTTCATGAGCTATTGCGCACACTTTTGGGGTTCCAGGGTGAATTACAACAACCATAAACCCCGATACTTCTTTCAGAGAGATGACCAAAAACTCGTCCTTTTCGCACTTTACGGCCGTTTTCATGAGCCATTGCCCATAATTTTGGGGTTCCAGGGAGATTTACAACTATCGTAAGACCCGATACACATGTTTGAAAGATATGAACAAAAACTCGTCATTTTCACGTTTTATGGCTGTTTTCATGAGCTATTGCCCACAGTTTTGGGGTTCCAGGGTGATTTACAACAACCGTAAACCCCGATACTTGTTTCAGAGATATGACCGATAACTAGTCCTTGTCACACTTTACGGCTGTTTTCGTGAGCCATTGCCCACACTTTTGGGGTTCCAGGGCGATTTACAACTACCATAAGACTCGATACACATGTTTGAAAGATATGAACAAAAACTCGTCGTTTTCGCGTTTTATGGCTGTTTTCATGAGCTATTGCCCACATTTTTGGGGTTCAAGGTAATTTACAACGAACGTAAGAACTGATACATGTTTGAGTGATATGACCAAAAACTCGTCATTATCGTGTTTATCACCGTTTTCATGAGATATTGCCCACAGTTTTGGGGTTATAGGGCGATTTACAATGATTGTCAGACCCGATAGATGTTTGAGAGATATGACAAAAAAATCATACTTGACACCCTTTGTGGCAATTTTCATGAGCTATTGCCTTCAGTTTTGGGCCTCTAGGGCGATTTACAACATCTGTAAGACCCGATACTTGTTTAAGCGATATGACCAAAAACTCGTCATTTTCGTGTTTTATGGCCGTTTGCATGAGCTATTACGCACACTTT
This sequence comes from Avena sativa, assembly GCA_916181665.1. Classification (NCBI taxonomy): domain Eukaryota; kingdom Viridiplantae; phylum Streptophyta; class Magnoliopsida; order Poales; family Poaceae; genus Avena; species Avena sativa. The sequence goes on along the minus strand of OV702289.1, from coordinate 111,950,869 downwards.
GGGGTTCTAGGGAGATTTACAATGACCATAAACCCTGATACTTGTTTCAGAGATATGACCAAAAACACGTCCTTGTCACACTTTATGGCCGTTTTCATGATTCATTGCTCAGAATTTTGGTGTTCCAGGGCGATTTACAACTATCGTAAGACCCAATACACATGTTTGAAAGATATGTATTAAAAACCATCGTTTTCGCGTTTGATGGCTGTTTTCATGACCTATTTCCCACATTTTTCGAGTTCTAGGGTGATTTACAGCGACCGTTAGACACGATACATGTTTGAGAGATATGACGAACAGCTCGTCTTAGTCGTGCTTTGTGGCCTTTTTCATGAGCTATTGCCCACAATTTTGGGGTTCCAGGGCGATTTACAACGACTATAAACCCCGATACTTGTTTCAGAGATATGACCAACAACTCGTCCTTGTCGCACTTTATGGTCATTTTCATGAGTCATTGCCCACAATTTTGGGGTTCCAGGGCGATTTACAATTACTGTAAGACCTGATACACATGTTTGAAAGATATGAACAAAAACTCATCGTTTTCGCGTTTGATGGCTGTTTTCATAAGCTATTGCCCACATTTTTGGGGTTCCAGGGTGATTTACAACAATCGTAAGACCCGTGTTTGAGCGATATGACCAATAACTTGTCGTTTTCATGTTTATGGCTGTTTTCATGAGCTATTGCCAACAGTTTTGGGCTTCTAGGGTGATTTACAACGACCATAAACCCGATATTTGTTTTAGAGATATGACCAAAAACTCGTCCTTGTCGCACTTTACGGCCGGTTTCATGAGCCATTGCCCACAATTTTGGGGTTCCAGGGAGATTTACGACTACCGTAAGACCCAATACACATGTTTGAAAGATATGAACGAAAACTCGCCGTTTTCATGAGCTATTGCCCACACTTTTGGGGTTCCAGGGCGATTTACAACGACCGTAAATATACTTGTTTCAGAGATATGACCAATAACTATTCCTTGTCGCACTTTACGGCCAGTTTCATGAGCCATTGCCCACAATTTTGGGGTTCCAGGGAGATTTACAACTATCGTAAGACCCGATACACATGTTTGAAATATATGAACGAAAACTCGCCGTTTTCATGAGCTATTGCCCACACTTTTGGGGTTCCAGGGCAATTTAGAACGACCGTAAACCCCGATACTTGTTTCAGAGATATGACCAATAACTATTCCTTGTCGCACTTTACGGCCGGTTTCATGAGCCATTGCCCGCAATTTTGGGGTTCCAGGGAGATTTACAACTACCGTAAGACCCGATACACATGTTTGAAAGATATGAACGAAAACTCGCCGTTTTCATGAGCTATTGCCCACACTTTTGGGGTTCCAGGGCAATTTAGAACGACCGTAAACCCCGATACTTGTTTCAGAGATATGACCAATAACTAGTCCTTGTCGCACTTTACGGCCGTTTTCATGAGCCATTGCCCACAATTTTGGGGTTCCAGGGCGATTTACAGCTACTGTAAGACCCGATACACATGTTTGAAAGATATGAAGAAAAAACTCGTCGTTTTCGTGTTTTATGGACGTTTTCATAAGCTATTGCCCATATTTGTGGGGCTCCAGGTAATTTACAACGATCGAAAGAACCGATACGTGTTTGAGTTATATGACCAAAAACTCGTCATTATCGTGTTTATGGCCATTTTCATGAGATATTACCCACAGTTTTGGGGTTACAGGGCAATTTACAATGATTGTTAGACCCGATAGATTTTTGAGAGGTATGAACAAAAACTCATACTTGACGCGCTTTGTGGCAATTTTCATGAGTTATTGCCCTCAGTTTTTGGCCTCTAGGGCGATTTACAACATCCATAAGACCCGACACATGTTTAAACAATATGACCAAAAACTCGTCGTTTTCATGTTTATGGCCGTTTTCATGAGCTATTTCCCACACTTTTGGTTGTCCAGGGCGATTTACCATAACCGTTAGACCCGATACATGTTTGAGCGATATCACCAAAAACTCGTTGTTTTTGTGTTTTATGGCCTTTTTCATGAGCTATTGCGCACACTTGTGGTTCCAGGGCGATTTACAACGACCATAAACCCCGATACTTGTTTCAGAGATATGACCAAAAACTCGTCCTTGTCGCACTTTACGGCCATTTTCATGAGCCATTACCCACAATTTTGGGGTTCCAGGGCGATTTACAACTACTGTAAGACCTGATACACATGTTTGAAAGATATGAACAAAAACTCATCGTTTTCCGCGTTTGATGGCCGTTTTCATAAGCTATTGCCCACATTTTTGGGGTTCCAGGGTGATTTACAACAACCGTAAGACTCGTGTTTGAGCGATATGCCCAATAACTCGTCGTTTTTCGTGTTTATGGCTGTTTTCATGACCTATTGCCCACAGTTTTGGGGTTCTAGGGTGATTTACAATGATCGTTAGACCCGGTGACATGTTTCAGCAATATGACAAAAAACTCGTCGTTTCGTATTTTATGGTTGTTTTCATGAGCTATTGCGCATACTTTTGGGGTTCCAGGGTGATTTATAATGATCGTAAACCCCGATACTTGTTTTAGAGATATGACCAAAAACTCGTCCTTGTCACACTTTACGACCATTTTCATGAGCCATTTCCCACAATTTTAGTGTTCCAGGGCGATTTACAGCTATCGTAAGACCCAATACACATGTTTTAAAGATATGGACAAAAACTCCTCGTTTTCATGAGCTATTGCCCACATTTTTGGGGTTCTAGGGTGATTTACAACGATCGTTAGACCCGATACATACTCGAGAGATATGTCCAATAACTCGTCGTTTCCGTGTTTATGTCCGTTTTCATAAGCTATTGCGCACACTTTTGGGGTTCTAGGGTGAATTACAACAACCATAAACCCCGATAATTCTTTCAGAGATATGACCAAAAACTCGTCCTTGTCGCACTTTACGGCCGTTTTCATGAGATATTGCCCACAGTTTTGGGGTTATAGGGCGATTTACAATGATTGTCAGACCCGATAGATGTTTGAGAGATATGACAAAAAAATCATACTTGACACCCTTTGTGGCAATTTTCATGACCTATTGCCTTCAGTTTTGGGCCTCTAGGGCGATTTACAACATCTGTAAGACCCGATACTTGTTTAAGCGATATGACCAAAAACTCGTCATTTTCGTGTTTTATGGCCGTTTGCATGAGCTATTACGCACACTTTGGGGTTCTAGGGAGATTTACAATGACCATAAACCCTGATACTTGTTTCAGAGATATGACCAAAAACACGTCCTTGTCACACTTTATGGCCGTTTTCATGAGTCATTGCTCAGAATTTTGGTGTCCCAGGGCGATTTACAACTATCGTAAGACCCAATACACATGTTTGCAAGATATGTATTAAAAATCATCGTTTTCGCGTTTGATGGTTGTTTTCATGACCTATTTCCCACATTTTTCGAGTTCTAGGGTGATTTACAGCGACCGTTAGACACGATACATGTTTGAGAGATATGACGAACAGCTCATCTTAGTCGTGCTTTGTGGCCTTTTTCATGAGCTATTGCCCACAATTTTGGGGTTCCAGGGCGATTTACAACGACTATAAACCCCGATACTTGTTTCAGAGATATGACCAACAACTCGTCCTTGTCGCACTTTATGGTCATTTTCATGAGTCATTGCCCACAATTTTGGGGTTCCAGGGCGATTTACAATTACTGTAAGACCTGATACACATGTTTGAAAGATATGAACAAAAACTCATCGTTTTCGCGTTTGATGGCTGTTTTCATAAGCTATTGCCCACATTTTTGGGGTTCCAGGGTGATTTACAACAATCGTAAGACCCGTGTTTGAGCGATATGACCAATAACTTATCGTTTTCATGTTTATGGCTGTTTTCATGAGCTATTGCCAACAGTTTTGGGCTTCTAGGGTGATTTACAACGACCATAAACCCGATATTTGTTTTAGAGATATGACCAAAATCTCGTCCTTGTCGCACTTTACGGCCGGTTTCATGAGCCATTGCCCACAATTTTGGGGTTCCAGGGAGATTTACGACTACCGTAAGACCCAATACACATGTTTGAAAGATATGAACGAAAACTCGCCGTTTTCATGAGCTATTGCCCACACTTTTGGGGTTCCAGGGTGATTTACAACGACCGTAAACCCCGATACTTGTTTCAGAGATATGACCAATAACTATTCCTTGTCGCACTTTACGGCCAGTTTCATGAGCCATTGCCCACAATTTTGGGGTTCCAGGGAGATTTACAACTACCGTAAGACCCGATACACATGTTTGAAAGATATGAACGAAAACTCGCCGTTTTCATGAGCTATTGCCCACACTTTTGGGGTTCCAGGGCAATTTAGAACGACCGTAAACCCCGATACTTGTTTCCTAGATATGACCAATAACTATTCCTTGTCGCACTTTACGGCCGGTTTCATGAGCCATTGCCCACAATTTTGGGGTTCCAGGGAGATTTACAACTACCGTAAGACCCGATACATATGTTTGAAAGATATGAACGAAAACTCGCTGTTTTCGCGTTTTATGGCCGTTTTCATGAGCTATTGCCCACACTTTTGGGGTTCCAGGGCGATTTACAACGACCGTAAACCCCGATACTTGTTTCAGAGATATGACCAATAACTAGTCCTTGTCGCACTTTACGGCCATTTTCATGAGCCATTGCCCACAATTTTGGGGTTCCAGGGCGATTTACAGCTACTGTAAGACCCGATACACATGTTTGAAAGATATGAAGAAAAAACTCGTCGTTTTCGTGTTTTATGGCCGTTTTCATAAGCTATTGCCCATATTTGTGGGGCTCCAGGTAATTTACAACGATCGAAAGAACCGATACGTGTTTGAGTTATATGACCAAAAACTCGTCATTATCGTGTTTATGGCCATTTTCATGAGATATTACCCACAGTTTTGGGGTTACCGGGCAATTTACAATGATTGTTAGACCCGATAGATTTTTGAGAGGTATGAACAAAAACTCATACTTGACGCACTTTGTGGCAATTGTCATGAGTTATTGCCCTCAGTTTTTGGCCTCTAGGGCGATTTACAACATCCATAAGACCCGACACATGTTTAAACAATATGGCCAAAAACTCGTCGTTTTCGTGTTTATGGCCGTTTTCATGAGCTATTTCCCACACTTTTGGTTTTCTAGGGCGATTTACCATAACCGTTAGACCCGATACATGTTTGAGCGATATCACCAAAAAGTCGTTGTTTTTGTGTTTTATGGCCTTTTTCATGAGCTATTGCGCACACTTGTGGTTCCAGGGCGATTTACAATGACCATAAACCCCGATACTTGTTTCAGAGATATGACCAAAAACTCGTCCTTGTCGCACTTTACGGCCATTTTCATGAGCCATTACCCACAATTTTGGGGTTCCAGGGCGATTTACAACTACTGTAAGACCTGATACACATGTTTGAAAGATATGAACAAAAACTCATCGTTTTCCGCGTTTGATGGCTGTTTTCATAAGCTATTGCCCACATTTTTGGGGTTCCAGGGTGATTTACAACAACCGTAAGACTCGTGTTTGAGCGATATGCCCAATAACTCGTCGTTTTTCGTGTTTATGGCTGTTTTCATGAGCTATTGCCCACAGTTTGGGGGTTCTAGGGTGATTTACAACGATCATTAGACCCGGTGACATGTTTGAGCAATATGACAAAAAACTCGTCGTTTCGTATTTTATGGTTGTTTTCATGAGCTATTGCGCATACTTTTGGGGTTCCAGGGTGATTTATAATGATCATAAACCCCGATACTTGTTTTAGAGATATGACCAAAAACTCGTCCTTGTCACACTTTACGACCATTTTCATGAGCCATTTCCCACAATTTTAGTGTTCCAGGGAGATTTACAACTACTGTAAGACTCGATACACATGTTTTAAAGATATGGACAAAAACTCCTCATTTTCATGAGCTATTGCCCACATTTTTGGGGTTCTAGGGTGATTTACAACGATCGTTAGACCCGATACATACTCGAGAGATATGTCCAATAACTCGTCGTTTCCGTGTTTATGGCCGTTTTCATAAGCTATTGCGCACACTTTTGGGGTTCTAGGGTGAATTACAACAACCATAAACCCTGATAATTCTTTCAGAGATATGACCAAAAACTCGTCCTTGTCGCACTTTACGGCCGTTTTCATGAGATATTGCCCATAGTTTTGGGGTTATAGGGCGATTTACAATGATTGTCAGACCCGATAGATGTTTGAGAGATATGACAAAAAAATCATACTTGACACCCTTTGTGGCAATTTTCATGAGCTATTGCCTTCAGTTTTGGGCCTCTAGGGCGATTTACAACATCTGTAAGACCCGATACTTGTTTAAGCGATATGACCAAAAACTCGTCATTTTCGTGTTTTATGGCCGTTTGCATGAGCTATTACGCACACTTTGGGGTTCTAGGGAGATTTACAATGACCATAAACTCTGATACTTGTTTTAGAGATATGACCAAAAACACGTCCTTGTCACACTGTATGGCCGTTTTCATGAGTCATTGCTCAGAATTTTGGTGTTCCAGGGCGATTTACAACTATCGTAAGACCCAATACACATGTTTGAAAGATATGTATTAAAAATCATCGTTTTCCCGCGTTTGATGGCTGTTTTCATGACCTATTTCCCACATTTTTCGAGTGCTAGGGTGATTTACAGCGACCGTTAGACACGATACATGTTTGAGAGATATGACGAACAGCTCGTCTTAGTCGTGCTTTGTGGCCTTTTTCATGAGCTATTGCCCACAATTTTGGGGTTCCAGGGCGATTTACAACGACTATAAACCCCGATACTTGTTTCAGAGATATGACCAACAACTCGTCCTTGTCGCACTTTATGGTCATTTTCATGAGTCATTGCCGACAATTTTGGGGTTCCAGGGCGATTTACAATTACTGTAAGACCTGATACACCTGTTTGAAAGATATGAACAAAAACTCATCATTTTCGCGTTTGATGGCTGTTTTCATAAGCTATTGCCCACATTTTTGGGGTTCCAGGGTGATTTACAACAATCGTAAGACCCGTGTTTGAGCGATATGACCAATAACTTGTCGTTTTCATGTTTATGGCTGTTTTCATGAGCTATTGCCAACAGTTTTGGGCTTCTAGGGTGATTTACAACGACCATAAACCCAATATTTGTTTTAGAGATATGACCAAAAACTCGTCCTTGTCGCACTTTACGGCCGGTTTCATGAGCCATTGCCCACAATTTTGGGGTTCCAGGGAGATTTACGACTACCGTAAGACCCAATACACATGTTTGAAAGATATGAACGAAAACTCGCCATTTTCATGAGCTATTGCCCACACTTTTGGGGTTCCAGGGCGATTTACAACTACCGTAAACCCCGATACTTGTTTCAGAGATATGACCAATAACTATTCCTTGTCGCACTTTACGGCCAGTTTCATGAGCCATTGCCCACAATTTTGGGGTTCCAGGGAGATTTACAACTATCGTAAGACCCGATACACATGTTTGAAATATATGAACGAAAACTCGCCGTTTTCATGAGCTATTGCCCACACTTTTGGGGTTCCAGGGCAATTTAGAACGACCGTAAACCCCGATACTTGTTTCAGAGATATGACCAATAACTATTCCTTGTCGCACTTTACGGCCGGTTTCATGAGCCATTGCCCACAATTTTGGGGTTCCAGGGAGATTTACAACTACCGTAAGACCCGATACATATGTTTGAAAGATATGAACGAAAACTCGCTGTTTTCGCGTTTTATGGCCGTTTTCATAAGCTATTGCCCACACTTTTGGGGTTCCAGGGCGATTTACAACGACCGTAAACCCCGATACTTGTTTCAGAGATATGACCAATAACTAGTCCTTGTCGCACTTTACGGCCGTTTTCATGAGCCATTGCCCACAATTTTGGGGTTCTAGGGCGATTTACAGCTACTGTAAGACCCGATACACATGTTTGAAAGATATGAAGAAAAAACTCGTCGTTTTCGTGTTTTATGGCCGTTTTCATAAGCTATTGCCCATATTTGTGGGGCTCCAGGTAATTTACAACGATCGAAAGAACCGATACGTGTTTGAGTTATATGACCAAAAACTCGTCATTATCGTGTTTATGGCCATTTTCATGAGATATTACCCACAGTTTTGGGGTTACAGGGCAATTTACAATGATTGTTAGACCCGATAGATTTTTGAGAGGTATGAACAAAAACTCATACTTGACGCGCTTTGTGGCAATTTTCATGAGTTATTGCCCTCAGTTTTTGGCCTCTAGGGCGATTTACAACATCCATAAGACCCGACACATGTTTAAACAATATGACCAAAAACTCGTCGTTTTCGTGTTTATGATCGTTTTCATGAGCTATTTCCCACACTTTTGGTTTTCCAGGGCGATTTAGCATAACCGTTAGACCCGATACATGTTTGAGCGATATCACCAAAAACTCGTTGTTTTTGTGTTTTTTGGCCTTTTTCATGAGCTATTGCGCACACTTGTGGTTCCAGGGCGATTTACAACGACCATAAACCCCGATACTTGTTTCAGAGATATGACCAAAAACTCGTCCTTGTCGCACTTTACGGCCATTTTCATGAGCCATTACCCACAATTTTGGGGTTCCAGGGCGATTTACAACTACTGTAAGACCTGATACACATGTTTGAAAGATAGGAACAAAAACTCATCGTTTTCCGCGTTTGATGTCCGTTTTCATAAGCTATTGCCCACATTTTTGGGGTTCCAGGGTGATTTACAACAACCGTAAGACTCGTGTTTGAGCGATATGCCCAATAACTCGTCGTTTTCATGTTTATGGCTGTTTTCATGAGCTATTGCCCACAGTTTTGGGGTTCTAGGGTGATTTACAACGATCATTAGACCCGGTGACATGTTTGAGCAATATGACAAAAAACTCGTCGTTTCGTATTTTATGGTTGTTTTCATGAGCTATTGCGCATACTTTTGGGGTTCCAGGGTGATTTATAATGATCGTAAACCCCGATACTTGTTTTAGAGATATGACCAAAAACTCGTCCTTGTCACACTTTACGACCATTTTCATGAGCCATTTCCCACAATTTTAGTGTTCCAGGGCGATTTACAACTACTGTAAGACTCGATACACATGTTTTAAAGATATGGACAAAAACTCCTCGTTTTCATGAGCTATTTCCCACATTTTTGGGGTTCTAGGGTGATTTACAACGATCGTTAGAGCCGATACATACTCGAGAGATATGTCCAATAACTCGTCGTTTCCGTGTTTATGGCCGTTTTCATAAGCTATTGCGCACACTTTTGGGGTTCTAGGGTGAATTACAACAACCATAAACCCCGATAATTCTTTTAGAGATATGACCAAAAACTCGTCCTTGTCGCACTTTACGACCGTTTTCATGAGCCATTGCCCACAATTTTGGGGTTCCTGGGAGATTTACAACTATCGTAAGACCTGATATACATGTTTGAAAGATATGAATAAAAGCTCGTCGTTTTCATGTTTTATGGTCGTTTTCATGAGCTATTGCCCACGGTTTTGGGGTTCCAGGGTGATTGACAACGACCGTAAACCCCGATACTTGTTTCAGAGATATGATCGATAACTAGTCCTTGTCGCACTTTACGGCTGTTTTCATGAGCCATTGCCCACACTTTTGGGGTTCCAGGGCGATTTACAACTACCATAAGACTCGATACACATGTTTGAAAGATATGAACAAAAACTCGTCGTTTTCCGCGTTTTATGGCTGTTTTCATGAGCTATTACCCACATTTTTGGGGTTCAAGGTCATTTACAATGAACGTAAGAACCGATACATGTTTGAGTGATATGACCAAAAACTCGTCATTATCGTGTTCATGGCCGTTTTCATGAGATATTGCCCACAGTTTTGGGGTTATAGGGAGATTTACAATGATTGTTAGACCCGATAGATGTTTGAGAGATATGACCAAAAAATCATACTTGACGCCCTTTGTGGCAATTTTCTTGAGCTATTGCCTTCAGTTTTGGGCCTGTAGGGCGATTTACAACATCTGTAAGACCCGATACTTGTTTAAGCGGTATGACCAAAAACTCGTCATTTTCGTGTTTTATGGCCGTTTTCATGAGCTATTGCGCACACTTTGGGGTTCTAGGGAGATTTACAATGACCATAAACCCCGATACTTGTTTCAGAGATATGACGAAACACGTCCTTGTCGCACTTTATGGCTGTTTTCATGAGCCATTGTCCACAATTTTGGGGTTCCAGGGCGATTTACAACTATCGTAAGACCCAATACACATGTTTGAAAGATATGTATAAAAACTCATCGTTTTCGCGTTTGATGGCTGTTTTCATGACCTATTTCCCACATTTTTCGGGTTCTAGGGTGATTTACAGCGACCGTTAGACCCGATACATGTTTGAGAGATATGACGAACAACTCGTCCTAGTCGTGCTTTGTGGCCATTTTCATGAGCTATTTCCCACAATTTTGGGGTTCCAGGGCGATTTACAATGATCGTAAACCCCGATACTTGTTTCAGAGATATGACCAAAAACTCGTCCTTGTCACACTTTACGGCCATTTTCATGAGCCATTGCCCACAATTTTGGGGTTCCATGGCGATTTACAACTACCGTAAGACTCGATACACATGTTTTAAAGATATGAACAAAAACTCGTCGTTTTCTCGTTTTATGCCGTTTTCATCAGCTATTGCCCTCATTTTTGGGGTTCCAGGGCGATTTACAACGATCGTTAGACCCGATACATGTTTGAGAGATATGTCCAATAGCTCATCGTTTTCGTGTTTATGGCCATTTTCATGAGCTATTGCGCACACTTTTGGGGTTCCGGGGTGAATTACAACAACCATAAACCCGATATTTGTTTTAGAGATATGACCAAAAACTCGTCCTTGTCGCACTTTACGACCGGTTTCATGAGCCATTGCCCACAATTTTGGGGTTCCAGGGAGATTTACGACTACCGTAAGACCCAATACACATGTTTGAAAGATATGAATGAAAACTCGCCGTTTTCATGAGCTATTGACCACACTTTTGGGGTTCCAGGGTGAGTTCAACGACCGTAAACCCCGATACTTGTTTCCTAGATATGACCAATAACTATTCCTTGTCGCACTTTACGGCCGGTTTCATGAGCCATTGCCCACAATTTTGGGGTTCCAGGGAGATTTACAACTACCGTAAGACCCGATACACATGTTTGAAAGATATGAACGAAACCTCGCCGATTTCGCGTTTTATGGCTGTTTTCATGAGCTATTGCCCACACTTTTGGGGTTCCAGGGCGATTTACAACGACCGTAAACCTCGATACTTGTTTCAGAGATATGACCAATAACTAGTCCTTCTTGCACTTTACGGCCGTTTTCATGAGCCATTGCCCTCAGTTTTATGCCTCTAGGGTGATTTACAACATCCGTAAGACCTGATACACATGTTTGAAAGCTATGAACCCCGATATGACCCCCTGATTCATATTTGAGCGATATGACCAAAAACTCATCGTTTTCGTGTTTATGGCCGTTTTCATGAGCTATTGCCCACAGTTTTGAGGTTCTAGCGCGATTTACAACGACCGTTAGACCAGATAGACGTTTGAGAAATATGACCAAAAACTCATCATAGTCGCACTTTGTGGCCATTTTCATGAACTATTGCCCTCAGTTTTGTGCCTCTAGGGTGATTTACAATGACCGTTAGACCTGATTCATATTTGAGCAATATGACCAAAAACTCATCGTTTTCGTGTTTATGGCCATTTTCATGAGCTATTCCCCATAGTTTTGGGGTTCTAGGGTGATTTATAACGACCTTTAGACCCGATAGATGTTTGAGAGATATGACGAAAAACTCGTCCTAGTCGCGCTTTGTGGCCATTATCATGAGCTATTGCCCTCAGTTTTGTGCCTCTAGGTTAATTTACAACATCCGTAAGACCCGATACATGTTTGAGCGATATGACCAAAAACTCGTCGTTTTCGTGTTTATGGCCATTTTCATGAGCTATTGCCCACATTTTTGGGGTTCTAGGGCGATTTACAACGATCATTAGACCCGATAGATGTTTGAGAGATATGACCAAAAACTCGTACTTGTCGCGCTTTGTCTTCATTTTCATGAGCTATTTCCCTTAGTTTTGGGCCTCTAGGGCGATTTACAACATCCATAAGACCCGATACATGTTTAAGCGATATGACCAAAAACTCGTCGTTTTTGTGTTTACGACCGTTTTCATGAGATATTTCCCACGGATTTGTGGTTCTAGGGCGATTTACAATGACCATTAGACCCGATACATGTTTGAGCGATATGACCAAAAACTCGTCGTTTTCATGTTTTATGGCTGTTTTCATGAGCTATTGTGCACACTTTTGGGGGTCCAGGGCGATTTACAACGAGCATAAACCCCGATACTTGTTTGAAAGATATGACCAAGAACTCGTCCTTGTCGCACTTTACGGCCGTTTTCATGAGCCATTGCCCATAGGGTTCCAGGGTGATTTACAACTACCGTAAGACCCGATACACATGTTTGAAAGATATGAACGAAAACTCGTCGTTTTCGCGTTTTATGGGCCTTTTCCTCAGCTATTGGCCACATTTTTGTGGTTCTTGGGCGATTTACAACATCCGTAAGACCCGATACATGTTTGAGCGATACAAACAAAAACTCGTCGTTTTCATGTTTGTGTCCGTTTACATGAGCTATTGCCCACAATTTTGGGGTTCTAGGGTGATTTACAACGACCGTTAGACCCGATAGATGTTTGAGAGATATGACCAAAAACTCGTCCTAGTTGCGCTTTGTGGCCATTTTCATCAGCTACTGCCCTCACTATTGTCCCTCTAGGGTAATTTACAACATCCGTAAGACCCGATACATGTTTGAGCGACATGACCAAAAACTCGTCGTTTTCGTGTTTTATGGCCGTTTTCATGAGCTATTGTGCACACTTTTGGGGTTCTAGGGCGATTTCAGCGAACATAAACCCCGGTACGTGTTTTAGAGATATGACCAAAAACTCGTCATTGTCGGACTTTACGGCCATTTTCATGAGCCATTGCCCACAGGGTTCTAGGGCGATTTAGAACTACTTGACGACCCGATACACATGTTTGAAAGATTTGAACAAAAACGTGTTGTTTTCGCATTTTATGGACGTTTCATGAGCTATTGCCCACATTTTTGGGGTCCAGGGTGATTTACAACGACCATAAGACCCGATACGTGTTTGAGTGATATGACCAAAAACTCATCGTTTTCATGTTTGTGTCCTTTTTCATGAGCTATTGCCCACAGTTTTGTGGTTCTAGGGCGATTTACAACGACCATTAGACCCGATGGATGTTTGAGAGATATGACTAAAAACTCGTCCTAGTCGCGCTTTGTGGCCATTTTCATGAGCTATTGCCCTCAGTTTTATGCCTCTAGGGTGATTTACAACATCCGTAAGACCCGATACATGTTTGAGCGATATGAGCCAAAACTCCTCCTTGTCGCACTTTACAGCCTTTTCATGAGACATTGCCCACAGTTTTGGGGTTCTAGGGCGATTTACAACTACCGTACGACCCGATACACAATCTTTAAAGATATGAACAAAAACTCATCGTTTGCGTGTTTTATGGCCGTTTTCATGAGCTATTGGCCACAATTTTGGGGTTCCAAGGCGATTTACAACGACCGTAAACCCCGATACTTGTTTTAGATATATGACCAAAAACTCCTTCTTGTCGCACTTTACGGCCGTTTTCATGATCCATTACCCACAGTTTTGGGGTTCCAGGGTGATTTACAACTACCATAAGACCCGACACACATGTTTGGAAGATATGAACAAAAACTCGTCGTTTCGGTGTTTTATGGCCGTTTTCATGAGCTATTGTCCATATTTTGGGGGTTACAGGGCGATTTACAACGAACGTAAGACCCGATAGATGTTTGAGTGATATGACCAATAACTCGTCGTTCATGTTTATGTCCATTTTCGTGAGCTATTGCCCACAGTTTTGGGGTTCTAGGGGGATTTACAACGACCATTAGACCCGATTGATGTTTGAGAGATATGACCAAAAACTCATCGTAGTCGCACTTTGTGGCCATTTTCATGAGATATTGCCCTCAGTTTTGTGCCTCTAGGGTGATTTACAATGACCGTTAGACCCGATACATGTTTGAGCGATATAACCAAAAACTCATCGTTTTCGTGTTTATGGCCGTTTTCATGAGCTATTAGCCACGGTTTTGGGGTTCTAGGGCGATTTACAATGACCATTAGACCCGATACATGTTTGAGCAATATGACCAATAACTCGTCGTTTTCGTTTTTATGGCCGTTTTCATGAGCTATTGCCCACAATTCTGGGGTTCTAGGGCGATTTACAACGATCGTTAGACCCGATAGATGTTTGAGAGATATGACCAAAAACTCATCGTTTATAGATGTTTGAGAGATCTGACCAAAAACTCGTACTTGTCGCGCTTTGTGGCCATTTTCATGTTTGTGTCTGCTTTCATGAGCTATTGCCCACAATTTTGGGGTTCTAGGGCGATTTACAACGACCGTTAGACCCGGTAGATATTTGAGAGATATGACCAAAAACTCGTCCTATTCGCGCTTTGTGGCCATTTTCATGAGCTATTGCCCTCACTATTGTGCCTCTAGGGTGATTTACAACATCCGTGAGACCAGATACATGCTTGAGCGACATGACCAAAAACTCGTCGTTTTCCGCGTTTTATGGTCGTTTTCATGAGCTATTGTGCACACTTTTGGGGTTCCAGGGCAATTTACAATGACCATAAACCCCGATACTTGTTTGAGTGATATGACAAAAAACTCATCATTTTCATGTTTGTGTTTGCTTTCATGACCTATTGCCCACAATTTTGGGGTTCTAGGGCGATTTACAACGACCGTTAGACCCGATAGATATTTGAGAGATATGACCAAAAACTCGTCCTATTCGCGCTTTGTGGCCATTTTCATGAGCTATTGCCCTCACTATTGTGCCTCTAGGGTGATTTACAACATCCGTGAGACCCGATACATGTTTGAGCGACATGACCAAAAACTCGTCGTTTTCGCGTTTTATGGTCGTTTTCATGAGCTATTGTGCACATTTTTGGGGGTCCAGGGCGATTTACAACGACCATAAACCCTGATACTTGTTTGAAAGATATGACCAAGAACTCGTCCTTGTCGCACTTTACGGCCATTTTCATGAGCCATTGCCCACAGGGTTCCAGGGCAATTTACTACTACTTTACGACCCGATACACATGTTTGAAAGATATGAACAAAAACATGTCGTTTCCTCGCATTTTATGGATGTTTTCATGAGCTATTTCCCACATTTTTGGGGTCTAGGGTGATTTACAACGACCATAAGACCCGATTACGTGTTTGAGTGATATGAATAATAACTCGTCGTTTTCGTGTTTATGGCCATTTTCATGAGCTATTGCCCACAGTTTAGGGGTTCTAGGATGATTTACAATGACCGTTAGAACCGATAGATGTTTGAGAGATATGACCAAAAAACTCGTCCTAGTCGCACTTTGTGGCCATTTTCATGAGGTATTGCCCTCAGTTTTATGCCTCTAGGGTGATTTACAACATCCGTAAGACCTGATACACATGGTTGAAAGATATGAACCCCGATATGACCCCCTGATTCATATTTGAGCGATATGACCAAAAACTCATCGTTTTCGTGTTTATGGCCGTTTTCATGAGCTATTGCCCACAGTTTTGAGGTTCTAGGGAGATTTACAACGACCGTTAGACCAGATAGATGTTTGAGAAATATGACCAAAAACTCATCAGTCGCACTTTGTGGCCATTTTCATGAACTATTGCGATCAGTTTTGTGCCTCTAGGGTGATTTACAATGACCGTTAGACCTGATTCATATTTGAGCAATATGACCAAAAACTCATCGTTTTCGTGTTTATGGCCATTTTCATGAGCTATTCCCCATAGTTTTGGGGTTCTAGGGCGATTTATAACGACCGTTAGACCCGATAGATGTTTGAGAGATATGACGAAAAACTCGTCCTAGTCACGCTTTGTGGCCATTATCATGAGCTATTGCCCTCAGTTTTGTGCCTCTAGGTTAATTTACAACATCCGTAAGACCCGATACATGTTTGAGCGATATGACCAAAAACTCGTCGTTTTCGTGTTTATGGCCATTTTCATGAGCTATTGCCACATTTTTGGGGTTCTAGGGCGATTTACAACGATCATTAGACCCGATAGATGTTTGAGAGATATGACCAAAAACTCGTACTTGTCGCGCTTTGTGTTCATTTGCATGAGCTATTGCCCTTAGTTTTGGGCCTCTAGGGCGATTTACAACATCCATAAGACCCGATACATGTTTAAGCGATATGACCAAAAACTCGTCGTTTTCGTGTTTATGGCCATTTTCATGAGCTATTGCCCACATTTTTGGGGTTCTAGGGCGATTTACAACGATCATTAGACCCCGATAGATGTTTGAGAGATATGACCAAAAACTCGTACTTGTCGCGCTTTGTGTTCATTTGCATGAGCTATTGCCCTTAGTTTTGGGCCTCTAGGGCGATTTACAACATCCATAAGACCCGATACATGTTTAAGCGATATGACCAAAAACTCGTCGTTTTTGTGTTTACGACCGTTTTCATGAGATATTTCCCACGGATTTGTGGTTCTAGGGCGATTTACAATGACCATTAGACCCGATACATGTTTGAGCGATATGACCAAAAAACTCGTCGTTTTCATGTTTTATGGCTGTTTTCATGAGCTATTGTGCACACTTTTGGGGGTCCAGGGCGATTTACAACGAGCATAAACCCCGATACTTGTTTGAAAGATATGACCAAGAACTCGTCCTTGTCGCACTTTACGGCCGTTTTCATGAGCCATTGCCCATAGGGTTCCAGGGTGATTTACAACTACCGTAAGACCCGATACACATGTTTGAAAGATATGAACGAAAACTCGTCGTTTTCCCCCCGCGTTTTATGGGCCTTTTCCTCAGCTATTGGCCACATTTTTGTGGTTCTTGGGCGATTTACAACATCCGTAAGACCCGATACATGTTTGAGCGATACAAACAAAAACTCGTCGTTTTCATGTTTGTGTCCGTTTACATGAGCTATTGCCCACAATTTTGGGGTTCTAGGGTGATTTACAACGACCGTTAGACCCGATAGATGTTTGAGAGATATGACCAAAAACTCGTCCTAGTTGCGCTTTGTGGCCATTTTCATCAGCTACTGCCCTCACTATTGTCCCTCTAGGGTAATTTACAACATCCGTAAGACCCGATACATGTTTGAGCGACATGACCAAAAACTCGTCGTTTTCGTGTTTTATGGCCGTTTTCATGAGCTATTGTGCACACTTTTGGGGTTCTAGGGCGATTTCAGCGAACATAAACCCCGGTACGTGTTTTAGAGATATGACCAAAAACTCGTCATTGTCGGACTTTACGGCCATTTTTCATGAGCCATTTGCCCACAGGGTTCTAGGGCGATTTAGAACTACTTGACGACCCGATACACATGTTTGAAAGATTTGAACAAAAACGAGTTTTTTTTTGCATTTTATGGACGTTTCATGAGCTATTGCCCACATTTTTGGGGTCCAGGGTGATTTACAACGACCATAAGACCCGATACGTGTTTGAGTAATATGACCAAAAACTCATCGTTTTCATGTTTGTGTCCTTTTTCATGAGCTATTGCCCACAGTTTTGTGGTTCTAGGGCGATTTACAACGACCGTTAGACCCGATGGATGTTTGAGAGATATGACTAAAAACTCGTCCTAGTCGCGCTTTGTGGCCATTTTCATGAGCTATTGCCCTCAGTTTTATGCCTCTAGGGTGATTTACAACATCCGTAAGACCCGATACATGTTTGAGCGATATGAGCCAAAACTCCTCCTTGTCGCACTTTACAGCCTTTTCATGAGACATTGCCCACAGTTTTGGGGTTCTAGGGCGATTTACAACTACCGTACGACCCGATACACAATCTTTAAAGATATGAACAAAAACTCATCGTTTGCGTGTTTTATGGCCGTTTTCATGAGCTATTGGCCACAATTTTGGGGTTCCAAGGCGATTTACAACGACCGTTAGACCCCGATACTTGTTTTAGATATATGACCAAAAACTCCTTCTTGTCGCACTTTACGGCCGTTTTCATGATCCATTACCCACAGTTTTGGGGTTCCAGGGTGATTTACAACTACCATAAGACCCGACACACATGTTTGGAAGATATGAACAAAAACTCGTCGTTTCGGTGTTTTATGGCCGTTTTCGTGAGCTATTGTCCATATTTTGGGGGTTACAGGGCGATTTACAACGAACGTAAGACCCGATAGATGTTTGAGTGATATGACCAATAACTCGTCGTTCATGTTTAGTCCATTTTCGTGAGCTATTGCCCACAGTTTTGGGGTTCTAGGGGGATTTACAACGACCATTAGACCCGATTGATGTTTGAGAGATATGACCAAAAACTCATCGTAGTCGCACTTTGTGGCCATTTTCATGAGATATTGCCCTCAGTTTTGTGCCTCTAGGGTGATTTACAATGACCGTTAGACCCGATACATGTTTGAGCGATATAACCAAAAACTCATCGTTTTCGTGTTTATGGCCGTTTTCATGAGCTATTAGCCACGGTTTTGGGGTTCTAGGGCGATTTACAATGACCATTAGACCCGATACATGTTTGAGCGATATGACCAATAACTCGTCGTTTTCGTTTTTATGGCCGTTCATGAGCTATTGCCCACAATTCTGGGGTTATAGGGCGATTTACAACGATCGTTAGACCCGATAGATGTTTGAGAGATATGACCAAAAACTCATCGTTTATAGATGTTTGAGAGATCTGACCAAAAACTCGTACTTGTCGCGCTTTGTGGCCATTTTCATGTTTGTGTCTGCTTTCATGAGCTATTGCCCACAATTTTGGGGTTCTAGGGCGATTTACAACGACCGTTAGACCCGGTAGATATTTGAGAGATATGACCAAAAACTCGTCCTATTCGCGCTTTGTGGCCATTTTCATGAGCTATTGCCCTCACTATTGTGCCTCTAGGGTGATTTACAACATCCGTGAGACCAGATACATGCTTGAGCGACATGACCAAAAACTCGTCGTTTTCCCGCGTTTTATGGTCGTTTTCATGAGCTATTGTGCACACTTTTGGGGTTCCAGGGCAATTTACAATGACCATAAACCCCGATACTTGTTTGAGTGATATGACAAAAAACTCATCATTTTCATGTTTGTGTTTGCTTTCATGACCTATTGCCCACAATTTTGGGGTTCTAGGGCGATTTACAACGACCGTTAGACCCGATAGATATTTGAGAGATATGACCAAAAACTCGTCCTATTCACGCTTTGTGGCCATTTTCATGAGCTATTGCCCTCACTATTGTGCCTCTAGGGTGATTTACAACATCCGTGAGACCCGATACATGTTTGAGCGACATGACCAAAAACTCGTCGTTTTCGCGTTTTATGGTCGTTTTCATGAGCTATTGTGCACATTTTTGGGGTCCAGGGCGATTTACAACGACCATAAACCCTGATACTTGTTTGAAAGATATGACCAAGAACTCGTCCTTGTCGCACTTTACGGCCATTTTCATGAGCCATTGCCCACAGGGTTCCAGGGCAATTTACAACTACTTTACGACCCGATACACATGTTTGAAAGATATGAACAAAAACATGTCGTTTTCGCATTTTATGGATGTTTTCATGAGCTATTTCCCACATTTTTGGGGTCTAGGGTGATTTACAACGACCATAAGACCCGATACGTGTTTGAGTGATATGAATAATAACTCGTCGTTTTCGTGTTTATGGCCATTTTCATGAGCTATTGCCCACAGTTTAGGGGTTCTAGGATGATTTACAATGACCGTTAGAACCGATAGATGTTTGAGAGATATGACCAAAAACTCGTCCTAGTCGCACTTTGTGGCCATTTTCATGAGGTATTGCCCTCAGTTTTATGCCTCTAGGGTGATTTACAACATCCGTAAGACCTGATACACATGGTTGAAAGATATGAACCCCGATATGACCCCCTGATTCATATTTGAGCGATATGACCAAAAACTCATCGTTTTCGTGTTTATGGCCGTTTTCATGAGCTATTGCCCACAGTTTTGAGGTTCTAGGGCGATTTACAACGACCGTTAGACCAGATAGATGTTTGAGAAATATGACCAAAAACTCATCCTAGTCGCACTTTGTGGCCATTTTCATGAACTATTGCGATCAGTTTTGTGCCTCTAGGGTGATTTACAATGACCGTTAGACCTGATTCATATTTGAGCAATATGACCAAAAACTCATCGTTTTCGTGTTTATGGCCATTTTCATGAGCTATTCCCCATAGTTTTGGGGTTCTAGGGCGATTTATAACGACCGTTAGACCCGATAGATGTTTGAGAGATATGACGAAAAACTCGTCCTAGTCACGCTTTGTGGCCATTATCATGAGCTATTGCCCTCAGTTTTGTGCCTCTAGGTTAATTTACAACATCCGTAAGACCCGATACATGTTTGAGCGATATGACCAAAAACTCGTCGTTTTCGTGTTTATGGCCATTTTCATGAGCTATTGCCCACATTTTTGGGGTTCTAGGGCGATTTACAACGATCATTAGACCCGATAGATGTTTGAGAGATATGACCAAAAACTCGTACTTGTCGCGCTTTGTGTTCATTTGCATGAGCTATTGCCCTTAGTTTTGGGCCTCTAGGGCGATTTACAACATCCATAAGACCCGATACATGTTTAAGCGATATGACCAAAAACTCGTCGTTTTTGTGTTTACGACCGTTTTCATGAGATATTTCCCACGGATTTGTGGTTCTAGGGCGATTTACAATGACCATTAGACCCGATACATGTTTGAGCGATATGACCAAAAACTCGTCGTTTTCATGTCTTATGGCTGTTTTCATGAGCTATTGTGCACACTTTTGGGGGTCCAGGGCGATTTACAACGAGCATAAACCCCGATACTTGTTTGAAAGATATGACCAAGAACTCGTCCTTGTCGCACTTTACGGCCGTTTTCATGAGCCATTGCCCATAGGGTTCCAGGGTGATTTACAACTACCGTAAGACCCGATACACATGTTTGAAAGATATGAACGAAAACTCGTCGTTTTCCGCGTTTTATGGGCCTTTTCCTCAGCTATTGGCCACATTTTTGTGGTTCTTGGGCGATTTACAACATCCGTAAGACCCGGTACATGTTTGAGCGATATGAACAAAAACTCGTCGTTTTCATGTTTGTGTCCGTTTACATGAGCTATTGCCCACAATTTTGGGGTTCTAGGGTGATTTACAACGACCGTTAGACCCGATAGATGTTTGAGAGATATGACCAAAAACTCGTCCTAGTTGCGCTTTGTGGCCATTTTCATCAGCTACTGCCCTCACTATTGTGCCTCTAGGGTAATTTACAACATCCGTAAGACCCGATACATGTTTGAGCGACATGACCAAAAACTCGTCGTTTTCGTGTTTTATGGCCGTTTTCATGAGCTATTGTGCACACTTTTGGGGTTCTAGGGCGATTTCAGCGAACATAAACCCCGGTACGTGTTTTAGAGATATGACCAAAAACTCGTCATTGTCGGACTTTACGGCCATTTTCATGAGCCATTGCCCACAGGGTTCTAGGGCGATTTAGAACTACTTGACGACCCGATACACATGTTTGAAAGATTTGAACAAAAACGAGTTTTTTTTTGCATTTTATGGACGTTTCATGAGCTATTGCCCACATTTTTGGGGTCCAGGGTGATTTACAACGACCATAAGACCCGATACGTGTTTGAGTAATATGACCAAAAACTCATCGTTTTCATGTTTGTGTCCGTTTTCATGAGCTATTGCCCACAGTTTTGTGGTTCTAGGGCGATTTACAACGACCGTTAGACCCGATGGATGTTTGAGAGATATGACTAAAAACTCGTCCTAGTCGCGCTTTGTGGCCATTTTCATGAGCTATTGCCCTCAGTTTTATGCCTCTAGGGTGATTTACAACATCCGTAAGACCCGGTACATGTTTGAGCGATATGAGCCAAAACTCCTCCTTGTCGCACTTTACAGCCTTTTCATGAGACATTGCCCACAGTTTTGGGGTTCCAGGGCGATTTACAACTACCGTATGACCCGATACACAATCTTTAAAGATATGAACAAAAACTCATCGTTTGCGTGTTTTATGGCCGTTTTCATGAGCTATTGGCCACAATTTGGGGGTTCCAAGGCGATTTACAACGATCGTAAACCCCGATACTTGTTTTAGATATATGACCAAAAACTCCTTCTTGTCGCACTTTACGGCCGTTTTCATGATCCATTACCCACAGTTTTGGGGTTCCAGGGTGATTTACAACTACCATAAGACCCGACACACATGTTTGGAAGATATGAACAAAAACTCGTCGTTTCGGTGTTTTATGGCCGTTTTCGTGAGCTATTGTCCATATTTTGGGGGTTACAGGGCGATTTACAACGAACGTAAGACCCGATAGATGTTTGAGTGATATGACCAATAACTCGTCGTTCATGTTTATGTCCATTTTCGTGAGCTATTGCCCACAGTTTTGGGGTTCTAGGGGGATTTACAACGACCATTAGACCCGATTGATGTTTGAGAGATATGACCAAAAACTCATCGTAGTCGCACTTTGTGGCCATTTTCATGAGATATTGCCCTCAGTTTTGTGCCTCTAGGGTGATTTACAATGACCGTTAGACCCGATACATGTTTGAGCGATATAACCAAAAACTCATCGTTTTCGTGTTTATGGCCGTTTTCATGAGCTATTAGCCACGGTTTTGGGGCTCTAGGGCGATTTACAATGACCATTAGACCCGATACATGTTTGAGCGATATGACCAATAACTCGTCGTTTTCGTTTTTATGGCCGTTTTCATGAGCTATTGCCCACAATTCTGGGGTTCTAGGGCGATTTACAACGATCGTTAGACCCGATAGATGTTTGAGAGATATGACCAAAAACTCATCGTTTATAGATGTTTGAGAGATCTGACCAAAAACTCGTACTTGTCGCGCTTTGTGGCCATTTTCATGTTTGTGTCTGCTTTCATGAGCTATTGCCCACAATTTTGGGGTTCTAGGGCGATTTACAACGACCGTTAGACCCGGTAGATATTTGAGAGATATGACCAAAAACTCGTCCTATTCGCGCTTTGTGGCCATTTTCATGAGCTATTGCCCTCACTATTGTGCCTCTAGGGTGATTTACAACATCCGTGAGACCAGATACATGCTTGAGCGACATGACCAAAAACTCGTCGTTTTCGCGTTTTATGGTCGTTTTCATGAGCTATTGTGCACACTTTTGGGGTTCCAGGGCAATTTACAATGACCATAAACCCCGATACTTGTTTGAGTGATATGACAAAAAACTCATCATTTTCATGTTTGTGTTTGCTTTCATGACCTATTGCCCACAATTTTGGGGTTCTAGGGCGATTTACAACGACCGTTAGACCCGATAGATATTTGAGAGATATGACCAAAAACTCGTCCTATTCGCGCTTTGTGGCCATTTTCATGAGCTATTGCCCTCACTATTGTGCCTCTAGGGTGATTTACAACATCCGTGAGACCCGATACATGTTTGAGCGACATGACCAAAAACTCGTCGTTTTCGCGTTTTATGGTCGTTTTCATGAGCTATTGTGCACATTTTTGGGGGTCCAGGGCGATTTACAACGACCATAAACCCTGATACTTGTTTGAAAGATATGACCAAGAACTCGTCCTTGTCGCACTTTACGGCCATTTTCATGAGCCATTGCCCACAGGGTTCCAGGGCAATTTACAACTACTTTACGACCCGATACACATGTTTGAAAGATATGAACAAAAACATGTCGTTTTCGCATTTTATGGATGTTTTCATGAGCTATTTCCCACATTTTTGGGGTCTAGGGTGATTTACAACGACCATAAGACCCGATACGTGTTTGAGTGATATGAATAATAACTCGTCGTTTTCGTGTTTATGGCCATTTTCATGAGCTATTGCCCACAGTTTAGGGGTTCTAGGATGATTTACAATGACCGTTAGAACCGATAGATGTTTGAGAGATATGACCAAAAACTCGTCCTAGTCGCACTTTGTGGCCATTTTCATGAGGTATTGCCCTCAGTTTTATGCCTCTAGGGTGATTTACAACATCCGTAAGACCTGATACACATGGTTGAAAGATATGAACCCCGATATGACCCCCTGATTCATATTTGAGCGATATGACCAAAAACTCATCGTTTTCGTGTTTATGGCCGTTTTCATGAGCTATTGCCCACAGTTTTGAGGTTCTAGGGCGATTTACAACGACCGTTAGACCAGATAGATGTTTGAGAAATATGACCAAAAACTCATCCTAGTCGCACTTTGTGGCCATTTTCATGAACTATTGCGATCAGTTTTGTGCCTCTAGGGTGATTTACAATGACCGTTAGACCTGATTCATATTTGAGCAATATGACCAAAAACTCATCGTTTTCGTGTTTATGGCCATTTTCATGAGCTATTCCCCATAGTTTTGGGGTTCTAGGGCGATTTATAACGACCGTTAGACCCGATAGATGTTTGAGAGATATGACGAAAAACTCGTCCTAGTCACGCTTTGTGGCCATTATCATGAGCTATTGCCCTCAGTTTTGTGCCTCTAGGTTAATTTACAACATCCGTAAGACCCGATACATGTTTGAGCGATATGACCAAAAACTCGTCGTTTTCGTGTTTATGGCCATTTTCATGAGCTATTGCCCACATTTTTGGGGTTCTAGGGCGATTTACAACGATCATTAGACCCGATAGATGTTTGAGAGATATGACCAAAAACTCGTACTTGTCGCGCTTTGTGTTCATTTGCATGAGCTATTGCCCTTAGTTTTGGGCCTCTAGGGCGATTTACAACATCCATAAGACCCGATACATGTTTAAGCGATATGACCAAAAACTCGTCGTTTTTGTGTTTACGACCGTTTTCATGAGATATTTCCCACGGATTTGTGGTTCTAGGGCGATTTACAATGACCATTAGACCCGATACATGTTTGAGCGATATGACCAAAAACTCGTCGTTTTCATGTTTTATGGCTGTTTTCATGAGCTATTGTGCACACTTTTGGGGGTCCAGGGCGATTTACAACGAGCATAAACCCCGATACTTGTTTGAAAGATATGACCAAGAACTCGTCCTTGTCGCACTTTACGGCCGTTTTCATGAGCCATTGCCCATAGGGTTCCAGGGTGATTTACAACTACCGTAAGACCCGATACACATGTTTGAAAGATATGAACGAAAACTCGTCGTTTTCGCGTTTTATGGGCCTTTTCCTCAGCTATTAGCCACATTTTTGTGGTTCTTGGGCGATTTACAACATCCGTAAGACCCGATACATGTTTACGCGATACGAACAAAAACTCGTCGTTTTCATGTTTGTGTCCGTTTACATGAGCTATTGCCCACAATTTTGGGGTTCTAGGGTGATTTACAACGACCGTTAGACCCGATAGATGTTTGAGAGATATGACCAAAAACTCGTCCTAGTTGCGCTTTGTGGCCATTTTCATCAGCTACTGCCCTCACTATTGTGCCTCTAGGGTAATTTACAACATCCGTAAGACCCGATACATGTTTGAGCGACATGACCAAAAACTCGTCGTTTTCGTGTTTTATGGCCGTTTTCATGAGCTATTGTGCACACTTTTTGGGTTCTAGGGCGATTTCAGCGAACATAAACCCCGGTACGTGTTTTAGAGATATGACCAAAAACTCGTCATTGTCGGACTTTACGGCCATTTTCATGAGCCATTGCCCACAGGGTTCTAGGGCGATTTAGAACTACTTGACGACCCGATACACATGTTTGAAAGATTTGAACAAAAACGAGTTTTTTTTGCATTTTATGGACGTTTCATGAGCTATTGCCCACATTTTTGGGGTCCAGGGTGATTTACAACGACCATAAGACCCGATACGTGTTTGAGTAATATGACCAAAAACTCATCGTTTTCATGTTTGTGTCCGTTTTCATGAGCTATTGCCCACAGTTTTGTGGTTCTAGGGCGATTTACAACGACCGTTAGACCCGATGGATGTTTGAGAGATATGACTAAAAACTCGTCCTAGTCGTGCTTTGTGGCCATTTTCATGAGCTATTGCCCTCAGTTTTATGCCTCTAGGGTGATTTACAACATCCGTAATCCGTAAGACCCGTATTACCCACAGTTTTGGGGTTCCAGGGTGATTTACAACTACCATAAGACCCGACACACATGTTTGGAAGATATGAACAAAAACTCGTCGTTTCGGTGTTTTATGGCCGTTTTCGTGAGCTATTGTCCATATTTTGGGGGTTACAGGGCGATTTACAACGAACGTAAGACCCGATAAATGTTTGAGTGATATGACCAATAACTCGTCGTTCATGTTTATGTCCATTTTCGTGAGCTATTGCCCACAGTTTTGGGGTTCTAGGGGGATTTACAACGACCATTAGACCCGATTGATGTTTGAGAGATATGACCAAAAACTCATCGTAGTCGCACTTTGTGGCCATTTTCATGAGATATTGCCCTCAGTTTTGTGCCTCTAGGGTGATTTACAATGACCGTTAGACCCGATACATGTTTGAGCGATATAACCAAAAACTCATCGTTTTCGTGTTTATGGCTGTTTTCATGAGCTATTAGCCACGGTTTTGGGGTTCTAGGGCGATTTACAATGACCATTAGACCCGATACATGTTTGAGCGATATGACCAATAACTCGTCCTTTTCGTTTTTATGGCCGTTTTCATGAGTTATTGCCCACAATTCTGGGGTTCTAGGGCGATTTACAACGATCGTTAGACCCGATAGATGTTTGAGAGATATGACCAAAAACTCATCGTTTATCGATGTTTGAGAGATCTGACCAAAAACTCGTACTTGTCGCGCTTTGTGGCCATTTTCATGAGCTATTGCCCTCAGTTTTGGGCCTCTAGGGCGATTTACAAGATCTGTAAGACCCGATACATTTTTAAGCGATTTGACCAAAAACTCATCGTTTTCGTGTTTATGGCCGTTTTCATGAGCTATTGCCCAGAGTTTTGGGGTTCTAGGGCGATTTACAACGATCATTAGACCCGATAGATGTTTGACAGATATGACCAAAAACTCGTACTTGTCGGCTTTGTGGCCGTTTTCATGAGCTATTGCCCTCAGTTTTGGGCCTCTAGGGCGATTTACAACATCCGTGAGACCCTATACATGTTTAAGCGATATGACCAAAAACTCGTCGTTTTCGTGTTTATGGCCGTTTTCATGAGCTATTTCCCACAGCTTTGGGGTCCTAGGGCGATTTACAATGACCATTAGACCTGATACATGTTTGAGCGATATGACCAATAACTTGTCTTTTTCGTTTTTATGGTCGTTTTCATGAGCTATTTCCCACAGCTTTTGGGGTTCCAGGGCGATTTACAACTACCGTAAGACCCGATACACATGTTTGAAAGATATGAACAAAAACTTGTCGTTTTCGCGTTTTATGGCTGTTTTCATGAGCTATTGCCCACATTTTTGGGGTTCTATGGCGATTTACAACGACCATTAGACCCGATAGATGTTTGAGAGATATGACCAAAAACTCGTCCTAGTCGCTCTTTGTGGCCATTTTCATGAGCTTTTGCCGTCAGGTTTGTGCCTCTAGGGCGATTTACAATCATCTACTGATGTGTCCCGCTCATTCACGAATATGAAAAATGCTGCAAAGAAGAAATATTTCCATAAATTGGGGTCAGGTGGCTACAAGACTTCCATTTCAAAGTGGAAAGCATTTGAACCTAAACTGATGGATGCAGGGATCGTTCCACAGACATGGGACTGGCCCGACCGGTCCAAGTTCTGGTTGTTCGCACATGGGGCAGGGTTAGATCCAAAGTCATGGCAGATCGTTGCAAAGGGAAAATGGAAGGAAAAAATTGCAGAAGTCACGACGCTGCTTGTACACGCAATAGAAAAAGTTAGAAAGGGAGAGTACATTCCCCATAGAGAGAATGACGAGTTGACACTTGCTCTGGGGAATCCTGACCATGTTGGACAAATATGAGCCCACCCAGGTGTCACCATGAAGGAAGTGTTGCAGAAGTGCACTGATAGTTATAGAAGCCATTCGAGAAAGAAGAAGCATGACTTAGACTGGTTATCGGAATTGGAACGTATGGTGTAGCTTCTTGTGAAAAATCAAATAGACTCAACTAGTCGGTACAAGGCACCTAATCAGCAACTATTTCTACAAGATCCTCAAACCAATGTCGCCCCATCTCAGCCACGAAGCAGCTTTGGTTCCTCGCATCTTGAAGGATGTGGAGGAAGCTACCCCATGGATTATGTCACGGAGAAGACAAATTGCGAGTTATATGTGCCAATGAGGAACATGTCCATTAAGGTGGCGGTCGGCTATGTTTACCCAAATGAAGATTGAGCAACACACCAACATATGCCCATTCCAGCTGGCTATGCTCGTGTCAGGGTCAATGACGTTGTGACGGGTTATGAAACAATGGAGCTTGATTTTCCTGGAGGTGACGATGAGAAGACAATGGGCGATGTCAAGCACATTTTCGCCCTATGGAACAAGAAATACATCGTCTTTTCGCTAAGGCCACCGACTCCTCCTCGTAGCAGTCCACATAAATAGCAAAGTCCACATGACTAGCAAAGGCCATCGACTCCTCCTGGTAGCAGTCCACATGAGCAGCAAAGTCCACACCTACCTGAGAGGGACCCCAGCGCGAGTCCACAAGTTGATATCCTCCGCGTAAGAAAGCTCCCGTTAAGCGGAACGGTTCGCCGGCTAGGAAGAGACCTAGAAAGGAGAAAACACAGCCGCTGATTCAGAAGTTACCTTAGGAAAGAATTATCGAGGAATGCACCGTAATCTCTAAGTCCGAGGTGGAAGCCCATTTTGCTAAGAAAGTGCTAGAGATACCTTTTGAGAAGACACTAGATCTGCTGAAAGTTGTGTGTACCATTGAGAATCTATATGACCCTGTACCATCGCTGCCATCTAACTATAGGTATTCTATTGAAAGGTCATATGACGAGATGGTGCTGGCGACAAAAACCCGATCAATTGGTGGTCCGGGCTAAAAAAGGGAAACAAGTGCACCAGCTCGGAGAACAACCCGTTCAATTGGTCCCCCCTCTCAAGGTGTTTGACGAGAAGGCCATTGAAAGTTCTCGACAAAACACAACCGATTACCCCATCGCTGAAGTAGCATATAAATTTGTTCAAGGGAAAGATTTGGTCGAGAATGTCAGGTCGCTACCAACAAGTATGTGTAATTTGCATATATGGTACACTAATGCCACAAAGAGAGGGATCGAGGC
This sequence comes from Avena sativa, assembly GCA_916181665.1. Lineage (NCBI taxonomy): Eukaryota > Viridiplantae > Streptophyta > Magnoliopsida > Poales > Poaceae > Avena > Avena sativa. The sequence goes on along the minus strand of OV702289.1, from coordinate 111,921,310 downwards.
TATCACGGTGCGAGTTAAGGATGAGCACTACTTTCAGAATACACTGTGAGCGTTGACTTCTACGAACTTTTTTAGTTGCTATTGTCTATCATCAATTGCTATTGTCTATAAGTGATTTATTTATGTAATTTGAGAAGTCTTTAGCTCAGCTCGTTCAATGTCTGCAATTATCCTCAATTTAATTTTTTGTGCGCTATATTATGCAGATCGAAGAAGCTAGAATGCAAAAGGGATGAAATCACGGACATTGGGTTCATTGACCCGAATACAATGTATGAAAAAACCATAGAAGAACCCATGTATAACAAGGATACACCGGAGACTTTGCTATGCTTTTTGAAGCGACAACATGACAAAAAAGTAATACTTTGGCATTACAACTTCAAGTGAGTGTTACTGTATCCCAACACATTCTATTTTGCTCACCGGATGTTAAACTTTTAACAGATGACTTATATCTGTGACACTTTATATTTAAATGTGCGCAGGTTCCACTTTATTCTTATCGTTATTAAAATGTATGATGGATAAGTTGAAGTCTTTGACTCACTAAGCAAAGATCCTATACTATACAAGACGTCTTTTGATATGCTCAAAAAGTAATTTCAATTATTATCGGTTTTTTCATTAATTTCCTGATATCAACAAATTGATAACTCTTTTATGCATTTTCTTTGTCGGGCAGCGTATGGCAAACGTTCATCCATAAAGATCCAGCCGGTGGATGGAAACTGAAGCTGATAAGGTGTGCGAACAAAGTAAGTAGTACTACCTAGGTCCACACACTTTTATCATACTTGATTATTGTTTGATTGAATTATATTCTTGTACAGAAATGCGCGAAACAACTATTGGGGACTAATTTATGTGGATACTATGTTTGCGAGTACATTCACAAGATTGTTAGTGAGAGAATGAATAATCAAAGAAATAAAGAGGAACATAAACAATATTCACAAATTTATTTTGTTACCATCAGTTGTGCTGAGTTTAAGTTATAATTGTTTGATTATGATTTGATATATATATATATATATACATAGCTCATGTATTCATTTGTATCTCATTCTTTTACAGTTGGCAAGAAAGCGGGAGACGCTCTCAATCGAGCATCGCTTCAAAGCAATTGGCGAGGAATTGGCGGGATTTTTCCTCCAGGACGTCATAGCAAATTTCGGAGAGTACCACTATGCATGAAGATCGATCTTCATGCATGCACTACATGTAATATATAGTTTGCCTCGGAGAGTACCACTATGCTACATGTAATATATAGTATGCCTCGGAGAGTACCACTATGCATGAAGATCGATCTTCATGCATGTACTACTTAATTTGCGATCTTATGCAATTACATGTGTTATATATATGCACCAAGTTGATCTGCATCACCTTGATCTTCATGTACTACCTAAACCCAAACGCGTTTCTGGTGCATCGACACAATCCTAATACGATGAAACAGTCTGATACCCCTAAACCCCTCCTAAACCCTAAATTCTCTGCCTTGGCAGATATTTATGCACTTTCTATGTCGTGTCCCCCACCTTTGGTACCGGTTCGTGTTACAAACCGGTACCAAAGGTCTCTAGCACCACGGGCTCCTCCGTTCCTATACGAAACATCTGCAGCAATTCAATCTTCTAACTTATGTACGATACAGATAAGATGATGCCACAAATGCTAGGGTCACATGCAAGTTGAGCAATTCAATCTTGCAACTTAAGCATGCCACCACACTTTATTACACGTGCTAGGGTCACATGCAAGGTTCTTTGCCATGGCAAACGTTACAGTGTGATGTTAAAGCCTTTGTCGTGTTGCGATGCCTCTTTACCATGTGGTAATGCCCACACGGCAAAGGCTCCATGTGTGGTAGTGTTTGCGAGTGGAGGCCTAGGGTTTTAGATTGTAAGTATCGACCCCTCTAAAGGTTGGGGTGACTCCTCTTTTATAGTGGCGTTGGACCCCTTCCCCCAATCCTTTGGGCCGGAAGGGCTACCACACTGCCGCCCAATGGGAACTGGTCTACCAGACTACTTTACATTGACTAGGTCTAGGATCTTAAAATCGTGGTTGTCGTTGACATCTCCCCACAGAACAGCATTGTCCACTGGTTGCTGATGGCCCAAAATATATCAAGCTCGTTGGGGAACCCCAATAGGAAGGTATGATGAGCACATCAGCAAGTTTTCCCTCAGTTATGAAACCAAGGTTATCAATCCAGTAGGAGCAAGGAAACACCCCAAAGGTGTTGCTAGCTGGACTTTGGCAGGGCGCACTACCGGCGTAGCAGCAACGTGGAGACCTGCACAACACAACCACAGAATTTTGCCCCCAACTTGCGATGAGGTTGTCAATCTCACCGGTTTTTTGAAAACAAAGGATTAAACGTTTTCGCGTTTGATGGTTGTTTTCATGACCTATTTCCCACATTTTTCGAGTTCTAGGGTGATTTACAGCGACCGTTAGACACGATACATGTTTGAGAGATATGACGAACAGCTCATCTTAGTCGTGCTTTGTGGCCTTTTTCATGAGCTATTGCCCACAATTTTGGGGTTCCAGGGCGATTTACAACGACTATAAACCCCGATACTTGTTTCAGAGATATGACCAACAACTCGTCCTTGTCGCACTTTATGGTCATTTTCATGAGTCATTGCCCACAATTTTGGGGTTCCAGGGCGATTTACAATTACTGTAAGACCTGATACACATGTTTGAAAGATATGAACAAAAACTCATCGTTTTCGCGTTTGATGGCTGTTTTCATAAGCTATTGCCCACATTTTTGGGGTTCCAGGGTGATTTACAACAATCGTAAGACCCGTGTTTGAGCGATATGACCAATAACTTATCGTTTTCATGTTTATGGCTGTTTTCATGAGCTATTGCCAACAGTTTTGGGCTTCTAGGGTGATTTACAACGACCATAAACCCGATATTTGTTTTAGAGATATGACCAAAATCTCGTCCTTGTCGCACTTTACGGCCGGTTTCATGAGCCATTGCCCACAATTTTGGGGTTCCAGGGAGATTTACGACTACCGTAAGACCCAATACACATGTTTGAAAGATATGAACGAAAACTCGCCGTTTTCATGAGCTATTGCCCACACTTTTGGGGTTCCAGGGTGATTTACAACGACCGTAAACCCCGATACTTGTTTCAGAGATATGACCAATAACTATTCCTTGTCGCACTTTACGGCCAGTTTCATGAGCCATTGCCCACAATTTTGGGGTTCCAGGGAGATTTACAACTACCGTAAGACCCGATACACATGTTTGAAAGATATGAACGAAAACTCGCCGTTTTCATGAGCTATTGCCCACACTTTTGGGGTTCCAGGGCAATTTAGAACGACCGTAAACCCCGATACTTGTTTCCTAGATATGACCAATAACTATTCCTTGTCGCACTTTACGGCCGGTTTCATGAGCCATTGCCCACAATTTTGGGGTTCCAGGGAGATTTACAACTACCGTAAGACCCGATACATATGTTTGAAAGATATGAACGAAAACTCGCTGTTTTCGCGTTTTATGGCCGTTTTCATGAGCTATTGCCCACACTTTTGGGGTTCCAGGGCGATTTACAACGACCGTAAACCCCGATACTTGTTTCAGAGATATGACCAATAACTAGTCCTTGTCGCACTTTACGGCCATTTTCATGAGCCATTGCCCACAATTTTGGGGTTCCAGGGCGATTTACAGCTACTGTAAGACCCGATACACATGTTTGAAAGATATGAAGAAAAAACTCGTCGTTTTCGTGTTTTATGGCCGTTTTCATAAGCTATTGCCCATATTTGTGGGGCTCCAGGTAATTTACAACGATCGAAAGAACCGATACGTGTTTGAGTTATATGACCAAAAACTCGTCATTATCGTGTTTATGGCCATTTTCATGAGATATTACCCACAGTTTTGGGGTTACAGGGCAATTTACAATGATTGTTAGACCCGATAGATTTTTGAGAGGTATGAACAAAAACTCATACTTGACGCACTTTGTGGCAATTGTCATGAGTTATTGCCCTCAGTTTTTGGCCTCTAGGGCGATTTACAACATCCATAAGACCCGACACATGTTTAAACAATATGGCCAAAAACTCGTCGTTTTCGTGTTTATGGCCGTTTTCATGAGCTATTTCCCACACTTTTGGTTTTCTAGGGCGATTTACCATAACCGTTAGACCCGATACATGTTTGAGCGATATCACCAAAAAGTCGTTGTTTTTGTGTTTTATGGCCTTTTTCATGAGCTATTGCGCACACTTGTGGTTCCAGGGCGATTTACAATGACCATAAACCCCGATACTTGTTTCAGAGATATGACCAAAAACTCGTCCTTGTCGCACTTTACGGCCATTTTCATGAGCCATTACCCACAATTTTGGGGTTCCAGGGCGATTTACAACTACTGTAAGACCTGATACACATGTTTGAAAGATATGAACAAAAACTCATCGTTTTCGCGTTTGATGGCTGTTTTCATAAGCTATTGCCCACATTTTTGGGGTTCCAGGGTGATTTACAACAACCGTAAGACTCGTGTTTGAGCGATATGCCCAATAACTCGTCGTTTTTCGTGTTTATGGCTGTTTTCATGAGCTATTGCCCACAGTTTTGGGGTTCTAGGGTGATTTACAACGATCATTAGACCCGGTGACATGTTTGAGCAATATGACAAAAAACTCGTCGTTTCGTATTTTATGGTTGTTTTCATGAGCTATTGCGCATACTTTTGGGGTTCCAGGGTGATTTATAATGATCATAAACCCCGATACTTGTTTTAGAGATATGACCAAAAACTCGTCCTTGTCACACTTTACGACCATTTTCATGAGCCATTTCCCACAATTTTAGTGTTCCAGGGAGATTTACAACTACTGTAAGACTCGATACACATGTTTTAAAGATATGGACAAAAACTCCTCATTTTCATGAGCTATTGCCCACATTTTTGGGGTTCTAGGGTGATTTACAACGATCGTTAGACCCGATACATACTCGAGAGATATGTCCAATAACTCGTCGTTTCCGTGTTTATGGCCGTTTTCATAAGCTATTGCGCACACTTTTGGGGTTCTAGGGTGAATTACAACAACCATAAACCCTGATAATTCTTTCAGAGATATGACCAAAAACTCGTCCTTGTCGCACTTTACGGCCGTTTTCATGAGATATTGCCCATAGTTTTGGGGTTATAGGGCGATTTACAATGATTGTCAGACCCGATAGATGTTTGAGAGATATGACAAAAAAATCATACTTGACACCCTTTGTGGCAATTTTCATGAGCTATTGCCTTCAGTTTTGGGCCTCTAGGGCGATTTACAACATCTGTAAGACCCGATACTTGTTTAAGCGATATGACCAAAAACTCGTCATTTTCGTGTTTTATGGCCGTTTGCATGAGCTATTACGCACACTTTGGGGTTCTAGGGAGATTTACAATGACCATAAACTCTGATACTTGTTTTAGAGATATGACCAAAAACACGTCCTTGTCACACTTTATGGCCGTTTTCATGAGTCATTGCTCAGAATTTTGGTGTTCCAGGGCGATTTACAACTATCGTAAGACCCAATACACATGTTTGAAAGATATGTATTAAAAATCATCGTTTTCGCGTTTGATGGCTGTTTTCATGACCTATTTCCCACATTTTTCGAGTGCTAGGGTGATTTACAGCGACCGTTAGACACGATACATCTTTGAGAGATATGACGAACAGCTCGTCTTAGTCGTGCTTTGTGGCCTTTTTCATGAGCTATTGCCCACAATTTTGGGGTTCCAGGGCGATTTACAACGACTATAAACCCCGATACTTGTTTCAGAGATATGACCAACAACTCGTCCTTGTCGCACTTTATGGTCATTTTCATGAGTCATTGCCGACAATTTTGGGGTTCCAGGGCGATTTACAATTACTGTAAGACCTGATACACCTGTTTGAAAGATATGAACAAAAACTCATCATTTTCGCGTTTGATGGCTGTTTTCATAAGCTATTGCCCACATTTTTGGGGTTCCAGGGTGATTTACAACAATCGTAAGACCCGTGTTTGGGCGATATGACCAATAACTTGTCGTTTTCATGTTTATGGCTGTTTTCATGAGCTATTGCCAACAGTTTTGGGCTTCTAGGGTGATTTACAACGACCATAAACCCAATATTTGTTTTAGAGATATGACCAAAAACTCGTCCTTGTCGCACTTTACGGCCGGTTTCATGAGCCATTGCCCACAATTTTGGGGTTCCAGGGAGATTTACGACTACCGTAAGACCCAATACACATGTTTGAAAGATATGAACGAAAACTCGCCATTTTCATGAGCTATTGCCCACACTTTTGGGGTTCCAGGGCGATTTACAACTACCGTAAACCCCGATACTTGTTTCAGAGATATGACCAATAACTATTCCTTGTCGCACTTTACGGCCAGTTTCATGAGCCATTGCCCACAATTTTGGGGTTCCAGGGAGATTTACAACTATCGTAAGACCCGATACACATGTTTGAAATATATGAACGAAAACTCGCCGTTTTCATGAGCTATTGCCCACACTTTTGGGGTTCCAGGGCAATTTAGAACGACCGTAAACCCCGATACTTGTTTCAGAGATATGACCAATAACTATTCCTTGTCGCACTTTACGGCCGGTTTCATGAGCCATTGCCCACAATTTTGGGGTTCCAGGGAGATTTACAACTACCGTAAGACCCGATACATATGTTTGAAAGATATGAACGAAAACTCGCTGTTTTCGCGTTTTATGGCCGTTTTCATGAGCTATTGCCCACACTTTTGGGGTTCCAGGGCGATTTACAACGACCGTAAACCCCGATACTTGTTTCAGAGATATGACCAATAACTAGTCCTTGTCGCACTTTACGGCCGTTTTCATGAGCCATTGCCCACAATTTTGGGGTTCTAGGGCGATTTACAGCTACTGTAAGACCCGATACACATGTTTGAAAGATATGAAGAAAAAACTCGTCGTTTTCGTGTTTTATGGCCGTTTTCATAAGCTATTGCCCATATTTGTGGGGCTCCAGGTAATTTACAACGATCGAAAGAACCGATACGTGTTTGAGTTATATGACCAAAAACTCGTCATTATCGTGTTTATGGCCATTTTCATGAGATATTACCCACAGTTTTGGGGTTACAGGGCAATTTACAATGATTGTTAGACCCGATAGATTTTTGAGAGGTATGAACAGAAACTCATACTTGACGCGCTTTGTGGCAATTTTCATGAGTTATTGCCCTCAGTTTTTGGCCTCTAGGGCGATTTACAACATCCATAAGACCCGACACATGTTTAAACAATATGACCAAAAACTCGTCGTTTTCGTGTTTATGATCGTTTTCATGAGCTATTTCCCACACTTTTGGTTTTCCAGGGCGATTTAGCATAACCGTTAGACCCGATACATGTTTGAGCGATATCACCAAAAACTCGTTGTTTTTGTGTTTTTTGGCCTTTTTCATGAGCTATTGCGCACACTTGTGGTTCCAGGGCGATTTACAACGACCATAAACCCCGATACTTGTTTCAGAGATATGACCAAAAACTCGTCCTTGTCGCACTTTACGGCCATTTTCATGAGCCATTACCCACAATTTTGGGGTTCCAGGGCGATTTACAACTACTGTAAGACCTGATACACATGTTTGAAAGATAGGAACAAAAACTCATCGTTTTCGCGTTTGATGTCCGTTTTCATAAGCTATTGCCCACATTTTTGGGGTTCCAGGGTGATTTACAACAACCGTAAGACTCGTGTTTGAGCGATATGCCCAATAACTCGTCGTTTTCATGTTTATGGCTGTTTTCATGAGCTATTGCCCACAGTTTTGGGGTTCTAGGGTGATTTACAACGATCATTAGACCCGGTGACATGTTTGAGCAATATGACAAAAAACTCGTCGTTTCGTATTTTATGGTTGTTTTCATGAGCTATTGCGCATACTTTTGGGGTTCCAGGGTGATTTATAATGATCGTAAACCCCGATACTTGTTTTAGAGATATGACCAAAAACTCGTCCTTGTCACACTTTACGACCATTTTCATGAGCCATTTCCCACAATTTTAGTGTTCCAGGGCGATTTACAACTACTGTAAGACTCGATACACATGTTTTAAAGATATGGACAAAAACTCCTCGTTTTCATGAGCTATTTCCCACATTTTTGGGGTTCTAGGGTGATTTACAACGATCGTTAGAGCCGATACATACTCGAGAGATATGTCCAATAACTCGTCGTTTCCGTGTTTATGGCCGTTTTCATAAGCTATTGCGCACACTTTTGGGGTTCTAGGGTGAATTACAACAACCATAAACCCCGATAATTCTTTTAGAGATATGACCAAAAACTCGTCCTTGTCGCACTTTACGACCGTTTTCATGAGCCATTGCCCACAATTTTGGGGTTCCTGGGAGATTTACAACTATCGTAAGACCTGATATACATGTTTGAAAGATATGAATAAAAGCTCGTCGTTTTCATGTTTTATGGTCGTTTTCATGAGCTATTGCCCACGGTTTTGGGGTTCCAGGGTGATTGACAACGACCGTAAACCCCGATACTTGTTTCAGAGATATGATCGATAACTAGTCCTTGTCGCACTTTACGGCTGTTTTCATGAGCCATTGCCCACACTTTTGGGGTTCCAGGGCGATTTACAACTACCATAAGACTCGATACACATGTTTGAAAGATATGAACAAAAACTCGTCGTTTTCGCGTTTTATGGCTGTTTTCATGAGCTATTACCCACATTTTTGGGGTTCAAGGTCATTTACAATGAACGTAAGAACCGATACATGTTTGAGTGATATGACCAAAAACTCGTCATTATCGTGTTCATGGCCGTTTTCATGAGATATTGCCCACAGTTTTGGGGTTATAGGGAGATTTACAATGATTGTTAGACCCGATAGATGTTTGAGAGATATGACCAAAAAATCATACTTGACGCCCTTTGTGGCAATTTTCTTGAGCTATTGCCTTCAGTTTTGGGCCTCTAGGGCGATTTACAACATCTGTAAGACCCGATACTTGTTTAAGCGGTATGACCAAAAACTCGTCATTTTCGTGTTTTATGGCCGTTTTCATGAGCTATTGCGCACACTTTGGGGTTCTAGGGAGATTTACAATGACCATAAACCCCGATACTTGTTTCAGAGATATGACGAAACACGTCCTTGTCGCACTTTATGGCTGTTTTCATGAGCCATTGTCCACAATTTTGGGGTTCCAGGGCGATTTACAACTATCGTAAGACCCAATACACATGTTTGAAAGATATGTATAAAAACTCATCGTTTTCGCGTTTGATGGCTGTTTTCATGACCTATTTCCCACATTTTTCGGGTTCTAGGGTGATTTACAGCGACCGTTAGACCCGATACATGTTTGAGAGATATGACGAACAACTCGTCCTAGTCGTGCTTTGTGGCCATTTTCATGAGCTATTTCCCACAATTTTGGGGTTCCAGGGCGATTTACAATGATCGTAAACCCCGATACTTGTTTCAGAGATATGACCAAAAACTCGTCCTTGTCACACTTTACGGCCATTTTCATGAGCCATTGCCCACAATTTTGGGGTTCCATGGCGATTTACAACTACCGTAAGACTCGATACACATGTTTTAAAGATATGAACAAAAACTCGTCGTTTTCTCGTTTTATGCCGTTTTCATCAGCTATTGCCCTCATTTTTGGGGTTCCAGGGCGATTTACAACGATCGTTAGACCCGATACATGTTTGAGAGATATGTCCAATAGCTCATCGTTTTCGTGTTTATGGCCATTTTCATGAGCTATTGCGCACACTTTTGGGGTTCCGGGGTGAATTACAACAACCATAAACCCGATATTTGTTTTAGAGATATGACCAAAAACTCGTCCTTGTCGCACTTTACGACCGGTTTCATGAGCCATTGCCCACAATTTTGGGGTTCCAGGGAGATTTACGACTACCGTAAGACCCAATACACATGTTTGAAAGATATGAATGAAAACTCGCCGTTTTCATGAGCTATTGACCACACTTTTGGGGTTCCAGGGTGAGTTCAACGACCGTAAACCCCGATACTTGTTTCCTAGATATGACCAATAACTATTCCTTGTCGCACTTTACGGCCGGTTTCATGAGCCATTGCCCACAATTTTGGGGTTCCAGGGAGATTTACAACTACCGTAAGACCCGATACACATGTTTGAAAGATATGAACGAAACCTCGCCGATTTCGCGTTTTATGGCTGTTTTCATGAGCTATTGCCCACACTTTTGGGGTTCCAGGGCGATTTACAACGACCGTAAACCTCGATACTTGTTTCAGAGATATGACCAATAACTAGTCCTTCTTGCACTTTACGGCCGTTTTCATGAGCCTTTGCCCTCAGTTTTATGCCTCTAGGGTGATTTACAACATCCGTAAGACCTGATACACATGTTTGAAAGCTATGAACCCCGATATGACCCCCTGATTCATATTTGAGCGATTGACCAAAAACTCATCGTTTTCGTGTTTATGGCCCGTTTTCATGAGCTATTGCCCACAGTTTTGAGGTTCTAGGGCGATTTACAACGACCGTTAGACCAGATAGACGTTTGAGAAATATGACAAAAAACTCATCATAGTCGCACTTTGTGGCCATTTTCATGAACTATTGCCCTCAGTTTTGTGCCTCTAGGGTGATTTACAATGACCGTTAGACCTGATTCATATTTGAGCAATATGACCAAAAAACTCATCGTTTTCGTGTTATGGCCATTTTCATGAGCTATTCCCATAGTTTTGGGGTTCTAGGGTGATTTATAACGACCTTTAGACCCGATAGATGTTTGAGAGATATGACGAAAAACTCGTCCTAGTCGCGCTTTGTGGCCATTATCATGAGCTATTGCCCTCAGTTTTGTGCCTCTAGGTTAATTTACAACATCCGTAAGACCCGATACATGTTTGAGCGATATGACCAAAAACTCGTCGTTTTCGTGTTTATGGCCATTTTCATGAGCTATTGCCCACATTTTTGGGGTTCTAGGGCGATTTACAACGATCATTAGACCCGATAGATGTTTGAGAGATATGACCAAAAACTCGTACTTGTCGCGCTTTGTCTCATTTGCATGAGCTATTTCCCTTAGTTTTGGGCCTCTAGGGCGATTTACAACATCCATAAGACCCGATACATGTTTAAGCGATATGACCAAAAACTCGTCGTTTTTGTGTTTACGACCGTTTTCATGAGATATTTTCCCACGGATTTGTGGTTCTAGGGCGATTTACAATGACCATTAGACCCGATACATGTTTGAGCGATATGACCAAAAACTCGTCGTTTTCATGTTTTATGGCTGTTTTCATGAGCTATTGTGCACACTTTTGGGGGTCCAGGGCGATTTACAACGACCATAAACCCCGTTACTTGTTTGAAAGATATGACCAAGAACTCGTCCTTGTAGCACTTTAACGGCCGTTTTCATGAGCCATTGCCCATAGGGTTCCAGGGTGATTTACAACTACCGTAAGACTCGATACACATGTTGAAATATATGAACAAAAACTCGTCGTTTTCGCGTTTTATGGGCCTTTTCCTCAGCTATTGGCCACATTTTTGTGGTTCTTGGGCGATTTACAACATCCGTAAAACCCGATACATGTTTGAGCGATATGAACAAAAACTCATCTTTTTCATGTTTGTGTCCGTTTACATGAGCTATTGCCCACAATTTTGGGGTTCTAGGGTGATTTACAACGACCGTTAGACCCGATAGATGTTTGAGAGATATGACCAAAAACTCGTCCTAGTTGCGCTTTGTGGCCATTATCATCAGCTACTGCCCTCACTATTGTGCCTCTAGGGTAATTTACAACATCCGTAAGACCCGATACATGTTTGAGCGACATGACCAAAAACTCGTCGTTTTCGTGTTTTATGGCCGTTTTCATGAGCTATTGTGCACACTTTTGGGGTTCTAGGGCGATTTCAACGAACATAAACCCCGATACGTGTTTCAGAGATATGACCAAAAACTCGTCATTGCCGGACTTTACGGCCATTTTCATGAGCCATTGCCCACAGGGTTCTAGGGCGATTTAGAACTACTTGACGACCCGATACACATGTTTGAAAGATTTGAACAAAAACGTGTTGTTTTCCGCATTTATGGACGTTTCATGAGCTATTGCCCACATTTTTGGGGTCCAGGGTGATTTACAACGACCATAAGACCCGATACGTGTTTGAGTGATATGACCAAAAACTCATCGTTTTCATGTTTGTGTCCTTTTTCATGAGCTATTGCCCACAGTTTTGTGGTTCTAGGGCGATTTACAACGACCGTTAGACCCGATGGATGTTGAGAGATATGACTAAAAACTCGTCCTAGTCGCGCTTTGTGGCCATTTTCATGAGCTATTGCCCTCAGTTTTATGCCTCTAGGGTGATTTACAACATCTGTAAGACCCGATACATGTTTGAGCGGATATGAGCCAAAACTCCTCCTTGTCGCACTTTACAGCCTTTTCATGAGACATTGCCCACAGTTTTGGGGTTCCAGGGCGGATTTACAACTACCGTACGACCCGATACACAATCTTTAAAGATATGAACAAAAACTCATCGTTTGCGTGTTTTATGGCCGTTTTCATGAGCTATTGGCCACAATTTTGGGGTTCCAAGGCGATTTACAACGACCGTAAACCCCGATACTGTTTTAGATATATGACCAAAAACTCCTTCTTGTCGCACTTTACGGCCGTTTTCATGATCCATTACCCCACAGTTTTGGGGTTCCAGGGTGATTTACAACTACCATAAGACCCGACACACATGTTTGGAAGATATGAACAAAAACTCGTCGTTTCGGTGTTTTATGGCCGTTTTCATGAGCTATTGTCCATATTTTGGGGGGTTACAGGGCGATTTACAACGAACGTAAGACTCGATAGATGTTTGAGTGATATGACCAATAACTCGTCGTTCATGTTTATGTCCATTTTCGTGAGCTATTGCCCACAGTTTTGGGGTTCTAGGGGGATTTACAACGACCATTAGACCCGATTGATGTTTGAGAGATATGACCAAAAACTCATCGTAGTCGCACTTTGTGGCCATTTTCATGAGATATTGCCCTCAGTTTTGTGCCTCTAGGGTGATTTACAATGACGTTAGACCCGATACATGTTTGAGCGATATAACCAAAAACTCATCGTTTTCGTGTTTATGGCCGTTTTCATGAGCTATTAGCCACGGTTTTGGGGTTCTAGGGCGATTTACAATGACCATTAGACCCGATACATGTTTGAGCAATATGACCAATAACTCGTCGTTTTCGTTTTTATGGCCGTTTTCATGAGCTATTGCCCACAATTCTGGGGTTCTAGGGCGATTTACAACGATCGTTAGACCCGATAGATGTTTGAGAGATATGACCAAAAACTCATCGTTTATAGATGTTTGAGAGATCTGACCAAAAACTCGTACTTGTCGCGCTTTGTGGCCATTTTCATGTTTGTGTCTGCTTTCATGAGCTATTGCCCACAATTTTGGGGTTCTAGGGCGATTTACAACGACCGTTAGACCCGGTAGATATTTGAGAGATATGACAAAAACTCGTCCTATTCGCGCTTTGTGGCCATTTTCATTGAGCTATTGCCCTCACTATTGTGCCTCTAGGGTGATTTACAACATCCGTGAGACCAGATACATGCTTGAGCGACATGACCAAAAACTCGTCGTTTTCGCGTTTTATGGTCGTTTTCATGAGCTATTGTGCACACTTTTGGGGTTCCAGGGCAATTTACAATGACCATAAACCCCGATACTTGTTTGAGTGATATGACAAAAAACTCATCATTTTCATGTTTGTGTTTGCTTTCATGACCTATTGCCCACAATTTTGGGGTTCTAGGGCGATTTACAACGACCGTTAGACCCGATAGATATTTGAGAGATATGACCAAAAACTCGTCCTATTCGCGCTTTGTGGCCATTTTCATGAGCTATTGCCCTCACTATTGTGCCTCTAGGGTGATTTACAACATCCGTGAGACCCGATACATGTTTGAGCGACATGACCAAAAACTCGTCGTTTTCGCGTTTTATGGTCGTTTTCATGAGCTATTGTGCACATTTTTGGGGGTCCAGGGCGATTTACAACGACCATAAACCCTGATACTTGTTTCAAAGATATGACCAAGAACTCGTCCTTGTCGCACTTTACGGCCATTTTCATGAGCCATTGCCCACAGGGTTCCAGGGCAATTTACAACTACTTTACGACCCGATACACATGTTTGAAAGATATGAACAAAAACATGTCGTTTTCGCATTTTATGGATGTTTTCATGAGCTATTTCCCACATTTTTGGGGTCTAGGGTGATTTACAACGACCATAAGACCCGATACGTGTTTGAGTGATATGAATAATAACTCGTCGTTTTCGTGTTTATGGCCATTTTCATGAGCTATTGCCCACAGTTTAGGGGTTCTAGGATGATTTACAATGACCGTTAGAACCGATAGATGTTTGAGAGATATGACCAAAAACTCGTCCTAGTCGCACTTTGTGGCCATTTTCATGAGGTATTGCCCTCAGTTTTATGCCTCTAGGGTGATTTACAACATCCGTAAGACCTGATACACATGGTTGAAAGATATGAACCCCGATATGACCCCCTGATTCATATTTGAGCGATATGACCAAAAACTCATCGTTTTCGTGTTTATGGCCGTTTTCATGAGCTATTGCCCACAGTTTTGAGGTTCTAGGGCGATTTACAACGACCGTTAGACCAGATAGATGTTTGAGAAATATGACCAAAAACTCATCCTAGTCGCACTTTGTGGCCATTTTCATGAACTATTGCGATCAGTTTTGTGCCTCTAGGGTGATTTACAATGACCGTTAGACCTGATTCATATTTGAGCAATATGACCAAAAACTCATCGTTTTCGTGTTTATGGCCATTTTCATGAGCTATTCCCCATAGTTTTGGGGTTCTAGGGCGATTTATAACGACCGTTAGACCCGATAGATGTTTGAGAGATATGACGAAAAACTCGTCCTAGTCACGCTTTGTGGCCATTATCATGAGCTATTGCCCTCAGTTTTGTGCCTCTAGGTTAATTTACAACATCCGTAAGACCCGATACATGTTTGAGCGATATGACCAAAAACTCGTCGTTTTCGTGTTTATGGCCATTTTCATGAGCTATTGCCCACATTTTTGGGGTTCTAGGGCGATTTACAACGATCATTAGACCCGATAGATGTTTGAGAGATATGACCAAAAACTCGTACTTGTCGCGCTTTGTGTTCATTTGCATGAGCTATTGCCCTTAGTTTTGGGCCTCTAGGGCGATTTACAACATCCATAAGACCCGATACATGTTTAAGCGATATGACCAAAAACTCGTCGTTTTCGTGTTTATGGCCATTTTCATGAGCTATTGCCCACATTTTTGGGGTTCTAGGGCGATTTACAACGATCATTAGACCCGATAGATGTTTGAGAGATATGACCAAAAACTCGTACTTGTCGCGCTTTGTGTTCATTTGCATGAGCTATTGCCCTTAGTTTTGGGCCTCTAGGGCGATTTACAACATCCATAAGACCCGATACATGTTTAAGCGATATGACCAAAAACTCGTCGTTTTTGTGTTTACGACCGTTTTCATGAGATATTTCCCACGGATTTGTGGTTCTAGGGCGATTTACAATGACCATTAGACCCGATACATGTTTGAGCGATATGACCAAAAACTCGTCGTTTTCATGTTTTATGGCTGTTTTCATGAGCTATTGTGCACACTTTTGGGGGTCCAGGGCGATTTACAACGAGCATAAACCCCGATACTTGTTTGAAAGATATGACCAAGAACTCGTCCTTGTCGCACTTTACGGCCGTTTTCATGAGCCATTGCCCATAGGGTTCCAGGGTGATTTACAACTACCGTAAGACCCGATACACATGTTTGAAAGATATGAACGAAAACTCGTCGTTTTCGCGTTTTATGGGCCTTTTCCTCAGCTATTGGCCACATTTTTGTGGTTCTTGGGCGATTTACAACATCCGTAAGACCCGATACATGTTTGAGCGATACAAACAAAAACTCGTCGTTTTCATGTTTGTGTCCGTTTACATGAGCTATTGCCCACAATTTTGGGGTTCTAGGGTGATTTACAATGACCGTTAGACCCGATAGATGTTTGAGAGATATGACCAAAAACTCGTCCTAGTTGCGCTTTGTGGCCATTTTCATCAGCTACTGCCCTCACTATTGTCCCTCTAGGGTAATTTACAACATCCGTAAGACCCGATACATGTTTGAGCGACATGACCAAAAACTCGTCGTTTTCGTGTTTTATGGCCGTTTTCATGAGCTATTGTGCACACTTTTGGGGTTCTAGGGCGATTTCAGCGAACATAAACCCCGGTACGTGTTTTAGAGATATGACCAAAAACTCGTCATTGTCGGACTTTACGGCCATTTTCATGAGCCATTGCCCACAGGGTTCTAGGGCGATTTAGAACTACTTGACGACCCGATACACATGTTTGAAAGATTTGAACAAAAACGAGTTTTTTTTTGCATTTTATGGACGTTTCATGAGCTATTGCCCACATTTTTGGGGTCCAGGGTGATTTACAACGACCATAAGACCCGATACGTGTTTGAGTAATATGACCAAAAACTCATCGTTTTCATGTTTGTGTCCTTTTTCATGAGCTATTGCCCACAGTTTTGTGGTTCTAGGGCGATTTACAACGACCGTTAGACCCGATGGATGTTTGAGAGATATGACTAAAAACTCGTCCTAGTCGCGCTTTGTGGCCATTTTCATGAGCTATTGCCCTCAGTTTTATGCCTCTAGGGTGATTTACAACATCCGTAAGACCCGATACATGTTTGAGCGATATGAGCCAAAACTCCTCCTTGTCGCACTTTACAGCCTTTTCATGAGACATTGCCCACAGTTTTGGGGTTCTAGGGCGATTTACAACTACCGTACGACCCGATACACAATCTTTAAAGATATGAACAAAAACTCATCGTTTGCGTGTTTTATGGCCGTTTTCATGAGCTATTGGCCACAATTTTGGGGTTCCAAGGCGATTTACAACGACCGTTAGACCCCGATACTTGTTTTAGATATATGACCAAAAACTCCTTCTTGTCGCACTTTACGGCCGTTTTCATGATCCATTACCCACAGTTTTGAGGTTCCAGGGTGATTTACAACTACCATAAGACCCGACACACATGTTTGGAAGATATGAACAAAAACTCGTCGTTTCGGTGTTTTATGGCCGTTTTCGTGAGCTATTGTCCATATTTTGGGGGTTACAGGGCGATTTACAACGAACGTAAGACCCGATAGATGTTTGAGTGATATGACCAATAACTCGTCGTTCATGTTTATGTCCATTTTCGTGAGCTATTGCCCACAGTTTTGGGGTTCTAGGGGGATTTACAACGACCATTAGACCCGATTGATGTTTGAGAGATATGACCAAAAACTCATCGTAGTCGCACTTTGTGGCCATTTTCATGAGATATTGCCCTCAGTTTTGTGCCTCTAGGGTGATTTACAATGACCGTTAGACCCGATACATGTTTGAGCGATATAACCAAAAACTCATCGTTTTCGTGTTTATGGCCGTTTTCATGAGCTATTAGCCACGGTTTTGGGGTTCTAGGGCGATTTACAATGACCATTAGACCCGATACATGTTTGAGCGATATGACCAATAACTCGTCGTTTTCGTTTTTATGGCCGTTTTCATGAGCTATTGCCCACAATTCTGGGGTTCTAGGGCGATTTACAACGATCGTTAGACCCGATAGATGTTTGAGAGATATGACCAAAAACTCATCGTTTATAGATGTTTGAGAGATCTGACCAAAAACTCGTACTTGTCGCGCTTTGTGGCCATTTTCATGTTTGTGTCTGCTTTCATGAGCTATTGCCCACAATTTTGGGGTTCTAGGGCGATTTACAACGACCGTTAGACCCGGTAGATATTTGAGAGATATGACCAAAAACTCGTCCTATTCGCGCTTTGTGGCCATTTTCATGAGCTATTGCCCTCACTATTGTGCCTCTAGGGTGATTTACAACATCCGTGAGACCAGATACATGCTTGAGCGACATGACCAAAAACTCGTCGTTTTCGCGTTTTATGGTCGTTTTCATGAGCTATTGTGCACACTTTTGGGGTTCCAGGGCAATTTACAATGACCATAAACCCCGATACTTGTTTGAGTGATATGACAAAAAACTCATCATTTTCATGTTTGTGTTTGCTTTCATGACCTATTGCCCACAATTTTGGGGTTCTAGGGCGATTTACAACGACCGTTAGACCCGATAGATATTTGAGAGATATGACCAAAAACTCGTCCTATTCACGCTTTGTGGCCATTTTCATGAGCTATTGCCCTCACTATTGTGCCTCTAGGGTGATTTACAACATCCGTGAGACCCGATACATGTTTGAGCGACATGACCAAAAACTCGTCGTTTTCGCGTTTTATGGTCGTTTTCATGAGCTATTGTGCACATTTTTGGGGGTCCAGGGCGATTTACAACGACCATAAACCCTGATACTTGTTTGAAAGATATGACCAAGAACTCGTCCTTGTCGCACTTTACGGCCATTTTCATGAGCCATTGCCCACAGGGTTCCAGGGCAATTTACAACTACTTTACGACCCGATACACATGTTTGAAAGATATGAACAAAAACATGTCGTTTTCGCATTTTATGGATGTTTTCATGAGCTATTTCCCACATTTTTGGGGTCTAGGGTGATTTACAACGACCATAAGACCCGATACGTGTTTGAGTGATATGAATAATAACTCGTCGTTTTCGTGTTTATGGCCATTTTCATGAGCTATTGCCCACAGTTTAGGGGTTCTAGGATGATTTACAATGACCGTTAGAACCGATAGATGTTTGAGAGATATGACCAAAAACTCGTCCTAGTCGCACTTTGTGGCCATTTTCATGAGGTATTGCCCTCAGTTTTATGCCTCTAGGGTGATTTACAACATCCGTAAGACCTGATACACATGGTTGAAAGATATGAACCCCGATATGACCCCCTGATTCATATTTGAGCGATATGACCAAAAACTCATCGTTTTCGTGTTTATGGCCGTTTTCATGAGCTATTGCCCACAGTTTTGAGGTTCTAGGGCGATTTACAACGACCGTTAGACCAGATAGATGTTTGAGAAATATGACCAAAAACTCATCCTAGTCGCACTTTGTGGCCATTTTCATGAACTATTGCGATCAGTTTTGTGCCTCTAGGGTGATTTACAATGACCGTTAGACCTGATTCATATTTGAGCAATATGACCAAAAACTCATCGTTTTCGTGTTTATGGCCATTTTCATGAGCTATTCCCCATAGTTTTGGGGTTCTAGGGCGATTTATAACGACCGTTAGACCCGATAGATGTTTGAGAGATATGACGAAAAACTCGTCCTAGTCACGCTTTGTGGCCATTATCATGAGCTATTGCCCTCAGTTTTGTGCCTCTAGGTTAATTTACAACATCCGTAAGACCCGATACATGTTTGAGCGATATGACCAAAAACTCGTCGTTTTCGTGTTTATGGCCATTTTCATGAGCTATTGCCCACATTTTTGGGGTTCTAGGGCGATTTACAACGATCATTAGACCCGATAGATGTTTGAGAGATATGACCAAAAACTCGTACTTGTCGCGCTTTGTGTTCATTTGCATGAGCTATTGCCCTTAGTTTTGGGCCTCTAGGGCGATTTACAACATCCATAAGACCCGATACATGTTTAAGCGATATGACCAAAAACTCGTCGTTTTTGTGTTTACGACCGTTTTCATGAGATATTTCCCACGGATTTGTGGTTCTAGGGCGATTTACAATGACCATTAGACCCGATACATGTTTGAGCGATATGACCAAAAACTCGTCGTTTTCATGTCTTATGGCTGTTTTCATGAGCTATTGTGCACACTTTTGGGGGTCCAGGGCGATTTACAACGAGCATAAACCCCGATACTTGTTTGAAAGATATGACCAAGAACTCGTCCTTGTCGCACTTTACGGCCGTTTTCATGAGCCATTGCCCATAGGGTTCCAGGGTGATTTACAACTACCGTAAGACCCGATACACATGTTTGAAAGATATGAACGAAAACTCGTCGTTTTCGCGTTTTATGGGCCTTTTCCTCAGCTATTGGCCACATTTTTGTGGTTCTTGGGCGATTTACAACATCCGTAAGACCCGATACATGTTTGAGCGATACAAACAAAAACTCGTCGTTTTCATGTTTGTGTCCGTTTACATGAGCTATTGCCCACAATTTTGGGGTTCTAGGGTGATTTACAACGACCGTTAGACCCGATAGATGTTTGAGAGATATGACCAAAAACTCATCCTAGTTGCGCTTTGTGGCCATTTTCATCAGCTACTGCCCTCACTATTGTGCCTCTAGGGTAATTTACAACATCCGTAAGACCCGATACATGTTTGAGCGACATGACCAAAAACTCGTCGTTTTCGTGTTTTATGGCCGTTTTCATGAGCTATTGTGCACACTTTTTGGGTTCTAGGGCGATTTCAGCGAACATAAACCCCGGTACGTGTTTTAGAGATATGACCAAAAACTCGTCATTGTCGGACTTTACGGCCATTTTCATGAGCCATTGCCCACAGGGTTCTAGGGCGATTTAGAACTACTTGACGACCCGATACACATGTTTGAAAGATTTGAACAAAAACGAGTTTTTTTTGCATTTTATGGACGTTTCATGAGCTATTGCCCACATTTTTGGGGTCCAGGGTGATTTACAACGACCATAAGACCCGATACGTGTTTGAGTAATATGACCAAAAACTCATCGTTTTCATGTTTGTGTCCGTTTTCATGAGCTATTGCCCACAGTTTTGTGGTTCTAGGGCGATTTACAACGACCGTTAGACCCGATGGATGTTTGAGAGATATGACTAAAAACTCGTCCTAGTCGCGCTTTGTGGCCATTTTCATGAGCTATTGCCCTCAGTTTTATGCCTCTAGGGTGATTTACAACATCCGTAAGACCCGGTACATGTTTGAGCGATATGAGCCAAAACTCCTCCTTGTCGCACTTTACAGCCTTTTCATGAGACATTGCCCACAGTTTTGGGGTTCCAGGGCGATTTACAACTACCGTACGACCCGATACACAATCTTTAAAGATATGAACAAAAACTCATCGTTTGCGTGTTTTATGGCCGTTTTCATGAGCTATTGGCCACAATTTTGGGGTTCCAAGGCGATTTACAACGATCGTAAACCCCGATACTTGTTTTAGATATATGACCAAAAACTCCTTCTTGTCGCACTTTACGGCCGTTTTCATGATCCATTACCCACAGTTTTGGGGTTCCAGGGTGATTTACAACTACCATAAGACCCGACACACATGTTTGGAAGATATGAACAAAAACTCGTCGTTTCGGTGTTTTATGGCCGTTTTCGTGAGCTATTGTCCATATTTTGGGGGTTACAGGGCGATTTACAACGAACGTAAGACCCGATAGATGTTTGAGTGATATGACCAATAACTCGTCGTTCATGTTTATGTCCATTTTCGTGAGCTATTGCCCACAGTTTTGGGGTTCTAGGGGGATTTACAACGACCATTAGACCCGATTGATGTTTGAGAGATATGACCAAAAACTCATCGTAGTCGCACTTTGTGGCCATTTTCATGAGATATTGCCCTCAGTTTTGTGCCTCTAGGGTGATTTACAATGACCGTTAGACCCGATACATGTTTGAGCGATATAACCAAAAACTCATCGTTTTCGTGTTTATGGCCGTTTTCATGAGCTATTAGCCACGGTTTTGGGGCTCTAGGGCGATTTACAATGACCATTAGACCCGATACATGTTTGAGCGATATGACCAATAACTCGTCGTTTTCGTTTTTATGGCCGTTTTCATGAGCTATTGCCCACAATTCTGGGGTTCTAGGGCGATTTACAACGATCGTTAGACCCGATAGATGTTTGAGAGATATGACCAAAAACTCATCGTTTATAGATGTTTGAGAGATCTGACCAAAAACTCGTACTTGTCGCGCTTTGTGGCCATTTTCATGTTTGTGTCTGCTTTCATGAGCTATTGCCCACAATTTTGGGGTTCTAGGGCGATTTACAACGACCGTTAGACCCGGTAGATATTTGAGAGATATGACCAAAAACTCGTCCTATTCGCGCTTTGTGGCCATTTTCATGAGCTATTGCCCTCACTATTGTGCCTCTAGGGTGATTTACAACATCCGTGAGACCAGATACATGCTTGAGCGACATGACCAAAAACTCGTCGTTTTCGCGTTTTATGGTCGTTTTCATGAGCTATTGTGCACACTTTTGGGGTTCCAGGGCAATTTACAATGACCATAAACCCCGATACTTGTTTGAGTGATATGACAAAAAACTCATCATTTTCATGTTTGTGTTTGCTTTCATGACCTATTGCCCACAATTTTGGGGTTCTAGGGCGATTTACAACGACCGTTAGACCCGATAGATATTTGAGAGATATGACCAAAAACTCGTCCTATTCGCGCTTTGTGGCCATTTTCATGAGCTATTGCCCTCACTATTGTGCCTCTAGGGTGATTTACAACATCCGTGAGACCCGATACATGTTTGAGCGACATGACCAAAAACTCGTCGTTTTCGCGTTTTATGGTCGTTTTCATGAGCTATTGTGCACATTTTTGGGGGTCCAGGGCGATTTACAACGACCATAAACCCTGATACTTGTTTCAAAGATATGACCAAGAACTCGTCCTTGTCGCACTTTACGGCCATTTTCATGAGCCATTGCCCACAGGGTTCCAGGGCAATTTACAACTACTTTACGACCCGATACACATGTTTGAAAGATATGAACAAAAACATGTCGTTTTCGCATTTTATGGATGTTTTCATGAGCTATTTCCCACATTTTTGGGGTCTAGGGTGATTTACAACGACCATAAGACCCGATACGTGTTTGAGTGATATGAATAATAACTCGTCGTTTTCGTGTTTATGGCCATTTTCATGAGCTATTGCCCACAGTTTAGGGGTTCTAGGATGATTTACAATGACCGTTAGAACCGATAGATGTTTGAGAGATATGACCAAAAACTCGTCCTAGTCGCACTTTGTGGCCATTTTCATGAGGTATTGCCCTCAGTTTTATGCCTCTAGGGTGATTTACAACATCCGTAAGACCTGATACACATGGTTGAAAGATATGAACCCCGATATGACCCCCTGATTCATATTTGAGCGATATGACCAAAAACTCATCGTTTTCATGTTTATGGCCGTTTTCATGAGCTATTGCCCACAGTTTTGAGGTTCTAGGGCGATTTACAACGACCGTTAGACCAGATAGATGTTTGAGAAATATGACCAAAAACTCATCCTAGTCGCACTTTGTGGCCATTTTCATGAACTATTGCGATCAGTTTTGTGCCTCTAGGGTGATTTACAATGACCGTTAGACCTGATTCATATTTGAGCAATATGACCAAAAACTCATCATTTTCGTGTTTATGGCCATTTTCATGAGCTATTCCCCATAGTTTTGGGGTTCTAGGGCGATTTATAACGACCGTTAGACCCGATAGATGTTTGAGAGATATGACGAAAAACTCGTCCTAGTCACGCTTTGTGGCCATTATCATGAGCTATTGCCCTCAGTTTTGTGCCTCTAGGTTAATTTACAACATCCGTAAGACCCGATACATGTTTGAGCGATATGACCAAAAACTCGTCGTTTTCGTGTTTATGGCCATTTTCATGAGCTATTGCCCACATTTTTGGGGTTCTAGGGCGATTTACAACGATCATTAGACCCGATAGATGTTTGAGAGATATGACCAAAAACTCGTACTTGTCGCGCTTTGTGTTCATTTGCATGAGCTATTGCCCTTAGTTTTGGGCCTCTAGGGCGATTTACAACATCCATAAGACCCGATACATGTTTAAGCGATATGACCAAAAACTCGTCGTTTTTGTGTTTACGACCGTTTTCATGAGATATTTCCCACGGATTTGTGGTTCTAGGGCGATTTACAATGACCATTAGACCCGATACATGTTTGAGCGATATGACCAAAAACTCGTCGTTTTCATGTTTTATGGCTGTTTTCATGAGCTATTGTGCACACTTTTGGGGGTCCAGGGCGATTTACAACGAGCATAAACCCCGATACTTGTTTGAAAGATATGACCAAGAACTCGTCCTTGTCGCACTTTACGGCCGTTTTCATGAGCCATTGCCCATAGGGTTCCAGGGTGATTTACAACTACCGTAAGACCCGATACACATGTTTGAAAGATATGAACGAAAACTCGTCGTTTTCGCGTTTTATGGGCCTTTTCCTCAGCTATTGGCCACATTTTTGTGGTTCTTGGGCGATTTACAACATCCGTAAGACCCGATACATGTTTACGCGATACGAACAAAAACTCGTCGTTTTCATGTTTGTGTCCGTTTACATGAGCTATTGCCCACAATTTTGGGGTTCTAGGGTGATTTACAACGACCGTTAGACCCGATAGATGTTTGAGAGATATGACCAAAAACTCGTCCTAGTTGCGCTTTGTGGCCATTTTCATCAGCTACTGCCCTCACTATTGTGCCTCTAGGGTAATTTACAACATCCGTAAGACCCGATACATGTTTGAGCGACATGACCAAAAACTCGTCGTTTTCGTGTTTTATGGCCGTTTTCATGAGCTATTGTGCACACTTTTTGGGTTCTAGGGCGATTTCAGCGAACATAAACCCCGGTACGTGTTTTAGAGATATGACCAAAAACTCGTCATTGTCGGACTTTACGGCCATTTTCATGAGCCATTGCCCACAGGGTTCTAGGGCGATTTAGAACTACTTGACGACCCGATACACATGTTTGAAAGATTTGAACAAAAACGAGTTTTTTTTGCATTTTATGGACGTTTCATGAGCTATTGCCCACATTTTTGGGGCCAGGGTGATTTACAACGACCATAAGACCCGATACGTGTTTGAGTAATATGACCAAAAACTCATCGTTTTCATGTTTGTGTCCGTTTTCATGAGCTATTGCCCACAGTTTTGTGGTTCTAGGGCGATTTACAACGACCGTTAGACCCGATGGATGTTTGAGAGATATGACTAAAAACTCGTCCTAGTCGTGCTTTGTGGCCATTTTCATGAGCTATTGCCCTCAGTTTTATGCCTCTAGGGTGATTTACAACATCCGTAATCCGTAAGACCCGTATTACCCACAGTTTTGGGGTTCCAGGGTGATTTACAACTACCATAAGACCCGACACACATGTTTGGAAGATATGAACAAAAACTCGTCGTTTCGGTGTTTTATGGCCGTTTTCGTGAGCTATTGTCCATATTTTGGGGGTTACAGGGCGATTTACAACGAACGTAAGACCCGATAAATGTTTGAGTGATATGACCAATAACTCGTCGTTCATGTTTATGTCCATTTTCGTGAGCTATTGCCCACAGTTTTGGGGTTCTAGGGGGATTTACAACGACCATTAGACCCGATTGATGTTTGAGAGATATGACCAAAAACTCATCGTAGTCGCACTTTGTGGCCATTTTCATGAGATATTGCCCTCAGTTTTGTGCCTCTAGGGTGATTTACAATGACCGTTAGACCCGATACATGTTTGAGCGATATAACCAAAAACTCATCGTTTTCGTGTTTATGGCTGTTTTCATGAGCTATTATCCACGGTTTTGGGGTTCTAGGGCGATTTACAATGACCATTAGACCCGATACATGTTTGAGCGATATGACCAATAACTCGTCCTTTTCGTTTTTATGGCCGTTTTCATGAGTTATTGCCCACAATTCTGGGGTTCTAGGGCGATTTACAACGATCGTTAGACCCGATAGATGTTTGAGAGATATGACCAAAAACTCATCGTTTATCGATGTTTGAGAGATCTGACCAAAAACTCGTACTTGTCGCGCTTTGTGGCCATTTTCATGAGCTATTGCCCTCAGTTTTGGGCCTCTAGGGCGATTTACAAGATCTGTAAGACCCGATACATTTTTAAGCGATTTGACCAAAAACTCATCGTTTTCGTGTTTATGGCCGTTTTCATGAGCTATTGCCCAGAGTTTTGGGGTTCTAGGGCGATTTACAACGATCATTAGACCCGATAGATGTTTGACAGATATGACCAAAAACTCGTACTTGTCGGCTTTGTGGCCGTTTTCATGAGCTATTGCCCTCAGTTTTGGGCCTCTAGGGCGATTTACAACATCCGTGAGACCCTATACATGTTTAAGCGATATGACCAAAAACTCGTCGTTTTCGTGTTTATGGCCGTTTTCATGAGCTATTTCCCACAGCTTTGGGGTCCTAGGGCGATTTACAATGACCATTAGACCTGATACATGTTTGAGCGATATGACCAATAACTTGTCTTTTTCGTTTTTATGGTCGTTTTCATGAGCTATTTCCCACAGCTTTTGGGGTTCCAGGGCGATTTACAACTACCGTAAGACCCGATACACATGTTTGAAAGATATGAACAAAAACTTGTCGTTTTCGCGTTTTATGGCTGTTTTCATGAGCTATTGCCCACATTTTTGGGGTTCTATGGCGATTTACAACGACCATTAGACCCGATAGATGTTTGAGAGATATGACCAAAAACTCGTCCTAGTCGCTCTTTGTGGCCATTTTCATGAGCTTTTGCCGTCAGGTTTGTGCCTCTAGGGCGATTTACAATCATCTACTGATGTGTCCCGCTCATTCACGAATATGAAAAATGCTGCAAAGAAGAAATATTTCCATAAATTGGGGTCAGGTGGCTACAAGACTTCCATTTCAAAGTGGAAAGCATTTGAACCTAAACTGATGGATGCAGGGATCGTTCCACAGACATGGGACTGGCCCGACCGGTCCAAGTTCTGGTTGTTCGCACATGGGGCAGGGTTAGATCCAAAGTCATGGCAGATCGTTGCAAAGGGAAAATGGAAGGAAAAAATTGCAGAAGTCACGACGCTGCTTGTACACGCAATAGAAAAAGTTAGAAAGGGAGAGTACATTCCCCATAGAGAGAATGACGAGTTGACACTTGCTCTGGGGAATCCTGACCATGTTGGACAAATATGAGCCCACCCAGGTGTCACCATGAAGGAAGTGTTGCAGAAGTGCACTGATAGTTATAGAAGCCATTCGAGAAAGAAGAAGCATGACTTAGACTGGTTATCGGAATTGGAACGTATGGTGTAGCTTCTTGTGAAAAATCAAATAGACTCAACTAGTCGGTACAAGGCACCTAATCAGCAACTATTTCTACAAGATCCTCAAACCAATGTCGCCCCATCTCAGCCACGAAGCAGCTTTGGTTCCTCGCATCTTGAAGGATGTGGAGGAAGCTACCCCATGGATTATGTCACGGAGAAGACAAATTGCGAGTTATATGTGCCAATGAGGAACATGTCCATTAAGGTGGCGGTCGGCTATGTTTACCCAAATGAAGATTGAGCAACACACCAACATATGCCCATTCCAGCTGGCTATGCTCGTGTCAGGGTCAATGACGTTGTGACGGGTTATGAAACAATGGAGCTTGATTTTCCTGGAGGTGACGATGAGAAGACAATGGGCGATGTCAAGCACATTTTCGCCCTATGGAACAAGAAATACATCGTCTTTTCGCTAAGGCCACCGACTCCTCCTCGTAGCAGTCCACATAAATAGCAAAGTCCACATGACTAGCAAAGGCCATCGACTCCTCCTGGTAGCAGTCCACATGAGCAGCAAAGTCCACACCTACCTGAGAGGGACCCCAGCGCGAGTCCACAAGTTGATATCCTCCGCGTAAGAAAGCTCCCGTTAAGCGGAACGGTTCGCCGGCTAGGAAGAGACCTAGAAAGGAGAAAACACAGCCGCTGATTCAGAAGTTACCTTAGGAAAGAATTATCGAGGAATGCACCGTAATCTCTAAGTCCGAGGTGGAAGCCCATTTTGCTAAGAAAGTGCTAGAGATACCTTTTGAGAAGACACTAGATCTGCTGAAAGTTGTGTGTACCATTGAGAATCTATATGACCCTGTACCATCGCTGCCATCTAACTATAGGTATTCTATTGAAAGGTCATATGACGAGATGGTGCTGGCGACAAAAACCCGATCAATTGGTGGTCCGGGCTAAAAAAGGGAAACAAGTGCACCAGCTCGAAGAACAACCCGTTCAATTGGTCCCCCCTCTCAAGGTGTTTGACGAGAAGGCCATTGAAAGTTCTCGACAAAACACAACCGATTACCCCATCGCTGAAGTAGCATATAAATTTGTTCAAGGGAAAGATTTGGTCGAGAATGTCAGGTCGCTACCAACAAGTATGTGTAATTTGCATATATGGTACACTAATGCCACAAAGAGAGGGATCGAGGCTATCACGGTGCGAGTTAAGGATGAGCACTACTTTCAGAATACACTGTGAGCGTTGACTTCTACGAACTTTTTTAGTTGCTATTGTCTATCATCAATTGCTATTGTCTATAAGTGATTTATTTATGTAATTTGAGAAGTCTTTAGCTCAGCTCGTTCAATGTCTGCAATTATCCTCAATTTAATTTTTTGTGCGCTATATTATGCAGATCGAAGAAGCTAGAATGCAAAAGGGATGAAATCACGGACATTGGGTTCATTGACCCGAATACAATGTATGAAAAAACCATAGAAGAACCCATGTATAACAAGGATACACCGGAGACTTTGCTATGCTTTTTGAAGCGACAACATGACAAAAAAGTAATACTTTGGCATTACAACTTCAAGTGAGTGTTACTGTATCCCAACACATTCTATTTTGCTCACCGGATGTTAAACTTTTAACAGATGACTTATATCTGTGACACTTTATATTTAAATGTGCGCAGGTTCCACTTTATTCTTATCGTTATTAAAATGTATGATGGATAAGTTGAAGTCTTTGACTCACTAAGCAAAGATCCTATACTATACAAGACGTCTTTTGATATGCTCAAAAAGTAATTTCAATTATTATCGGTTTTTTCATTAATTTCCTGATATCAACAAATTGATAACTCTTTTATGCATTTTCTTTGTCGGGCAGCGTATGGCAAACGTTCATCCATAAAGATCCAGCCGGTGGATGGAAACTGAAGCTGATAAGGTGTGCGAACAAAGTAAGTAGTACTACCTAGGTCCACACACTTTTATCATACTTGATTATTGTTTGATTGAATTATATTCTTGTACAGAAATGCGCGAAACAACTATTGGGGACTAATTTATGTGGATACTATGTTTGCGAGTACATTCACAAGATTGTTAGTGAGAGAATGAATAATCAAAGAAATAAAGAGGAACATAAACAATATTCACAAATTTATTTTGTTACCATCAGTTGTGCTGAGTTTAAGTTATAATTGTTTGATTATGATTTGATATATATATATATATACATAGCTCATGTATTCATTTGTATCTCATTCTTTTACAGTTGGCAAGAAAGCGGGAGACGCTCTCAATCGAGCATCGCTTCAAAGCAATTGGCGAGGAATTGGCGGGATTTTTCCTCCAGGACGTCATAGCAAATTTCGGAGAGTACCACTATGCATGAAGATCGATCTTCATGCATGCACTACATGTAATATATAGTTTGCCTCGGAGAGTACCACTATGCTACATGTAATATATAGTATGCCTCGGAGAGTACCACTATGCATGAAGATCGATCTTCATGCATGTACTACTTAATTTGCGATCTTATGCAATTACATGTGTTATATATATGCACCAAGTTGATCTGCATCACCTTGATCTTCATGTACTACCTAAACCCAAACGCGTTTCTGGTGCATCGACACAATCCTAATACGATGAAACAGTCTGATACCCCTAAACCCCTCCTAAACCCTAAATTCTCTGCCTTGGCAGATATTTATGCACTTTCTATGTCGTGTCCCCCACCTTTGGTACCGGTTCGTGTTACAAACCGGTACCAAAGGTCTCTAGCACCACGGGCTCCTCCGTTCCTATACGAAACATCTGCAGCAATTCAATCTTCTAACTTATGTACGATACAGATAAGATGATGCCACAAATGCTAGGGTCACATGCAAGTTGAGCAATTCAATCTTGCAACTTAAGCATGCCACCACACTTTATTACACGTGCTAGGGTCACATGCAAGGTTCTTTGCCATGGCAAACGTTACAGTGTGATGTTAAAGCCTTTGTCGTGTTGCGATGCCTCTTTACCATGTGGTAATGCCCACACGGCAAAGGCTCCATGTGTGGTAGTGTTTGCGAGTGGAGGCCTAGGGTTTTAGATTGTAAGTATCGACCCCTCTAAAGGTTGGGGTGACTCCTCTTTTATAGTGGCGTTGGACCCCTTCCCCCAATCCTTTGGGCCGGAAGGGCTACCACACTGCCGCCCAATGGGAACTGGTCTACCAGACTACTTTACATTGACTAGGTCTAGGATCTTAAAATCGTGGTTGTCGTTGACATCTCCCCACAGAACAGCATTGTCCACTGGTTGCTGATGGCCCAAAATATATCAAGCTCGTTGGGGAACCCCAATAGGAAGGTATGATGAGCACATCAGCAAGTTTTCCCTCAGTTATGAAACCAAGGTTATCAATCCAGTAGGAGCAAGGAAACACCCCAAAGGTGTTGCTAGCTGGACTTTGGCAGGGCGCACTACCGGCGTAGCAGCAACGTGGAGACCTGCACAACACAACCACAGAATTTTGCCCCCAACTTGCGATGAGGTTGTCAATCTCACCGGTTTTTTGAAAACAAAGGATTAAACGTATCGAGTGGAAGAAAGTAATAGTTTGCAGAAAGTAAACACAAAGCAGTAAATAGTTGATTGTAGATTGATCGTAAAAGAAAGTACCGGGGTCCATAGTTCACTAGTGGTGGCTCTCCTTAAGATAGATGACATGTTGGGTGAACAAAATACAGTGGGGCAATTGACAAACGTCGAGAAAGCAATCATGCATATACTACTCATCTTGACTCCTTTGAGATTCGATTGGGCATTACAACATTATACATAGACCGCCATCCAACTGCATCTATGCCTCATAATCCACCTTCACATCTAAACCCCCTCCAGTATTAAGTTGCAAGCAACGGATAATTGCATTATGCATTGCATGTAAAGTAAACAATACGATTGTTCTGTGAACAAAGGATTGTTGTTTTCTCTCTAGTAGCAACAGCACATCTAGTACCTTAGAGATTTCTGTCACTTCCCCGGATTACTAGAGGCATTAACCCACTATCGAGCATAAATACTAACTCTTGAAGTTGCTAGCATCTACTTGGCCAAGATAGCTACTAACAACGGAAAGCATGCAAGATCACAAATAACAAATACATGATAGAATCAATAATCAATCTGAAATAGCATCTCAATATCCATCGGATCCCCGCAAACACAACATGTAGGAATTACAAATAGATGATCTTGATCATGAACGGAGCTCACAAGATCTAAACATGATAGCACAAAGGAGGAGAACCAGCCATCTAGCTACTACATGGACCCGTAGTCCAGAGATGAACTACTCACGCATCACACCAGAGGCTTGCATGATGATGAAGAAGGCATCCAGGGTGAACTCCCCTCTCCGGCAGGGTGCCGGGAAGAGCTTCAGATCCCTCCTGATCTAGGGATGGAGATGACGGCGGCTACAAAGTCTTTAGTGGAATTTTGATCGGGTACTTAGGGTTTCTGTATCGGAGGCATCTTATAGCGGAAGGAGAGGCCGAGGGGGTGCCTAGGCAGGCCACATCACCCCCTGGCACGGGCCAGGCCTGGCTGCGCGGCCAGGTGGTGTGGCAGCCCTCTGGCCCCTCTCTGTCTCGTATTCTAGCTCCGGGTGTCCCTCGGTGAAAAACTGACTTTGGCTTTTGTCCCGTCCAATTCTGAGAATATTCATTTTCTGATTTTCCTGGAACCAAAAATAGCAGAAAACAGGCAGCTGGCACTGTGTCTCTTGTTAATAGGTTAGTCCAAGAAAGTGTATAGAAAGTACTCCAAAGTTGGAAAAAAACATAAGAAAGTAGATAAAACCAAGCATGGAACATCAAAAATTATGGATACGTTAGCAACATATCACTTGCTTGCACCAAAGTGGCAAATGGGAAGCTTTGCTGATACCCATTCCGTCAGCCTTCTTTAACACCGAAGGTACCAGACATCGTCTCCTCTTTACCAATGCGGACCATGCAATCTACGCGCCAGAGGAACAGCCTGTTGGACTTGTCGCCTTTCTCATTGCAGCGGAACTACGAGTGCGCCCCTGTTGCGCCCTGGGAGAGGATCTGATCCTCTCCACATGGAGGACCACCACCCCTAGCGGGCTTCCTCTAGGAGTCTCATACATTGCAAATGTATCTATAATTTTTGATGCTCCATGCTTGGTTTTATCTACTTTCTTGAGTTTTGTTCCAACTTTGGAGTACTTTTCATATGATTTCTTGGACTAACCTATTAACAAGATGCCATAGTGCCAGTGCCTGTTTTCTGCAGTTTTTGGTTCCAGGAAGTCAGAAAATGAATATTCTCGGAATTGGACGGGACAAAAGCCAAAGTTACTATTTTCCCGGAAGACTCACGGAGCCAGAAGGAGAGTCGGAGAGGGGCCACAGGGTGGCCACACCCCCCTTGGCGCGGGCCAGCCTAGGCCGCGCCAGGGCATGGTGTGGGCCCCCTGGCCGGCCACCGACCTTGCCTCCTTCGCCTATAAGAGCCTCCTGATACCAAAACCCTAAGGAGTCAATCATAAATCCACGAAAAGTTCCACAGCGCCGCCGCCACCGAAGGGGAGATTCGGAGGATAGAAAGTCTCTGTTCCGGCACCCTGCCGGGACGGGGAAGTGCCCCCGGAGCCATCTCCATCGATCTCCACCACCATCTCCATCACCATTGCTGATTCCCATGATGAGGAGGGAGTAGTTCTCTCTCGAGGCTAAGGGTTCTACCGGTAGCTATGTGTTCATCTCTCTCTCTATGCGTGATCATATTGTGATCATGAGCTTGTAATCTATAGATCTACCTTGCTACTCAAGTGCTTTAATTGATCTCTGCTCTCCCCATGTGTGTGAAAGTGACAGCGTGCACACCATGGTGGCACTTAGGCTAGAGATTACAAATACTTGTTATGAGTTATATTTGGAGTTGAATGTCTTTATGAAGTTGTGGTGTTTGTTGGCCTCATCTAGTACTCAAGGTGACAATGTGGGGTTTTCTAGATGGGAAAGGCTTACTTTGAGGTGTGCTGTTATAGCCCTACCATCGATTAGAGTGTTCAACCGGAGAGTAGTTAAGAGTAGTATCATGAAGAGAAGATATTTATATGAGAGTGTTCACTAGTGAAAGTATGATCCCTAGGCCTTGTTTCTAAGCACTGAAACACCGTTTGCTATTAGATCTATTACATGTTTGCTTGCTTCCTTCTTTATTTTAGTTTGCCTTTAGTCTTTTCCCACGTCAACCACACGCTAGCAAGCTATTTTCTATCACCGTTACCACTTATAATTATCCATACCACTTGTATTTCACTATCTCTTCGCCGAACTAGTGCACCTATACACTTGACAAGTGTATTGGGTGTGTTGGGGATACAAGAGACTTCTTGTATCTTGATTGCAGGGTTGCTTGAGAGGGGATACCTTTGACCACTTCCTCCCTGAGTTCGATAAACCTTGGGTGATCTACTTGAGGGAAAACTTGCTGCTGTTCTACAAACCTCTACACTTGGAGGCCCAACAACTGTCTATAAGAATAGAAGTGCGTATACATCAAGCTATTTTCTGGCGCCGTTGCCGGGGAGTTAAGGTAAAAGATATTCACACCGGAGGATCAAAGAAGAAGAACCTCCCACGGCAAACGCCTATTTTCTAGCGCCGTTTTCGGGGAGGTAAGGTAAAAGGTACTCAGATCCTCCGGTGTGAGTGCTTGAAGTTATTTCCTTTAGATTCTTTGTCTTTTTGTTTCTTGTTTTCACTAGTTAGGCTTAATGGAAAACAACAAAAAAATTAGAGAGCTTTTTAGTATTTTTCCTAAGTTAGAACTTGAATTGTCTGAAAAGAAAATTAAAAAACCCATGGAATTGTCCATCCCGGTAATCATTTGCTCTTTATACATGAATTATGCGGGTTGTTCAAGTGTGCAGGTATTACAACAGATCACGTCAAGAAGAAGTTATTCTCTTTATCACTTAAGGGAAAAGCAAGGGAGTGGTATGAGCTACTGGATGATCCTCATCATTTCGAGTGGAAGGAACTTGAATCTCTCTTTTACTCTAAATTTTATCCTCCTCATGAAATTCATAAAGATAGGAATTACATTTATAATTTTCATCCTCATGGTGGAGAAAGTATTGCCCAAGCATGGGGGAGATTGAAGTCACTAATGCTCAAATGTTCCATTCATGAGCTCCCCAGGAATATTGTTATTAATAATTTCTATACAAGGCTTTCAGGACATTACAAGGACTATCTAGATACTTGTTTAGAGGGATCCTTCACGAGTAAGGAGGTCAAAGCTAAGTGGGATCTTCTTGAAACAATTCAAATCAATACTAAAGATTGGGATAACAACAAAGGTAAAGAACCAGGTATAAACTATGAGTATGATTGCATTAAGTCTTTCGCTGAAACTGCTGATTTTCAAGAGCTTAGTGCTAAATATTGTCTTGATCCTCAAATTCTTATTGATTGTTTTAAAACCTTTGCTTCTCATATTAATGCTCCTAAAGAAAATTGGGACATGTATCATGAGCCTTTTAAAGACACTTGCATGGAAAATGAAATTGTTGTTAATGATAGCAATAAACATGCTCAAACCTCTGAAAGTACTATTTCTTATAAGCATGTTAATTTTTGTGGAATACATAGACCTTGTGAGAATAATCAAATTGAAGAAGAATATTGTATCACCCACAGGAATGAAAAAACTAGAATGTGGTATAGGGCTTTAAATGATCTTGGTAAAAAAAGTTTGTGCCCTTTATCCTTTTATTTGTGAACTTTGCTTTGAAGTGGGCCATTTCAATTTTCAGTGCTCAGGCCATAATAATAGCCATTCTAATCCAATGAGTACTGCAAGTTTGTATTGTGATGACATGATCACTCCTAATCAGCATGATGAACTTACATTATTTTTGGGATGTGAAGAGTTATCAAGAAAAACCTCTTTGGTAGATATGGGTGCTTTTGATATGAATAGTGTCATGCATGGTTGTCATCTTTATTGTGTTGATAATTGGCCACACAAATACTTACATACAAAATATTATAAAAGATGAGATCTTACCAGAATATGACATAACTAATATGTGTTTTGGTCTTATTAATGAAAAGGAGGAATCCTCCAAAGTTTCTTCTATTGTCTCTAACAATGAACCAGGGTATATGGAGGAGCTTCCTTTCAAGCCTCTCCCTCCTAAAGAGAAGAAGAAAAAGAAGAAAAGGAGGAGTAAAAGGAGAAAGGAAACGGTATTTTCCCCTAAGCATGTTGCTCCTATTATAGTTTTTGATGAGTCTGAACTCGATGATGTTCCTATGCCTGTTACCTATAGTAGTGATCATGATTGGGAAAAGCACACTACTTTTGATATTGAAAATTTCTTTGGTACCAATTCTGAAAATGATGATATTAATAATTGCTATACTATTAGTGCTATCCATGATCCTTCCAATGATGATAAACACACTTTGGAAGATAACTATTCTATTACTTATGATGATACTATACCTCCAATATATGATGATTGCAATGATGAGTATGATATTTTCAGTCCACCTACTATTGAGGAGGAAGTTAATTATGATTACAATATGCCTCCTATATTTGATGATTATGGTGATGAGAATAATAATGATAGCTATTTTGTTGAATTTGCTCCCACTATGATTAATAAGAATGACTATGTTTATATGGAGAGTATTAATTCTTTTAAGCATGTGGCTCATGATAAGAATATTTTATGTGATAGTTATATTATTAATTTTATTCCCGATGCTACTAAAAGTTATTATGAGAGAGGAAAACATGGTTTTATGCATCTCAATAATATTAGGTTTCCCCTCTTTATGCTGAAAGTCTTGAAGTTGCACTTGTTTTGCTTTCCTATGCTTGTTGCTTTGTGCTTTTATGACTTGTTTCTTTATAAGATTCCTATGCATAGGAAGTGGGTTAGACTTAAATGTGTTTTGAATTTGCTTCTTGATGCTCTCTTTTACTTCAATTCATATTTTTATGTGAGCATTTTCTCAAACTATCATGCCTGACTTAAAGGCGTTAAAGAAAAGTACTTTTTGGGAGATAACCCAAAAGTTTTAGATGAGTCTTGGAAGTTATTACTTCAGTAATAACCTCTCCTTATCCTTTTTATTTTCTTTTTTGTGCCAATAGTAACCTCTAATGAGAGAGAAATAATGATTGGGAAAGTTGCTGTCCTGAAACAGATTTCTGTGCTTCACCATAAAAATTCGTGTAAAATCTCTGAACGTTATTTTGAGGCGTGAATTTTTGTGCTTATGCCCC
The DNA here is from genome assembly GCA_916181665.1 of Avena sativa. NCBI lineage: Eukaryota > Viridiplantae > Streptophyta > Magnoliopsida > Poales > Poaceae > Avena > Avena sativa. The sequence goes on along the minus strand of OV702289.1, from coordinate 111,884,647 downwards.
AGGTTGTTATATAACTTTTGTTAGTTCAACACTTTTTGATTTGAGCAACAGAAGGTCTTCGAAAAAAATCGTCTTTACCTGCTGGTCTGTTTTGACAGATTTCTGCCATTATTTGCATTTGCTTCTTGTTGGTTCCTCTTTGAGTTCTTTTGGGGAATTGAGCTTTTTGAGGGAAGTGCTACAGTAGCTAGTGTTTTAATGGAAGTTTATTGGTGTTAGAACTGAACCTTAAGACTTATTCATCTTGAGTGCACTAATGTTGCTAATAAAGATTGTGTGAAGTTTTGTATGAAGGAAAAATTTCAGCTGTATGGAAGGAATGAGTAATGAGATGAAGGATGGACTAAAGCTCAAGCTTGGGGATGCCACGCATGTCACCCCAAGAAATATCGAAGAAATACAAGCGTCAAAGCTTGGGGATGTCCAAGGCATCCCCTTCTTCATCAATAAAAATCCCAGGTTTCTTCCAAACGCTTCATTTTTATTGTTTCATGCACAGTTGTGTTGTTCTTGGAGCGTCTTCTTCTTTTTCGTTTTCATTTTGGTTTTTCGCTTTCTTTGTTTGCTTTGTTTTCTGAATAAATTGGTTGGACCCCCTCTTTCATACATTGGTTTTCAAATAGTTTGGTTTGGTTTGGAAAAGAGTAGGAAAGTTCATGCTTATGTGGTAAAAAGAGCTTGTTTTTGACTGTGGCCTATGCTTTGTCATGCCATGCTTGATATTGTTTTGGCTTTATGCTTAGTATTCTTTTCTGTAGCATGACTTGTTATAAACAATTGAGATTGCTTAATGTGTCTTGGATGAATCATGCGTTGTTTTAGCATATTAAAGCATAGTATAGTGGTATTCTCCTTTGATGCTTTATTTGGGTTGACTTGGCGCATGCTCACACCATGTTATGACTATCTCAAGTCACCATAGCCTTTATGATCCTTTAGTTTTCAACTTGTAGTATCACTTTATGCTTTGATCAATGATGTTTTGTCCCTCTGCATGATTATGGCCATTATTGCTCTCTTAGTTTGTCGCTCCCAGTCTTTTGCTAGCCTCCACAACCAAGTATGAGTTCCACTCATGCATCCAAATCCCTAAACCAAGTTATTTCAAAGAGTCCACCATACCTACCTACTAGCTTATGTTATTCCAAGTATATTCATGCTTTTGTTTACCTTCCAAATTAAACTTGTTATGAGAAAACTAGTGATTAAAGCTCTCACGAACTTGATGGCACACTTTACTTTTCTTGCCCTTAATAAACTTGAACCATTGTGTCGTCTATGTTGTATATGCTTGCACTTATTTGTTGGGGATTAGCCGAACCATGCTGTCATGGGGAACGCTTTCAACATTGCACGGGTACTTTGTACCTAGTTGATACCATGCTCTTTTGTCTATCGATGTCGTCGGTGTGAAATGAAAGGGGAGCTTGTAAGTCCATGGAGTTATGTATATGTGTTAGAGAAACGCCTGGGCCGCTGGTCTAATCCATATTGACATGGTGGAAACCTGCAGCATAACCATAATGAGCTGTCTATGGAGCATTCTTCTTATAAAAAAAAGAGTCCTATATTGAGAAAAAGGAGAAAAGAGAAAAAAATGAGATTATGAAAAGAGGAAAGAGAGAAAAAAGCACCATATTCCCATGGTAAATAAGAAGTTTGCTGAGATGCTCGTTGTCTGCTTGCCTTGTCATTTTGATATGGGGATTGTTCCGTATCATCGGGCAAGGGGTACCCCGTTGGTGGTTCTCTATGATACACATGTACTTACAATGACAAGAACTTACCGGTGACTAAACTTGAATAGCATGAGGAGCGGCCCTCGTATACAAGGGACATGATTTCTAACTTATACTTCGCCAAGCATGTACACCATAGTTTGTTCACTTTAACCTTAATCACTTCAAGATGCTTATGATAGGGGAAATGAGAGCTTAAAGCTATAAGTACCATAATTTTTGGAAGCTCTTTATGAGATTTGAATCCATGCTTCCTTCTATGAAGGCCTTTCGTCCACCATTGTATTGAGTCTCCACCTTCTATCTTTATGCACCTACTTTGAGAGCATAGTGGCCATTCTTAGTTCTATGTGCATTGTCCCAAGACTTCTTGATTGATGCATCCCTTGATATTGCTTGTTTTAAACTATTTGTATCTAGTCACTCTTATGAACTTTGAAGGTGTCCTATGCATTTATGTTTGCTATTCTATGAGGGACAAGCTGAATACTATTATGCTATGTTTTCTTTATGTGAAATAGACAAACGTCTTGCAAAGCATTGTTATTCATGAATCTTTTGTTTGTGCCTTTTCATATTGCATCATAGTTTCTTTGTCTTATTGCTAGAACTTTGTCTTTCATGTTATGATTGAAGTATTATGATCCCAACTTCGAATGTTTTACAAATACTTTGATCAAGTTTATGATGGTGCATGTCACCTCAAAAATTATTCTTTCTTTTTATCACTTACCTACTCGAGGACGAGCAGGAGTTAAGCTTGGGGATGTTGATACATTGCAAATGTATCTATAATTTTTGATGTTCCATGCTTGGTTTTATCTACTTTCTTGAGTTTTGTTCCAACTTTGGAGTACTTTTCATATGATTTCTTGGACTAACCTATTAACAAGATGCCACAGTGCCAGTTGCCTGTTTTCTGCTATTTTTGGTTCCAGGAAGTCAGAAAATGAATATTCTCAGAATTGGATGGGACAAAAGCCAAAGTTACTATTTTCTCGGAAGACTCACGGAGCCAGAAGGAGAGTCGGAGAGGGGCCACAGGGTGGCCACACCCCCCCCCCCTGGCGCGGGCCAGCCCAGGCCGCGCCAGGGCATGGTGTGGGCCGCCTGGACGGCCACCGACCTTGCCTCCTTCGCCTATAAGAGCCTCCCGATACCAAAACCATAAGGAGTCAATCAGAAATCCACGAAAAGTTCCGCAGCACCGCCGCCACTGAAGGGGGGATTCGAGGGACAAAAAGTCTCTGTTCCGGCACCCTGCCAGGACGGGGAAGTGCCTCCGGAGCCATCTCCATCGATCTCCACCACCATTGCTGATTTCCATGATGAGGAGGGAGTAGTTCTCTCTCGAGGCTAAGGGTTCTACCGGTAGCTATGTGTTCATCTCTCTCTATGCGTGATCATATTGTGATCTTGAGCTTGTAATCTATAGATCTACCTTGCTACTCAAGTGCTTTAATAGATCTCTGCTCTCCCCATGTGTGTGAAAGTGACAGCGTGCACACCATGGTGGCACTTAGGCTAGAGATTACAAATACTTGTTATGAGTTATATTTGGAGTTGAATGTCTTTATGAAATTGTGGTGTTTGTTCGACTCATCTAGTACTCCAGGTGGCAGTGTGGGGTTTTCTAGATGGGAAAGGCTTACTTTGAGGTGTGCTGTTATAGCCCTGCCATCGATTAGAGTGTTCAACCGAAGAGTAGTTAAGAGTAGTATCATGAAGAGAAGATATTTATATGAGAGTGTTCACTAGTGAAAGTATGATCCCTAGGCCTTGTTTCTAAGCACTGAAACACCGTTTGCTATTAGATCTATTACATGTTTGCTTGCTTTCTTCTTTATTTCAGTTTGCCTTTAGTCTTTTTCCACGTCAACCACACGCCAGCAAGCTATTTTCTATCACCGTTACCACTTATAATTATCCATACCACTTGTATTTCACTATCTCTTCGCCGAACTAGTGCACCTATACACCTGACAAGTGTATTGGGTGCGTTGGGGACACAAGAGACTTCTTGTATCTTGATTGCAGGGTTGCTTGAGAGGGGATACCTTTGGCCACTTCCTCCCTGAGTTCGATAAACCTTGGGTGATCCACTTAAAGGAAAACGTGTTGCTGTTCTACAAACCTCTGCACTTGGAGGCCTAACAACTGTCTACAAGAATAGAAGTGCGTAGACATCAGAGTCATTCATGTGTGGTTCCCCCACGGAACGAGCCTCGTGGAGGGATGTTGTCCCTCCTTAGGTACAAGATCAGGTGTGTTGAGGGGACGCAGCCTCATGAGACTAACGTTATCCCAGCAGTGAGTCTGGGTACTTCAGGTACCGCTGACCTGACATTGGGTACGGTTGATTCTTTCCGTTATTGCAGTGTGGTTAGTGGTTTGCAGTATTTGACTGTTACTTGTCCTAATATCAATTGTGGTGAACAAAGTGTGCCAGTTTCTGTCCTTGCCCACTGATGTTCATTGGGAAGCAATGAAGCACATTTTGAGATACATAAAGGGAAATTTGGACACAGGATAGAGGATATGGAAATCGTCTTCCACTAGTATTAGTATATTTACTTATGTTGATTGGCTAGGATGTGTTGACGAACTTTGCTCTACCGGTGGCTTTGCCATCTTTTTTGAACCAAATCTCATGTCATTGAGTTCGAAGAAACATCCTATTGTCTCGAGATCAATCTAAATCTTGTGTGCAGGAATTCAGATTGATGTGGAGTGTTAAGATAGGTCTAGTGTACTATTCTATAGCTGTACATGTCATGTATTCATACATATATGTAACTGTATGCATGTCGTGATCAATATATAAAGACTTGGTATTAATTATGGTTGTGCGCCAGGGACGTCCTTAGGGGAGGTGTCGCATGCGAGGAAGAGTATATTTTTTTTCGAAATGGGGAGCGGAGCCCCAGCCTCTGCATCAAGCGATGCACACGGCCTTTATTTATTACTAGAACCATATTGTTTGAAAAGGCCATGATAAAGATCATATAAACTAGAACAGCCAAAAGAAAACACCCGAGCAAAAACTGGATTATTCATTCCAACAATTTATGCGTCGGATTTTCGTTGTTGACCCAAGCTGATAAGCTACGCCGTCGTTGTTTTATAGATCGATCATTAAGGAATCACCATGAAGCTAAACATATGCAGCTGCTGAATCTCAAAGCGCGGCCAGAGAGGAAGAGAGAGAGATATTATTAGTGGCAAAACAAATGCACTGCAAGCATGTCAAAGAGGAAGACAACTCATGGTCATCATCAACCAAATTGTAGAAAATTATTACACGATCCACATTCTCTGACTGCCATCTACCCTCGCCGGCTCCAATCATCTTACACAATGGCTACCTAGTTTAGCTATAGTGCGAGTGGTTACACAATGGCCTACTACAGTGCGAGTGGTTACACAAATATCCACAATTGTTTACCTTTGTGACCTCATGTATGGATGTGAAACATAGCATGATGGCCGGAATTGGATCACATCAGAAGAAGCCACCAAGAGACCCTCTAATATCTTCTTCCTCAACAAATCCTTCTCTTCACATGTTCGTGGATATCTGGACAGACGTTCTTGGACCTCGGGATCCTCCAAGTCGTCAGGGCAAAGTCTAGAAACCTTTCTATCATGCAAAAATACCTCCTTTATGTTCACCGCAGCTTCCATGATACGCCTCACGTGTCCTGTGAAGTTGTCTGCAGACGCAAACCCATGGATTGTTAGTTTGGTCAGATTCGTGTGCTTAAAATCAGCTCTAGATGGCTCCCACTTGACGTTTGTTTTCTCGGAACGACTGTGGTGTAACGGCTCTTCACACTTGTGCTCCCACACTGTGATGCAAAGCTCCTCTAGGCATGGTGCGGCTTCAAGGATGAACATTGTCCAAGATATATCGCATCCCTCATGAAGATTGTCGAAATTCATAATCCGTAGTTTACCGAGCACATGCGCAAGCTGTTTCTGGTGCTCTAGCCGAACCCAAACCTAGGACAGATGAAACAAATATATAAGTGCAAGTTGTGCATAAATTACATCCTCAAGTGATAGAAAGGAAGTTTCTACTATTATACAAAGCCACAAATGTGGGAAAGGAGTGAGAATGGGGTAGAGATGATTCGGGTGAGTACCTTTTCACTTCCAAAATCCAGATGCAAATCACTTATTGAGGGGACACCGGCAAGTAGATCGCTTAGCGCGATGGTCATCTCGGAAAGACATTTAATATTGAGGTTTATGTTGGAAAGTCGAGGGACAGCACCCAGAACCAATGTATTTACATCATTGAGCCAATTAGCATAGGTCAATAGTTGGAGCTTTGGTAGAAAGTTGAGGTCAACCTTCTCGAATGATCCATAGATGATCTCAAGCTCAATAAGTGCATCGTGTTGTACTTGCAGCACCGAACCGATCCCCGCGTCACACTTGAATAAACGCAATGACTCGAGCCGCTTGCAAGTAGTAAGGATGTTGGGTAAATCAGAGTCACGAAACCTCATATCCTGTAGATGCAGTCGTGTGAGACCAGCGAATGCATCTGGACAACCTGCAACAAAAGTGTTAAACTGTTTCGCATAGTACATGAGCTCGAAATCGTTGCACCAAGAAGCCTGTGTCAAGATTTCGAACTCGGCCACATCCAGTTTATGGGTCTCCATGGCCATGGCGACAGATTTGCCAATGGAGAGACAGTCGCGGAGCCTCAAGATGAACCTTACTTTCACCTTGCGGATCGGAATCTGCTGACACCTCATCCATAGGATCTTGTCGACGACATCAGCAACGACATCATTCATCAGAAACAAATCGTCGTAGCCGAGGAAGATGTCGATTTGGGAGAGCATGGCACGGAGCTTAAGCATCCGCTTGGAGACGAGGCAGGCTTTGAGGGCGTCCATGGTGCCCACCCTCTCGAGGACGTTGAGTAGTATGTCGTCGGGCAGCTTGGTTAGCCTGGCGTCCTGTTTTTGCTGCTGTGTTGAGACAGGGAGGATATTAGTCTTGGTGGAAACATTGTTTGACTACTAGTATCGGAGGAAGTATATTAGTAGAAACTAAGTATGAAGCACAAAGAAAAAGGTTTACATCTCGGCGGCGGTGGCGAACCCTGTTAAGCTTCATGGTGATCCGATGATGATCGTCGATCCAATAATTAATAAAAGCAAAGACGTAGCTAGGCAACGAAAATCGGAAGCACAAGTTATGGATGGTCCCTCCGTATAGGAGACATGTATACGTATAGGAGACATGAACGGACACGGTATCCAAATTAATCCCGGTAACACACAACACAACATCTCGGTTTTTCATGTACAATCCCTATCTCTTCTGTATCAAACCGCTAGATAATCTTATTAACAGTTCTATTTAGCCAAAGCGATCAAATAAAGACGAGCGCTCTAACTTTCGTATCAAACCGCTAGATAATCTTTCGTATCAAACCGCTAGATAATCTTATTAACATTTCTATTTAGCGAAAGCGATCAAACAAAGACAAAGACAAGCGCTCTCACTTTCGTAAAAATTCTAAACATGTGATCTATTTCATGCAGCCAGCTGCTAAAAATATTAGCAATATTATTTTGGAGGATACAAGCCACACGCTATTTGGATGAATGACCATACGGAGCATTCAAAATTACATCCGAAGACATATGTTTAATTATCCCATCATGATGACACAAAACATATCTCGTACTACCATGCCAATTCCGTTTAACAAAGTTGTCTTTGCTAAGAATAACACCTCAATGTAGATACCACACAAATTTTAATCTTGAGTGGTATGTTCATCTTACAGGTCTTCTTGTTGTTATAGACTGACACGTCAGGCTGATCAAGGCTCCATACATGGAATGCACCGAGAAATATCCAGTCTCATGTATATTCCACTAAAACTCATCTTTCCCTTGTGAAAATTGCACCATTGCGTGACATTGTAACAACGGGTTACAAGATGTAAGCATGGGTCCAATTAAGTTTCTTCTCAACGTCACATTAAGTGGGAAAGATTCCAACACCGTGGTGATAGTATCACTCTTTTGACAAAAAAGTGTTGTATAGAGTTCGATATTGATCTCGGATGGTAGCATTGCCTAGCCACTCGTCGGCCGCAAACTAATTTGAGAGCCATCCTTCTTGAAAGAAAGTTGCGTGATGTGGTTTGCCCAGATTGGATTTGCTCCACCGACTTGGAGAGATACTCTCTTGTCGAAATAAGTTAATGTTTGTCACATTCCCATGCGACCGCGCAAAATTCACCCCAAACTTTTAACAAATTTCAGCCGTTTTTTCCCATAAAATTATCATTAGATGTATGTTGTTGTTCCAATTGAAAATTTTCCAACTCCAAAGAAATTTTGATATTGCCGAGGTTGTGCTTGGATGTATCGAAGTTTGTATCTATACAAAACCAAAAAACGGAGTGCATGTATTTTTCTAAAAGAAAATAGAGTGCAGGTAGGGATGTAGACATAATAAATTAGGCGTGTTTTCTTCTCAATAGTTAATATTTTTCGCCTCGACAGATTTTCTAACGTGGTCGTCTAAATAATCTCTCAGCTCCCACGGCGCTCAACCAATGTATGGCCTTGCGGCGTGGCCGTCGCGATGATCAGCATGCACCATCGTTCAGGCCACACCTCCTTCTCGTCCGACTCGGGCGGCGGCGATGGTATATATGGTAGAGGGAACACCATTGATAGACTACTAGCACAATCCCCTTAACTCACAAATCCTTGCTTCTTTTTTCCTAGGTCCCCCTCATCCAGGACGATGCCAACAATCACGAGTTAATGGTGGCTACTAGCTCCTCAAAACCTCATCTCTCCTAAATATGTTCCTCCACAAGGAGCACCACTGTGAGCGTCCAGAGCAAGGTCCTCACCAAGAATGGCCCGAGAGGAGGTTGGAATGTGGAGAGGGAGAATGAGCCAAGCCACACCTTTTGGACTCTTGTTTCTAGCAGCATGGAGTTACAACGCGCCTACGGGGGACACCTGTGGCAAAGCCTGGTGGTGAAGGAGAACGGGGATTGGGGATTAGGTGCACAAGGTAGTCGTCGAAGATAGAACCGATGTTTACGGTATAGTTACCAAACGACTACATATGGAGTAACCTAGTCTTTCGGGACATAATTATCAAGTGTTCTAGGTAAAGTTATCACCATGGTATCAATGTAGCTATCCTCTTATCTCTAGATAATAATTAGAAACCCAATACTAGTAGAGTAATTAAGGTATTCAAGATATAGTTATAAACCCGGTACTTATAGAGTTACTCTAGTGTTGAGGGTAAGTTACCCATGTGTTTATGTTGTAGCTATCTTCACCAAATCGACACAGTTGCCATGCTCTGTAGATAATAGTTATCCACCCATCACTAATGAAGTTACCAATCTATTTATGCTAAAGCTATCATCACTAAATCTATGTAGTTACCCATGCCTCTGAAAATATTTATCCCCCTTTCTTATGGAGTTATCTAGGTGTTCAAAGGTAGAGTTGTCTAGGTGTTCAAGGTTACATTTATCCATGTGTTTACATTGTAGCTATCAGCAGTAAATCGATACAGTTATCATGTTCTCTAGCCAATAGTTATCCACTCGTTACTTATGAGGTTACACATCTATTTACAGTAGATCTATCATCACCAAATTAATATAGTTATTAAACTAGTTTAATGATTAATTTAGCTCTGCTTGCATGCCTCTCAATTGCCATGTTTTTCTTTCAGCACAACACCATCTCGCAACGAGCAGTGCACAGGCCGGGGGAACCATCGGCTAATCGGCCCACGCGCACGCTCCTCGAAATCCCAAGGCCAGATCGCAAGATTGGCCTATAGAGCCAACATCAAGCCGATCGAGCAGATAAGTCCCAAGGCAAGGAGCCACGCTCAGATCTGTCGATCCATTCCGCGACCTCCCCTCCCCTCCCCTTGGCGCTTTTCTGCTGGAACGTCTCCGCGCATGACCTTCACCGTAGTTGGTGGAGGCCTGCACCGGGCGGTCTGGAGACGTGTGTGGGCTCCCCGAATTAACCATCCGAGAAATCCATGTTATGTATATATCCACGTTCCCATGATCAGTGAGCCATGGAACATAACCGACAAGTATCATTACAACATCCGAAACATAACGAATTTACAAGACTTACATAAATGCCATTATGGCTACACCATCCTTAGCAACGGAATATCATCAAGCGCAGAGCCCAATCGTGCCTCAACCTACAGGCAGTTGACTGGGAAGACGGCCTAACTCGCTGGACGTCACCTTAATCTTCTGATGTCGAACCTCTGAAAGTCTGGCCAAGTAAATAGCCAGGGATAAAGCCATGAGTACTTTGAATGTACTCGCAAACCACCAGGGTAAATGACATAAGGAAATGCAAGTCTAGCTATGGCGAGATAGGTCTATCTGGGGTTGTTTTTGAAAAGCCTAGCTACATCTTGTAGTTATGGCATCTCCATATCTTTGTTGAAAAAGAGTTTTTGAAAACATTCCTTTGTTTTATAAGTCAAGACATCTCCATATCTCTGTTGAAAAAGAGTTTTGAAAACAGTTTTGGAGTAAAAACCCTTTTTAAACCTCTTCGACCACATCTGGTCAAAACAAAGCTTTCGAGCTCAGGCTCCCCGAAACCTTCTTGCTTTTTGTCCGTTTCCCAAACGAACACCGTTTGGGTACTCCTAGCCAACACCTTTACAACCGTCCTTGACCGTGGACACGGCTATTCGAATAGATTATACTCTCCAGAGTTTGCGCACTTTTCCCACAAGAATCAATACATCCGCCGGGATACAACCACGGCCCACTACCACTGTAGATGGGGGTCCGGATAATCAAACCTAACCTTTCTCTTGTCGACCGTAGCAAAGGCTGCTTTTCCTTTTGGGTTTGTTCTCCCCGGCAAAGAGTATGTGGCTCCCAGCCATAGTCCTGCCTTCCGTATACGCGCATACCCAAGCCACAACTTGGCGTATACCTTAATCTGGTGACTCCACTTCCTTCCGTACTACCTAAGTCATACCATCCGCGGGAGACCCAATTGTTGCACCGGCACTCCTGCCAGAACAGGCTCACTCTTGCCGAAGCAAGCAACAGGCTTCAGATCTGAGATCTAGTAGCGCCTGCCCGGAATTCAAGGGATCTCTCCCTATAAGCATGGTACAAGCTGCCTCGGCTAATGCAGACAAACTACGAGTTAAGCCCCAGCACCTGGGGTAATGTGGTTGCACTGATAAAAATTGTTCTAGTAAGGCGTAGAACATCCCTTCACTTTCTCATATCTCATCATCACCATTTCTTATGTTAAAACCTCCACTAGGAACGATGCCTCTTCCTAGGGTTTTACAAAGCCGTTTTGAAACATTTGTAGTAGGGTAATTCCCAAAACAGTTCATTTTCTCAAAATCCGGGGTTTTCCAACGAGGTAGGGTGTTAACCACCATACTCTCTGTCTAAAGCGATAAAATAGTAGGTACATCAGGGTGGTGCCATGAGGGGCACATAGTCATAACTTGGAGGAGCCAAGTTATTCGTGTAGTATTTATAATAAAGGGAATATGCCCGAGAGGCAATAATAAAGTGGTTATTATCTTATTCCTTGTTTATGATAAATGTTTATTTTGCATCCTATAATTGCATTGATAGGAAACGTCAATACATGTGTATTTAATAAACAAATAAAAGGTTCCTATTCATGCCTCTCTTATAGACTAGCTCGTTGATTAACAAGATGATCAAGGTTTCCTGATCATGGACATTGGATGTTGTTAATAACGAGGTCACAACATTGGTGGAATGATGTGATGAACATTCATCCGAAGTATAGCATTACGATCAGAGTCATTATGTTTATATTGCTATAACATCATACGAAGTAATCTTAGTTCTTAGACCATGAGATCATGTTAATTGCTAACACCGGAAGAGTATCTTGATAACATCAAACGTCACACCGTAATAGGGTGACTATAAAGGTGGGTTCAGTGCTACGAAGGTGTTATGTTGAGGCTCATGGATCAAGAGTGGGATTTGTCCATCCCGATGACGGATAGATATACTCTGGGCCCTCTCGGTGATATCACATTGAAATAGCTTGCAAGCAAGTGATGTGATCACTAGAATGTTATATCACGGGAACGAGAAAAGAGTGCATGTCGATAACGAGATCAAACTAGGTATGGAGATACCGATGATAGAATCCCGGACATGTAATATATCACGAGACAAAGGGATTTAGTTACAAGCATTAAAGGTTCTCACGATCACAGAAGTCATCGTTGAATGTGTAGGAGTCAGTACGGATCTCTAGGTCCCGCTGCTGATTATTAATCAGGGAGGGGTCTCGATCATGTCTGCATTATTCGCGAACCGTAGGGTGACACACTTAAGGGATACCGACACCATTTGGAGCAAATATGTTTCAGATAAAGATTTAAGAAAAACCGCTGGAATTATTTCAATAGACACCGAAACTGTTTCGGGTGAAATTGCTGAAATTGGTTCTGCATGTAATATTGAAATGTTGCAATGGGTTTTATGTGAATGTTTATTAATTAAAGTAATTAACAAAATTCTGAATAAAATTAATAAAAGAGTTTTATTAAATGAGAGAGCATTAAATTTGGAGAAATTTAATGCATTTAAAGTGGAGACTTTAAAAGAGAATGTGAAGGGGCAAATTTATGTGGAGGGAGTTACCACCACATGAATATGTTGGAGATATGCCCAAGAGGCAATAATAAATGTGGTTATTATTATATATTTGTGTTTATGATGAAAGTTTGCATCCCATGCTGTAATTGTATTATAAGGAAACACTAATACATGTGTGTTTTGTAAACATAAAAGAGTCCCTAGTAAGCCTCTTGTTAAACTAGCTTGTTGATTAATTGATGGTCATGGTTTCCTGATCATGGACATTGGATGTCATTAATAACAAGGTTATATCATTAGGAGAATGATGTAATGGACACACACACACCCATAGTAAGCATAGCATAAGATCAAGTCATTAAGTTCACATTGCTATAAGCTTTCGATCATAGTAACCTAATCCTTCGACCATGAGGTTGTGTTAATCACCATCACCGGATGGGTACTTTGATGACATCAAACACCACTTCGTAACTGGGTGGTTATAAAGGTATCATTGGGTATTCTGAAAGTATGTGTTGAAGCACATGGACCAAGATTGGGATTTGTCCATCCATATGACGGATAGATATGCTCTGGGCCCTCTCGGTGGAATGTCATCTAGTTAGCTTGCAAGCATGTGACTAGGTCACAAGGGATGGCATAACACGGAACGAGTAAAGAGTGCTTATCAGTAACAAGGTAGAACTAGGTATGGAGATACCGATGATCAAACCTCGGATAAGTAGAGTATCGCGTGACAAAGGGAATTGGTTTCGTATGTTAATGGTTCTATCGATCACGAAGTCATCGTTGAGTACGTGGGAGCCGTTATGGATCTCCAGATCCCGCTGATGGTTATTGATCGGAGAGGTGTCTTCATCATGTCCACTTATTCACGAACCGTAGGGTGACACACTTAAGGTTCGAAGTTGTTTTAAGTAGATATTGAATGTGCGTTGGAGACCGAATGTTGTTCGGAGTCTCGGATTAGATCCGGGACATCACGAGGAGATCCGGAATTGTCCGGAGAATAAGATTCATATAATGGGGATCATTTTCTAAGTTAGGAAATGTTCCAGAGTGTTTGTATGGGGATTCTAGAAGGTTTCGGAATGTTCCGGAAGGTTCTAGAAGATATCTTGGAGTTTATTTGAAAACCGAGATAAGATAAGATAAGATAAGATAAGGGGAGTTTAAAGGGGAAACTTGGGGAGGAAGGACTCTCCCCCCAAGCTCCCTAGTGTGCCGGCCCTAAGGGGTGGGCCTAGGGGTGGGAACCCTAGGCCACACCCCTCCCTCTATATATAGAGGGTGGAGGCGCCACCCCTCCTTGCCCCTTCCACTCCAAACCCTAGCCGCCTCTCTCTTCCTCCTTCCATCTGCTCCGGCTTAGGCGAAGCCCTGCAGAATTCTCTACTCCACCACCACCACGCCGTCGTGCTGCTGGGATTGCGTGGAGAAGATCTACTACCTCCGCTGCTCGCTAGAACAGGGAGAGGAAGGTCTGCTTCGACTCCGCACGTGTGACCGTCTGCGGAAGCGCTGCCGGAACGTGGCACCGGAAGGATCATCTACTCGATCTTGAGATCGGCAAGTAATCGACTACATCAACCACGAGATCCGATCTCGAACAAGGATTTGGAAACTACAAGGGTTAGTACAGATCTATCTCGTTGCACTTATCTAATAGATTAGATCTTGGCTTTTATCTAGATTAGATCTGTTTTGTTCGTTCTTGTGGTAGAAATTTTTTGTTTTCCATGCTACGAACCCATCAGTGGTATCAGAGCCTTGTCTATGCGTAGATCTGTTGCACGAGTAGAACACAATGGTGTTGTGGGCATTGGTGCTCGTGTCGTCTTTTGCTGTGTGTACTTTGCATCTTGCGGTATGGTGGGATGAAGCGGCTCGGGCTAACATTACATGTCATCGCACATGAGACTTGCTCCACGCTTGACGTGTAACTTGCTTTGCAAAAGTGGCTTTGCGGGTGTCTGTCTCTCCCATCATAGTATAGATCAAATCTACACTTTGCACTTGATAGCACTTGTATCAACGTTGTGGTTCAGTTTCGTAGGTAAGATCCGTTCTTATTCGAAAGCCCCAAACCACGTAAAACTTGCAAAGAAAATTAGAGGCGTCTAACTTGTTTTTGCAGGGGTTTTGTGATGTGATATGGCCATCATGTGATTGTGATTATATTTGATGTATGCAATGATCCTTGTTGTAATATGGCAACCGGCAGGAGCCTAATGGTTGTCTTTAATTCTGTTAAGACCTGCGTGTCTATTCATCTTGTAATAGCTTTATTTCAAGTAGTTGTAATAGTTGCTCGTGATGATGGACAACCATGAAGCGGCGCCACTGACGTTGACGCAATGCTGGTGATGATGGAGATCATGTCCGTGCTTTGGAGATGGAGATCAAAGGCACAAGAAGAAAGGGCCATATCATATCATACTAATTATGAATTGCCTGTGATGTTAATCCTTTATGCATCTTGTATTGCTTAGATCGCGACGGTAGCATTATAAGATGATCCCTCTCACTAAATATCAAGTAATAAAAGTGTTCGTCCTTAGTTGGCACCATTGCTAAGACTCGTCATTTCGAAGCATCTCGTGATGATTGGGTGTGATAGATTCTACGTGTGCATACAACGGGTGCAAGCCAGATTTGCACATGCGGAAACTAAGGTTAATCTTGACGAGCCTAGCATGTACAGACATGGTCTCGGAACACGGAATACCGAAAGGTAGAGCACGAGTCATATGAATGATATGATGAACATGAAGATTGTTCGCCGATGAAACTACATCTTCTCTCGTGAAGATCAGACTTGGTGTAGTGGACTTGGTTCGTGTAATCACTAAGACAATGTGAGGGATGTTGTTTTGAGTGGGAGTTCACCTAGTTAATTTAAGAATTAAAATTGAACTCAATTTATCATAAACTTAGTCTAAACTACTTGCAAATTTGTTGTAGATTATGGCGAACCTCTCCATCAATTTCAATGCGTTCCTAGAGAAAGAAAAACTTAAGAACAATGGAAGCAACTTCATGGACTGGCTCCGTGGTCTGAAGATTGTCCTCAGGGCTGGTCAGATGACCTATGTGCTCGATGCACTGCTAGGTGACCCACCTGCAGAAGATGCCACCGATGACGTAAAAAATATTTACGCCACTCGGAAAAATCATTACTCCACAGTTCAGTGTGCCATCCTGTACGGTTTAGAAACGGAGCTTCAGAAGCGCTTTGAGCACCACGACCCGTTCGAGATCATTAAAGAGCTCAAGATCATTTTTGAGACTCACGCGGCGGTGGAGAGCTATGAGGCCTCCGAAAAGTTCTTTGCCTGCAAGATGGAAGAGGGAAGCTCCGTTAGCGAGCACGTGCTCACCATGTCTGGGCACGCAAACAAACTCCAAGAGTTGGGGATAACGATTCCTAATGAGTTAGGGATTCACCGTGTCCTCCAATCACTGCCACCGAGTTATAAGAACTTTGTGATGAACTACAATATGCACTGCATGAACAAGACGTTGCCTGAACTATCGTCCATGTTGAAAACTGCTGAAGTGGAGATCAAGAAGGAGCACCAAGTGTTGATGGTCAATAAGACCACCAATTTCAAGAAACAGGGCAAGCCTAAGAACAAGGGCAACTTCAAGAAGGACGGCAAGAAAGCGGCCGCACCTGCTAAGAAGCCCAAGGCTGGTCCTAAGCCTAAAACTGAATGCTTCTACTGCAAGGGTGCTGGTCACTGGAAGCGCAACTACCCCAAGTACCTGGCAGATCTGAAAAACGGCAACATCAAGAAGAAAGGTATATTCGATATACATGTTATTTATGTGTATCTTACTAGTAATCATAGTAGTGCCTGGGTATTTGATACTGGTTCGGTTGCTCATATTTGTAACTCGAAACAGGAGCTGCAGAATAAACAAAGACTGGCGAGAGACGAGGTGACGATGCGCGTTGGAAATGGCTCCAAGGTTGATGTGATCGCCGTCGGCACGCTCCCTCTACATCTACCTTCGGGATTAGTTTTAAATTTGAATAATTGTTATTTGGTGCCTGCGTTAAGCATGAACATTATATCTGGATCTTGTTTATTGCGAGACGTTTACTCTTTTAAGTCCGAGAATAAAGGTTGTTCGATTTATATGAGTAATATCTTTTATGGTAATGCACCTGAGATGAATGGTTTATTCTTACTGAATATCGATAGTAGTGATACACATGTTCACAACATAGATGCTAAACAAACAAAATTGAATGATAATTCTACATACATGTGGCACATTCGTCTTGGTCACATTGGAGTGAAGCGTATGAAGAAACTCCATTCTGATGGACTTCTTGAATCACTTGATTTTGAATCACTTGAAAGATGCGAAGCATGTCTAATGGGAAAAATGACTAAGACTCCATTCTCTGGAATAATGGAGCGAGCTACAGACTTATTGGAAATAATACATACCGATGTGTGCGGTCCAATTAGTGTAGCATCGCGTGGTGGATATCGTTATGTTCTCACTTTCACGGATGACTTAAGTAGATATGGGTATGTCTACTTTATGAAACATAAGTCCGAAACTTTCGAGAAGTTTAAGGAATTTCAAAGTGAAGTGGAAAATCATCGTAACAAGAAGATTAAGTTTCTGCGTTCTGACCGCGAAGGTGAATATCTAAGTTATGAGTTTGGCATGCATTTAAAGAAATGTGGAATACTTTCGCAGTTGACACCGCCGGGAACACCACAGCGTAATGGTGTGTCCGAACGTTGTAATTGAACTCTCTTAGATATGGTTCGGTCTATGATGTCTCTTACAGATTTACCACTATCGTTTTGGGGCTATGCATTAGAGACAGCCGCATTCACTTTAAATAGGGCACCATCTAAATCCGTTGAGACGACACCATACGAATTGTGGTTTGGAAAGAAACCCAAGTTGTTGTTCCTTAAAGTTTGGGGTTGCGAAGCGTATGTAAAGAAGTTACAACCTGATAAGCTGGAACCCAAAGCGGAGAAATGCGTCTTCATAGGATACCCTAAAGAAACAATTGGGTATACCTTCTATCATAGATCCGAAGGCAAAGTTTTCGTTGCCAAGAATGGATCCTTTATTGAGAAGGAGTTTCTCTCGAAAGAAGTGACAGGAAGGAAAGTGGAACTCGACGAGGTTATTGAACCTTCTCTCGGGGTTGAGAGTAGCGCAGCACCGGAAGATGTTTTTGTGCCGCCTGCACCAACTGGAGAGGAAGCTAATGATGGTGATCATGAAATTTCGAACGAAGTTCCTGCTGAACCTCGCAGGTCAACGAGGGTTCGTACCACTCCTGAGTGGTATGACTCTGCCTTGAACGTCATGTTGGTGGACAACACTGATGACCCTGCAACGTATGAAGAAGCTATGGTGAACCCAGATTCCGACAAATGGCTAGAAGCCATGAAATCCGAAATGGGATCCATGTACAAAACCAAGTATGGACTTTGGTGGACTTACCGGATGGCCGTAAGGCTGTCGAGAACAAATGGATTTTCAAAAGAAAAACAGATGCTGATGGTAATGTTACTGTCTATAAAGCTCGACTTGTCGCGAAAGGGTTCCGACAAATTCAAGGTGTTGACTATGATGAGACTTTCTCACCAGTAGCGAAGCTAAAGTCTGTGAGGATTTTGTTAGCAATTGCTGCATATTTCGATTATGAGATATGGCAGATGGATGTCAAAACAGCGTTCCTTAATGGTGACATTGAGGAAGAGTTGTACATGGTACAACCCAAGGGTTTTGTCGATCCTAGTGATGCTGACAAGGTATGCAAACTTCAGCGCTCCATTTATGGACTGAAGCAAGCATCCCGGAGTTGGAATCAATGTTTTGATAAAGTAATCAAAAACTTTGGATTTATACAAACTTATGGAGAAGCTTGTATTTACAAGAAAGTGAGTGGGAGCTCTGTAGCATTCCTAGTACTATATGTAGATGACATATTGTTGATTGGGAATGATATAGAACTTCTTAATAGCGTCAAAGCCTATTTGAATAATAGTTTTTCAATGAAGGATCTTGGCGAAGCGGCATATATTCTAGGCATCAAGATTTATAGAGATAGATCAAGACGCCTACTTGCGCTTTCACAAAGTACATACTTGGACAAAGTTCTAAAAAAGTTTAGAATGGAAGAGAGCAAGAAAGGGTTCGTGCCCATGTTGTCAGGTAAGACCTTGAGTAAGACTCAAAGTCCAGCTACGGCAGAAGATAGAGAAAAGATGAATAATGTTCCCTAAGCCTCAGCCATAGGTTCTATCATGTATGCCATGTTGTGTACAAGACCGGATATAGCACATGCTGTTAGTTTGACTAGCAGATATCAAAGTGATCCTGGAATGGAGCACTGGACAGCGGTCAAGAATATCCTTAAGTACCTGAATAGGACTAAGGATATGGTTCTTTCTTATGGAGGTGATGAACAGCTTGTTGTAAACAGTTACACTGATGCTAGTTGGAACACCGATCCAGATGACTCGAAGTCACAGTCTAGATACGTATTTATTTTGAATGGTGCTGCAGTGAGCTGGAGGAGTGCCAAGCAAAGCGTTGTGGCGAAATCTTCAACTGAATCGGAATACATAGCTGCTTTGGAGGCTGCACAAGAAGCCATATGGATGAAGGAGTTCATTACTGAACTTGGCATGGTTCCTAGTGCGTTGGACCCGATGGCCATCTACTGTGACAACACAGGTGCCATTGCTAATGCACAGGAGCCAAGGTCACATAGCAAGCTGAAGCACATCAAGCTACGTTTCCATGCTATTCGCGAGTATGTCCGAGATGGTGACATAAAGATTTGCAAAGTACACACTGATCTGAATGTGGCAGATCCGTTGACTAAACATCTCCCTAGAGCAAAGCATGACCAACACCAGAACGCCATGGGTGTTAGGTATATTACCATGTAATCTAGATTATTGACTCTAGTGCAAGTGGGAGACTGTTGGAGATATGCCCAAGAGGCAATAATAAAAGTGGTTATTATTATATATTTGTGTTTATGATGAAAGTTTGCATCCCATGCTGTAATTGTATTATAAGGAAACACTAATACATGTGTGTTTTGTAAACATAAAAGAGTCCCTAGTAAGCCTCTTGTTAAACTAGCTTGTTGATTAATTGATGGTCATGGTTTCCTGATCATGGACATTGGATGTCATTAATAACAAGGTTATATCATTAGGAGAATGATGTAATGGACACACACACCCATAGTAAGCATAGCATAAGATCAAGTCATTAAGTTCACATTGCTATAAGCTTTCGATACATAGTAACCTAATCCTTCGACCATGAGGTTGTGTTAATCACCATCACCGGATGGGTACTTTGATGACATCAAACTCCACTTAGTAACTGGGTGGTTATAAAGGTATCATTGGGTATTCTGAAAGTATGTGTTGAAGCACATGGACCAAGATTGGGATTTGTCCATCCATATGACGGATAGATATGCTCTGGGCCCTCTCGGTGGAATGTCATCTAGTTAGCTTGCAAGCATGTGACTAGGTCACAAGGGATGGCATAACACGGAACGAGTAAAGAGTGCTTATCAGTAACAAGGTAGAACTAGGTATGGAGATACCGATGATCAAACCTCGGATAAGTAGAGTATCGCGTGACAAAGGGAATTGGTTTCGTATGTTAATGGTTCTATCGATCACGAAGTCAATGTTGAGTATGTGGGAGCCGTTATGGATCTCCAGATCCCGCTGATGGTTATTGATCGGAGAGGTGTCTTCATCATGTCCACTTATTCACGAACCGTAGGGTGACACACTTAAGGTTCGAAGTTGTTTTAAGTAGATATTGAATGTGCATTGGAGACCGAATGTTGTTCGGAGTCTCGGATTGGATCCGGGACATCACGAGGAGATCCGGAATTGTCCGGAGAATAAGATTCATATAATGGGGATCATTTTCTAAGTTAGGAAATGTTCCAGAGTGTTTGTATGGGGATTCTAGAAGGTTTCGGAATGTTCCGGAAGGTTCTAGAAGATATCTTGGAGTTTATTTGAAAACCGAGATAAGATAAGATAAGATAAGGGGAGTTTAAAGGGGAAACTTGGGGGGAAGGACTCTCCCCCCAAGCTCCCTAGTGTGCCGGCCCTAAGGGGTGGGCCTAGGGGTGGGAACCCTAGGCCACACCCCTCCCTCTATATATAGAGGGGTGGAGGCGCCACCCCTCCTTGCCCCCTTCCACTCCAAACCCTAGACGCCTCTCTCTTCCTCCTTCCATCTGCTCCGGCTTAGGCGAAGCCCTACAGAATTCTCTACTCCACCACCACCACGCCGTCGTGTTGCTGGGATTGCGTGGAGAATATCTACTACCTCCGCTGCTCGCTGGAACGGGGAGAGGAAGGTCTGCTTCGACTCCGCACGTGTGACCGTCTGCGGAAGCGCTGCCGGAACGTGGCACCGGAAGGATCGTCTACTCGATCTTGAGATCGGCAAGTGATCGACTACATCAACCACGAGATCCGATCTCGAACAAGGCTTTGGAAACTACAAGGGTTAGTACAGATCTATCTCGTTGCACTTATCTAATAGATTAGATCTTGGATTTTATCTAGATTAGA
Organism: Avena sativa; assembly: GCA_916181665.1. Classification (NCBI taxonomy): domain Eukaryota; kingdom Viridiplantae; phylum Streptophyta; class Magnoliopsida; order Poales; family Poaceae; genus Avena; species Avena sativa. The sequence continues at coordinate 111,863,609 of OV702289.1, read as the reverse complement.
TCTAGGTTTTGTTCGTTCTTGCGGTAGAAATTTTTTGTTTTCCAAGCTACGAACCCATCAGAATGGAGGAGGTGAAGGGTCACCTCCTCCATGCGCCGGCCATGAAGGAGGGGCACCCCCCTCCTCCTATAAAAGGCCACCCTCTCCTCACTCTCATACACACCTCCTTGTGAAGGATCTCTCTCCCCCTCTAGTATTATTTCCCCATGGTCTCGGATTAGCGAGATACATGTTTCCGGTGGCTTTATCTGGAAAGGAGTTGCTGCTTCCGCTGCTTTGCTGGAGCGAGGGACGGAGGTTGTCGAGGTACCGGACGTGTGTGCGATCACGGATGCACCGCTGCTTTGCGGTGCTGGACTTGGTGGTGCTGGAGCTGGATCTGATGGACGTGCTGGAGCCGGACCTGCTGGACTTCATCACGATCTTGAGATCGGCAAGTGTACGACTACATCAACCACGAGTTCCTACTCGTTAATAAAGCTCGTTGTCTATGAGGGTAAGTTCTCATTTCCACCCGTTGCTTTGTACCTAGTAGATAGATCTTGGCGTGTAGTTCACACCGTCGGAAAATTTTTGTTTTCTATGCTGCGGACCCAACAGTGGTATCAGAGCCTGATCTATGTGTAGGTGCTTTGCACAGGTAGTACACATATGTTTATATGTGGGTGATGATGATCATGTTATTGCTTCTTTCATGTATTTTGGATATTGGTGGCATAGTGGGATGAAGCGGCCCGGACCAACCTTACATGTCATCGTACATGATACCGGTTCCACGACTGACATGCAACTTGTTTTGCATAAGTGGCTGGCGGGTGTCTGTCTCTCCTACTATAGTCAATATCTGATTTACAACGAGTTGCTAATAACTTAGTTATCCTCGTTGTGGTTCATGTTTGTAGGTAAGAACGGTTCTATCTCCGAAAGCCCTAAGCCACGTAAAACTTGCAATTGATAAATTAGAGGCGTCTAGTTTAGATCGTTGCTGGGCTAGTGTCATGATATGGTAATGTTGTAAGTAGATGTATGATAGATACCCTTACAACACACCTAACGTGTAAGTTCCATAGACCTTGGCCTTACACACAAAGGAATGATAGAGATCATACCATGATGCATATGATAGAGATCAAATGCATGGACCATATCATCGCACTTTACAGATTAGATGTTTGCATCTTATATTGCTAGTTTGGCGCTTTTAGTAGAATTGTAAGATGATCCCTCATTTAAATATCAAGATAAAATGTGTTCTTCCTTAAGTATGCACCGTTCTATGGATCGTGTTTCGAGACATCACGTGATGATCGGGTGTTCTCAACTCTATGCTTTCATGCAACGGGTGTAAGACAGTTTTACACACGCGAATACTAAGGTTCTTACTTGGCGAGCCTAGCATGTACAGACATGGCCTCGGAACACGGACCGAAAGGTTAAGCATGATTCATATAGTTGATGTGATGACCATATTGATGCTCGCCTTTGAAGCTACACCGACTCACGTGATGATCGGACTTGGTGTAGTGGATTTGGTTCATGTAATCACCAAAAAGGCACGAGGGATGTCGTTTTTGAGTGGGAGTTCATTTCTAATTTGGATTAGTCGAACTCAATTTGTCATAAACTAAATCAAAGTGAATTTGCATAATTTGTTGTAGTCATTGGCATCTGTTCACTACCTTATGCTTAGTTTTAATTGAGATAATAGAACTATAGAATTCTGGATATTTACTTTACGAACTGGTATCGTATTGTTTTGAATGTCAATTTAAAGTTTATAAGTCCTATTGCAAACTTTCAGCAAACTCTATTTACTCCATGAAGTTTAATAAGTAGTATTAAATCAAGAGTAAGAATTCCAATGTTAGTATCTAAAGTATCATGTTTGCCTCCATGATTATTGATATTCAAAAGTTGTTTTAATATCAAGATTATATTGGAGCTGGAAATTGTTTCAGAAACCATCATGTGTGAAAGATATTGTGATATCTGAAACAATGTGTTTGGTTGCATTATGATAGAGTATAATTTATCAAAATACATGTTCTCATATTGTATGAGAATTTGTGAAGGATGGAGATATTAGGCATCCGAATCTACCAAAAAGGTTTTGGGAACTGATATTATACTCGTGATTCTTCCTTATAAGCTATAGTAGCTTGATCATGAAAGTTGTCATGAGAAGGATGAATAGAAGATGTAAGTAAAATGTTTACTACACTAATAGATTACTAAAGAATGGATTTTTGAAAGAACACCAAACATTTGATGATGGTGATCCACTTCAAAGTGCAAGTCCAAAGGTATTAGTATTTGACTATATACGCTTTGTACCATGTGTCATGTTGATGACACCACTATTGATGTTGATAGATTCTTTTAAAAGAAAAGGAATTGCTGAAAGAGAATCTATAAAATATTTGGCAGAAAATAAAAGGTTGGAGATGTCCAACTTAGGTATATAGAAGATATACATGTTATGGCTATATTCCTTGCTTGTTAAACAATGTGGTTCTAAGGTATTGGATACCGGTATTGGATACCAAATTGGTTGGTATGAAGTGTCATACAGGACAACGCAATTCATGAACTACAATGGCCTAAGTAACTACCAAGAGAATGAGTGATGATGTTCATCGAAAACAAATGAAGTGTTATTGTGTTTTTCGTTGTCATCAAACCAAGCCTTCAAGATTTGTTTAAATAATTGTTATTTTGTTCCGATATCATGAGAACAATGGATGTTCAAATAATTACCGTATTCCATAAAGGATGGATGAACTTTTACAAGTCTAGTTGGAGAAATCACATCCATAAACACTATTGCTAAAATGTCACAAGACAAATGATTGAAAGATCACTTTGAAGTGACATCGCTGTTTAAATTATATTTGAAAGAAAACATGAAGAAACTCCATGTTGATGGATTTTTGGAGTCTTTGATTTTGATCAATTGACGCATGTGAAACTTTCCTCGAGATAATTGAAACTCCGTCCATAGGCCACACAGGAACGGATGACTAGCTTATTGGAAATTGTGCATGCTGATGTGCATAGTGATGGGTTCGTAGCATGGAAAACAAAAAATTTCTACCGCAAGAACGAACAAAACCCAGATCTAATCTAGATAAAAGCCAAGATCTAATCTATTAGACATGTGCAACGAGATAGATCTGTACTAACCCTCGTAGATCCGAAAGCGTTACGAGATTGGATCTCGGGGTTGATGTAGTCGATCACTTGCCGATCTCAAGATCGTTTGGACGATCCTTCCGGCGCCGCGTTCCGGCAGCGCTTCCGCAGTCGGTCACACGTGCGGAGTCGAAGCAGACCTTCCTCTCCCCGTTCCAGCGAGCAGCGGAGGTAGTAGATCTTCTCCACGGAATCCCAGCAGCACGACGGTGTGGTGGTGGTGGTGGAGTAGAGAATTCTGCAGGGCTTCGCCTAAGCCTGAGCAGAGGGAAGGAGGAGGAGAGAGGCGGCGGCAGGGTTTGGAGTGGAGGGAGCAAGGGGGTGGCGCCCCCACCCCTCTATTTAAAGGAGGGAGGCGCCATGGGAGGGGGAGTCCTAGTAGGACTCCCCTCCCTTCCTTGGCCGGCGGATTGGGAGGGGGGAGGAGTCCTCCTCCCCCACGACTCCTTGTCTTGCCCCACAAGGATTCCTTGATCCTTTCTTGGTTTTCAAGTAAACTCCAAGAAACCTTCTAGAACCTTCCGAAACATTCCGAAACCTTCTAGAATCCCCATACAAATACTCCGGAACATTTCCTAATTTAGAAAATGATCCCCAATATATGAATCTTATTTTCCGGACAATTTCGGATCTCCTCGTGATGTCCCGGATCCAATCCGAGACTCCGAACAACATTCAGTTTCCAACGCACATTCCATATCTACTTAAAACAACTTCGAACCTTAAGTGTGTCACCCTACGGTTCATGAATATGCAGACATGATGGAGACACCTCTCCGATCAATAACCATCAGCGGGATCTGGAGATCCATAACGGCTCCTACATACTCAATGATGACTTCGTGATCGATAGAACCATTAACATACGAAACCAATTCCCTTTGTCATGCGATATTCTACTTATCCGAGGTTTGATCGTCGGTATCTCCATAGCTAGTTCTACCTCGTTACTGATAAGTACTCTTTACTTGTTCCATGTTATGTCATCCCTTGTGACCTAGTCACATGCTTGCAAGCTAACTAGATGACATTCCACTAAGAGGGCCCAGAGCATATCTATCCGTCATATGGATGGACAAATCCCAATCTTGGTCCATGCGCTTCAACACATACTTTCAGAATACCCAATGACACCTTTATAACCACCCAGTTACGAAGCGGTGTTTGATGTCATCAAAGTACCCATCCGGTGATGGTGATTAACATAACCTCATAGTCAAAGGATTAGGTTACTATGCATTTGAAACCTTATAGCAATACGAACTTAATGACTTGATCTTATGCTACGCTTACTATGGGTGTGTGTCCATCACATCATTCTCCTAATGATATAACCTTGTTATTAATGACATCCAATGTCCATGATCAGGAAACCATGATCATCAATTAATCAACAAGCTAGTTCCACAAGAGGCTTACTAGGGACTCTTTTATGTTTACAAAACACACATGTATTAGTGTTTCCTTATAATACAATTATAGCATGGGATGTAAACATTCATCATAAACACAAAGATATAATAATAACAACTTTTATTATTGCCTCTTGGGCATATCTCCAACACATAGTCCATTATGTGTAGCCATAAGCGATGGATCTTTTTGCTTCATAAGATTTCTCTGAAAATTTGAGTGAATATATCTGTATATTTACTTAATAAGGAAGAAGTATGAAACATTTGAAAATTGTTCAAAGACTTTCAAGATGAAGTGGAAAATCATTGTAACAAGAAAATGAAGAGTTTATGGTTCGATCATAAAGGAAGATATTTGAGTTACATATTTAGCAAAAACACCTAAGACTTGAGGAATTGTTCCATGATTTGTGTTTCCCGATAAACCATAGGAGTATGGCATATTCGAGAGATAAAATCAAACCATGTTTGACATGGTAAGATCAAGGGTGTCATTTATAAAACTGCCATTATGTTTTAAGGATTGAAGCTTTAGAGACTACCGCTTTTACACTAAAAAGAGCACCATCGTGATCCATTGAAATGACACCATATGAGTTATGGTTTGGGATAAAACCTGAATTGTCTTTTCTTAAATTTTGGTATGCTATGCATAAGTAAAATGTTTACAACCAAAGTCGGATAAGCACGTCTTTGTAGGTTATCCCAAAGTATTTGTTGGGAATTTCTCCATAACACCGAGGACAAGAGAGTTTGTTACTTGGAACATCAAGTTTCTTGAGAAGGAATTTTTCGTGAAAAGTTAAGTGGGAGGACAATAGAACTTTGATAAGGTTGTTGAACCTTAGCTATATGTGCTAAGTAGCACAGCGCCGGAAAGTATCCCGGTGGCAGCCACAATGCTCATGGCTCCCGTTATTACAAAGGTTGTGATCTCGGAGATTAGAGTTCCTATTGAACCGTGTGGGTCGGTCAGAATCAAATAGTGTGATTTGATAAGCAAGTCGTTATTGTTTTGACAATGATGAACCGACCACATGCAAAGAAGCGATGATGGGCCCTAACTCCATAAAATGACTAGAAGTCATAGAATCCGTGATCGTATCCATACACGAGAAATCAAGTTTCTGAACTTGGAAGACCCTCCGGAAAGGCGTGAAGCCTATCGGTCATGTTTGGATCTATAAAGAAATAAGACATGGATGTTTAACATCTATGAAATAGTCGACATGTCGGAAAGAAGTTTACGACTATGTTCAAGGAGTTGACTATGACAAGATTTGATCTTTCATAGCGATATATAGTCTTGACGGATTAATGTAGCAACCACTACATATAATTTGGTATATGGTAGTTGAATAAACAAAACAAGGTTCTTCTAATAGAACTGTAACCTAGGATGTGTACATGACATGGTCCGAAGGGTTTTGTTAATTCAAAGGGTGCTAAAAGGGCATGTAAACTTCAATAGTTGAAGTAAGCATAGCGGAGTTGGAATCTTCACCATGATGAAACTGTTAAAAGAGTTTAAATTCATCGGAGATGATGAAGATACTTGCATTTGCAAGAAATTAAGTGGGAGCGCTGAGACATATTTCTAATACATTATGTAGAGGACATATTGTTGATTGGAAATGATGTATCTTGAATTGACACAAGTTAAGGATTTCATTAAAATAAGATTTCAATGAAAGACTTGGGCAAACCCGGAATATTAGGCATCAATATCTATATGGATAGATTAAGGCGCTAATATGGTTGTGCCAGACATACATATATGAGATATTGAAAGGGTTCAATATGGAAACAACAAGAAAGGTTCTTGCGGCATGGAAAGGATTGTATCAAAATTCAAGTGTTTCAACACTTGGTGAGTAAAATCACATGAAGATTTTGATCGATTATACCATGATATGTATATATCCAGAATGTCCTATGCTCTAAATGTTATGATCATATACCAGAATGATTCATATGATGATCATTGGACAATAGTAAAGATATTCTTATGAGCTTTGGAAGAACTAAGAATATATAATGTATAAGTGACAAATAGTTAAAGGTAGTTCATTGTAAAGTGTTACATTGATACTAATTTTGTCACAAGATACAAATTAAATTTATCTCAATTTAGAATATGGGTGGCACAATCTAATGGAAAGGATGTTCCATGATGGATTTGGATGAGTTCCAAAGTTGAGATATTGTGACGGATACTACAACAAAAGGCTAAGTATATAACTGCTATAGTAGCAGCAAAGGAAGGCATTTGTGTTAAGTAGTTTGTTATCAAACTAGGTGTGGTTCAAAGTGGGCTAATACTATGAAGATATATTGTGTGACAATAATATCAACATATTTTAAACCCGAACGAACCGAAGGTCTCACCAAAGGACCAAATTTATACAATGCCATCTCATTTGAGAATGAGTGATGTGTAGAGACGCAAAGACATGCAAATACACACGGACCTGAAACTGTCAGATCTAGAGATTATGTTAACCACTAGCAATCGCGTATATGCAACACCAGAAAGCCATAGGTGTTCAATACGCAAAGTTTTTCAAACTAGATTATTGACTCTAGTGCAAGTGGGAGACCGAAGGGAATATGCCCGAGAGGCAATAATAAAGTGGTTATTATCTTATTCCTTGTTTATGATAAATGTTTATTTTGCATGCTATAAGTGTATTGATAGGAAACGTCAATATATGTGTGTTTAATAAACAAATAAAAGGTTCCTAGTCATGCCTCTCTTATAGACTAGCTTGTTGATTAACAAGATGATCAAGGTTTCCTAATCATGGACATTGGATGTTGTTAATAACGAGGTCACAACATTGGTGGAATGATGTGATGAACATTCATCCGAAGTATAGCATTACGATCAGAGTCATTATGTTTATATTGCTATAACATCATACGAAGTAATCTTAGTCCTTAGACCATGAGATCATGTTAATTGCTAACACCGGAAGAGTATCTTGATAACATCAAACGTAACACCGTAACAGGGTGACTATAAAGGTGGGTTTAGTGCTATGAAGGTGTTATGTTGAGGCTCATGGATCAAGAGTGGGATTTGTCCATCCCGATGACGGATAGATATACTTTGGGCCCTCTCGGTGATATCACATTGAAATAGCTTGCAAGCAAGTGATGTGATCACTAGAATGTTATATCACGGGAACGAGAAAAGAGTGCATGTCGGTAACGAGATCAAACTAGGTATGGAGATACCGATGATCGAATCTCGGACATGTAATATATTGTGAGACAAAGGGATTTAGTTACAAGCGTTAAAGGTTCTCATCATCACAGAAGTCATCGTTGAATGTGTAGGAGTCAGTACGGATCTCCAGGTCCCGCTGCTGATTATTGATCGGAGAGGGGTCTCGATCATGTCTGCATTATTCGTGAACCGTAGGGTGACACACTTAAGGGATACCGACACCATTTGGAGCAAATATGTTTCAGATAAAGATTTAAGAAAGCGCTGGAATTATTTCAATAGACACCAAAACTGTTTCGGGTGAAATTGCTGAAATTGGTTCTGCATGTAATATTGAAATGTTGCAAGGGGTTTTATGTGAATGTTTGTTAATTAAAGTAATTAACAAAATTCTGAATAAAATTAATAAAAGAGTTTTATTAAATGAGAGAGCATTAAATTTGGAGAAATTTAATGCATTTAAAGTGGAGACTTTAAAAGAGAATGTGAAGGGGCAAATTTATGTGGAGGGAGTTACCACCACATGAATGGAGGAGGTGAAGGGTCACCTCCTCCATGCGCCGGCCATGAAGGAGGGGCACCCCCCCTCCTCCTATAAAAGGCAACCCTCTCCTCACTTCTCATACACACCTCCTTGTGAAGGATCTCTCTCCCCCTCTAGTATTATTTCCCCATGGTCTCGGATTAGCGAGATACATGTTCCCGGTGGCTTTATCTAGAAAGGAGTTGCTGCTTCCGCTGCTTTGCTGGAGCGAGGGACGGAGGTTGTCGGGGTACCAGACGTGTGTGCGATCACGGATGCACCGCTGCTTTGCGGTGCTAGACTTGGTGGTGCTGGAGCTGGATCTGATGGACGTGCTGGAGCCGGACCTGCTGGACTTCATCACGATCTTGAGATCGGCAAGTGTACGACTACATCAACCACGAGTTCCTACTCGTTAACAAAGCTTGTTGTCTACAAGGGTAAGTTCTCGTTTCCACCCGTTGCTTTGTACCTAGTAGATAGATCTTGGCGGGTAGTTCACACCATAGGAAAATTTTTGTTTTCTATGCTGCGGACCCAACATATAAAACAAGACATGCAGAAAAAATAATGCAATTTATAAAGGAGATACAAACAGGTAATAAAAGGAGTAGGAAAAGTATCGGAATTCGGGAATGGTGTCTTGCCTGTGATCAGCAATAAGTCCCTGGACTTCTTTAGATAGCCAAGAATACCCAATCAATAATAATAAGAAGTCCCTTCCTTCTTATCGTCAAACACTCACACTATCGCCGTCATCGAGTACACATGCAAGCAGACAATACCACAATCAATACAAGGCATACAAGCATCAACCATACAGCAAACAAACATAAGGAATCCTACTAAACTGAGTAGGTTTTTGGAGGAGTGGGATAATGGTATTGGAATTACTAGATTGCCACTGAGGTGTTTTTCTCTTGGAGGATAGATGTTTAGGGTATAAATACTTTGGACTTGGAGGGGTTCTGAGGTAAGTAGGCTATCAATGGGAAGCAGTGATATCCTCAGATAGGTCTTGACAAAACAAGACCAACACAAGTGGTTTCACTTGATTATCAAATACTTAGATTTAGATATGCTTTTTATAGTGGTAATAATTCTAGTTTGAGGAAATAATTCACCAGGATTTATCTGGAGGCCCAAAAATTATTTACTTCGATGGTTTGGTAGTGTTTTATGTACTAAATCTCATGGAGTTGGAATCAATTCAAAAGAATTACCAGAATGCCCTCAGGAAATTCCCAAAGGCAGTTTTGTAAACTTTTTCGCTTTTTCACCAGATTAATTCTATGGAAGCTATTGAGTTGAGTCCAAGGTAAGGTGATAGGCATGGGGAGTACCTTTCTGTAGAAATTGGATTCACCCTTTTTGGAGTTGCCAAACTCCTCGAGTGATTTATTTAGTGAAAATACCACTTACAGGAGTATTTAATTCACTAAAATTCAACCAGAGCTCAATAAATTCTGTGTTGCTAGGGTTTTCTAGATATTGATATCATGACTTACTGGGAGGTGTAATCAGGTCATTACCACATTTGGTTTGACCTACAGAATTTATCCAAGGCAGATAAAGGCTGATTTTGTCATTTTTGCCAGAGACACACTACTATTCACCTTGGCATAAGACCTGTGCTAGCTGAGAGGTATAACTAATACCTTCCAGTAGAGCTTTGGTTCATCTCAAATGGAGGTGTAAAACTCTTTGAGGAATTTATTTAGTGTAGAGGATATATTTCAGAATATTAAATGCCAGATTATAATAGAAATTATTTTTGGCAAGGTTCAGGTTCTGCATGTTGTACAAAACACACAGGAACATGATAAAAATTATCTCTGGTCAAAAGGAGTTGGTTTCCATTTTTAAAATGATTTAAACTAGGGATCAATTTTTGGATCTGGACAGAAATGAATAAAAGAAAAAGATTCGCGGGATGGAATCTGGGGCTACTGGGCCGGCCGGGAGGGAATCGGCCCACGGTGTGCGGGGCCCGGTGGTCAGTGGGAGTGGGAGGTCCAGGGGTATCAGCCAGATCTGGCCGTTGGTTTAAGTCACGATGGACGGCTCGCGTTCGTCGTCATCCTCACGACGGCGCCGACGAGCGGAAACCCTAGGGGACGGCGGAGCTTGGCCGCGAGGCTCACCTGGGGCTCGAGGGAGGTCGGGGAGGGTGCAGGGCGATGCGGTCGACGACGCTGAGCAGATCGAGGGGCGGCATGGCGGGGTTGGCCTCCGGGAAGCAGCTCGCGCGACAGTGGCCGAGGATGACCTCGTCGGAGCTCACCGGTGAGGACGGAGGAGTGGTTCCTAGGCAAGAATAAAGGCACTGTTAGATGGAGAAGGAGGAGAGGGTCACCGTGAGGTGACATGCAGGAGGAGAGTAGCAGAGATGAGAGATCCTAGCTCGATTTTTGAAAGAGGCCGAGAGCTCCTCTTCTTCTTCTCCTGGACAGCATAGGGCAGAGGAGAGGGAGTGGATCCGGGGGAGAGTGAGTGGAGGGGAGAGGGGGCAAATGCGGGGCAGGGGAGTGCTGGGGTGGCATGCTGGCCTTTATACCAAGGAGGGGGAGTAGATGGAGTAAATATCCCATTTAGACATGGTGGAGAGGGGATGCTGGCCAGGGATTGGTCCAGGGGACGGTGGGGAGGGGTAGGAATGGGTTTTGGTCGTGCTGGATCAGATAGGGAGGGGGTGGCAGCTGTGCTAATTAAGAGGGGTAAATCTTTGTAAGATCTTGTTGTCGCTCTTTCTCTTTCTACTAGTACAAGGGTAAAATGGGCAAAGATGGGGTGGAGCTACAGTGGTGTCGACCTGGGGTGTGTCCTAGTGTTAAGGGGAAGCATTGAGCAAGTTTTGATGAGATTTGGAAGTGGTTTGAGTAATGGTTTGCCTAAAGGGCCACTTTGATCAAAATAGGTGGTTATGAAGGAAATACAAAAACTTGCATTGGACCAGGGAGGAAATGGTACTGGTAGATAGATGAGGTCAAGGTAGACTCCTAGGATTTAATTGAGATTTTTCAGAGGAGTTTTAGTCCACTTAAATCCAATTATTCAAAAGGGGCAGAAGTAGTTTATAGAAGTTCATTTGATGTTTTTACATTAAACAAAGTTAGTTTTTGATGTGAGAGAGTCCTAGATGTGAATACACACTTAGGGGAATTTTCCCAAGATTTATTGGGGATTAAAAGTATTTAAAACAATTATTATTCCAATTCAGCCATTTTAGAAAATGGGCAAAAGAAATAATAAAGCTTATTTTTGAGATAGAAAGATAGGGTATGATATGTGGAACTCACATGAGCCAAAAGTTGGGGAAGTGTTTTGGCAAAAACCAAACTTTCCTTTATGGAAGAAGGTTTGGAGATTTAGACTATTAAGGGAAATAAATAGTTTTGGGGCCATAATAATTATGGATAATATTGGAGAAATCTAGATGATCAAAGTAGAGGATGTAGACAAGGTGTAGCAAGCAATTGCAACCTTGTGGAATGGAATTCCAACTTGAGTTAGATGGAGAAACAAGGTATTAAGGATCTAGGGTGATGTTATTTCTATACCACCTAAACCTTGTTGGATCTTGGAGCTCAGAGTTCACCTTGGTGCCAGGGCTAGATGGATAGGTATACCAAGTCATATAGAAGATCACGACAGAAGGAGTTTTAATTAATTGCATTTGACGTGATCGAGAAGTGGTGGCAAACTTTGTTGAAATTAAGGCTGCCATACCAAAAGTGTCATGATGCCTTATAAACCATGTGGGTTTAATAAGCTCAAGGATCCACTTGGAACAAGTGAAGTAGTTTTTGATAGACTTATATGAGTAGAACACAACCATGCATAAGGTTGGTCCATAGAGGTTTGGATGGGGGTGTGAGCTTCTAGCAAAGTTGGCATGATGACTAGATTTCCAGGAAATGTTATTTTCTTGCCTGCAAAACCATCAAGAACAAGTAGGTTGGAGGATGATATAACCAAGGTCAAATGTGGGCCTTGGTAGTCCTTGGGATTGTTAACAAGATGGTTCAGGTGCATTTCCAAAAATGCACAAGGTTTGAGAAAGAGGGGCATTCAAAGAGGTGATGTTGAAACAGATTCCAGACTTAGTCAAATTTGGCAGTTTTGAGGATTTTGACTAGAATATGAGAGGGAATGGTTTTTGGAGGTGTTGCAAGGTATCAGAGCATCAACAAGTGGATGATGCCGAAGAGTAGATTGACTAGAAGGGATCCATGCTTGATAATGGTCTTTATTGACTTGGAGACTTCTGGATTGGATCACTGTAGAATTGATCTAGTTAAGGATCATAGATGATCACCTAGTATCTAGTGATTTGATCTGGCTTTGTTATCTTGCCTAAGATGTGGTGATTTGGAAACATCTTGATCCTAGTGATGATCTCCTAGAGTGGCTCATACTACTTCCTAAACAAACAAGTCAATCAGCAGATCAAGGCAACTCATCAGACAGCAGATCAAGGCAACTCATCTTACAACTAAGCAAAACCACTACTGGGGTTACCATCAAGCCTAACTTGAGGTAAGGTTGGGGCAATTTGAAGAGGTTGGGGTTTGAATAAGATGAGGGTCCTTGGTATCTCTACCAAGAGTAGAATTTAAAAGCTTTGAAAAGAGGTTTTGGGGAGAACTAGGAATAAGGTTAGTTGAGGGTTCTGTCTTGAAAACAGAAGGAGATTATAGTATATATCTGACGAGGAGTTAACTCGTCAATGCCCATTGTTGTGGACTTGGGTTTTGGAGAAGGAGGGAGCGCTGGAGACATCTATCGGCTAGCAAACAAGCACACAGGGGACAAAGGATTTACCCAGGTTCAGGCCTCGTAGAGGTCCCTACTCCTGCTTGTCTGCTCGTGGAATTATCGAGGGAGTCGAAAGTTACAATGATGTGCAGACGAAATCTGGCGGGGGTTGTGGAAACTAGGGTTGCGTGTGTCCTCCTCGCCGCCCCTCCTAGCCTTTATATAGATAGGCTAGGTCTCAGGTAACAGGTCAAGTCGGTTACAAGTTAGGGTTTTCCCCTTCAAACTTTCTATCTTTAACTTCTTCTTGTCCTTCAAGCAATCGAGAGTCCATAGGTTACTCGAGTCCCTCCATCCGGGCCTTGTCGACACCGTGGGCCTGTATGTATTTGGACCGTATATACCAAGCTCGAGTACCTATAGGGTATACCCATGTCAGTAGCCCCCGAGTGTCTAGTGGAATCGCAGATTCGACTAGGGACTTTTTGAAGCCTTCGAGTGCCTAAATGAGTACATTTCGATTGCCTTTATTTGTGTCATAGGGATTGTTGATATACGTGCCTGATATAACCGAAGTATCGGTATCAGTTAACCACCTTAGGGTGAAACAACGCAATCTACTCAAATTCGAGTCCCCGGACTCGAATCTGGAAAAGTGCTGGTGTAATTCGACTCAGGCCGCGGAGATCTTATAGGAGTCGAATTCCAGTTATATGGGTGTGAGCACTTGACGCGTCCGTCAAGGCATGTTCATCGTGCCTGTAGGTACGGATATGTTTCTGGTAGTGCGCAGTTAAATGGGTTGCCAGGCCTTATTCAGGTCTTACCTTCACGCCGTAGGCGCGGCATCCGAATTTTATCATCACGGAGACGATTCAGGTAACCTAGGAGACGCGGTCTCCTTGGAGGGGAAAATTTATGAGGCGGTGTCGCCATGAGTTTCGGGTGTGGATGTTATCAACACACAGTTTTTTGTATAAATAATCATAGGGTGCGCGATCAGCGCTCCCTATGGGAGTAGCCCCCGAGTGTCTGGTTGAGTCGAAGACTCAGGCAGGGACTAAAGAACTTTTGCGACTGCTGTCGACTTTCATTTGCTTGTTTCAATCGACGACTCGGGCAGGTGCTAAAACACTTTTGCGACTGTTGTCGTCTTTTGCCTGCTTGTTTCAGTCAATGACTCGGGCAGGTGCCAAAGAACTTTCACGACTGCTGTCGTCTTTTGCCCACTTGTTTCCGGCGCCCCCTATGGGAGTAACACATGTCCATAATCGAACTGTGTTTCGAGTGATTGGATTTGCTTTTGTGATTGTCCATATTCCTGCAACAAGAAAAAGGAAAGTCATAGGGTGTGCGGCCAGCGCTCCCTATGGGAGTAGCCCCCGAGTGCTTGGTGGAGTCGAAGACTCCAGCAAGGACTAAAAATAGTCGAAGTTTTGCACTGCGTAGCCTTGGTGACGTCAGTGCTGACGCTTGTATGACCTTGGTTGCTCGCGTGAGCGAGTTTGACGGGACGTGACGAGCGATGGGTTCCACTTTCTGACTTTGATTTGACTGGGCGTGCGTAATCTTATTTTTAACTGTGCCTCCTCGATTTCCGTGCGTAATGGTAGAAGTGGGGGGGCGGCTCGCGCTTCCTCTTCTCCACGTGTCCTACGTGATGCGTGCCACGCGTCCAATAGGGTTTTTGTCAGCCGTTGGATTGCATCTTCCAGGGGTTAAGTAGCGATGCCACGGCGGTAATTTCCCATCTGTGTGCTTTCTTCCTTGCTGCCATCGCCATTGCCCTTTGCTTTCCTGCTTTCCTCTGCGCCCATCTTCTCCACGACGCTGGACCAGCTCCGTTCATTCCCAAGCTATTTTCTTCGCTCTCATCGCCGCCGCGCAATGGGGAAGAAGGGAAGTGCTGCCGCTGATTCCGCGGCCACCCTCGCTGCAGGGAAGAGGAAGGGTGGCTCCGCTGCTGCGGCCACTAGTGCCGCCGCTGCCGGGAAGAAGAAGGTCGCGGGCACCCGCGTGACCAATGGCGCATGGTGTCCCTCTATTATCAAGGCGTCGGATCTCCATCTTCTTCGCCAAGACGGAGTGATATCTGCATTAGTCGCCGATTCGCGCGTCCCCGGCGGTGAGACCATTCATGTGCCTCCCGCTGGTTATTGAGTGATGTTTCTTGCCTTCATCATTCGTGGTCTTTCCTTGCCTCTTCACCCTTTTCTTCGGGGTCTTCTGTGTTTCTATGGGCTCCAGCTCCATCAGTTGTCCCCAAATTCTCTTCTCCACATCACTTATTTCATCACTCTCTGCGAGTGCTGGCTCGGAATCGAGCCGCACTTTGGTCTTTTTAAACGCATCTTTAAATTGAAGCGTCAGTCCGCATCTGGCTCTTTAGTTTATGACGTAGGTGGTTGCGGAATCCATGTTGATCCATCCGCCGCCTATTTTGATATCAAGCTCACCAAGTCTGTCCAGGGATGGAGGGACAGATGGTTCTATGTGCGTGATCATAAGGCCAAGGACGAGCACTTTGGACTCGCTCCCTTCGATCCTGCGACTCCCTGCAAGAATATGCGTTCTTGGAAGAACGTGATCATGCCTTCCGAACTTGCGGAAACAGACGTGTTATATCAGCGCGTCTGCGACCTCGAGAGTCGTATAGGCGTAGAAGAGGGAGGTTGCGCCCTTGTCAGGACTTGGCTGCGTCGTCGCGCCCAGCCTCTCCAGGCCAGGGTCCATCCCATGTTCCAATGGGGTGGCGCTGATGATCCCACTCGCGTGTCTGCCGATGGCATGTCCGCGAGTGAGGTAGATAAGAGGGTGCGATTGGTCACGAAGTATACCCTCAAGGATGTGCTTCCGAACGAGCCAATCGTTCCTCCTTTCGATGCTTCGAATCCTCCTCCTGAGATATGGTTGTGCTACATAGTAGCGTATTCTCTCGATTGCGTCTTATGTTGCTTATCTGTTTTACTTTTAGTATGCAGGAGTGGGCGGTGTCGCCTTGCATGCCTCCCCTCCCTGAGGGGATTATTCCTTGTGAAGCTTTGGAAGAGGATCAGTCTGAGTCGACTGTCCCTTCCGATGTGGAAGAGGAAAACCCCGAGTCCGAGAGTCCGGATACTCGCAAGCGTTCGCGTAGCAAGGATTCCAACGCGTCGACTCCTTCCACTCTAGGAGGCGTGGCTGTTGGCGTGGAGTCGCCAATTCCCGCCGTTCATGTGAGGGCTGTGGCACTGTCTTCTCGCAAGAAGATGCGATTACCCAAGGTGTCTTCGTCGGAGTCGACGGAGGCCACATTTGATCTTGACAGATTTGACTGGTAAGTTTGCTAGTGCATTCGTTCTTCGCTTGTTTTCTTCTTGTTGGCTTTTCCCTGGATTTTGCCCTTTCTGATTGCGGATTTTACCTTGTAGTCAAGAGGAGTCGTCATCGTCTAGCGACGTCGAATTTTTGAAAGAATCAGGAGTCGCGACCTCAAAGGCCAAGATAGAGGTTGGGTGTGCTCCTTCTCCTCCGGTGGTGGCCCACTCCGGGCACAACTCTTCGAGCTCTCCTCACGTAGGGGAGCATCGAGTAGTAGCTCGGATGATGGTTCAACAATCTTCTTCGGAGTCGCTGGAGGACCATGTAAGTATATCTTTCTCTCTCTTTTTTTTAATTTGGCAGTCAACGCCCTTTGTTGCCCTCTGCTGACTCCTTGTTTTGTGCGACAGCTCCTTGTAAAGGAAGCCGCACAGGTGGCAGAGCAAGTGATGGAAATGGGTCGCCAACATGCGATGCTGGAGACGCGCCACCGCGTGGTTGTGAGTGAGTGTTCTATACTTATTCTTTTTCGTCTTCTCTGTATTTTGGTATAATCGACTGACGGCCAAATTGTTGACTGCCATGTAGCTGAGCATAATGCTTTACTGCGTGATGTCGCCACGTTGGAGAAGACGCTGGCCGCAGCAGTGAAGGGGCGCGACGAGGCAATCGCGGCTCGTGATGAGGCCCAAAAGCGCGAAGAGGATCTGCGTGCCTCCTTTGCGGCCAGGGAGAAGTTTTTCGAAGAGCAACTTTTCTCAGTCGCCAAGGCCCTCTCAGGTACCTTTACTTGGTAGATATTTGTATTGATGTTCTTCTCTTCCTCTGTAGTGCCGGTGGCATTAGGAGTTTGATCCGTGTACGTATTTTGTTGTAGATGCTGGCGCTTTGAGTTTTGATCCACAAGCCCTTGGTCGCGACGATGTTTTGGCGAGTGCGGTATCTGCGGTCAAAGACCGTAGCGCCGCTGTCCAAAATACGTTGTCCAAAGCCAAGGCCACCCTAAGTCGCCTCCGGGAGGAGCTAATGCCGAAGGCGGAGCTGATTGACAATGTGGAGGAGCTGGTGGAGTCGCTCGCTGGGGGTGTGCCTGCCACGTACAAAACTCCCCCCCGCGCAGCTGGCGCGACCATGTCGCTTGCCATGGTGCAAGCCCACGGAGTCGAAGTGGATCCCTCTGCGGTGTCAAAGACGATGCCTGTTGGCGTGGATGGTCAGCAGGTAGTATTCGCTCCTTTTGCGACTGCCTGTGCCAAATATGGCCATTCCTTGATAAACACTGTTGCCAAGTATTCGGAGGAGCTCAATCGCGCGAAGAATGCGGCGAAAACTTCGGCCTCGGGGGCCGGCGGAAAGTCAGTGGCATCTGATACTACCACGGACTTGATGAAGCCCCCAAGGTCGTCGAAGTCGAAGAAGCCAGCTGCTCCGTAGTTAGTTCCTTGTAATAGCTGGTGAACTTGCTCTTTTGATTGGAGAACATGCCTGTTGGCGAATGTGTTTGTAGATACTTTTATTGGTCCTGAATGCACCTGTTACTTTTGACTGTTGAGTTGGTCGCCTTATTTTGCTTCTGGCTTGATTTTTGGTAGGGCATCAAGTGGTCTTGTGGGGGGAACCCCGGACTCGCCATCTCTTGAGGATACAGTGGCACCATCCTGCTCCAGGGTACAGGAGCTTTCCTTGCTTTCGCGACTTCGTGATCGCGTTAAGCAACTGGAGCGTGAGTTGCCCGTGATCCGCGGTAGCGCGGACGTGTGGAAGTCAAAGGCTGAAAAAGCTGCCGCTCGCGAGCAATATCTGCTTGGCGAGGTGACACAACTGGGCGACCAGTTTAAGTGTTAGTTTGCTCATCCTCGTCTTTTCCTTGGTAGTTAATCGCAATGGTACGTTGTACTCGTGCTGTTGATGCTGCTTCATGTAGTTGTTAGCGCGCGCCGTCCGCAGGAGGAGAGGGATAGGATTGCCATCCGCCTTCATGATCTCACCCAAGAGCAACTTCAGGAGAGTGGATACTTCTGGGTAGATCATGATCGTGCGACTGCGTTAGCGACCCTGCAGGATCGCGCCTCGCGAGTCATGCTCTTTCTGAAGAAGTCGCAGTCATGCCTAAAGAACATCTACCGAGCGATGTTCCCGCTGGATGATGCTCCATCAAGCCTGCTGGCCCTTCTGACGAAATTTCAAGATATGTCCACGGTTCGCGAGTGCGTGAGGCAGCAGCTGGTGGCTGGTGCCAAGGCTGCGCTCTCGGTGGTGCGTTTGCACAGGCCTGACGTGGATGTCGCTGCCATTGCATCTGGGCCACCGGTGCCACCCGCAGGATCTTCCTGGAACATGGTGCCGCATTATCAAGCGGTGGATCGTCCAGCCGAGGAAATTGTCGACTTCTTCGAGGAACAGACTAATGTTCTTCTGTTGCAAGGGTAGCCAAATATGTATCCTGGATATAAATGTGCTGGTGTTGTAAAGCTCATATATATTTTGTAGATAATTTACTGTTGAATGTATACAAATAGCTTTATAAGCATAGGGTACGTTGCACTTGTGCGAGTCCTTTTCGTTAGCCTGGTCATCTTTGTGTCTTTCCCCTGTCAACCTGTCAGCTGCATGGTAGCTGGGTTGTGTTTGTGTTAAGGGGTTCGATTGATGTGCCAGCTACTCAGGATGTCGAGTTATTGTTCGAAGAACGTATGTATATAGGTGGCGTAGCCCCCGAGTGTGAAAATTGACAAAATAAAAGAGAACACGGAGTTTTGGGGCACTTAGCTTTTATTTATTCGGAGGACGGTACGTAGTATAATGTGCGGCTAAGTAGCCTTGGCTGAATAGCCTTATTTGCGATGCAAAAGTAAAGAAGAAACGACTAAGGGTAGAAGCGTCGCAGTTGTGCGATGTTCCAAGGGTTGGAGTATGCGACTCCTGTCTCTAAATCTTGAAGGCAATAGGCGTCGCCTGGGATTACTTCTGTAATCACGTATGGTCCTTCCCAGGGGGACTCGAGCTTGAGATGCCCCTGCTGCTTCAGTCGCAGGACCAGGTCACCTTCGACGAAGGATCTTGGGCAAAGCCTTCTGCTATGGTAGTTGACAGGTTCTGCTGGTAGATCGTAGATCTTTCTGCGGAGATTTCTCTTGCTTCGTCAAGGAGGTCGACGGAGTCTTCGAGTGCGAGGGATGACTCCTTCTCGCTGTAGGCGATTACGTGTGGCGCTCTGTACCGTACTTCGGCGGGTAATACTGCCTCTGCTCCGTGTACCATAAAGAATGGTGTGTAGCTGGTGGCGCTGTTTGGAGTTGTACGCAGGCTCTAGAGTACAGATTGCAGTTCGTTTGGCCAGCAGCCCGCGGCTTGTTCGAGTGGCTGGAGAAGTCGCTTTTTGATGCCGCTGCAGACGAGCCCGTTTGTCTTTTCTACCTAACCGTTGGTCTGCGGGTGTGCGACTGAGGCATAGCTGATGTTGATCCCCAGGTTCTCGCAGAAATCTTGGAACTTCTTGGATGTAAAGTTCGTTCCGTTGTCGATGATGATGCTGTATGGCACACCGAAGCGATAGACGATGGACTCGAAGAACTTGACTGCGCTGTGCCCTGATTGCTTGGTCACTGGCATGGCCTCGATCCACTTGGTGAATTTGTCGACTGCGACCAAGAGGTAGACATAGCCTCCTTGCGAGGACCTTGAAAGTTTGCCAACCATGTCGAGTCCCCACTAAGCGAAGGGCCAGGCCAATGGAATAGGCCGTAGTTCTGCGCCTGGTGCGTGTGGCTTGTCATCGAATCGCTGACAGGCGTTGCACTTTTGGACTATATCCTTGGCGTCGCGCATGGCCGTGGGCCAGTAAAATCCAGCTCGTAGAGCATTGGCGACGAGGGTGTGGCTGCCAGCGTGGTGCCCGCAGGTCCCTTCATGGATGTCGAGGAGGACTGCTCTTCCATCGGCTAGGGAGACGCATCGCTGTAACACGCCTGTGATGCTGCGTTTATACAGTTCGCCGTTGATAACGGCGAATGCCTTGGAGCGTCGCGCGATGTGTCGTGCATCTGTCGGGTCGTCTGGTAGGCACTTGCTGAGGAGGTACGTAATGTACGGCTGCGTCCAGGATTGTTCGATCATCATGACGCTCATTGGTCCCTCGAGTCCTGTGTCGAGCTCCACGTCATCGATTGTTGTTGGCTCATTGGGTGGCGTAGCCCCCGAGTCCGTTGCTGCGCTTGTTTTCTTCTCTGCGGCCTTCGGCTTGATGGAGCGCTCGCATATGCGCTCGAGAAATACCCCAGGTGGTATGGGTGCGCAGGTGGAGCCTATATTGGCGAGTGCGTCCGCCTCCTCATTGCTTTCGCGACCTATGTGTCGCAATTCGCAACCGTCGAAGTCTCCTTCAAGTGTGTCGTAGAGGTCGCGGTATGCGATCATGTTGTCGTTTAGTGCGTCGCACTCGTGCATTGCTTGGTTGACGACCAGTTTGGAGTCGCCATATATGATTAGCCTCTTTGCACCGCAGGCTTTTGCCATCCTCATCCCGTGTAACAGGGCCTCGTATTCAGCCTCGTTATTTGAGGCTGTGAACTGCATTCGTAGGACGTATTTCAGCTTGTCCCCTTGAGGCGGTGTCAGTATGACACCTGCTCCTGCTCCGTCTTTCCTCTTGGACCCATCGAAGTGCATTGTCCAGAGGTAGGACATGTCTGGCCTGTCCGGGAGTTGGTTTTCCATCCAATGTACGAGGAAGTCCGGGAGAACTTGTGACTTGATTGCGTCGCGCTTTTCCATCCAATAGATAGCTCTATTCCCCAAAGCGCGACTCGCCCTGTGGCGTCAGGGTTATTGAGGATATGTCCCAATGGGGCGTCGTTGACTACCACGATTGGGTGTTCCTAGAAGTAATGGCGCAGTCGCCGGGCAGTCATAAAGACGCCGTACGCCAGATTCTGGTAGTGCGGGTACCGTTGTTTTGTTGGCGTGAGGACCTCGCTGAGGTAGTATATCGGGCGTTGTATGCCATGGACCTTGTTTTCCTTGGCCCGTTCGACGACGAGCACTGTGCTAACCACTTGGTTGGTGGCGGAGATGTACATCAGTAGTGGTTCCCTTTCTCGTGGAGTTACCAATACTGGCGAGGTGGATAGTAGGCGCTTGAGGTCCTCGAATGCTTCTTGCGCTTCGTTGGTCCACTCGAATTTGTCAGCTTTGCGGAGGAGCTGATAGAAGGGCAGCGCCTTTTCTCCCATTCGACTGATAAATCGACTGAGGGCCGCGATTCGCCCGGCTAGTTGCTGAACGCCTCTTATGTTCTTTGGCTTCTCCATGGCCAGTATGGCCTTTATCTTTTTTGGGTTTGCTTCAATCCCTCTCGCGGAGGTGAGATATCCGAGCAGTTTCCCAGAGGGTACGCCGAAGGCGCATTTGTCCGGATTGAGCTTTATCTGGTAGCGATCGAGGTTGGCGAAGGTTTCGCGCAAGTCGTTGATTAGAGAGGCTTCCTCCTTGGTCTTGATTACGATGTCGTCGACATAGACTTGGATGTTGCGACCAAGTTGCTCTTTGAGGCAGGCCTACATGCACCTCTGGTACATGGCTCCTGCATTTTTTAGCCCGAAGGGCATTGTGTTGTAGCAGAACACGCCAAAGGGCGTTGTAAACGCGGTCTTCTCCTGGTCTTCCTCCTTCATTCGAATTTGGTTATAGCCTGAGTAGGCGTCGAGGAAGCAGAGGCGCTCGCATCCAGCGGTGGAGCCAATGATTTGATCGATCCGTGGTAGCGGGAAGTGATCTTTTGGGCAGTGCTTGTTAAGAGAAGTGAAGTCCACACACATCCGCAGGATATCCGTGTCCTTTTTTGGCACCAGCACCGTATTGGCGAGCCAAGTGCTTTCCTTGATCTCGCGTATGAATTTGGCCTCGAGGAGTCTGTTGATCTCCATTCCGACTGCCTGTGCCTGTGGCTCAGACAGTCGCCTGATTGTTTGCTTGACTGGCCTTGCGTTGGGGTTGACGTTGAGTGCGTGCTCGGCGAATTCCCTGGGAACTCCTGGCATGTCCGCAGGACACCAGGCGAAAATTTCCCAGTGCTCACGGAGGAATTCGATGAGCGCGAGTTCCTATGCGGGACTCAAGTTGTTGGCGATGAGGGCCGTTTTAGCGGGATCCGATGGATGGACCTGCACCTTCTTTGTGTGCACAGATGAGTCGAAGGAGAGGTCAGGTGAGCTTGGCCTACTCAAAGGGGGCAGACTGTTGTCTGTCGTTTCCTTCAATCACACGAGTTCCTCCTGCATGCCGAAGGACTGGGAGATTCTATTGAATTCCCTGTCGCAACTGTCAGATCGCTCGAAACTCCCGTTGATCGTGATGACGCCGTTGGGACCTGGCATTTTCATCTGCAGATAGGCGTAGTGGGGTACTGCCATGAACCTAGCGAACGCGACGCGCCCGAGGATGCAGTGGTATTGTGAGGGCCAGTCGACAACTTCAAAGTCGATGCGCTCGCGTCGGAAGTTCTTCGGCGTGCCGAATATGATGTCGAGGTTGATTTTTCCCAGGGGGTATACACCTTTTCCTGGGACAATGCCGTGGAACATTGTGTCCGATGCCTCCAAGCAAGTTAGAGGGATCCTCATTGCTCGCAAGGTACTCGCGAATATAAGGTTGATACCGCTTCCGCCATCCATGAAGACGCGACTCATGTCGAAGCCTCCAATTTGTGCCTCGAGTACGAGGGGGCAATGACCTGGTCGAGGTACTTGAGGCGGGTGGTCGCGCTTGTCGAAGGTAATGCACGATTTGCTACCACTGAGGTACTCAGTGGTGGGTGGTGGCGAGTGCGTGGCCAAATTGACTTGGCGAGTGATGGCCTTCTGCACCCTATTGGAAGGGCGCCCCTTTTGGATCATCATGGTACCCATGGCCCGTGGGTATGGTTCGCCTCCGTGATGCTGGTCCGGTGCAGCTCCGTTCGGGGGTGGCCCAGGTGGTGGTGGTGGTGCGCCATGTGCCACTGCGCCTGGAGCGGTCCCGTAGCCTCTTTCGACTGCATTGCGGCTCATTCAAACCAACCCCTCATGTAGCTTGAGGAATTCGCGGTAGTCCTTGAGGAGGTGACTAGACTTTCTCTTGCCGTCATGCTTGTCGATATAGAAGTGTACCATGCATGGTCCGGACAGTTTATCTTCGATGGAGGTCGCGGGTGCTTCATCGCGAGTGCGGCGTTGCCATACTTGCGTGGTTTTCCCGGAGTCACGATATCCGCCGCTGCGGTATCCGCTGTTGCGGTTATCGTCGCGTCTATCAGCGTAGCCGGCTACGACCATGTTGACGTCATCGCGATCGTCGTAGACGCGCATACGACGTTTACTCCGGCGGTCGCGTCTTCGCTCGAGTTCCGCCTCCTTGTCAGAGTGAATGCGATTCTTCAACGAGTCTTCCCCATCCGCCCACCGATTCGCGATCTCCATCAGGTGGTCGATGGTCTTGGGCTTTGAGCGGCCGAGCTCCTCCCTGAGTTCCATGCGGCGGACACCGCCGTTGAATGCATCAATCGCGCGGTCTTCCGAGATGTTCTCCGTGGAGTTCTTGATGATGGACCATCTTTGGATGTAAGAGCGCAGCGATTCGCCAGATTTTTGCTGGCAGCATCTCAATTCTTCGATTGAAGCGGGGCGTTTGTATGTGCCTTTGAAGTTGCGTATGAAGCTGTAGACCAGCTCATCCCAGCTGCGAATGGATCCGCGCGGGAGGTTATTGAGCCATGCCCGGGCGGCGCCTTGCAGCTGTAGCTGCAAGCATTGCATGGCGGTACTTCGACTGCCTCCGTGCAGCCTGACCGAGGAGATGTGATCCTCCAACCAGATCTTGGGGTCCTGTAGACCGTCAAATTTCGGGTTCTCCGATGGAAGTTTAAACCCTTTAGGCATTCGCTTTTTCCTGATGGATCTGCTGAAGCATCTGGCGCCGCAGAGCTCTCCATCTTCTTCTTCCGAATCAGTCGACCCAGCACGTCGTGCCCTTGACTTGTCGATCTTGCGCTGCGTGAGCTCGTCGCGTGCATCATAGTCGCGATCGTGTCGTCGTGAACGGCGGCATCGAGACAGGTCATGATTGTCGTCGCTTGACGAGGACGAGGAGTAGCGTTTTGCTAACGCTTTGCCCTTTTTTGGGTCTGGTACTGGTTCTTTGTCGAGGGTGGCCTCTATTAGCCCAAGGCCCGCGATCGTAGATCGGTGCATGGCCGTCCGGGGATCTCTAGCCGGTGGCTGGTTATTGAGGAGGTACATGGTGGCCGCCGTTACTACGGTCTGCGGCGTCCTGGGAACCACGTTGCCTCTCGTGTCGACTGTCATAGAGCCGAAGTCGAGGACTTTCGCGGCGTCTATGCGTTCTTGTTCAGTGAGGTGAGCCATCCGCGATTGCCTCTTCCTGGCGAGATGCTCGTTGCCTCTTGAGGAGGATCCTCCGTAGGAGGAGAGCCCAGCGCGATGAAGGCTTGACTCGTCCGCCGCCTTTTTACGCGCTTCGAGTTGCGCGATTGCTTGTTTTTGGCGTTTGAATTCCTCTTTTAGGAGCCAGTGGTAACCCATCAGTAGTTCCTGAGGGGACCCGAAGGGTAGAGGTGCACCTCGTAGGGCTTCGCGGCAGCGTTCCCACTCTTGCTCATTGAGCCTGATTACGACGCGTTCGCCGGTTTGCTCGTTGATTATGCTGGGAGGTTCGACTGCTCCTCCATTGCCGCCGTTGCCGCTGTTGGTAGCATTGGGCGGGTCGGTGCCGTTGCCGGTGTTACCATTGTTGCCGCGGTTGGCGGAGGTATCGCCCGCGTTGATGACGGCGCACATGAAGTGATTTGGGAAGCTGTTGCTTCCACAACTTTCAGATCCGGAATCGTAGGTTCCATCTTCAGTGGCCAGATCGCTTAGATCGGAGTCGCGACTACTATCGCTGATCAGGTTCCCGACCGCCGCTGGAGCATTGAGCTCGCTGAGGGTACCGATCGATGGAGGGAACCATGATGCTAGGGCAATCGCCGGTGCCGTCGGCTGATCGGGCATGCGAAGCGTGCCCATCTGGCCGACTTGGAAGGGGAAGCTCCCAATCGCTAGGCTGATTCCGTCGCCTACGGATTCGAAGGCCGGGCGAGTAGCCGGCGTGTGGACGATGAAGTCGAAGGCGCCGAAAAGCTGGCGAATCTCTGCTGTTGCAGAGTTGTAGATCACGTTTGATGGGGCCGAAGAAGCCGCAACATCAGCACTCCCAATTCCCACAGACGGCGCCAATTGACGAGGAGTTAACTCGTCAATGCCCATTGTTATGGACTTGGGTTTTGGAGAAGGAGGGAGCGCTGGAGACATCTATCGGCTAGCAAACAAGCACACAGGGGACAAAGGATTTACCCAGGTTCAGGCCTCGTAGAGGTTCCTACTCCTGCTTGTCTGCTCGTGGAATTATCGAGGGAGTCGAAAGTTACAATGGTGCGCAGACGAAATCTGGCGGGGGTTGTGGAAACTAGGGTTGCGTGTGTCCTCCTCGCCGCCCCCTCCTAGCCTTTATATAGATAGGCTAGGTCTCAGGTAACAGGTCGAGTCGGTTACAAGTTAGGGTTTTCCCCTTCAAACTTTCTATCTTTAACTTCTTCTTGTCCTTCAAGCAATCGAGAGTCCGTAGGTGACTCGAGTCCCTCCATCCGGGCATTGTCGACACCGTGGGCCTGTATGTATTTGGACCGTATATACCAAACTCGAGTACCTGTAGGGTATACCCATGTCAATATCTCTCCATAGTTTTGTCCATAGAAGCTACTCAAATAGTTTTGGTTGCATAAGCATCTTGGCTCAGGTTTTTAAATGCCAAAACGTTTGAGAATATGTGAAATAAGCCAGGATAATTTTGGTAAATAGCTTTTGTCAACTGATGGTGAGGTAAGGAGTATCATCTGGTATACTCTCATATACACATGCACAACAATCAACAAGCAAACACTGCACCAATGAAATAGTTTTTGTTTTCCCCTGATTTTTTCATTTTGGACAACTAATCAGGATTACTGAAATTGGGATGTTACAACGTGGAGATAGAGAAGAAGAGAATTCAGCAATGAGCGGGTGGCCATTAGCACGCATTTCTGTGTGTGGACGAGATAAGCAGAGCAAACTATACTGACAGTACTAGGATTTTGTTTTAATCAATATTTTTTATGTTCTAGTTTCAATTGTCAGGTGGCATTTAATTCCAAATGTGAAACAAATACGTGACAGTTAAGTGTTGGTCCAAAAAAGTCTGAAAACTGGTGCCAAGCACAAATCAGAGTAGCTGGTGAGGGTCACTTTTTTCTGTCACAAAGCAGAGTGGCTGCTCTGCTCTGCTCTGCTCTGTTGAAAGAAACAAGAGGTGCTTGGAAATAGCTTCTTCTTCTTTGGCATCGAAAGAGTGTCAGCAAGCACGCTTAAGACATGAAAACCATTCGGAGCATTTGGGAAGAAATTTTTTTACAGTAATAATGGAGATGGGTAATTGCGTAGAGTTTCAAACTTATAAAATATAGGGAAATCAATATAGATGCATAAATACACCAGAAAAATACATCTAAGATTTGGGTTTTCCCCAGATGCATAAATCAAGTTAGCTTCTAGGTTTTAACAACATCGGGTTTTGGTTTCCCCTGTAGCATAAATACATAGGAAAAATTAATACGTTTCTGGGCAGCATATTCGTGCTGCTGAATTTATCACATACAAACAAACATTGTTTCATAGTGTTCGTCAATTATGTGACCTGTGGTAGGCACACTAGAGAGGCACATCAAACCCTTTCTTATTTAAAGTACAAGCATCACACACCACAACAAAACACACACTGATGATACGTGTGTCGTCTAGATGTCACTAGAAACAGTATAGCAGTTGTAAGCTCACAGACACACACGCTCACACAGCACACACCACACATTTATTCCTGAGAAAAACATAAAAAATCCTGGGAAGCAGCACTAGCGCGCCGTCGTAAGTCTTGCCACCAGTATGCAGACTGAACCTACACAACACAGGGAATACATATATCATGATACAAGTTGATTAACGGAGGAACTAGGTAAAGGAATGCAGCAATGTGTAGATCAAGGGAGAACTCGCTAGACATAGGGAGGGATCAACTTAGTTAGCCGTTGCTCTAATTGAAATTCGTCCGATAGTACCACATACCCGAGTATTTACACGAGGTCTGTTCTCTAGTTCCTACCATGCATATACTATATGACTCATTCGTCAAACATAATACTTTGTAGAAAACGAGAGAGCTAGCGTCTGTTGTGCAAGTATATGTGTGTACCTGGATAGTGGCTGGTCGGTTCACCGGAGCACCGAGACCCTAGGAATAGGCTTCTTGTAATATGAAGAGTGGTGTGGCTGGAAGAGGGAAGGGTCGTGGCCGACCTCCAGACCGTCCCACTCTAGCTTATCCCACCAGTCCTTCTCGCAGTCCACGATGGGACGACGTCCATTGTCGTGTCCAAGGGCCGGAATGCGCCTAAGACCCCAGCAGCCCCTCAGCTTGACAGTCTCAAGATGGGGAGCAAACATCTTGGCTTCACATATATGTTGCAGCTTATAGAGCTCATGCAGGTAGATGTGCTTTAGCTTTGGGAACTCATGTCTAACTTCTCGATTGTCGGTAAATTTTATTGCCAAATCATAGTGCTCCATATGGAACACTTCCTTTAGATCTCCACAGTTGATGATGTGAAGGGTCTCTAAGTTGGGAAAAGATGTCAGTGGAAGAACACATGTGAGCCTTGGGCAGGTGTGCAAACATATACTCTGTAGTTTCAAAAATCCAAGCCAATAGCCGCACATTCCATTGTTCAAAATGCGGCGGGCCATCAGGAGATCAGCCACCCAAAGGCTCTCCAGTTCATCAAAGAAGTTAAAACTGAAGTTGCTGGTGATGAATACCGTGTGCATCTTGGGGCATCTAACCACATGACACCGTTTCAGATGACGCCAGTCAAGTTCCCTCCCTTGTATGGATACAATGTTTTCAGGGATGACTGTGGTGATGGAAGAATTGTCATGCACATGCAAGGACTTGGTTTTGTTCATCACATATATGATAGCATTTATTTCTTCTAGGTTCTCTACTATAGTGTTGCTAATTCCCTCGCCAATCTCCACATGGTAGCTTAACTCCTGAAACTGCATTGTATTGCTATCCTTCGGATCAATAGTCCGGTTGTCAATAGTGACATCGGTGTAAGTGTTGCAAGAAGGTTTTGAGATTAGTGAATTTTGTAGCGGTGTCCCGGATATTTTCCCACAAGTACTAGGTCTCATCTTATCCTTGTTGCAGCTACGTTGACCATCTGTGCTAGTGGCAGATATGCAAATGTTTAAACTAGCCATATTGTTGTTCTCATAGAAATCTTTGTAATTTGTCATCAACTGAATGAATCTCATGTCCACCATAGCGACATATGTTTGACAATATCCCTTGGTTACCTTGATAGTATCTGGTTTTATCCATTCGACCTCTCCTTCACGAGTATCAATGCATACCAAACTTAGTTGTGGCATCCCCATTTCTGGCCAAAGTATAGCACGGAGGTTCTCACATCCCAACAAAATTACCTGCTTGAGACATGGTACTTGTACCACCTTAGCTCTAAGGTCAAGTGTCTTTATTTTTGTTCCTGAAAGATCCAACTTCTCAAGATTTGGAAGTGATCCATGAAGCTTGAACTCAGATAGTCTTGCACAGCCTGATGTGGAGATGTGTCTTGTTTTGACATCCTTATAATCATCCTTCCTTGTCCCTGCATCTAAGATGAATGATTCAAGTGATAGAGGGAGCCCTTCTACATACTCCAGCTCAACACAACCATTTAGAACCATTGTCTTGAGGCTATTTGATGTTGACAAGCTGGGCAAAACATTAAATTCATCCATTCCACCCGTCTCCCAACAGCATGTAGGATCAATTACTCGAAGCTTATGGAGGTTTTGCAGTTGTCTCCAAGCAAAACTCATGTGCCAAAACCTTCCGTTCTCTATGTGCACTTCCCTTATGTTTTCAGCCATCTGTTGTATTATCTCCGGTGACAAATATAATTCCCAATCCGTGTAGCATATGTCAAGCACCCATAGATTCTGAAACAATTCCATTGCTGGTTTATCTTGCTTAATAAGTTCTTTTGCTCCTTGATCCTTGCAGCCATCTAACCCCAGGAACCTTAAGTTGCGGCAACAATGGAAAGGAGGCGAGGTAAAATTGAAGGTACAATGGCATAACTTGAGCACACGTAGTTTGCCTGATTGTTGAAATAGGTTAATAGGTAGAGGTCTTAATGGAGAATAAGTATTTCTTGTGGCTGCAGCATGGAAATAGGATGTCGACTCTGGATGCAGATCAAAGTTATCCCTACCCAATATCCATCGTTTTGGGGGAGTCTTCAGATCTTCTTCATATATTAAAGAGGGCGGAGCATTAAATGAAAAATCCTCTATGTGTATTTGTTGATGTAGAGCAACTGCAAGCTCCCATGCTTCGTGGTCCTTATCTCCTTGTATAATTCCATCACAAACCCAATAGTTAGAAGCATGGGTGTCCCAATTGTAATTCATGAAGTTTCCACCTTGAAATTTTAATGACAATATATACAAGAAGCACTCTTCAACTGCATTGACAAGCTTATATGTGTACCCAACAATATCTTTAGCCTCTTTTTTCAGTAAATAATTCCACCCGTAAGCACTGTACTCATCATACAGACATAGATGTGAATGATCCACCTTTTCACTAATTTCTGGGTTGAGTCGTAGCCTTCCTCGAAATGTCCATAATACTTTACTAAAATTTGTAGACCATCGATCAAAATGTTGCTGGGGGATTCCAAAGTCATTCAAGTCAATAAATTTGTCACTCCCATTGTGGAAGATCACTAAATATACGTGGTCTCGTAAGTGTTGGTTGATCGCTATCCCAATATCTTGTATCTCAGCTCTATGGGCTTCATCTATCCCTTTGAAATCATCTTCCTCATCTTGCCTATCAAATATATCCATCACCTGATGGGGAAGATTTATCTCTTGTGCAATTGTTCTTTGGAGTGCTCTTCGGCTTTTCCACCTCGAGCAATCGATGTGGATTATCTCGTTGAACCTCTGTAGTAGAGATGGCGGGGGCATTTTAGCGATTCTTCTGAGCACTTCCGAAGCACCCAGCCCACTCCATCCATCAAAGTAGATGGCATTGTATGCATTATTGCTCATATCCTCCAGAAAAGGGATTACCTCTTCCACCGCTTCTTTGATGGAGTCCGGAATAATCCTCTGCATTATTAGTTGAGGTCACTCACTAGTAGTTTTCGTGTGGTAGTATATATTGTGCAAGAGGTGCGATTACTTTTCTATGTTAATATTAGGATCAACATTGATTAAAATGCATGCATGGGTAGTCATGCATGCTCACATAAAGCCACAACCATAAGTTTATAGTGTTTTATTGTTTGTAGGGTATACAGTCGACGGTAGAGAAGGTGGAGTGTTATGCATGGAGAAGGGGAGGGGAGGGGAGAGAGATGAGGAGAGATAGAGATGGGACATAGCAGAGATTTTTTTTCAAACAAACATACTTCTAGATCGTCAGTGAGTGCTTGTTCATTAAGCGTGCTGATCAAGCTAGCAAGATGGCTTACAACGTATGGCAGGTGATCTATGCGACAATGGTTAGCATGCATAGCGTGTGTCCTGGTGATCCTCTACGAGAGGTCATCATGAAAAAAAAGTGGGATGTGAACTCTATATGCGACCATGGCGCTCTACACGTGTGGTTCTGCTAGGTCACTTGGGCCTACAACATGTCCTCCGGCCACAAGATATTTATGTACATTGCAAAAATACCCCTCATGCCTGGTAATTTTCTGAGATGGCACAAGTGAAAAGCACATGCAAAAGTTGGCTTCTCGGCAGTTGGGTAATCACGGCACTATTTTCACAACGGCCACTTTTACACATTGGCAGACATGATACCAGCGAATCTTGGTGATGTGGTAGGTGCTACGCAAGATCGGCGCTATTCCATGTCCCACTTGGGCAACATTAACATTACCAATTGCGCTGTGCATTTGAAGCGTCGAGTAAATTTGTTCAACGCTAGAGAGTGTTCAAAGACATCTAGCTGACTGGTTAAGCATGTCTCGCTGACTAGCATGGCCCACCAATGAGGCCGGACTTTATATCTCGTTCCCCCTCCAAAATCCCTCTCCATGAATCTACAATAGTGGTGCGACGGCGGAGACTGTAGCGGTGACCTGTGGCGACAGCGCAATGGAGCCTCCGTCGGGTGGTGGATATGTAAGTTAATTATATATTGATTCTAGTCTAGATCCAATTTGCCAGTTTTCTTTGGATACCAACTTAGATCTCACCTACAAATTTTGCATATTTTCCTAGGATGACGTAGTGCCGCGCTGGATCTCTGATCCATCCTGGAATGGTGTCCCTATGAGATATCGCTGCAAGAAAAGATGTGTGTACGACAGATTCCCGCGCAGACTCGTTGCTTTCCATGACAAGCACATATGCCGAAAGTTCCTCGGTTGCCACTTTAAAACGCCGAAGTACCCGTACTTGTTATGAAAGGATCGACCGCACTTGCTTCAACTACAACGTGCATTGGTCAAAACATGAAAGGAAACCAAGACCGAAGATCTGACATCTCTAACGTGGAGGAGTTCGAGAAGGAAGCGAGAAATGAGTTTATCGTGCAAAAAATCCTAGTCGTTTGAATTTGCGTTGTTTGGTCAGTATAAGCTAAACCATATGTGCTTCCCCTCCACCGTAACCCCATGCCCCAACTTAGTTGTCTGAAACTCTCGTTTCTTCCTCATTTAAACATCATATTCAAAATAATTGGACATTATTGAGTTTCATATTCAAAATTTGCTTGAGAATTCTGTCCGGTAACCATATCCTTGGGAGGAACTAACTTGTATGCATGTAATGCATGAAAAGCTGGAGTGGAGTGCGTTCTTATCTTGAATTGAAACATCATTAATTCGGAATTCGTGTGAGAACAAAAGGTTTACTCTAGCTAGATGGTGACAATAGCATCTATGCATGCATGTGAAAAAAGTAGTTAGATTTGGCGAATATAATGAATGCACACAGATAAATACCTTCCGAGGCATGGTGAAAAATACTTGAAGGAATTAGCTCGACACAGAAATCTAACCCATCGATCTGCACTTCGAGACCACTTACCACCTAGTTAGCACAATAGTCATCTTCAGAACGGTCGATGCAAACACATTAATTAAAATGCTGGCAATTTGAGAAGTATAAATAAAATCATATAGTACCAGCTTACTTGGCTGGTAGGAACATTGATCTTGCACGCCGATGATGAATAACAGAAGGATGGATGTATATGTTGGTCTTAGCTGCTTGGTTGCGGAAGGCGGAAAGATGTGTACATCAGCAGGTGATATGAAGTAGGAGCAACAACCGATTGAATAGAGGGGTCAGGGCTGTTTGAGAGCGATTGTGCATTGCGTAAGGGCTCTAGTTTTGGCTTTTCCTTTTGCCAAATCAAGCAAAGCATCGGTGCATAACTGGTTAATTCTTTGCTTGGGGCTGGAGCAAAGCAAAGAACAAAAAATAAATTTGATGCAAGTGCCTCCATGACTCACTTTTTCCTTGAATAAAGCAAAAGGGACAAAACTCGGGTGTGGATCATGAGAGATGTTTCCTTGTTCCGGTATGGGGCATGCTGACATCAAGGACTTGACATGTGAAATTTCTCGTAGCATAGTAGATTCTACTGTTGTTACATAATTACTGGTCAATTATATTTCTTTCTTAGTTAACAGGTAGAGCTCATCGAGTTAGCATCACACACATCGAGATATAATAAAATATTTGATGTCAAATATAATAGCTTCCGTGAGTAACAGAAATATCTGACAAATATTACATTTTATGTCACCTGGTAAGACTACATTGACATCCACTTGCAAACATGTTTGACAATAAACACTAGCTAGGACCGAGACACTCTCAAATGCTCTTCAGAAAGAG
This sequence comes from Avena sativa, assembly GCA_916181665.1. Classification (NCBI taxonomy): domain Eukaryota; kingdom Viridiplantae; phylum Streptophyta; class Magnoliopsida; order Poales; family Poaceae; genus Avena; species Avena sativa. The sequence continues at coordinate 111,830,129 of OV702289.1, read as the reverse complement.
CTGTCAGTCTCTGCTAGTTACACAGATTTTCTTGGAAAACATTTAGGCCCTTCCTCTCGTATTTTGGTGTATGTAGTTTCCAACTAAGCAACATCAGAGCAAAGCAAACAGATTCCTCTCGAATGTTCAGAAACACAAGCCTCTTTTGCGCCAAATTTCAAAGCTTTAGAATATTATAATATCAAAGAGCGATAAAACATTTTTTTCAAATACAACCGGGAGACATGAGTGTGTAGATTCAACATGGTCATCAACCTGCAGTCATGAAGATAGGACAATGATTATATCCATCCTAAAGAAGAAAGAAGAAGAAAAATGTGGATTTCCAGTAACAAACTAATGGTCAGTCTTGTATGCAGGCCAAGTTTAAACTAGGCATTAAAAGTAAGGCGACAACGGGAAGATAGAGACAAGAACAATGATAAGACCAATAAGATCATATTATGGGTCTAGGAAGAAAGTAGGTGTGAAAACTTACTATTGGTATATTCATACTTAAAATTGTTTCTACCATACAAACAGAAAAAAAACATGCAATAATATTATATATTGAACCAATACAAAGAGAAAACTGAACTAAGTCATTTAAAATTATATAATAACCGCACCAGGTTCAACAAATACGGACACATGAAATTTAATTAAGCTAGATGCAAACTTGGTATGTATGATGCTAGAGAGGGTGGAAGTTCGATTTACTGTATAATGAATGTACCTTGAATGGGGTTGTTTTGATTTGGGATCACCTGAGCATTTCCAGGAGGTAGCCTGTTGTCTCTTGTCTCCATAGAGAGCATTTTCAGAGAAATCTTCCGCAGATATTCAGACTGAAGAAAACATTGCACAGCAGAGTAATAGTGGGTTTCAACCAACATTTGTGATGTGATTAGCACAACAGTCGAGAATTCAGCTTTTAAGATTTCTGTAAAGATAAAACAGGACATTGGAAACAGTCGTGCTCTGCTCTAAGAAGTACTAGACCTGGTCGGTCGCTATACTGTAGATCTTCTCTTCGATTAGCACAGCGATTCTTTGAGGCTCGTTCAGCACGTGTTGCTCTGATAAATTTGGCATCCCTTTCTTCACAGATTCGAATCTACATGTAAATAAATTGGGGGATGCTCAAAATCGTCCATAAACTATTCCGGATACGGCTACATCAAAGCTAAACGTACAGGCCCCAAGCTAGGTGACAACGGAGGATACTGCTAGCTAGATCAAAGCTAAAATTTGCAGTAAATTCTGTCCTAAAAATTCGATTGACAACGGATACTGCTAGATCAGATAGATCTGAGGGAGGATCGAATTGATGTGATCGGAGGGATGGGGAACCAAAGAAAATCGAATCAATTACATCTTACTCGCGATCCTGCTGCGGATTTCGGGGGTGAGATGGTCGCGCCAGTCGCCTCCTCCTCCTCCGTCCATGTCCATGGTGCTGCGAATCTCGAGAGGATGGGATGGGATACCATACAGGGTCTCGGTGGAGGTACATATCGTAAACATGGCCTACAAATAACTGAAATTGCAGTACAGTCCTCCTGATACTTTGCACAAAGGACCCTAAAAGCACTCTAAAAAGTAAGAACGAAAAGCTACATCTATCAAGTGGAAGAAGCCCTGCTTAGACCATCTCCCCTCGTTGGGCATTCCCAGGCCGAAATCCGGCTCTATTTAGCGCCGAATGGAGCTAATTTTCAGTCTGGAAACGTCCAGTTTACCACTCGCGTTTTCAGGCCGAGTTCCCAGGTCGACGTGTTTTCGCCCAAATTCGGCTCAAATTCGACTAGATTTCGGCTTATTCGGACATAATATGAATACAGAGCAATGTTCGGCATAGTTCTGCATTAAATTAAACATAGTTCGGCATTAAGTTAAACATAGTTCGGCAAACGATGAAAATATAACATATTTCGGCCTAGTTCGGCCAGTTCATGCTAGGCATCTATGTGATGCCCATGCGTATCCATAGGTGCTCAACCAGATCATCATGCAGCTATTGATGCACTACCGGGTCTCGGATCTCCTGACGCATAGCGACGAAGGCAGCCCAAGTTGGCGGCACCTAGTGATCAGGTTGTGCAAAAAGTCCCTGTCTGTAGTATGGCTCGTTCTGCTCGACCAAATTCACTAGGTCCTTCTTCTCATCCTCAATGATCATGTTGTGCAAGGTCACACAACAATTCATCACTTCCCACATCTAGTCTTTCGACCAGGTCATAGCAGGGAACCGAACAACTGCGAACCTCTGTTGGAGCACACCGAATGCCCGCTCCACATCCTTCCTACAAGCTTCCTGTTCCTTGGCATACTGAGCATGCTTGGGTAGATGTTGGCCATCTTGGGTAGATGTCATCTGTAAGATAGTATCCCTCGTTATAGTGGTGTCCATTGATCTCAAAGTCCACGGGGAGCATGACCCTCAACAAGTTTGGCAAAGACATTTGAAGAGTTGAGAGCGTTGATGTCGTTATTCGATCTTGCCATGCCAAAGGAGTGTCAGATCTAAATATCATGTGTAGAAACTACCTCGAGTATCACAGTGCAACCTCCTTTGTGGCATTTGTACATCCCCTTTCATGCAAATGGACAATTCTTCCAGTGCCAATGCATGCAGTCTATGCTTCCAAGCATCCTAGGAAATCCTCTACATTCATTGATAGCGAGGATCCGAGTAGTGTCTTCATCAGTGGGTGTTCTCAAGTACTGTGACCCAAACACTACAATCACTACCCTATAAAACCTGTACAAGCAATCAATGGCGGTCGACTCGGCCATGCAGAGATAGTCATCAGCACTGTCACCCGGTGCTCCGTATGCAAGCAACCTCATTACCACTGTGCACTTCTGTAGTGAGGAAAATCCAACCATGCTGGTGCAGTCTTTCTTGCACACGAAATAGGGGTCGAACTCCTGGATGGCATGCATGATCTCGAGGAAGATCTTTCGTCTCATCCTGAAACGGCGCCAAAACACGGCCTCTTCGTGGAGCAGTTTGTCGGCGAAGTAGTCGGCGTACAACATGCAGTAGCCCTCCATCCTCTTCATTCCTTTGCACTTCTAGCGACCCTTCGCTGAGCCTCCAGGCTTCGACATTGTAGTCTGCATGTACAGCCATGCCAGAGAGGCGAGGATTTGCACGTGCTCTACAATTTTGGTGGTTGCGGTGTTCTCTTCCTCCAGCAACACGGCGAACAGCTCCTCGTCGTCGGAGTCCATGGCCCGAGGGGCAAAACGCCGAACACTTGGTGGGCGAGGTGGTGGGAGCTCGAAGCATGGCTGAGCTACGGCGAAGGAGGGGCGGCGAGAGGTGGCCTAGGCTGCAGGAGGGAGGTGCGGCGGCAGCGGCGGACCTATCTACAAGCGCGACTTTGGCTTGAATCGGTGGAGCTTCACCGGCGCAAGCATGGCGACAGGGCAGCTGGGGGGAGAATCCTTCGCCGCGGGAGAGGTGACAGGTGGTGGGAAATAGGATGTCTCACCGACAGGGCTGGCCCACCCTCGTTTTTGCTTCATCCGGCATTTCCAGGGCGGTCCCGGCGCCACGGGATCGGCCTGGAAATGCGGATGAAAATTGGGCCAAGTCCGGACGAAACCGACATCCTAGAAAGACGGCTGGGCGAAAAATGACTGTCCGGACGAAAAGAACGCCCTGGGAACGGCGTCCTAGGTATCCGAGTGGAGATGCTCTTATGGTTCAGCAACGCTGTCATCCATGATGCAGATGTTGTGCTTCCTGGAGCCCCCTTCACTAGTTTCTTCAATTTTATTAATATCAGATTTGCTCCTACTTTTTCTCCGTCAAAAACATGTTCTTGCATTGCAGAGTCTGAAAATTTCGGATATCTAGTGCCTGGATAGTATGAATGTTCTTGTCTGTGTTACAGTTTTAGGGAAATCTGAGATATGAGTGTCTGCCACGCAACAACCGATTGAATAGAGGCCAGGGGTGTTTGAAAGTGGTTGTGCATTGCGTAAAGGGCTCTACTTTTGGCTTTTGCTTTTGCCAAATCAAGAGAAAGCATCAGCGCACTGGTTAATTCTTTGCTTGGGGCATCAGAGCAAAGCAAAGAACAAAAAATAAATTTGATGCAACTGTCTCCATGACTTTGCTCCCTTTTTCCTTGAATAAAGCAAAAGGGAGGAAACTCCGGTGTGGATCATGAGAGATGTTTCCTCGTTCCAGTATGGGGCAACTGCATGCGGACATTTACATATGAAATTTCTCCTAGATTAGTAGATTCTACTGTAGTTACATAATTACTGGTCAATTATATTTCTTTCTTATTTAACAGGTAGAACTCATGCTGTTTGCTCTAGAAAATATAGCAGGCTTGTCAATAAGTGCTATGATATCAAATATAATAGCTTCCGTGAGTAACATGAATATCCGACAAATATTACATTTGATGTAACCTGGTAGTAAGACTACATTGACCTCCACTTGCAAACGTGTTGGTCAACAAACATTCCGACCGAGACACTTTCAAATGCTCCTCAAAAAGAGCTGTAAGTCTCTGCTAGTAACATAGTTTCCAACTAAGCAAGAACAGAGGAAACCAAACAGATTCCTCTCGAATGTTCAGAAACACAAGCCTATTTTGCACCAAATTCAAAGCTTTAGAATATTTATATAAAAGAGCGATAAAACCGTTTTGAAATACAAACCTGGAGACGTGAGTTTGTACATTCAACATGATCGTATGCAGGTTAAGTCAGTCTTGTATGCAGGTCAAGTTTAAACTAAACATTAAAAGCAAGGCCATAACAGGAATATAGACACAAGAAAAATGATAAAAAAGTAGAGACAATATAATTTGTCTGAGCTCTTTTACGGTGACTAGGGCGGCATTTAACTCTTTGCGCAGTTTCATAATGTTCGTTGCCAACGATTCGAGGCTGTAACATAGTTGAGGTTGAGTCTAAAGGATCTACTGCTGGATAAATACCCCACAATGGATGTCAAGCCTTGGATTTAGAAGTCACTCATCACACGGCTCTCAAACCCAACCTGTGGTGGATCCCAAGGGAGAGTGGAAGAAGGGTGGAGACTCTCGAACGAGAAAAATCCTTCCCCTTTGTGTTGTTCGGTGCCCTTGGCTCTGATTTTTTCTAACCGTCAATTAACAAATTTGATCAAGATCTATCAAAGAACAATTTTATTAGAAGTGGCCTCTAGTTCAGTTTTGGGTGCACATTAACTCGATCCTACACCCGTTCAACCTCATCATCCATCCTCCACCGGATCATCCCGATCCTACACACGATCATCTCAGTTGTGAACCGCCGCCGGCGTTGCCGCCTGCAACCAATGATACGTTCGGTAATTAAAAAAAATCCATTTTTCATGAACATTGCAGATAGCACAATAATATATTATAAAAAATAAATGCATTTTCCACTAATATTTTAGATAGCACAATAAGATTTACCAGTGATATATTCAGATAACCAAATATGACATAATATTTGCACATACTAGACTCATACAGCACAATCTCTGTGAAAAAAAGTAGGGTTGTCAATGCATGCAAACCTTAACTCTCACATCATGCAACCCCCAAACAACCAAAACACAATCTACCTACATTAAAAAGGACCGCACAATCGACGTGCAGAAGACAAACAAGTAGCTAGACCTACGTTGCAATACGTTGGATCAACCATCCTGCTCCATAAAAGAATCATGTCATCTGTATATTAACTGCCTTAGCAATATCGTGCTAACTGCCTTAGCAATATCGTGCTCCATAAAAAGAATCATGCATCTGAATATTGTAGTATAGATATCCCTCCCTCAACCAGATGAGGAATTAAGGATCCTACTTGACCTTCTTCCTTACCTCTAGCTATGAGAATGGCCAACATATCCGCCACAATATTAAAAAGTATAGGAGATAGAGGATCTCCCTGTCTCACCCCTTTTCTTGTCTAAAGAAATGACCAATATCATCGTTCACTCTGATCCCTACACTCCCCCATTGAATAAAATTACTAATCCATTTGCACCATAATGGATCAAAACCCTTCAAACGAAGAACCTGTTGTAAGAAAGGCCATTTAACTTTATCCTATGAATTTTAAAAAGTACACCATCCATTTTTTCGTATGGAGTTCATGGATAGCTTCATGGAAAATAACTACCCCTTCTAGGATATGTCTCCCAGGCATAAAATCCGTTTGAGTAGGACGAATAACCTTGTGGGCAATCACAGATATTCGATTTGTTACCACTTTGGTAAAGATTTTAAAAATAATATTTAATAAACAAATTGGCATGTATTGTTGAATTTGAATTGCATTTTCTTTCTTTGGGAGGAGTGTGACCACACCAAAATTTAGCTTGTGTAAAGGTAACTCGTCTGTTTGCAGCTGTGCAAACAAAGCCATCAAGTCCCCTTTAATAACAGCCCAAAAAGTCTGATAAAATTCCGCTGGGAATCCATCAGGACCTGATGCTTTGTTGTGTTCCATAGAAGAAATTGCATCAAGCACTTCTTTCTCGAAAAAAGGCGAAGTTAGAATTGTGTTTTCCATAGCAGAAACTTGCGAAATATCAAGATTCATCTCCTCCATAATTGAAAAGCTGTTTGGTTCCGGGTCACCAAATAGCTTTTTATAGTATTCAGAAATATATGTTCGTAAATTCTCGTCTCCCACGATAGTACCTTCATCCTACTCTAATTGGAAGATCTTCTTCTTCCAATGTTTACTATTAGCAATTAAGTGGAAATACTTAGTATTATTTCTCTCTTCCTGAATATGCTTGACCTTAGCCCGTTGAGCCCACTTGGTCTCTTCCTCCCGTCTCAGCTTTGATACATGATCGTTTGCTAAACGGAGTTCATTTCTCTCAGCTTCCGACAAAACACTGCGTTCGCTCTCAGGCCTCTAAATCCTACATCTTTCATATATTTGGTATATGTATATCTATATACCGTCAAGAGGAAGAAATAGTTAATCACCAATCATTGATGATTCAAGGCTCCATATTGGCTAAATCTCAAAAACTTATAAATGCTAGGAACAATCAATATACTGCAAAACTTATTCACTACTATATACAGTAATATTTATTACAACCGTGCAGTAGAAGTCTCAGCAACCTTGTTATACCATGACTGATGGTCCAAAATTAAAATATATACAAAGGTCGACGTGCTAATTTATTTATGGTCGCAGCATATTAGTAATCATGCTTTCATTACATATAGATCCTCTTGCAGTGGCATGACTATTAAGGATTGTATGGCACCGTCGGGTAACCAGGGACCGGCGTCCAGCCTCCACCGTAATCTTCCCACACACATCATGATATGTCGTCAGAAGAACTGACAATTTCTAATTAACCATCCAAAAGTAAGCAAATTTACAACTTTTTGGAAGAAAAAAGAAAAAAGGCACAGCAGGAATAATTGAGATATAAGTAGATACATACCTTGGGTTTGAGCGAGATCTCTAGCGGCGACCGTATCCTGCGCGATGAACACGAGAGAGGCGAAGATGACGCACACCACAACTAGGATGGTTCTGAATGCCATATTATTGCGATTCATCTTCCTTGTACGTCCTCCCGAGTACGAGAACAGGGGTGCCTACACTTGCATATTTATGCTACTGGTAGATGTTGTAGACCGGTCAGACAAATGCACTAGTTAGCAGCCCTCACACGTAAGAAAGAAGAAATGTGGTGCGACCATTTCTAGCATTATTTATTGTTTCAAAGTCAGTGGTGCGACCGTTCAAAGTCAGTGGTTCTTTTCCTTTCGCAACCATGGCTAAGGTATTTCTTGGACTTGGCTCCTTTGACGACCATGGGAGCTGCACGCGCCTAGTTGTTTTCTTTCTTGTTACTTGTTGAGAATAATATGACAGCTTGTTTCACGTGTGGAATATGAGAGTTTGTTTTTGGTGTTGGACTTTCACGTGTGGAGTTTGTTCGTTCAGATGAGGACGTAGAGTTTGTTAAGAAAAAAAGGAGGCATGTATTCAAATTTTGTTTGTAATTTGTTGAATGTGTGATACCGGACACCGAAGCTTCTGCTTTAATAGTAAAGATTATTAAAATGATATCTTGTATCATTTTTAACATACACCAATTTTTTTTGCCATTTTGAGAGGCTTTGACGGCAAATTTACTAATCGTTATCTAGAGTCAATATATTTTCATTTTATTGGCAGCAAAGTATGCCATGATCTCTCTTATCTATTTTAGGGTGTAGAGTAGTTATTTTGCATCCAACATATTTTTACGTTATTAGATTGAAAAAATTATGTATTGTATACGAATAATTATGTTCATATATTCACCACAACCAATAAAATCGACAAAAATATAGAGTTTATGAGTCATTATAGTATAAAAACACCAAAAATACGTATTTTACATCATATTTTTATACGGCATGTAAACAAAAAAAATTATGTCATTTCTAAAAAAAATTATGTTCTTCTCGACTTACGATGTAAGACAAAATTTACGTGATGTAAAAATAATATACGATCCAAAAGATAGAGGGTGGGTGTAGAATAAGAGCATCTCCACTCGGCGGAGGCCCCCATAGCATTTTGGGGGGCGCCGGCGCGAAATTTCGAGCCCAGTCGCGCGTCCCAATTTGTTTTTGGCGCCAGCGCAGCCTAGTTATTTACCCGGCGGCCCTAAGCCAAACCCAATGTACAGGGAGGCTAGCGGGGGCGCCGGATGGACGCGTGGCAGGGCGGGTGGCGGGAAGAGAAGGCGGGAGCGCGCGCGCCGAACCGCTCCGGTCAAAGCTGGCCCGCATGGCAGCCGCATAGAGCCGGTCTTCTTCCTCGCCATCAGCACCAAGTAATGGCGCTGCTCGCCGCAGCCTTTCCAGCGAACGGCAGCGGACGGTGCAGCCAACACGTCCCGTCAAAGGGGCAGGGCGGCGTTAATGCCCACCGCTCGCCTCCCCCTCCCCAGTATAAAAACCCGCGGCGGTTTCCATTGCCGCCCCAAACACATTACCTCGACGGCGAGCTCCACCATCTCCTCCCCCAAACGTCATCTTCTTCTCCCTCTCCCTCGACGATGGTGGGCTACGACGGCCACGACAGCGCGGCGGCCAACGGCTTTGGCCGCCTCTGGCTCCACGTCGATGAGGCACAGGCGCTATGGAGCGCCGGCTACCCCGTCCCGCCGGCTTTTCGGCTTTCGACAGAGTGGGCGGTGAGCCGTGGCGGCCTCCCTATGCCGCCCATCCCCACCGGCGCGGCCCGCAAAGCCGCAATCTACGAGCAGTACTGGGGGTCACTCACCGACGAGGAGCGCAACGACCCCTAGTCGGATCCCGACAACCTCCAGGCGTGGGCGACCTTCTTCGCGCGGCAGCACGAGGACCGTATCAAGGCCTACGACGGCGTTGGCCCGCCGCCGGCCAGCTTCAACAGCGAAGGCCGGAAGCGGTGGTGGAGCGCTCCGGGATGCACCCTCTCCTGGGTCCTGGACCACATTGCCAACGGCAACAACCTGCCGTTGGTGATGCCGCCGCATATCCCGCGCGATCGCCAGCAGGCCACCAGCAACCTCTAGGGGCCCTGCTGTGCGCCGTCGGCATCCTCCTCCTCCTCGCGTTCGTCCTCCTCCTGTTCGCCCCCAGCGCGGTACTCACCGTACTCCTCGCTGTCGCCGCGCTACCAGGGGATGCTCGCGCTCCCGCCGGTGAAGGACGAGCAGGTGAGCCCACCGCGCAGGCGCCACACGCCTCCCTCGCCGCCTCGCCGCCTCCGCTTGGGAAGGCCCAAGCCCGAGCCCAAGAATGAGTGGACGCCACCGCCGGAGTACAAGATGGCAGCGCTCCAGCTGGCGGACGGCGAGGACCCGGAAGAATTTCTGGGCCAGAGGATGATGGAGCGGGCATCCTTCAACGCCAACCTGCCGGCCACCGACGAGTTCGCCGCCAGTTGGTCTGCACAGGACTGGCGGCGGGAGCTGGCGCCACGGCCTCGTCGTCGACATCGACGACGACGAGGGGGCGGCTGGTCCTTCCACGAGGCCGGCACGCAGGACCAGCGGCGAGGGGTGCAGCCGCCTACCGCCGACGAAGGACGAGCCGCCCAGCGACGACGACGACGAGGATGGCCTATTCGACTACGCCGCGGCGATGTACCGCTGGCTCGGGATCGGCCGTGGCCGTCATTAGGTGACGTTTTTTTGTAAATTTTTGTTAAATTTAAACTGTTCGTCTATGTTTTGTTAAAGTTTAAACTATTTGTCCAAATTTCTGCTAAATTTAGAATATTTAAATTTTGTTATGGGGGGCACGACTGGGATCCGGTGCCCCTCCAGTTGGCAACATCGCGCCGGCACCCCCATACGGGCAAAAAACGGGCTGCGTCAGAGCCCGTATGGGGGTTACGAGTGGACATGCTCTAACTATTCTACACCCTGCGAGTCAAATAGCGACTCTATACATACATACATACATACATATATATATATATATGTATATATACTACTAAATAGTCTTATAATACTTTATACTCTTTGGTATGATAGATAATACCTACATGATATGAAACACACGTGGGTGTAGTTACACCCGGAAGTAGTATGAATATGTCCCGGGTGTAACTACACCCACGTCTCATATACTATCTTACAGAAGTATTTGTAATACTTTATCTATTTGAGTATGTTCATATAGTATATCTAAGATACTTACAAACAAGTTAGGTGAAAAAATTGCAAGTGCACCCATAGTTTGCACTATATATGTAAAATACCGTCATATTTATATGTATAAAAGGAGTATATGAATACAAACTACATACTACCAAAAAAATAGTATATATACTGCCCAAATATTCTTCTATACTTTCATACTACGCGTACATACCTTCCGGTATGGTAGATACTGCCTATATAGTGTGAAACACGTGTGGGTGTAGCTACTCCCGGGTGTAGTATGAATATGTCCTACATATATATATATATATATGTATATATAGGAAAAATACTTCTTACTCCTGGGTGTAACTATATCCACGTCTTATATACTATCTTACGGAAGTATTTGTAATACTTTATCTGTTTGAGTATGTTCATATACTATGCATACCTAACATATTACATACCTAAGGTTTACATATCTAATATATACTTATTCAAGTTATATACCTAAGGTATCACATATCTAATGTGTACATATCTAAGTTACATATATATACACGTATGCTGCGTACGTACACCTTATGTATGTAATATGTTAGGTATGCATATCTTAGATATGTGATACCTAGGTATATATAACTTAGGTACGTATACCCTCAGTTATGTGTGGTTCATAACGAAAATACACGTATCACGTATGGTGTCTGGACACCAAGGTGCACCAGTTAATTCTATGAGATATCTTGATTTGCACGTATACGTAGCACACCGTGAGAGTAGAATAAGGCTATGAGATATCTTGATTTGCAGCCTTTTTGTTGCAACTCATTAATCGCAAAAATAATTCTAATTGTTGGATGACATCCAACTTTGATTTCTGATAGGAAAATCAATTATTAATTTCCAGCAGCAGCATTAGAACACTGAAAAATAACATCGCATATGATAAACAATTAAATATTGCTTATATACTGCAATAACTATGAGTATTGCCTCTTATTCAACATTAATTTTTCATCGGAGAAAACCAAAGTTGTACCACTTCTAACAAGATATTTGTATTTAATAAATGCATATCAGAGGATTAATTTTTATAGGAGGCGACTGAAAGAGCACTGTCTGCAGGTGCTAGTATGCCTGAGTGCGAAGCTTTGAGGCATGCATCAGTGCATTCGCGCATTGACTTATAGCAGACGTTGGTTACCGTACAGCAGAAGCAAGTCCCCCAGATACACCTATTTTGTCATGCTGGGTGCATAGCCTGTAGGGCAAATTAATCTTCTTGTTATCCACTTCTTCAATGATTCTGCCTACGGAGTAGAAATTAATCTATCTGTTAATATTCATATAAAAATCATATATTATTATTGACTGACTTAACATCCAACTGATTGATCAAAAAAGGCGAAAAAACACGATTATCTAACAAACGTTATTGATACACATCCAAAGAGTAAAAACCTATAGACAACTCGTGGCATTGGAGAGGTTAGCATTGGAAAGAACACGGATCAACACAGGTATAAAAATAGCATGGACTTACACTGTGCATGTGTAGCAAAGTACAAGGGAAGAAGCACCAGCAATATGGCTACTGCGTATGCATGCTTCATGTACTTGTCCATGCAGCCAATACTTCGCTGATGAGACACAATGTTTTACAACCAATTGCTACCAGATGCTTTCTCTCTCTCTCTTTTTTTAGATAGATGCTTGCTCTCTCGATCCACACAACATATGTATATATAGTTACGCAGGATTCCATACCCAGACATAATTAATTATGTGGTTATAAAGTATATCTGTCACGCATGAAAAATAACTGGCAGTACGTTTATTTGGAGTATAATTAATGTCCATATAAGTTAAAATATTTCTAATTACGATGGGCTTATCAAATACGTACTTCCTCCGATCCAAATTAATGTTCTCGGATTTGTCTAGATTCATATGTATCTAGCACTAAAACTTGACTAGATATATCCGAATCTAAACAAATCTGAGAACATTAATATGGATCGGAGGGAGTAGCAAACATAAGTAAATTATTTATCAGATTACTTTGGCACTAATTTTAAAATTGGAATATAATGTCCATATATACATCCGCCAATAAAATTCACCAAATTCTCTATGAGATCCCCAATAAATGTTTAATATAATGTTCGTATATACATCCGCCATTAAGATTCACCAAATACTTTATGAGATATGCACTAAATGGTTATGTTAAATGATATCCTATTTTATCAGATTCGCACTAAATTTTTATGTACTAAAAGGCATATTCACCAAATACTTTATGAGATATGCACTAAATGGTTATGTTAAATGATATCCTATTTTATCAGATTCGCACTAAATTTTTATGTACTAAAAGGCATATTCACCAAATACTTTATGAGATGCACTAAATGGTTATGTTAAATGATATCCTATTTTATCAGATTCGCACTAAATTTTTATGTACTAAAAGGCATATTCACCAAATATAGTAACCAAAAGTATCAGATTCGAACCTTAAACAATGTGTCCAATTCCCTTTGTTACACGATACAAGACTTGTCCGAGGCCTGATCATCGGTATCATGACACCTTCTTCAATCTCGTTTCCAACAAGTACAGTTTTACTCGTTCCCGTGAAATTCCATCACCTGATCTAGTCATACGTTGCATAACTTATGGATATAATTCACCGAGTGGACCCAGTGTATCTTTCCGTCACACAGGAGAACTGATGAGTCTAAAATTGAAGCATATTTACCTTTCGTTTTTTGCATAAGTAGAATCTGCGTTTGCGCGCACCTTTTGTCCTTATTTCAACAAGATCCCGAATTACTAAAGTCTCTTATGAACATACCAATTGGGACTATCATATTATGTTGTAATATGATATTTTTAACTGATAAAAGTTATTTAATTGATTTTATCTTCACACATGGGAGAATAGCAAACGTGAAGGAAGGCTACTGCAGTGTTAACAACCAGTGGTACGGGCGGGGCTCCGCCCGTACCACGTGGTTGCGCGAACATCTCAACAAATACTTTCTCCTAGCAAAGACGGATCACAGATCCGAGATACACAGCAACCTTGAGCCACGAAAAACCACACCAGAAAGGGATCTGAAGGAGGAACTTGGAGAAGGGAAATTCCCTACTGCTTCACGGATTATTGGAGGATATCGCAGCATCCCCTTCATTATCAACTGTTGCATCATCATCACCTCTACTATCCCCATATTTCATTCATTAGATCTTGTTGTAATTCCAGATTCATTGTGGTTTGCACTAGATTTATCCCTATACTTTTATCCATCCATTTGATTATGATGATATCGTTGATTGCTTCCATGTGTGAGTAGTTTCCCTAGTTCTTGGGGAGATGGAGAAACCATAGCACTGTAGTTCTTGATGAAATTGTTGATTGCATTGAAATAAAGATGATCTATACTTGTGTCCATTGACTTATTGGTCTACGATGTATGTATAATGTGTGTTTGATATCTCTCTTTAGATGATATGTGTAGTCAGACACATATCATTTTCCTTTGAGGGTGAAATTCTTTGGACATGTTTGGAAGTGTGCCTGGACACTAGTACAATACATAGCATTAGAGACTGTGATCCGAGCCAGTTTGGCACCAACTTAATTTAAACCGTCGCCCCGCCCTTACCATAGCCGGTTCAAATTTCATAGCCGTATCCAAGAGTTTTAGAGCTGGTTAGAAATAATAACCGCCTACGGTATCGAGACAGACGAAAATAACACCTGTCTGCCTCACCTGCGTATCCGGTTTGTTAGTGCAACCGTCTCTAAGATATTTTGTATTGGAGACGGGTATTTATTTTCACCGTCTTTGAGATGGTAGAGACGGCTGGTTATCACGACCGGCTGCGTAAGGTAAGTATCGGAGACGGTGGAAATTATTAACCGGCTGCGTTCTTATTTTTGATTAGTAGATGCCAGACGTAGCGGTCCCGCTAGAAGTTTGAGTGAACATTGACAATTAAATCTGGTAACATCATATATAGTAACCACACAAAAAACCACAAGAAAAAATATAGGAGTTACACAACATAGCCATATATATAAAAGCAGAGCAGTGTTCAACATAGCCATATATACAAAAGTTGCATAACAAACTGATTCAACATAAAGTTTGTGCAGAAAACAAAATGCAAAAGGATTCAACATAACTATCTCATGTTGATCTACTGAAACTAATGCTCGGAGTAGTTTACATTATCAACAGCACTGTAAATAGGGCACCTCTTGCCAATGTCACTTGTTTCACTAGCCTTGGTCACACTCTGAACTAAAAAGAGCTTGATCATGAACTTGCCAGATAAGAAATGGTGGTTTGCCAGATAGTTAAAGTCATCGGGATCGTCAAACTTCATGTGCACCCCGCGATTCTGATCAACTGCAAACTTGTACTTCTTAGGACGAACATGAACCACATGATAAGCATGATTGATGTGGTGAGGATAGTAAACAAACTGAATTTTCACAGCCAACAGTCCCTGGTTGTGCTGACCCTCCACAACACCTAATATACTCATGGTTGTCTCTGACATTATTGGGTTCTAAGTTGTCTCCAGGTCAATGAATAAATCAGAATAACCCTCTGGATATCCTGTTGCCCTCCGTCTTGGAAAAGTTTGAGGCTCCTTAAAAACGATTTCTTCAATCTGTGGAAGAAGATCGAGGCGTACTAGCTTGTAGATCTTCACACGCTCCTCATCAAATTTGAAAGAGTACTACAGTGCCTCCTCAAGTTTCTCAGTAGCATGAGAATTAGTTTGCCTAACAAGAAGCTGACATTCAATGTTGTGGTTCACAACAAACTCGAACAGGTTGAGTGATATAGAGAGACGTCCAATAATTTCCATCATCTTAGGTTCAATTTAGAGGCGGTTTCTTTTATGGACCGGCTGAGGGGGAACTCGTATTAGAGATGGTGCAGATTAACAACTGTCTGAGATTAGAGTTAGAGGTGGTCAAAAAATTACGACCGCCTGAGGATGATGAACACATCCAGTGGTTTGTATTTTTGTGATAAACCGGCTCTATGAACAGTCTCTAAGTGACGAGTTTGTACTAGTGTTAAGAGGTGATGTTGCTGTGATCCCGAATGGGTCACTAAGCGAAGACCGTACAACCCTTTCTATCACTGGATTTCCTATGAGCTCGCTGCTAGGAAAGTATCTCACCTCAAGGCTTTATCGATCTCGGGGATCTTGGCTACCTACAAGTCCAAAGATCAAGGCAAGAGACAAAAAAACAAAAGATACAAATCCCTTTCAAATAATACACAATACTCCCATAGATTATATGCAGATAATTGCTGCAAGGTTTCTGCCCAACCCGCAGCCCGCGAGGACTACTTACTCAAAACAATAAGATCAAGGATAGAAAAGTTTGTGCAAAATACTTAGATTGACATCAAATATTTTTACAATGATCGTCGAATCATAAGGAGACCTCAAGTACAAAGTAATGGCCATGGCTAATGGAGGGGATGGAAGATGGAAGAGATAAACTATGGTGTGGATCTCCGTTGGTGGTATTGTGATGCAATCTGAGAATTATGGCCTCCTGCACGGTGGCTGAGGCCTCAAAATATATAGGCGTCTTCATGAAAGTTGTAGGATTTAACGAGACGAAGCCGTCGCCACATGGTACAGGCGGACCCTGCCCGTACCAGTGTTCATTACGGCTGCAGACGTCTGGAATTTGCTCCAAAATTACTTCGTCGTGTGGGCTTCCTCAAAACCTTCATTATGACTCTCGTTTTCGCATTAAAAAGCGTGAATTCCTGCACAACACAAATCAAAGCAACAGTTTGCATATCTTTGCAATTATTAGACATTAGTGGCAATGTTAGAGAGTTTCTTATCAACTGCTTGACTAAAAATAATGTTTAAATGCGGGAAAAGATGGCTATTTTTGGAGCCATCACCACTCAAACACTTATTGCAGTTTTACTAAGTATGTGATACTTGTTTAGTTTTGTGAAAACGGGACCTTCTACTTGAGAGTTGCTGGATGAGATGAGGCGACAATGGCGTTTTGATGGTAAGCAAGCTAGTTGATGGACAACAACACACTCCCTCGACGTTTATCATTCAGATTAGTAGATTTGAATAAAATTTTGTAACCATCATAAGTGTGTGGACTTTATTAGTGTGTCTTGCTTTTTGCGAGAAGGTTATTCATTTGAGTTCATGACAAGCATGTTCTAACAATCTTAATGAATAATATCTTTTATGGTCACATTATGGTTATAAATGAGTTGTTCTTATTTTGATCTAGATGGTAATGGTTTAAGCATTTATAAGACATTTGAAAATGGTTGAAAGATATTCAAACTTAATAATGACAACATTTTGAATGACAAGAGAGCCGCCTACTCTGCATGTTTCCTTCCACAACAAGGGAAGGCATCCCGCGATTTGTACATGATCTGGGTGATCTTCCTAATCGAATGTGATCGGGACATCTGACTAGGGAAGATCCACCGGGGCAGTTGTATCGATCACGTTGATCTCCCAAGATAAGAGTTTATGTTCTCACCGGGTGTCCTCCGATGGGTCTTCGATGGTGATGGTGAAGACATCCATGACATATGAGATCTCTTCCTCGCCGCCATGAGTAGCTTTGGCCATCGTGATCCGGGATCCGAAACACGCAACCCCTACATGGCGTGCCACTGTCGAGGTATTTTATGGGGGTAGATTTATATTCAGAGGGGTCACGCTTGGAGATCGGGATGGTAGCACACTAAGACAACAATTTATACAGGTTTAGGCCCTGGACGAACAGTGTCCAGTAAAAACCCTAATTCCTGTTTGTGGTGGATGGAGTTATTGTAGTATGCTCTAATAAGATCAAGATATGGCTCAATATCATCTATGGTGGTTGGAGGTAGAAGACGATCAAAGGTATTATATTCATATATTTTTTAGTTTTACTAGCAAATTACCCGTGCGTTGCACCGGAATAATCAATAGAAATAAATTACCAAACAAAACTCGTACTCTTGGTTTTTTTTCCAGAAGTTTCTTCAAACCAAAGTATTCTTTCTTCAATTCTGAATGTTCAGGGTCTAGATGGAGGCCTATCTGATAGTGTCTAAAGAGAAAGTGTTGTTATTGGGCCTAGCAAGTATTAATCTTAATGTGTTATCTACTGCTGCATTGTGTGCATGTACTGGCACGAAAGCACACCTTTTCAAATAAAAAGGGCCTATCATACGAAGCTGAGTATCCAAGTTACCTTGGTCTTCAAATAAGGGTAGCCGATAGTCGGCTCCTTCCATTTAATTAGCTCCTTCGATCGTCCACCAAATTCCTCTCCATTTAAATAATCGCTGACTCCTTCCATCATACACCAAATAGCTCCACAGTCCGTCCCATTTAATTTGCTCCATTGATCATGCACCATACAATTTCTCTCTTTTAATTAGCTCACACTATATGTGGATAGCAATCATATCTTTAGACATTTGGCTGCTTTTTATTTCCAACTTGGCTTGTTGATATCTTAGACAATTTGTGAACGTATATAAATTGGAGAGACTCAGTCTAAAGAAGCCAGGTGGTACTATTGAACACAAAATATTCCTCTCTGTGTTGTTCCCCGTAGTATGTAATTTCACCTGATTTTTAAAAGCCCACTCACGTGGCCTGGCCTCTGGCCCATCATAGAAATAGAAATTTCCCTAGATATTAACCTGACGTTGTGCTTAGCTTAATGCGGGCCATCATAGAAATAGAAATTTCGGCTCGAATGCATGGACGTGAAGTGTGTCTGGCCGGCATCAACTCATCTTCGTCGGGCCGCATGGTTGGATGCTGATCAAGTTGGCTGGGATCGCTGATTAAATTACCGAACCGTTAGTTGCATAGTACGTAATTATCTTCGAACTGTAGGCGTAAAACGGTTCAAAAAGTGTTAGACCGGAAGAAACAATCCGTACTTTTTTTCCTACCTATTGTCTGGATATACCAAGAGAGATTTACGATCTAATAAGGCTAGACACATTTTAGTATACAGATACATGCGAATCTGGATAAACTCAAATCACTTATTTTGGGACTGAGGAAGTATATTTAATCTTTATGGATATCCCGTGTTGCATAAGCTAATATCTAGAGTTCCAAACAATTATACCAATACACAATATTAAGGACATATTATATGAACTAGAAAGCACCATGTGTGTAAGGGATAAAAAATGCATTAAATAAAATCTTAACAGTTCAAGTTTATTTTAATTTGGTCTACTATTAGTGGTAATTTTTAAAATTTATTACATTTTTTCTCGATATAACTATTTAAACATTTGCAAGATCTGCATGCTCGTGTGGTCAATGGCAGAGGTTTTTTTTTACTAAGGACTGGATGCTGCTGAGCCGAAGAGAACCGCATATGCACGGACACATGACACTGGCTCGTCCTTGTCACATTCTGCACAAGCCAGCTGATTTTTGGCCTCCCCTCCGTCTGCACACATGGCGCGCCATACTCGAGTCACTGGCTCGTCCTTGTCACATTCTGCAACAAGCCAGCTGATTTTTGGCCTCCCCTCCGTCTGCACACATGGCGCGCCATACTCGAGTTGTACTCTTATTAAAGTTGCTCCCCTCGGCTCTCCCCCATCTTTAATTATGCAAACCATCCACTCTTGGGACACTGGTGATTCAACTCCGTTTCAGCGTGCTGCAACTTGTCCACAATTCGTCCGTTTCAATTAGTGTGCAACGACTTGTTGCTTCCTGACTTGCTCGCCGATACCAATATAAACCGGTGTAACTTACCATAAAGAAGCAGGGTGGGACTAAATAAATGTGTGAGATCTTAACTACACCTGCCGGTTCAAAATACCAGGTCTGTAATAATGTTGGGCCTTGGCCCATTTGGTGATTGGTGAAGTCACGGGAAGAGCCCTGTCTGTGCATGAGATGGATATACCCGAAACCCCTGATGGCCACACGAGCCCACCACACGGGAACGTGTCTTTGCGAGAGAAAAAAGCCTGACTTAGTGTTAGGGTGGGTAATATATCTAAACTGGTAGGGGTATAGCCGTCTTAAAAAGTATTGGACCGGAAGAAACAATCCGTCCTTTATTATTAGGTACTAGTTGAATGCCCGTGCGTTGCTACGGTTATTTAATTTATTTTTATTACACGGGTCTCACGTGTAAATATTAAATGAACATAACTTTTTCCCATTTGGTAGTTATAGTCGTGCTTCCTATTGTCATCTCTAAATTCCAGTGCTAAATAAATATTATCTTGTTTAAAGTTGTTTGGTAACTCTCATCGGTGCAGCAACCATTTTTATGGGTTGTCTACCTAACAAATATGTTACTCTCATCCATATGGTGACCCACGCAACCCCAGCGGTGGCTGGCAATGTCGTAGCGCTAGTGACTATCTACACGTGGCACCCTTGTTTCTGGGCAAATACTGAATATTAGTGGCTCCTTCATGGTTGTCGTGATCTCGATCGATCAAGCAGTGGTGGTTACTGTTCTTTGACATGGTGAGACCACACCAGGGAGGGCTATGCATATATAGGGTGTGTTTGGATCATCGATGAAAATAATTGCTAACCCGAAGCTAGCCTTGCCCTTGCTCGGGTGAACATCCACTGCTATAGTTCAGTTGGGGCTTTGCCGGCACGACATGAAATAGGGTGAGAGGAGACTTCTAAGGATACTGTTCTTATAGTTCAGTATTCGACCCTTAATGTAAGCGGCATTGTATACACTTTTTTTCCGGGGGAAGACAATGTAGGGGAGTAGATTGGATGAGTTCATGTTGGACATGTTTTCTACTCTACCGTGGCTTTCTTTGCTTCTCAATTGTGCAGCCTAGTCCAACCCGGTGTAGGTTTCGCCGAAACTCCGTTGGTCCGTGCTATACCAAAGGTACATATACACTAACCAGCTGTGAAGTATCCCCTCTGTTTACTAATGTATGCCATCACGGTATCAAAGTAAATTGAAGCTCTTATTCCCATTCCTCGCACGAAACTGTTAATACGATTGACACAGATAATAAATTTGATTGTTAATAAGTTCTAGTCCAAGAACTCTGTCACCGTTGTTAGAAAACTCACGTCACGGTAATTGTAAGCAGCCAACAATTACGTACACAGACATATTGACAGCTTCTCAACTTCATCCGTGTGACCAGGATCTGAAATTTGTACACACCGTACTCAAAGTATCTGATTGCTTGCATCTTATGCATGCGAGGGATTGCACCGTGGTCATAAACTCTCGCAATTTCACATTGTGTCATTCTAAAATTTCTGATTTGACAAGTTCACGTCAATTTACAATGAAGCAATCGGCGTGAGCGGCTCTAGCAGAAGCCCTCCTGATGTTGCTGCTGCTGACCAGCTTCATGCATTGCAAAGTGTGATTGGGTTAATTGAAGAACAAGTAAAAAAAGATTGACCAACGGACGTGATGTATTTTTTTTACATTCTTTTTATTTCTCTGTGTATATGAGCAACAGAAAGTGCAGATTTTCTTCCTTGAAGCCATGTAGTAAAATCAAATCTTTGAAGCTAATAAGCTGATACTGTCCTTAGTCCTTCCTAAATTGGATAGAGGAAAAATAAACCTGTGTTTTTCTTCAGGAGTTAGGACTATGATTAAACTGAAAATTCAGTTCCTGACTCGTGTTGTGGCAGTGGCGACAGGACAGCCACTCGTGGTAAGATTAACTGGAGCACTCTTGGGACGAGACGAGGATTTAGTCTCTGTCCAAGATTGAAGTTAAGTCAATCTTGCCGTGACATAGCTTGAAAAAGGTGAATAATAGAATTGATCACCTGAAGGAGATGGAATCTAACCCTCTGTGCCTGGCGCGTCGCTTGTCTTTATCGCCAACAAATGAGGAGCGCAGGACACCGGTCGCCGGCCGCCGGCTTAGGATGCAGGTACTGTCAGGGCGCCACCGGCTCCGGTTGCTGGTCCGGGTCAGAGCGCCACCGTCCGAGCTGCAGGAGAGGGCAGGGCAGCGCCCGAGCTATAGGGTAGGGACGATGCGCGAACTGTAGGAGAGAGGGATGATGCGCGAGCTGCAGGGGAATGGGTGGCGTGCGCGGATATGCAACAAAGATCCAGGGATTGGAGGGCAGGGCGGTAGGCTCAGCCTCGTGATCGCCAGCGCTCCACATCTTTGAGGATATGATCGATGGGGTATAAAATAAAGGACTTGAAGTCGTGCTCGAGCCGGAAACGTGATCGACCGATTCATCGGGTAAACTTAGGAGACAATGGACGACGGACGAAGGCGTGTGCGAACGAAAACCACCCGTAGACAAATTATATAGTAGAGATAGATTAGGAACCTTTGAGAGTGTAATAATTAAATCAGGGAAAGAAATCTTGCGCCGATTTGGAAACAAAGCCAAACCGAACAAAGGGGAGACCGAAAGGGAAACGAAACCCAAACCGAAGCAAATTTGGGAAGGCCTCTCCTCTCCTCCCATAAATAAACACGAGGGCGGGCCGGCCCTACAATCCAATCCCAAATCCCGCACAAGATTTTCCCCTTGGGTGTTCAGCTCGCTCGCTCGCTAGGGTTTCCGCCCCAAATCCAGCCCCAAATCCGCCGATGGCGGCCGCCGACGTCGAGAAGAAGATGATCACCCTCAAGTCGTCGGACGGCGAGGAGTTCGAGGTGGAGGAGGCCGTGGCCATGGAGTCGCAGACCATCCGCCACATGATCGAGGACGACTGCGCCGACAACGGAATCCCGCTACCCAACGTCAACTCCAAGATCCTATCCAAGGTCATCGAGTACTGCAACAAGCACGTACAGGCAGCAAAGCCCGCCGGCGCCGCCGAGGGAGGCGCAGCATCCGCCGCCGCCGCAGCCGCCGACGGATCCTCCGCCGCGCCCGCACCCACCGAGGACCTCAAGAACTGGGACGCCGAGTTCGTCAAGGTCGACCAGGCCACGCTTTTCGACCTCATCCTGGTATACATACATGAAATCCCTCCCTTCTTCTCCCCCGTGCTTCCTTTAGATCTACTATTTCATGCCGCAGCTCGATTATTTGTTCAGATTGCGCTCCTACCGGATTAGATTCGATTCGATTAGATAGGGTTGGAAGCGTGCCTGCTCTAGATTAGATTAGGCAAGGCCATCTGATATGTTAATTTGCGATACCATCTGCTTGAGGCCTTCTGATTTGAGATTAATTGCTCATGTTCCGAGCGGACATCTGTTGTGGCAGTATATTCTATACTCTACTGGTATCCCGATATGCTTTGCTGGTATGCCTAAAAATCTGGGAATACCTGCTGTTCATGTTCCCATGTTAGGATTGCTTACATGTGCTGGTAGTATGGCACTAGTTTTATCCATGTCAGGTTATTAGAGTCTTACTAGTAGCGCTACCATTGAACAATCTGCCATAGTCTTAAGAGTTTCTCTGTGCTAACAGTAACTAGCAAGATGCAATGATCGTTTGTTACCCACGCATATCACCAATGTTTCTAATTCTCCCATCTATTGACTCAGCCTGACCTTGTACATGCCACTACTGGTGCACTCTTACCGTGATGAATACGTCCTGTATCCTGCATTACTTGTCCGTTTGTTGTCTTGTACTAGCAGCACTATTTACTTATAGCAAAATTACCTGATGATGATGCAGTATGTCCACCGTGCTACTTTTTATTTACTAGCATCTGCTCTTAATTTGTCTTGTTACATCTATGCTTAATCTGTTTTTTTTGTTTGTGTATTATTAGTAGTATATCTGTTTCAGTTTGCATTAGAGTTGGTATCTCACATGTCCAATCTTTACTCACAAAATAAGCCTTTCAATTTCTCTCCATGTCATGTTGGTCTCATATTCAATTTCCCTTGATAGTGCCATTGCTGCATTTGAACCTTGACTTGCCATCATTATCTTCCTACAAATTTTACTAGTTTGTCTTTCATGCTTTATTTTTTAATATTGTGTGTGACGGGAGGGCATCCGAGTCCTTCAGCTTTACTTGGAGCAAACAATTCATGTTTGTATATTCCTAAGCAAACGCCATAAATCGAGCCTTTTGATGATGAGGTTTTCCCATAGAAATTCCTCCATACGAGGGCTGTCTCATATTCCATGACCCTTGATAGCGGTGCTGCTGCAGTTAAACTTTGGGACATGCCATGATACAATACTTATCTTCAAATTTGACCTGATTGTCTTTATTTTTATTTTGTTCTTTGATGGGAGGGCATCCGAGTCCTTTAGCCTTAGTTGGAGCAAACAATTCATGTTTGTAAATTCCTAAGCAAACGTCATAAATTGAGCCTTTTGATGTTGAGGTTTCTCCTCCATCAGAAGGCAGCCTCATATTCCATCACCCTTGGTAGCAGCGTTGTTGCAGTGAAACTTTGGGACTTGCCATGAGGCGAACATCTGTTTTTCTTCCTTTATTTCATTTTAATCAAAATCTTACATCTCCTGAGAGGACTTTGCTCTTTACCTATTTTGTCTGTATGTCCGATTGATAATTTTTTCTGTGTGACGGGAGGACATCCGAGTCCTTCAGCTTTTTTTTGGAGCAAACGTTCCATGTTTGTATATTCCTAAGCAAACGCCACAAAGTAAGCCTTTTGATGTTGAGGTTTCTCCTCCATCAGAAGGCAGTCTCATATTCCATCACCCTTGGTAGCAGCGTTGTTGCAGTGAAACTTTGGGATTTGCCATGAGACAAACATGATTTTTGGAGTATCTCATTCAACCCTTGTTAGACTTGTTTGTTCTGTGTACTTTAATACACACACATCGGTTCAATTAATGTCTTCTGTGTAACCACCACATCTATATGAAAGTCATTATATCTTATTTTCCATGTTAGACTTTGGGGTTAGCCACTTTAAATGCTGCTTACAAGTGTTTGTTTGTCTGTGCTCTAACCCAGGCTGCCAACTACCTCAACATCAAGGGACTGCTGGACCTTACGTGCCAGACTGTTGCTGACATGATCAAGGGCAAGACCCCAGAGGAGATCCGCAAGACCTTCAACATCAAGAACGACTTCACGGCTGAGGAGGAAGAGGAGATCCGCAGGGAGAACCAGTGGGCCTTCGAGTAATCTACACCCTGCCTGCCGCGTTGATGATGCTTAGAAGTCGCCCATTCAACGCTGCTGCTATTTTTAATTTGTAATGCTTGTAATTATTTTGGAGTCGAGGTCTGGTTTGTGAACATCTTGACTGGTGGTTGTGTCTGGAACGGGAACTATCTGTTGTTGGTCTGTGGTGGTTATAACTTGTGCACTGAATTGGTAATTGTCCAAGTGGATCTTTTGCTTGGTAACTTCATCGTCTTCAGCTGATTGTTGTTGTGTGCTTGATATTCTTCATTTAAGGTATCTTTGGTTGTGTGTTTTTTGACCTGGATGCTCTTAAGATATGATTTTGTCATACCTGTATTATACAGGTGATCGATAATTGTTCAGTCAGTTTTGTGCTTCAGAGTTCAGAGCCATATGTTCTGAATCTTGAACTGAATATGGTATTGTCCGACTGGATCTTTTGCTTCGTAACATCATCATCTTTAGCTGATTGTTGTTTCTTTATTTAAGATGGTTTGTGTGTTCTATTGATCTGGATGCTCTTTTGATATGATCATCATACCTGCTGATTTCCTTTTTTAGCTATGGTTGTCTGTCCTCTTTTGATAATTGAGAAATTTTCTGTCAGTTTTGTGCTTCAGAGTTGAGAGCCATATATTCTGAACCTGGAGTTGATAAGTTTGTGCTGTCTTATTCAGAGTCTGAGAGGCCTGGAGCCACTCACCTATTCTGTCATCTTATCTACCAAGTGGCCACGGTCTTGCCTTCCAAATTCACAAAATCTTGGCGCCTCAGGTTTCCTTCTCGACCTGATAAGAGTAAAGAGGATACTAGTACAAGTACCTCGTCACCACCACTTGCTGCTTGTTCCTCCTTTTTTTGGCTGTTCCCTGCTCCAGCTTTAGCCATGGCGAAGCCGATATCCATCGAGGTCTGGAACCCCAATGGCAAGTACCGCGTGGTGAGCACCAAGTCCATGCCTGGCACCCGGTGGATTCGCCTCCTCACCGACAACGACTGTCGCCTTGAGGTACTGTTGCTGCTTACTACTTTGTTTCACTGCTGTTTGCTTGTCTGATCAGTCGGATAGTTCAGAGAGATGTTGAATTTGTTGTTTGCTCGCTGAGCGCGCAGATATGCACGGAGAAGAAGACCATCCTTTCTGTCGACGACATCCTGGCTCTCATCGGGGATCACTGCCATGGTGTCATCGGCCAGGCAAGTTTACCAACCCCAGCTCCTTCCTTAAAAGTACTGATAAAGTACAGTATGTTAGGCTGCTATACTGTCCTAAAAATTTCAGTGAAGACCATGTATGTTCACCGCTATATACATATCCTTTTGTCTTTGGCTTCTTTTTAGTACTGATATAATTTGGATGCTGTATGTTGTGGTGGCATATATCAAAATACTGCAGCTGACAGAGGACTGGGGTGAGGTGCTCTTCTCCGCGCTCAAGCGCGCCGGCGGGACAGCCTTCAGCAACATGGCTGTCGGGTACAACAACGTCGACGTTGAGGCTGCCAACAGGAATGGCATCGCCATCGGCAACACACCTGTATGTATAGTACATCAAATTTAGTATTAGATTTGTCACTGCTCTGAAGCCTGAATCTCTTGATGGATGGATGTATGGATGCAGGGGGTTTTGACAGAGACTACAGCTGAGCTGGCGGCATCGCTGTCGGTTGCGGCTGCCCGGAGGATCGTGGAAGCCGACCAGTTCATGAGGGCTGGCCTCTACGACGGATGGCTCCCACACCTGTTAGTGCAATTGCTAGCCCAAATGAATCTTAACGTAGCTTGATTTTTCTTCATAGTAGGTCTTACCTAATGAAGAAATCTGTACACAGATTCGTTGGGAACTTGCTCAAGGGGCAGACTGTTGGAGTGATCGGAGCTGGCCGAATTGGTTCAGCTTATGCAAGGATGATGGTATTTATATGTTATACTCCATTTGTGTCATCTCAACCTGCTCAAAATGTCTGAAATGTGTGTAGTAATTTAGATCTGACTTTGATTGTTTCCATATTATGGTAAAAAGATCGAGGGATTCAAGATGAACTTAATCTACTTTGACCTGTATCAGTCCACACGGCTGGAGAAGTTTGTCACAGGCAAGCTAAGCTATCTATATATTATCATTATAGATAGATTTTTCCTCTGGTAGTAGGCTATGTGTTTGATTAGGATCTAATAGATACATGTGTATGCAGCGTATGGGCAGTTCCTGAAAGCAAATGGCGAGCAACCTGTTACATGGAAGAGGGCTTCCAGCATGGAGGAGGTCCTCAGGGAGGCTGACGTGGTAAGTAATAACCTGAGTCTTGGACACCAATTGACCAATTCTTGCTACTGCAGTTATTAATCAACAGAAGCTACCTGTATACCTAGGATAAAATACATACATGAAGTGAAGAAGTGTTTATAATAATATTATTAAATGGGGGCAAATAATGACAGATAAGCCTGCACCCTGTGCTGGACAAGACAACGTACCACCTGATAAACCCCGAGAGGCTGGCGATGATGAAGAAGGAGGCAGTGCTGGTGAACGCGAGCCGAGGGCCGGTGATTGACGAGGTGGCTCTGGTGGAGCACCTGAAGGCGAACCCGATGTTCCGCGTGGGGCTGGACGTGTTTGAGGACGAGCCGTACATGAAGCCTGGTCTGGCCAAGATGAAGAACGCGGTGGTGGTGCCTCACATCGCGTCGGCATCCAAGGTATGTATCATCTGAATATTAAGTGAAGTGAACTGGATTGATTGAATTGTATACTTGTGTCCTCTGTTTGATTGATTGGTTGGTTTCGATTGTTGATTGTTCAGTGGACACGTGAAGGGATGGCAACACTTGCGGCGCTAAACGTTCTTGTGAGTACATATATATATTATTATTCATACTAACTGATGAGCAAGTTTGTATGTTACTGATGAAGCAAGTATGTATATACGGTGTTGGGGTGTTGTTAGGGAAAAATAAAGGGGTATCCGGTGTGGGGAAACCCGAACGCAGTGGAACCCTTCCTGGACGAGAATGCAGTGCCGCCGCCTGCTTGCCCAAGCATCGTCAACTCCAAGCAACTCGGTACTACTTGTGTATATTCAACAATTCAATATAGACATGTATATAGTTACTTATATACACCAGGTAGCTTGTTTCTGATGGGCTTTGATGCACCTGTGTGTATTGCAGGTCTGCCATCTTCCAAGCTTTAGACAGACAGACGGACGGATGCTTCAGACCAGTCGATCACTGCTGCTGCTTGGTTGCTATGTATAGCTAGTATATATACACATGCGGATTAGTGGCTGAATATATCAAGCAAGAGCTTTGGGCTCGACCTAAATCGATTATTATTTATTATGTATTTTCGGTACCTGCGAGAGGGATGATCATGTCGCCCTTTGGCGGGGTATTGGAAATGGAAAAGATTATACTACAATCTAGTAACCTTGCACCTGTTAGCCATTTGACAGTGTAGTGCTGCGACTCACTGTTTCCAGTTTGAAGAGCACTTCATATTTGTTCAAAGGAAGCCTCTGATCTGAACAAATGCGAATTGGAGTTCCAAAAAATAAAAAATAAAACTTGTGATGATGATTGTTCCAGTTTAACTTCTCTTGTTCAACTTTTTTCAAACTTAGCTGATTTGTTTGTTTGGCTTACTTCTTGCTGGACAACTAGATATGTTCTCCAAGAGATAATTTTATTAGTAAAGGTTAATGAGGTGGAAAAGATCCACCAATATTTTGGCCTATATGTCTCCTTAAACTGCATTCATGCAAGAAAGTAGCATTCTAGATTGCGTATGGGTCTCCTTGAATGAGAAAGTATCTAGTTGTCCAGCACGAAGAAAGCCAAACAGATCTAGTAGGTCACGTACCAGAAGTTCTCGTAGAACACACCTGGAAAGCCATCCAGACCTAGGGGCTTTTAAACAAAGTGGCACATAGGCTTTATAATCCTGAGTACAAGGCATCATGCCACTAGACTAGATGAAGAGTTGTGGTCTTATCAATGTCGAGATTCAGTAAACCCAAAGATAAACTCATGGCACTGTCACAATTATTCTGTAAAAGCTAATAACTTTACTGTATTATTTATGTGCGTCATGAAGAAGAAGGAACCAGTTAAATCTTCTCTTCCTCGGAGCACTCTTCGTCCTAACATGTCCAGCCCACTTGTTTTCATTCCAACACAAAATAATTATTCGCACACGAACACGTCACCGTATACCCTTGACACAGAGAGTTCCACGGGAGTTTTTTAAGACCCGAAACCCCACTCTCCTAGGAGGGATGTAACATCCTAAAATTTTCTGAATTTTGGAATGTTGAATTTGATAAATAGTTTTGCTCAAAATTCTGAAGAAAACAAAAACTTGTGTTCATCCTCATACCAACCATATGAACATAATGGTTTCAAACTCTTTTCATAAAATTATACACAAATGTTTGAATATTTTAATACCACGAAACATTTTGGACTATTTCCACTTATAATTAAAACCTAAAGCTTAATTTCCTACTTTTCAAATTTAGCCATATAGTGCATTTTATGAAAATGGCATTTTTTATATATATTTTTAGTACAAATTAGTTTCTATAAAGTTTACAATGTGTGGTTGTTTTTAGAAAATTCAGAAGTTGATTTTACTCCATTTAAAGTTATAAAACTAAAGCTATAAAAGAAATAGTAAAACAGAAAAAAAAACGAGGTCACAACATTAGTGGAATGATGTGATGAACATTCATCTGAAGTATAGCATTACAATCAAAGTTATTGTGTTTATATTTCTATAACATCATGCGAAGTAATCCTAGTCCTTAGACCATGAGATCATGTCAATCACTAACACTGGAAGAGTATCTTAATAACATCAAATGTCAAACCGTACGTGAAAGGGTGATTATAAAGGTGGGTTCAGTGCTACAAAAGTGTTATGTAGAGGCTCATGGATCAAGAGTGGGATTTGTCCGTCCCAATGACGGATAGATATACTCTGGGCCCTCTCAGTGATATCATATTGGTTAACTTGCAAGCAAGTGATAAGATCACTAGAATGTTATATCACAGAAACGAGAAAATAGTACATGTCGGTAACGAGATCAAACTAGATATGGAGATACGGATGATCGAATCTCGGACATGTAATATATCGAGAGACAAAGGGATTTAGTTACTAGCGTTAAAGGTTCTCACGATCACATAAGTCATCGTTGAATGTGTGGGAGTCAGTATGGATCTCCAGGTCCCGCTTCTGATTATTGATCTGAGAGGGGTCTCGATCATGTCTGCATTATTCGCGAATCGTAGGGTGACACACTTAAGGGATACCGACACCATTTGGAGCAAATATGTTCTAAAGAAAAGAATTACAAAGCGCTGGAATTATTTCGATGGAATTCAGAATTGTTTCGGGTGAAATTGCAGAAACTGGTTCTGCATGTGATATTAAAATATTGCAGGGGGTTTTATGTGAATGTTTTTAATTAAAGTAATTAACAAAAATCTGAATAAAATTAATAAAATAGTTTTATTAAATGAGAGAGCATTAAATTTGGAGAAATTTAATGTATTTAAAGTGGAGACTTTAAAAGAGAATGTGAAGGGGCATTTTAATGTGGAGGGAGTTATCACCACATGAATGGGGAGGTGAGGGGTCACCCCCCATGGGGAGGGGTTCCCCCTCCTCCTATAAAAGGCCACCCTTCTCACCCTTCATCCTCACACCTCCTTGTGAAGGATCTCTCTCCCCCTCTAGAATTATTCCCTCATGGTCTCGGACTAGCGAGATACATGTTCCTGGTGGATTTTGTCTGGAAGGAGTTGCTGCTTCCGCTGCATCGCTGGAGCGAGGAGGTGGAGGTTGTTCGGTGGACCGAACGTGTGTGCGATCACGGATGCACCGCTGCTTTGCGGTGCTGGACTTGATGGTGCTGGACCCGATGGTGCTGGACCAGAAGGACTTCATCACGATCTTGAGATCGAGAAGTGTACAACTACATCATCTACGAGTACAACCTCGTAACACTTTATCGCTCTTCAAGGGTATGTTCTCTATGGATGTATATCCACCTGTTGCTTGTATCTAGTATATAGATCTTGGCATATAGTAGTTCCCATCGTAGAAATTTTTTTGTTTTCTATGCTGCGAACCCTTCACTTCTTATAGTCAATCTTGGTCTCTTTTCCCTTTCTCTTGGACACACCCTTCCTAGTTCTATCTTTCTTTGCCTATTCAGCCATGCAGTCAGCCTCTTTCTTTCTTATCCTCAGCTCAACCTCGTCCACAATACCGCCCTCACCGTCGTCCCTGAAATAGAGGCCACGAGGATGGCGTGTGTAGGTCTTGGGAACACTAGAACCACTTGTGAAATAAGAAAGATGGATAGCATAGGGATAAGCACACACACAAGTCCGAGAGAGAACGTAGAAATAGTAGGCAAATAGTCCATAGTCCAATCATGCATAGTGCACAGATTCCATAAACATCTGAAGCAGTTTTGACTCTATCAGGCCGGATTATCCGGCCTGGCCCGGGGCGGATAATCCGGCCCTGGCAGAAATTTTCAGACCTGCCTAGATTGAGTGCAAAACCATAGATCGGACCTAGGAACTACAAGACTACGATCTCTACATGAAATAGCAACCTTCTAGTCCACGTTCCACCAACAAGTGACACATCAAGTTAAAAGATGGGGAGAGAGGGAGTTACCCACACTCATTGGAGGAAGAACACGGAGAGGAAGGTACCCGGAGGCTGGGGGAAAAAGATCCCGGGAGGCCTGGAGAATCCGGCGGCCGGGGAGGCTCCGGGGAGGGTGGGGAGCTGCAGGCGGCGGCTGAGGAGATGGAGGGGGTCGGGGGAGAAATGCTGCTCGTTGTAAGTTCTTTCCCCCGACGCCCAGCCCTTAATAGACTACAGCGGCCAGGGCCGGATTATCCGGCCTGAAATCTGAAATCCTGTTGAACACAGGTTCATGCCCGCGCGTCCCCAAAAACAAACCCTCACAAGTGTGAACAAAGGACTTGTGTGCTAGAGAGATCGTTTAGGGGTAGAGAGAGGCTTGGGTTGAGAGAGCCAAACTGAGATGGTACTACACACTCAAGACTGCAAGAATCAAATCAACTAAAAGCCAAAATTGAGTGTGATTCCCATAAGAACACAAGATGAGCAAAAACAGCCAAAAAGATCCACATAAATCCAACTCTTCTCATGGAAGAGGGCGGTGGACGAGGCCACCTTGTTGGAGTGCATGGTATGACACCACGAAGATATATCTTTGGTTCATGACCAATACTCATCAATAAGCTCTCATATCACAAAATGATATTTAAGAGAAATGATTTGACTTGCTTTTGGCATTTAGGGGGGAGGGTTAGCCCAATTAATTAGGACCACACTCCCCCTATTTCCATGCCCACACCTAGACAAAATAAGGATGGGATGTAAGGATGAGTGCATGGGTAATCAAGACAAGCTCCTTGAATCAACGATATTTAGCTCATTCCTCAAGTAGCAAAACCTTGCTCCATCAAGTGGCTTCATGAAAATAACAGCAAGTTGGTTCTTCGTGCTCACAAAAGATAGATCAATGTCGCCGTGAGCAATATGGTCCCTAATAAAATGATTCTGAATCTCAATATGGTTCGTCCTTGTGTGCTGCATCGGATTGTACGCAATTTTGATTGCACTTTCATTATCGCATAAAAGAGGCACTTTGTCACATTTGACACCGTATTCCTTTAAAGTTTGCCTCATCCATAATAATTGAGTACATGCACTAGCAGCAGCCACATATTCAGCTTCGACGGTGGAGAGAGATATACAATTCTGCTTTTTAGAAGACCAACATACCAAAGACATTCCCAAGAATTGACAAGCTCCAGAAGTTGATTTCCGATCGTCCTTATCACTAGCCCAATCTGAATCAGTATAGCCACATAGAAAGAAATTGGAGCCCTTGGGATACCATAGACCAAAATTAGGGGAATGAACCAAATGTCGGAAGATCCTCTTGACCGCCACTAAGTGGCTTTCTTTAGGAGCTTCTTGATACCTTGCACACACACCTACACTCAACACAATATCGGGTCTAGATGCGCAGAGGTAGAGAAGAGAGCCGATCATGGACCGGTATACCTTTTGGTCCACATCTTTACCGTGAGGATTGAGTTCGAGATGACACTTGGTTTGCATTGGGGTGGCGACTCCATTAAGATCCGTCATCTTGAATCTCTTGAGCATGTCTTGGATGTATTTTGCTTGATTGATAAATGTTCCTTCTCTAAGTTCTTTGATCTCAAAACCAAGAAAGAACCGTAACTCCCCCATCATAGACATCTCAAACCTGTCCGTCATGAGCTTTGAAAATTCATCATTAAAAGCTTTATTAGTAGAGCCAAAAATGATGTCGTCTACATATAGTTGGCATACAAAGAGCTCCCCCTTAACCTTCTTAGTAAAAAGAGTGGGATCAATTTGCCCAACTTCGAAGCCACGGTCTAGCAAAAGCTCTTTAAGGTGCTCATACCATGCACGTGGGGCTTGTTTAAGGCCATAGTGTGCCTTATCGAGTTTGTAGACATGGTTTGGAAATTTAGGATCCTCAAATCCCGGGTTGCTTTACATATACCAACTCATGTAGAGGATCATTAAGAAAAGCACGTCCATTTGCTCTAATTTAAAATTATTATGAGCAACATAAGCAAGGAGGATATAGATGGACTCAAGATGAGCCACATGAGCATAAGTTTCGCCGAAGTCGATGCCCTCAACTTGGGAATAGCCTTGTGCCACGAGTCTTGCATTGTTCCTTACAACAATGCCGTTTTCATCTTGCTTATTCTTAAAGATCCACTTTGTGCCGATAACATTGCGGCAATCCTTGGGCTTCTCTACTAATTTCTAGACCTTGTTGCGCTCAAAGTTATTCAACTCTTCATGCATAACAACAACCCAATCCAGATCTTCAAGAGCTTCAAACACTTTCTTTGGGTTCCACCATGGATATGTGAGCTTGGTGCTCAGCAAAACTTGCTAGCTCCCTTCTGGTAGACACCCTTCGTCGGAGATCACCTACAACTTTGTCAAGAGAGTGACCCCTTAGTTCAAGGTTCCTTTCTGCACGAGATTTGCGACGAAGTTCAATCAGCTTGTTGTCTCTCGGGGGAATAACTTCATCATTTGAGTCTTTGTTGGAATCATTTGCTTGGTCTTGATCTTCAGCTTGATTAGCAGGAATAGGAGATGATAAATCTTGCCCTTGATGTTGATCAACAGCCGTAACATGAGGCTGCTGTTCTTCAGGATTCTCAGGGCCAGATAATCTGGCCGAGGGTGGGGCCGGATAATCCGGCCTGAGAGAACTTGATCCACCATCACAGACTTGAGAAGTCCTGGCACGAACAGGAGAGGGGCCGGATAGTCTGGGGGTAGCCGGAAAATCTGGCCTGGAGCTTGCCACAGGAACTTCACCATCTAGCTTATTTTTGGAGGGTTGCCCGGATAATCCGTTGTCCACCGGATAATCTGGCCTGGAGCTTTCAGGAGCACTTTGAACATCAGCATTTTGTGGAGTTGGTGTATAAGTTTCTCCAATGATTGGAGGATGTTGAGCTTGTGTTGATGAGGGCTCTACTTGAGTAGAGCATTGTCCTTCCCGATCCGCCATAGGGGGTTCCTCAATGGGGTGGAAGAATCCCACGCCCATTCTTCTTATGGCATATTGGGTTCAACATCCGGATCACAAACATCAACTTGCCCCGCACGGGAGCCATCATTTTCCTCGAACACCACACTACAAGATTCTACAACAGTTCTAGAGAGCTTATTGTAGACTCTATACGTGTGGGATTCGGCACCATAACCAACAAAAATGCCTTCGAAAGCCTTAGACTCAAATTTAGATAACCGAACTCCTTTAATGAGAAAGAAAACTTACAACCGAATACCCGGAAGTAGGAGATGTTTGGCTTGTTACTGGTAAGTATCTCATATGGGGTCTTGTCCAAGATTTTGCGAAGATAGAGCCGGTTGGATGAATGGCATACGGTAGATATTGCTTCAGCCCATAAATTATAAGGAGACTTAAATTCATCTAGCATAGATCTTTCCATATCCATTAAGGTCTGGTTCTTCTTCTCGGCAACACCATTTTGTTGAGGGGTGTACGCAGCGGAATATTGATGTCTTATCCCCTCTTCACTTAAGAATTCATTCAGAGTGTAGTTCTTGAACTCGGAGCCGTTATCACTCCTAATTGCCAAAATAGGGACATTGTGTTGACGCTGGACCTTGTTGGCAAAATCGATGACCGTTTGTTTAGTCTCGCTCTTCAACTTGAAAAAGTAGACCCATGTGTATCTTGAGTAATCATCAACAATTACGAGGCAATATTTCTTCCCACCGAGACTTGCATGAGATGGAGGACCAAAGAGATCCACATGGAGGAGCTCCAGTATCCTCTTTGATGAATAATGCTCTTCCTTCGATGGGGAGAGTCATGCATTTTTCCTTCAACACAAGCCCTGCAAACACGATCTTTGGCAAAGAAAACATTTTCTTTTAGTCCAAGGATGTGGCCACCCTTGTGGAGACTTTGCAAAGTTCTCATATTGACGTGGGCTAGTCGGCGATGCCATAGCCAACCCGCGTCGGCCTTTCTGAAAAGACACATCGGGCATGTAGTGGTTTTCCCCGACAAGTCCACCACGTACAGGTCATTTTCGACATATCCCACCAAAGCGACCTTTAGAGACTTGCTCCACAAGAGTACCACGAAATCACCATCAATGAAAACTGCAAAGCCCATCTTACCAAGGGCACGAACTGAAAGTAAATTGTAACTGAGGGTCTCAACAAGCATGACGTCCACGAGAGAGATATCGTGAGCAACCACAACTTTGCCAAGACCCAATACCTCAGATTTTGACTTGTCACCATAGGAGACGGTTATGTGATCATGGTTTGGCCACATCTCCGAGATGATTTCCTTGCTTCCGATCATATGACTAGTGCACCCGCTATCAAGCACCCATTTGGACCCACCGGAAGCATAGCCCTGAAAGAAAGTTACTTCTTGATTTTAGGTACCCATTTTTCAATGGGTCCTCTCATGTTAGTGACCAGGGTCTTGGGAACCCATATAGAACAAGAAATGTAACTATCAAAAGGACCAACATAGCTAGCATAGACATCACCATAAGAATCACAAAATAACTCATAGTTTGGATTATTATCCCCTGCAAAACCAACATAGTTAGTATCATTATTCATTGTGGTGCTTGTCTTTTCTTGAGCAGTTTTGCTCTTCTTCTTCTTCTTTGTTTTGGGAACATAACCAAAACCTTCTTTTCCATTGTTTGTCCTTTGCTTGCTAAGCACCTCATCAAGAACCTCTTTACCTTTAGGTTGAGATCCCTTTACAAGTTCTTCTTTTAGCCTTGCATTTTATTCAACAATACCTTCATGTCCACACAAAGGAGTGGAGGTGCTTGGCAAATCATACTTGTCCAATTGAGTTTGGAGCTGATCACGAGACTCACTTAGAGTAGAATGTTCACTCTCCAATGCCTTGTAGGTAGTGTTAAGCTTCTCAAACTTCTCTAAGAGTCTAGCATGAGCAGTCCCAAAGACAATCTTTTGCTTCTTTAGTTTCTTTACCTTAGCAAGAGCATTGTCGCGTTCTTTTATGAGCTGGGCGACAACCTCTTCATGGCACTCCTCAATTGACTCAAGTTTCTCCTCCAAGGAAACTCGAGCTTCCTCTTCCTCCTCTAAGGCATTCTTCAAGGAGGCTATCTCCAAGGCGTCTTCTCTTTAAATTTTTCCCTTTTCTTCAAGAAGTTCTTCGGAACGAGCGAGTTGACTCATAAGAGCATCAAAATGAAGTTTGTGCTCACCTTTCATGTTAGTGAAAAATTGTCCAAAGCAATAACTTCTTCCTTTATCTTAAGACTAATTTGCTCACCTAATCCATATGTATATTAGTCTTAGGAAATGAGGAAGTAGAAGTTGATACCTCAGAGCCTCTTGCCATAAGGCAAGTGACGTTGTTGTTGATGACATTTTCGTTTGGAGAGTCGAAGAGTGATGATGGGATAGATGTGGTGGCTATAGCTGCCACCTCTCGAGAACTATCTTCATCCTCTTCGTCTTCACTTGCAGAGGACCATTCTTCTTGTGCCACCAAGGCAATCTTGGGTTGCTTCTTGTAAGGACCATTCTTCTTGATAAATGGCTTCTTTCGAGGTGCCTTGGACTTTTCTTTGAGGATAAGCCTGCACCCATTGTCTTCTCTATTTTGGTATGGACATTCAGCCACAAAGTGCAGCCTATCTCCACAATTGTAGCAAGTTCTCAGTTTTGGGCCATTATCTCTTCTTCCACTTGACCCGTTCTTGCGCTCGAGTTCAGACTTGGCCTTGGCTGGATCCTTCCAAAAATTCCTTGCATAGAAAGCCATGTACTCACCATGAGCATGCTTGACTTCCTCGGGAAAGCTCATGGAGACAACATCATATCCTCTTTCATCCTCATCTTGCTCAACAATATTCGCTTTTAGAGCCACATTGACTCCTTTTTGCATCCCAATAGCCCGAGCATGGGCATCTTCGGCATTCTTGGCAGCAACTTTGAAGGCCGCCATTTCTTGCATGACCTCATTGGAAGTCATAAGGTGGTAGTTGTGTTTACCTTGCAAACTCTTCAAGTCCGTTGGCTCAAATGGCATGAGGGCACTCACATATTTTCTTTTGATCCAGGCATCGTCGATGTGAGTGGCTCCATGCTTTCTAAATGTTGTTGCAATGCTCTTGAGCCTTCTATACATGTCTTCATGGTCTTTGCCATCCAACATGTAGAATCCTTCAGCTTCATTACTAAGAGCATCGTACCTGTTCCTTCTCATGCTTTCATTTCCAACGAATAGATCGGTGAGAGCATCCCAAGCTTCTTTGGCAGTGTTGAAGTGTTCAATGTGGGGCATGTCCTTGGGACCCACTTCGAGCTGAATCATGTGGAGAGCCGTTGCATTCAATTGACTATCCACAACTTATCTTCTAGTCAAGTTGGTGGATTCTCCAATATTAAGACCATCTTCAATAATCCTCGAAAGCTCAATTGACGAACTGCAAACATGAGATTTCATTAAGAATTGCCATTGGTTAAATGTAGATGTAGTAAGCTTGGGTGGATCACCCCTATTGTTTATATGAGGATGAGGGATAGGTGGGTCGGGAGAATATAGGTGAGAGACCTCACTATAGTCATCCTTACCACTTTCCTTCTTGGAGGCGGAACCATTATGTTTTTCACCTACCACTTCATCTTCCTTGGATCCGGCTTGAGCCTTATCCTTAGATAGAGGAGTGGTAGCCTCAGTGGAAGATGGGGATGGGGCTGTAGATGATGTGAGGCGAGCAATCATTTGATGCATATCCTCCATCTTGGTCTCAAAGGATTTCAACAAGGTGGTTCCCAATGTCTTGAGGTCATCCATTGTGACCTTGTCCACATCCTCATTCCCACTATCCTTAGTACCCATACTTCTCTTATGCGGTTAAGCCCGAATAAAGAGCCGATGCTCTGATACCAATTGAAATGGATCGTATGGGCACCTAGAGGGGGAGGGGGGGTGGGGAATAGGTGATACTTCAAATTTTACCCTTTTTCCAATTTTAGGCTTGACACAAAAGGTAAATTCTCTAGATATGCAAATACTAAGAATTTCCCTATATGCCAACCTAGCTACTAGCGAGTAAAGACACGTGAGAGTGAGGAACGAAGAAACCGTAGTGGAGCACGTGGAGACACATGATTTGTTTTACCGTAGTTCCTTCCTTGTTAAGGGAAGTACATCTGCATTGGAGGGGTGGGCGGTACTAAGACCACCACGCCACAATAGGCCTCACCCTGTTCTCCGATGGATCTCGCCACCAAAGGCCTGATCCACTTTTCCACTATTTGTACCCTTCGAGACGGGAACCGATGCCTTTACACAACTAGCGGGGCACACCTCCACAACTGAATTGGAGGCTCCCGAAATGACAACAAGCTGCCACAAAAACAAATGTTATCAATATCGAAACACAAGATCTAGATATTAACAAGAATACTAGATAGGGAATTCTCCAAGTGAATGGAGAGGAGTTGAAGCGCTTGATCCATGACGATGATGAGCAAAGTATCCTCCTTCAAATCCCCTAAAGATCGAAGCCTTCAGGTGGTTGAAGTTGGAGATCTAGGATGAGAGCTTTTGCAACAGGTCTGATCATTTTCGAATGAATCAAGAGATCTGACAGGAGGGGTTGATGGGGATTTTATACCCCCTATCCAAACGGAGTTGTTTGAGCCATTTGAGGCCGGATGATCCGGCCGAAGTGAGGGCCGGATTATCCGGCCGGGGGAAAACTCCGCCCTAGACTCGGATTATCCGGGCAAAAAGCCGCCCTCGAACAGAAGCTCATGCAGGCTGGTCCTTGGCATCTTCTCTTGGGGGCCGGATTATCCGGCTCTAGCAGAGGGCCGGATTATCCGGACTGGGGAATAAACCGCCCTAGTGCCGGATAGTCTGGGGGAAAATCCACCCCCAGACAGAAACTCGCGCAGACGCCCCCTTGGGAAATTTCCCTAGGGCTGGATTATCTGACCCTAGAGGAAGGCCGGATTATCCGGCCTAGGGAAAATCCGCCCCTGCGCCGGACTGTCCGGGGGAAAATCCGCCCCCAAACAGAAGCTCATGCGCGGCCAACATGGGCCAAAGATGATCAGGCCGGATAATCCGGCTCTTGAAGGGGGCGGATAATCCGGCCCCCAAACACCAAAAACACTTGCCTGCAACACTTAGCGCACATTAGAAACTCCACGGTATTGTTATCTAACACACAAAACATAGGGAACCATGAAATGTTCTTTCGGCTACACCAAGAGTATTACCCTCAGCATAGCTATCCTACGCCAAGGGCAATTCTACGTCGACGGCCAGCTTCTTGGGGCGCCCAGCTCGTGGCCTAAGGCGACGGCCCTGACTTTTGGCCGTCGGCGTAGCCTCTAGCCGTCGGTGCCTCGCTCCATTCCTGTAGTGTTTACAGATCAGAGATGGTCTGGCAAACCTGACAGGTGCCATTAGGGAACAATCAGTATAGGCAAGCGTCTGTTTTGCTCTTTTTCTGCTTTTTTATGTGTCATGGTATTGCCGACGACACAGACAACGCGAGCCGTACTCCGCGATCGTTGACAACGCGAGCCGGTGCTCTCTTGTTCTTCTGCTTCTTGAGCAGATTCTTGTATTCTGTCTCCATGGCCTAGGCCGTTGCGATCGATTTTTGCGCTCTAGCCAGATCTCGATCTAGCTTTGCGCCTTGCTCCGTGATGTTCTGTGCCTCCTCCAGAAGTTGCTAGCGCTTCTCATCAAGCTGGACAACGTCACGTATATGGGCAACGGTCATGGGCTCGACGAGCAAATTGTCGTACATCACTCTATCTGCTGGAGTGGCTAAGGCGGCTGTAGACATAGATGGAGGTGGCGGCGGATTTGCCACGTTGGCGTTGCTGGGCTCGGTGGCCAGTTCCTGCGACTGCTGCACGGGGATAGCCGGAGGAGGCATAGCCCTAGCCAGAAGATCATCGGTGTTATCGGCCAGCCCCTTCCCGGTGTCACATGGCTTTGGCGGAGCTGCTTCGGTTACTTGATCCTCTTCTATCACACTCCCGATGGCGAGTAGTACCTGGTGGGAAGTGACAACCTTGTCGGTGTGCTCCTCGCGGTCGATCTCCTCCTCCATCTCCTCCATAGCGGTGTCGAGCTCTTCCGCGTTGACGTCGATTTCCTCCAAGTCCACGCTGATGTCGGCATAAAGTGCGTCCAGCACGGAGTCAGAGGGAGCGGGAGCTTCTTTGATGACGGAGTACGATGCTGAGGAAGCGGGGCCATTGGGCGGTGGCGGTGGCAGCGGTGGTCCGGGTAAAGCGACAGGGTCGGCCAGGGCCTGCTCATCGGCAGCGGCGAAACTGTTAACAGTGCTGACCATCTGATCGAGAGTAGGATTCCCTGTTGCATGTTGCCTTTTGAGCGTATGACGGAGAAGTGTGCCGCGCGCAAGCCCTTCGACGAAGTGGTAGATTGCGTCACTGCTGGGATAGCCCTCCAAGTCGGCCCTCAGCCGGAGCCATCTGGCGAGGTAATCTCAGGGGCTTTCACCATCTCGCTGAACGCAACGGGCTAGATCGAAGATGGTCACGACGCCGACAAAGTGTGATCGTTTCTTTCCAGATGCACGGGGTAACCCGGCGGATTTGCATTGATCTTACACCATTATATCCTGCATAGCATAGGGGCGGTATGTATATGTGGTAAGCCGATGCTGATGGATTACCTTTATTTTCTCCATGCATGTACAAAGGCAGCATCATTATTCCCTGTGTGTAGAATTCTTTAGGGTCCCCAGATGCTTTCGGAGTTGGAATCAATGTTTTGCGTGGACGGTGGGTAAAGACGACATAATATAAGCTCCACATGTAGTAATGCAAGCAAAGCATATGTATGTATGTATGTATGTATGTATGTATGTATGTATGTATGTATGTATGTATGATTCATCATTAAAGAGGGGGGCAAATAAAGCAAAGGAAAGGAAAGGGAAAGCCACCAATCGTCAATTATATATATACTCCCTCCGTTTTAAAATATAAGACGTTTTAGCTTTGTGAATAAAGTGTATTTAGGCCTCTTTTAGTGTTTAAGTTTATCTAGGTTTGGAATGAACCTAGACACTAAAAGGGGTCTAGATACACTCCTTTTATAAGAGCTAAAACATCTTATATTATGAAACGGAGGGAGTAGAAGACAAACAAAGGTAGGTAGCTAGCTCCGGCCTCCTCCATCGATCGATCGATCCTCCACCACCAGCTCAGCTCAGCTGCTTGGATCGCTCAACCGAGCGAGGTAGCTTGGATCTTTATATATATGGATGCAGATTCTTGGACTAATAATAATCATCATCAAGTTAGCTTGGGGTTGGTTAGACTTGCTACCTTCTTCATTCTCCTGCAGGCGGTAACGTAGCTGATCGATCTTCTACCCTCGATCCATCCCAAGACAAGACAAGACAATACATCAAGGCAATTAAAGGTATGAAAGAGCTAGCATATAGTATATCAGGCCTGCTTGTGCTTAATAAGGTTCTTGAGAAATTTGTTCCTAGCTAATTGTGCAATTAATTAATTATCTTTTCTTCTTCTATCGCTCTCCTGTCCAAATTAATTAAGGCTGTTGGCTGTGCAGCAGGAACTACTACATTATATTAATTCAGCTATCATGGATTAATTATTAAGGCTCGCCCTCCATTTCCATTTCCATATCCTCTGGTCTTCAAGGCAGCATTGATCGATATCCGTCATGTGGTACATACATACATGTCCTCTTTCTTTTATCTTCTTCTATTCTATTCTATTTACCGTTAAGGCCTTGATCGTCGTGTGACGCCATCCCTCTAAACTAAAAACTTATATATTCTTCTAAGGTTGCACACATCCAAAAACAAATACTCAAGAACAAGGAACCAGGTATACATGTCATCGTCATCATGCATGGATCGGATTAATTGATCTTCACGGAAGCGATTCATTATCATCATCATGATTACTAAGGTAGGTGCTCACCTCTACCCTTTTTCTTTCCCAGGCCCCAGGGCCGTGCCATTATTTCATGTACGTCTCGCGTGCAGCACCCGGCCCGCGCGCGATCAGCAGCCTCCTTACCAGTTTTGCTATCCAAGCTGTACCAAAAATATAAAGTAGACGACTATTAAAGTACTGTACAAAAATCAAGTATCTCCAAACCTACCAACATGGGCTCTAATTTTCAACATCTCCAAGCCAGGAGTTTAAAAGTGAAAATGGATCGTAATTTAGACAAATGGTTATCAAGATATGTCGTTTTCAAAGTTTATTTTTTGAAAATAAAGAAGAAAACATGTACTCCCACTCCGCCAGTGTCCCCCTCTCTCGCATCCTAATCCCACTTGGCCTCTCGTTGTGAGGACATAACCACCGGTCCGGCGCAAACATTCCTACCACGTCCGACTAGACTGGAGGGCTGCGCGTGCACGCTCCAGCGGCACGACCCATAAGGGCCGATGCGTCCGGTGCAACTCATAGGTTCACCTAATTTGGGCAACGTGATTGTTGGGGCCCGGTTGTAAGTGACACATTAATTCGATAATCATTTTTCATTAGATTGATAGCAGGTACATGCAGATCTAAAGCATAATTTTACTAAACTAAGATGTCTTCTCCTGCTCGCCATCTGGTCGCCGCGCCTAAACCATGTTGCCACGTCTAGCCCTGGCCACAGCCGTGGCATGAGGGTCCAGCTGCGCCGCCGCGAACACCCTGACGGTTCTGACGGTGTTTCCTGGCGGCGGCCGCCTGTGCTTGTCGGCCCACTCGTGCAGGTCCCTCGTCGTCCTCCCCTCTTTGGCGGCCCGGCGGGCGTACATTGCCTCCTGGAAAGCTCGCCATGCCGCCGTGAGGGCGAGAACCGGCGAGGCGGTGCACGGTGTCGTACGACTCGCCGATGGATCACTGCTTGTCGCTCCTTTCGTGCACGGCTTCCACGGGCTCGTCGTCGAACTTGGCGAGGAAGGCATCGTCTTCCTCCTCCACATTCATCACCGTGGCAGCCACCTGCGCGATGCGCTGCTGCTCCGCTGCGTCGCGTGCCGCACGCGGGGCGTACCTCAGCCTGCTTACTGCCACAATGACGGCATCACACATTGCCTTCTCAGCTTCCGCATTGACCGCGGTATTGTGCATTACGGCCGCCCCGTGCAGTGGCTACAAGGACCACCGGCTCCTCCTGTGCCTCGGCGGAGGCTTCGTGGGCATCGCGCACCTCCTGCTTTTGTTGTGGCAAGGAATGGCTATTGTATACTGGTGCTTTGGTGGAGCTTGGTGGTGCAAGGTATGGTGTTCATCGCTTTGCCCATGGCCGTTATTTATAGATTGTGGACAGGGCGAGAGACGGCCGCCCGAGCGCGGGATGTTTCCGACTGTGGGTAGGCACATGAGGGAAACAGGAGCCAGTGAGAGCGGGAAACACCGGCCGCGTGGGAAGCCAGCGGTGATTGGCGATGTCCCGTCGCCATTAGAGCGAGGTCATCGGGCCTTGACAGGGAGCGGGGTCGGTCAAAATGCGTCGGGCCACTGGGCGCA
This sequence comes from Avena sativa, assembly GCA_916181665.1. NCBI lineage: Eukaryota > Viridiplantae > Streptophyta > Magnoliopsida > Poales > Poaceae > Avena > Avena sativa. Next base: position 111,786,164 of record OV702289.1, on the reverse strand, counting down.
CCGCTCGGCCTTATGGGGCCGTGACCCATTTTCTGTCCGTGGGCCGACCTATCCGGACAGAAACATACTGTTTGGGTCGTGGCTTTGCGTTGGCCCGCGGCAGATGTCCTGATACTTGGCAAAAATGCAAACAACCAAAGAGGGACCGTGCGAATGAGAATGCAACACTTGGCGAAACCACAATCAACAGAAAAGGAGAACATGACACTTGGCGGCACTGCATGCATCGAACAGAACTTTGAGAAGGGTTCCTTTTTAACGATTTCGGACAAAATCATATATAAATCTTCTGCCGAGTTCAAGGGCTTAATGTGCAAACCATTGTTCAATCTCTTCCTACACCGACGTGTTTCTTAGTTTCTCCTCTAAGAAATTTTGCAATACCATGTCTGTATTAGCAATTTTGTATATGAATCTACCAAACATGGATCGACCGAGTGGCTTTTGGATCCAACATTTTTTTAATAATGAGCCGCTTTATTACTTAAAAGATTTAAGTATTACATCCAGCCTCTGCATAACTACGATACACACAACCGACAATAGTTCGAGCACAAGAAAAAAAAGAAAAGTGGAAAATTACACAAAAATCAGATGTTGCAAAATACCTAAGTACATGGGGGCCCAATCCGGAGATCACGCTGCAATCCATGTTGGGGAAAACATGTCACTAGCCATATCCTCCAAGTGTGTACATACTGAAGGGGTTCGCAACAGAAAACAGAAAATTTCATGACTAGCGTAACACCAATATGCCGAAGATCTATACAAGAGTAATGCTGTAACGGAGAGAGGCTTTTGGTAACATACCCTTGTAGAACGAAAGCGTTTAACGTTCATGCGGAACGTGGATGATGTAGTTGTACTCGCACCAACCTCAAGGTCGCGAAACTCCTCGCAAGTTACCCCTGATCCTTGGACGACGATGTTGGTGCCACCACCCCCGTGGTCTCGCACACGTTCGGTGTTAGACGATGACTCCCGTTCTCCCTGATCCAGACAGGATACCAAAGTAGATCTTCTGGCCGGAATCACCGCAACACAATGGTGTGCCGGAGCAAAGTAGTCACCTACTCGTGCATCCCTTATTTGGGACCGTAGTTGCAAGAGCAAAGAGAGAGATCCCTAAGGAAATTGCCTTAAAGATTATTGTCTATCACTTTCCCTCCCATAGGACCCTCCTTATATATGGGAAAAAGAGGCACAACCATCCACTCAAGTCCCGGGGTGAATGGATAGGAGGGGAGGATGCGGCCGGCCGGCCAAGGAGGGACGGCGGCCGGATAGGCCCCTGCGCGCGCAACCTGATACCTTCGATTCGGATTCACGGATGTAGTATAATATTCTTTTTCCCTAAAAGACCTAGGTTTAATCGAACCTTGGGAAACAACGCTAAAAGGAAATAAAAAGGACACGTCTACAAGACTGTGTTTCTTCGTTTTACCTTCGTTTACTAGACCAAACTAGTTTACTTTATTGTGGGTGAATCAATGGATGGAGATAGGCCATTGTTGAAGATCCACCTGCAGTTGCACATCATATGGGATAAAGATAATAATAAGCATACTCATTTGTAATATTTTAATAGAGGTAATCTCTTGTGGGTAACACATCCTAATATACCAGATCCCTTGAGAGGCAATATGCATAGCAATAGTCTTTTGATCCAACTAAGTGCATCAAGAAGCACCGGGCTACAAACGATTATTAAGTGTAAAACACATAGCAAAGCATTAAGTGGTGATGTTGTTGTGATCCCGAATGGGTCGCTAAGCGAAGACTGTATAACCCTTTCTGTCACTGGGTTTCCTATGAGATCGCCGCTAGCCAAGTATCCACCTCAAGCCCTTATCAATCTCTGGAGTCTTGGGTACCTACAAGTCCAAATATTGAGATAAGAGACAAAGAAACAAAAGATACAAATGTCTCTTTCAAATAATACACAATGCTCCCATAGATTATATGCACATAATCGTTGCAAGGTTTCTCCCCAACCAGCAGCCCGTGAGGACTACTCACTCATAACAATAAGATCAAGGATAGAAAACATTGTGCAAAATACTTATGTTGAAATCAAATATTCTTACAATGGTCGTTGAATCACAATGAGATCTTAAGTGTAAAGTAATGGCTATGGCTAATGGAGGGGATGTCAGATGGAAAGGATGAACTATGATGTTGATCTCCCACTAGTAGGGAAAGGCTATCCATGGGGGTCATACCCGTGGCGCACATCAATAGGGTGCTCCACGGATAGTTATCCGTGGCGCACGGCAAAATGGTGTGCCACTGATATAGGCTTACCCATGGCGCATTGGCAAAATGGTGCGCCACGCATATGTGCGCCCCAACGCAGTGGTCGCCCCCATACATGGGTGGCATATCCATGGCGCACGAAATCAATGTGCGCCACAAATAAGTTAGGTATCAGTGGCGCATGTTGTTTCGGTTTGTCACAGATATGTGTGGGCCCAGGCCTCTCAGAAGGTGGCAGAATATCTGTGGCGCACCACAATAGTTGTGCGCCACAGATAAGTTTTGAAAAACTGCTCTCACCCCCTCAATCTCCTTTTATGTTTGAAAAAACAAATAATATGAAAAACATTTCAAAAAATAGAATCCTTTCATATATAGGTAGATTATCTCGTATAGTTTGTAGGAAAATTAACAAATATGAATTTCAACTTTTTTTTGCAAAAAAAGGTTATGGCACGGTAAAACGGTCATAACTTTTGCATACGATGTGAAAAAAAAATCTTTAATACGTCAAAACGACGAGCACGAAAATCTACATCCGCTCGCAACCACATAAGGTCATACAACGAATTTTTAGAATCTTAAAATTCGAAAAAGAAAAAAGTTATGGAAAAAACAAGAATTTTTCATACAGAACAAAAAATAAGGCAACTTATGTGCGGGATTCAAATTTGAATCCCCACCCAGGCCACCTAGCCCCTTCTCTTATCTTCTCCTCCTCCCCTCCCATTCGCCTCCTCCTCCACTTATTCCGTCTCCTATCTTCTTCCTCCTCTTCTCTTCTTGCTCTTGCTCCTCCTCCTCCTCCTCCTCCTCCTCCTCTCTTCTTCCTCTTCCTCCTCCTCCTTCTCCTCTCCTCTCCTCTCCTCATCCTCTCTTCTTCCTTCTCCCCCTCCTTCTCCTCTCCTCCTCCTCCCACTCTGCTCCTCCTCCTTCCCCTCTCCTCCCCCTCTCCTCCTCCTCATCTGCTCTGGCTGCACCCTCCTTCGGCAGCCCACGTGATGACGACAAGGCGACGACAGAGATCCCTCATTTTCTTTGAAATTCGAAAATTTTATCAGTGGCGCACCAAACCCACATGCGCCACGGATAATTTTGGGTATCTCGCCTTTTTTTTGAAATTTGAAAATGTTAGCAGTGGCGCACAAAACACCCATGCGCCACAGATAAGTGGGCTTATCCATGGTGCACATCGAGGTGCGCCACGGATAAGAAATTATCAGTGGCGTGATATCCGTGGCGCACCTGGAGTGCGCCACTAACCCCATATATGGTGCGCCACGGATAGACCTTTTTGTACTAGTGGCCTTTGGTGGTGTTGTGATGCAATCTGAGAATGGCGGTTTTCTGCGCGACTGAGGCCTCAAAATATATAGGTGTCTTCACAGAAGTTGTAGGGTTTGACGAGACGGAGCCGCTGCCTGGGCGGATGGTACGGGTGGGACCTGCCCGTACGAGTGGTCGTTACGGCTGCTGTCGCCTAGAATTTTCTCTAGAATTACTTGGTCATGTGGATTTCCTCAAAACGTTCATAGTGACTCCAGATTTTGCATTAAAAAACGTGATTTCCTATACAACACAAATCAAAGTAATGGTTTGCATATGTTTGCAATTATTAGTCATTAGTGGCAATCATAGAGAGTTTTTTGTCAATTGCTTAACTAAAAACAATGTTTAAACACGGTGGAAGATGGCTATTTTTGGAACCATCAGTCTTCGACGACGGGAAACACTGAGTGGCGACGCTGCGGTGTCCCTCCCGGCTCCTCCTTCCTTCCCTTGGGGAGTTCCTCCCGCTGGCTAGGGAGGCCGCTCGGCGGCCTCGCCGGCGGGGTGAGATTCTAGTGGCGGCTGCTTTGGCGGCGCCTCAACAGGGGTTAGGGGTGTGGGAAGGGGGTCTCGTCAGCTGGGACTCCAGCGGGCCCTGGGCGCGATGCTACAGTGGGGAAGGCCAGCCGGGCCATTCACGGGCCTCGACCTGCTAGTAGTCTGGACCGGTTGGCCCATCTGTGGCCCGTGCTTCTTCCGTTACGGGGCGCGCACGTGGAAGCGGGGCTATCCCAAGTGCAGCTCGCCACGGGAGCGTCCCAGTCAGGCGATAAAACCCTAGAGGTACCTCCCGTTCATGCCTCGCCACCGCAATCTCCCTAGGCTCCCTCGACAGCCGCCACATCCTCTGCCGCCACTGTTGCACCACCCCCTAGTAGGTCATACCTGGCCGCCCTCATGGCTCGCTTGCCGTGTAGCCCGCCGACGATGTCCCTCCCTCCCTCTCCCCGACGTGATCGCTCACCTTGGCATGGGTCCTCCGACGGCCCCCGTCGACTGCAGCTAGCTCGCGGCCACCAGGGGGCTTACCGCCACCCCGACCGTTGCTCCCCGCCACAGTTGCACTACCAGCCCTCGTGCCACCCTTCCAGGTCGCCACCCAGAGCTCACCGTCGCTTCGATGACCCGCGGCTGCGCGCTTCTCCGCCTCTTCCACCTTCGGAAGTGGAGCGGGAGGTGAGGTTGCGGGCCTCCACCCTGCAGGCCCAGGAGGAGCTGACCGTGTCTTGCCATAGCAGTGACCGTGCCGATTGTGGGCCATGGCAGGAAGGCCAGGAGCCATCTCGGCCGGCCTTAGGGCCCATGGAGAGGCGCGAGGGTGAGGGTGCTAAGGTATCGGGGCCCAAGAATAAGAAGAACAAGAGCAAGAAGAAGAAGAATATGACGAGGTTTCGTCTCGTCAATGCCCATTGTTATGGACTTGGGTTTTGGAGAAGATGGGGATGCTGGAGATCGTGGCACGGTTAACAGACAAGCAACCAGGGGACACGAGATTTACCCAGGTTCAGGCCCCCGGAGGGAAAACCCTACTCCTGCTTGTCTGCTCTTTGATTACGGCGGAACCGAAGGTTACAGGGTGCGCAGATTCGATCTGGCGTGGATGCGTGTGCGAAAGTATGAGTCTAGGGAGAGATCTGTAGATCTGTCTATTGTGTACATGCCCTCCTCGTTGGACCCTCCTAGCCTTTATATATGGGGAGGCTAGGTCTCGGGTGCCAATACGAGTAGGTTACAAGTTGTATTCAAACTCTAGTCTTGAGATTTCCTTGTCTTGTACGCTTGAGAGTCCGCGTCCACATGGCTTCGTACCACCCGAACCGTCATGAGCGTCATGGACCTCGGCAGATCGTCGAGTGGGCCTTCCTTCGGGCTGGACCAGGTAGGCTAACATCGGGTACCCGTAGGGTATAACCATGTCAGTAGCCCCCGAGTGTCCATCCGAAACGTAGATTCGGGTGGAGACTTAGTTGTCTTGAACCTTGTATTTGGATGTCGGAGTCGAAAGTTGTGTCGAGTGCGAAGCACTTCACCCGGAAGTTCATCGGGTCAGCTGAATTTGTTCGGCTGTTGTAAAGGAATCGACATCATGGACGTAGTACAATGGACTATAGGGTGCGCGACCAGCGCTCCCTATGGGAGTAGCCCTCGAGTGTCTGTTCGAGTCGTAGACTCGAGCAGAGACTTTAATTCAACCGTTGTTTGCTTCAGGTCCGTAGGACACAATTTTTTTTTTCGGATGCTTGAATCAATCCTCCCTATGGGAGTAGCCCCCGAGTCCGTAGTGGAGTCGTAGACTCGACGTAGGACTCGAAGATCTTGTATGTGCGCGACCATCGCTCTAGTTTGGAGTAGCCTCCGAGTGTCTGGCGGAGTCGTAGACTCGGGCAGAGACTCGAGTCTTGTATCTTGTAGACGCAGTGGACAATCTCGTGGGTGTACCGCTGACCCGAAAGTACATCGGGTGCGCGACCAGCGCTCCTGATAGGAGTAGCCCCCGAGTGTCTAGTCGAGTCGCAGACTCGAGTGGAGACTCATGCGAGGACAAATCACTGACCCGGAAGTGCATCGAGTCAGCGTCTCATGCATAAGGAGCCAAGAATCGATGTTGCAGTCGGAGTTGACGTGGCGGAGTCGTGCGGCGTTTAGCCGGAAGGACTCGATGTTGCGGATGAAGTCAACACCGTTGCTTCTGTCGGGTGAACGACCAATGTCGTGTCTTCATAGCATCAAGCGATGCAACCATCCAAGAAGGGACTCGACTCGGGTCTTGATTGTATGGCGTAGCCAGCTCTTTTGTCGACTCCTGTTGGAGGACCTAATAGAATAGCTCGACGCGGTCGATGTCCTTGTAAGCTGCAGAAAACATAAAGAATTGTGAAGTACTTGTATCTTGTAAAGAATATTTTCCTGTCGGCTTGTATAGTAAGATTCTGGTGCCGATCGAGTCGACACTTTTGCACTGTATGCTAGGCCTTTTCGTTAGCCTGATTACCCTTAGTCTCAGTACCTTGCCGAGGCACTCGGAGTTCAAGGATTCAACAATCAGGCAGAATCAGCTACTCGGGCTGTCGCGTTCGAGGTGCTCGAGTGCGTGGAGCCGATGGCACATTAGGTTACTCGAAGAGGGCGCAGCCCCCGAGTGTTTCGAGTGCGATTAAAGTAAGAAATAAATAAACTCTAAGTAGAGAACTTAGCTTTGTTGGTTGTCATGGCGAAGTTGACGTGGTAGTGGATCACGCGGCGGACGTAGTCGACGCGGCGGATCGCCGTAGCTGATGTGACCGGCGGGTCGCGATCACGGGAGTCGAAGATTGTAGCGGCTCGTGGTCGCGGAAGCCGAGGGAGCTCCCGAGTCATCTGAGCTGAAGATAGCAACGGATTGTCGAAGTCGCAGACCGCGGCGGGTCGTCAAAGCGGTGGGATCCTCCGAGCCCCCGAGTCGTTGGAGCGGAAGATCATATCGGGTCGCCGCAGTCGAAAAACCATGGCGGGTCGCTGGAGTCTAAAGAACCCCCGGATCATGATCCTGAAGCTGATGCGACCGGTCGCCGTAATCGAAGATCGTGTCGGATCGCCGCATCCGAAGAATGAAGCGGGTTACCGTAGCCAAAGGCTGCATCGGGTCGTTGCATCCGAACACCATAGTTGAAGATTGCAGTGGATCGTGGAACAATTTTTCTTCGCCTGGAGTCAGTAGTGCGGACCAGCCGTAGTTGCCGAAACCTTCCTTTCCTGGTTCAATATCGTATGCGAACAGTGATCCCAACATGTCGGACCGAACTCAATTGGCATACTGCGGATTGCACGTTACAACTTATTTTTCCTTTTTGCATCGCTTCAACGTCTCTTTCTTTTTTTGATCAGCAAGATTGAATTGCCTTGGAACTTGAAGCAATGCCACCAAGGGAAACACGCCGTGCGTGCGTGCCATTGAAACACGATCTGACACTTTGTTTATTTTTCTACACGCACTCGGTGCATGCCTTGGATTAATGCGATACTGTTTGAAAAAATCTTCCTTAACTTACGTGATGCGCATCAGAGGAGCACCAGTACGGGTCCAATTAAGTTTTTTCTTCTATGCGGGTGAGCTCTCCAGATTCTTTTGCCGCGACTTTGCTATTTTCGGTTATCCACGAACGGATCTCACGGCCATGAACAGAATATGGATGATAAAACTGAAGATGCTGGCGCAGACGAGTTGTAGGTCACTGGTGCGTGGATTTCAATATAGGCTTGATGTAGATGCTGATGCCGAAGAGATTTCGAGCCAGATGTGATCTGACCGGTGGCGGCGAGGGATCCCGCCGGGATCTTGATTTCAGGCGCAGCTTTTCCCCATGGATAAGTTGTAGATCAATCGGGTTGGGACCGTCACGACCGCACAATCAGCAGCCCCAATTCCCACAGACGGCGCCAATTGACGAGGTTTCGTCTCGTCAATGCCCATTGTTATGGACTTGGGTTTTGGAGAAGATGGGGATGCTGGAGATCGTGACACGGTTAACAGACAAGCAACCAGGGGACACGAGATTTACCCAGGTTCAGGCCCCCGGAGGGAAAACCCTACTCCTGCTTGTCTGCTCTTTGATTACGGCGAAAACGAAGGTTACAGGGTGCGCAGATTCGATCTGGCGTGGATGCGTGTGCGAAAGTATGAGTCTAGGGAGAGATCTGTAGATCTGTCTATTGTGTACGTGCCCTCCTCGTTGGACCCTCCTAGCCTTTATATATGGGGAGGCTAGGTCTCGGGTGCCAATACGAGTAGGTTACAAGTTGTATTCAAACTCTAGTCTTAAGATTTCCTTGTCTTGTACGCTTGAGAGTCCGTGTCCACATGGCTTCGTACCACCCGAACCGTCATGAGCGTCATGGACCTCGGCAGATCGTCGAGTGGGCCTTCCTTCGGGCTGGACCAGGTAGGCTAACATCGGGTACCCGTAGGGTATAACCATGTCAGAATATGGGGCTGATGCCTCTTGACTCCGCCTCCACCCCAACGGGCGCGCCTTTCGAGGTGAGCACGGGTGCAGGAGGCGGAGCGTGTTGGGCTCTGACAATTCCCTGTAGTAGGGAGTGTCTCGAGTACTACGTCCATGCGGTGGATGTCGGGTTCTACTTCATCAACGTGGGAGGTGTTCCGATGACGGTCCCAGAGACATTGGTGATGGTGACGGTACTCTCGGTCTAGGACCCCCCTGTTGGTCGAGGTAACCGAGGCCCTGCTTCAGGACGAGCTCAACATGGTACTCCCGAGCCACGAGTGTCCTGTGCGCTGCGTCTCCGCCACTGAGTTCGCGGTCTCATTCCCCTCTGTGGTGATCCTGCGTTTGTGTGCCTGTGGCTCGTCCTTCATGCTCCCCATCCACCAGCTGAAGGTCTCTAGCCATCCCTCTTCAGCAGCTCAGTAGTCGGTGGCCACGTTGTCCGAGGTCTAGGTCTGCCTGCTAGGGTTACCTTCGAAGGCTAGACAACCAAAGATTACTGCTCTCATTGCCCAGTCTATGGGCAAGCTTCTAGAGGTGGACATAGGCTCTCTCGCAGGACACAGGTCGGTCTGGATGAGGTTCCTATGCCCGGACACCTTAGTGCTTCCTGTCTCTCTCACGCGCTTCTTCTTCGACCACGTGGGTAAGGACCTTTTGGTGGAGCTTGATGAGGAGATGGTGCCCTCCAAGTTCAGGTCCCCATCCCCCTCCTCCCCTGCTGGCGACGACTTTGGGAAGGGTAGAGGAGGGAATAAGGATGAGTCCTCGGCCGACAATGACTCTAGGTCGAACCCCTCCCCGTTGGTGACCGACGCTTCGCCCTGGCCCCTCAGCCGACCCAGGTTGGTGGATGGCACCTGTTGGCTACCAGCCGCGGTCCTCCCTAGCCTAGCCTCGGCTAGGGCTCTCGGGGGGGGGGGGGTCCGTTCTTTCCAGGCTGACGCCCGCTTTCCCAGAGCGCCCTGGCTAAGCTATCCCTGGTGGACCTTCCACGTTGCTACCTCCCTGATCCTCCAGTTTCCACCGGTCTCGACATCACGAAGTACTATTCCAACCTTGACATGGCTCTCTTGCAGGGGAGGGCATCCCCTCGGGTCCCCAGCCGTCCCAGGATGAGTATACCTCAGGGAGTGTGGGGATGGTGGTGTGCTCCCTCCCAAAAGGCGCAAGATCCAAAAAACAACCAGGGAGGTCCAAGCTTATTACAATGCCGCCATGATCTGCACGGGGTGTTACAAGAGATAAGGTTAAAGAGGATGAGAGTTAGGAGTCACCTTCAAAAAAGCGTGGTAGTCAGTCGCACTACGCGAAGAGGCTTGTCCACCTCTTGGGCGCCTAATGCAGCCCCCAGGCCCATGCTCGTTAGGCGTTGTCGGGGAGGCGGTTGATGTAGCTCGCACGTTGGGTGCAGTCCACGAGAAAGTTGGGAGCCCCTAGTGCCTCGACACCCTCATGATCCCCTGCTGTGCCGGTGAGGGCTAGCTAGGATGGCACCGACCTCCCTCCGTGATCATGAACACCGAGGGCGACCTATTCTTTTTTGAGGGGGTATAAGGCAGCGTCTGCCTTTTTTGCTAGGGCATTCTCACGGGCCATAATCTTCTTCTTTCTTGCGGTATCCCCAATGTAGTCAAGGGCATCGACGTCTTCCGGGTAGGCAGTGGCTGCCACCTTGTAGGCGTGCTCGAGGGAGCATAGAGCCTCTTTCTTGTCGCAGCGGACGGTGATGACCTCCCGGCTTCCTACTGGCATCTTGACAATGTTGTAGGCATGGTGGGTGACCACCATGAACTTGGCCAGAGCAGGGTACCCCATGATGACATTGTAGGGTAGGCTGATGTGCGCCACGTCAAATTCGATGAGCTCAGCTATGTAATTGTCCCGAGACACGAACGTGAGTCGCACCTACCCGATGGGTATGGTGGTCTCATTGGTCACCCCGAGAATGGCATGGTCGGCATTTGATGGTCGTAAGGCACCTGCATCTTGGTGAAGGTTTCAGTGGAGATGATGTTTACACCGGCGCCATCGTCGATGAGTGACATGGGTATGATTACTCGGGTGCTTATGTTTTGTTACTTCGACTGTATGAAGGCTCACGGCCCATAAAGACTCAAGATGAAGGCCCAAGAAGCATCCGATGAGCACTAGTTGTAGTAGATAAGGAAATAGGAACCGACATTGATTTGGTGTTGTAATCATAGATATGTAACCTATCCGTATACGGCTTTGGGACCTGGCCTATTATATATAGGCCGGGAGAAGCCAACTGGGAGGTACAGAAAAACTCCCAAGCAATCTGTAACAGAGTTTTCCATCAATAATCAGGTGAGTTCGACTCCCTTGTTTGTCTGACATCCAACGGAATCCCCAGCGTTCTCTTTTCTGCAAAACCCTAAGTCCATAACTATGGACATTGTTGAGGTTCCCCCTCGTTAATTGGCGCCGTCTGTGGGAAACCTGAATGTTGGATTCATGGATTTGATGAACCCCTTTTAATCAAGAAAGAGTCCAACAGAAGCGACACCACGCCTGCCCACCCCTGTCGCGGTACCCGCTGATTTCAACGGTGGATCTGACCTCATCATCGGGAGTTTCCACTTTCAGGTGGAAGAACCCGAGCAACCACACCCATCTGCTCCAATTTCATTGGGACCGTCGGTCGAAAAATCTATGCCTACGACAATACCTGCATCATCTGTCAAATCATCCGCAGAAGCTATGTTGGAGGAAGAGAAAGCTGAAGAAAACAGTGAAAATATAGCCAATCTAAGGGATCTTGATGTCTTTACGACGATCGCTCCCCTGGGTCAGACTTTCAGCCAACTCCACCATGTGGATCTGATGGGTTCGTTGCATGGAAAACAAAAATTTTCTATCGAGAAACAAACAAAACCCAGATCTAATCTAGAGAAAAAGCCAAGTTCTAATCTATTAGATGTGTGCAACGAGATAGATCTGTACTAACCCTTGTAGATCCGAAAGCCTTGTGCGAGATCGGATCTCGTGGTTGATGTAGACGATCACTTGCCGATCTCAAGGTCGAGTGGACGAGCCTTTCGGCACCGCGTTCCGGCAGCGCTACCACAGACGGTCACACGTACGGAGTCGATGCAGACCTTCATCTCCTTGTTCCAGTGAGCAGCAGAGGTAGTAGATCTCCACGGAATCCCAACAGCACGACGGAGTGGTGGTGGCGGTGGAGAAGGACTTCTGCAAGGCTTCGCCTAAGCCGAAGCAGAAGGAAAGAGGAGGAGGGTGGTGGTTAGGGCAGATCCAAGGGGCAACCCGAAGTTCCCCTCCGGCTCCTTTATATAGAGGGAAGGGCAAGGCCGGTGGGCGCCCGAGGGGCCCACACCATGGGGTGGCGCGCCCTAGGGTATGGTTGTGCCAGCCCTAGGTGTGGCCACCTCGTGGCCCCAATTTGGCTGTCCTTCGGCCCTTTCTTTCTTGGTTTTCAAGTAAGCCCTATGGAACCTTCCTGAAACCTTCTAGGAGCTCCATATGAATACTCCGGAACATTTCCAAAACCCAGAAAATGATCTCCATTACATGAATCATATTCTCTAGACAATTCTGGATCTCCTCGTGATGTCCCGGATCCAATCCAAACTCCGAACAACATTCAGTCTCCAACAGATATTCCATATCTACCTAAACAACATCAAACCTTAAGTGTGTCACCCTACGGTTCGCGAATATGCAGACATGATGGAGACACCTCTCCGATCAATAACCATCAGCAGGATCTGGAGATCCATAATGGCTCCCACATACTCAAAAATGACTTCGTGATCGATAGAACCATTAGCATACAAAACCAATTCCCTTTGTCACGCGATACTCTACTCATCCGAGGTTTGATCATCGGTATCTCCATACCTAGTTCTACCTCGTTACTGATAAGTTCTCTTTACTCGTACCATGTCATGTCATCTATTGTGACCTAGTCACATGCTTGCAAGCTAATCAGATGACACTCCACCGAGAAGGCCCAGAGCATATCTATCCGTCATATGGATGGCCAAGTCCCAATCTTGATTCATGCGCTTCAACACATACTTTCAGAATACCCAATGCCACCTTTAAAACCACCCAGTTATGAAGCGGCATTTGATGTCATCAAAGTACTCATCCGGTGATGATGATTAACATAATCTCATTGTCGAAGGATCTAGGTAACTATGCAATTGAAAGCTTATAGCAAAACAAACTTAATGACTTGATCTTATGCTACGCTTACTATGGGTGTGTGTCCATTACATCATTCTCCTAATGATATAATCTTGTTATCAATAACATCCAATGTCCATGATCAGGAAACCTTGATCATCTATTAATCAACAAGCTAGTTCAACAAGAGGCTTACTAGGGACTCTTTTATGTTTACAAACACACAAGTAATAGTGTTTCCTAATAATACAATTATAGCATGGGATGTAAAAATTCATCATAAACACAAAGATATAATAATAACCACTTTATTATTGCCTCCTGGGCATATTTCCAACAGGATCAAGCTCGGTAAACACAGAACCCGAAGAAAGCGGCGAAAGCATCGACTTCAGAATCGGGATTGTCGAAATCTCTCCAGAACAAGAACTACTAGACTTCACCGATCCAAAAAAAGTGTCTCCCTTGGATCCGACGATGGTGCCACTAGTTTATATATAACGCGCCTCCAAGTGTGCGTGATCATTGGGGACCCTTCAACACAGCACGACTCTAACGATAACCCTATTCTTAACCTCGATGATATTCTATCAGATGACAATGCTAGAAATCACAGCAACGAAGGAAATCACGGGAATGAAGGAGACCCGACGAACAACCGTATAATCCTAGGAGGAGGAGAACCACGTAGAGGCGAGAGGCAAACTCTCCGACTACCAGCCGAAGCATGGCAAAAAGAAAGGGAAGAAATTTTGGGTGCAATTCTAATGACAGCTGAGGCCACATGCGAAGATCTACTATCCTACCAATATTTGCTTCATCACAAGAAAAGTGATCTCCTAAGGATGCAGAGGCAACTCGATGAAATAAAAAGGCTAGCTGACAAATCTAGCCTACGGTGGGTGCAGCTAAGCTCTACTCGAGGATCAAGAAGCATAACTGGGGGAGCACCGCCAAGAAGGGGAACATCACGGCTGCAGAACATCCCCGAAGGTGAAAGAAATGAATTGACTCAAGACCTCGATCTGTTGTTTATGTCAGTAGATCCAACATGACACATCAAAGCAAAAACAGCCCAAGCCACAATTGTAGCTGCACAAACATATCTACTTACAACTCAACCCGCACTCCACGATCCCCGCGCGGCTCTCCATCAGTCGGCTCTAATGAACCTCGGCATGGTGGGAGCATCTCTTGCACAAGCAGAACAGGGAATCACACATCAACCTGACAGATCCCCACGCCATGGCACCAGCCCTCGGTAGGTGGGGCACACTCGAAGATCTCGGTCACCACATAGGGTGCACTTCTTAGGATCTGAGCCACGAAATAGCGCAAGAAACGACAAAACACAACACATGAATGACGGATCAAGGGATGAGAGCTGCATCCGAATATACTACAACAATGACAGTGAAGATAACTATGAGTTATGCGGAGCCAGCTACTTTACCTAGCGGGTTCGTAACACCCCAGTACCCAAGGATTTTAAACTTCCGCATGACCGCCAGAAGTACGATGGACTAAAGGAACCCGAAGCTTGGTTAGCAGATTATTTGGCCACCGTCAAGTTACAGGGCAGCTCCACGGCCACCGCAATGCAAAGCCTGCAGCTGCACTTAACTTGCGCCGCATGGTCATGGCTCAGACAACTACCCGAAGATTCCATCAGCACCTGGAATGACCTTGAAGATAAATTCATCCGACATTTTCACTCCACATTCAAACGAATCGCATCTCTAGAGCAATTGCGGGCGTGCAAACATAAACCCGGAGAATCAATAAGATCCTTCATTCAGCGATGGAATATCATCAAGAACTCAGCCGAGGCCATATCTGACGAAGGGGCAATTGACGCCTTCAATGATGGCCTCCGCCATCAAGACTTCATAGAAGAACTAGGACGGGTCAAACCCAGAACAATTTCACAACTGATGGATATAGCAAATCACTGGGCTAATGGAGAGGATGCAATACATAACAAGCGAACACGTTCACCCAAAGAAGACAGGGACAAACAAAATAGTGATAGAAGATGAAGGAACAACGACGAATACAGGGGACCAAGTTATGTTGCCGCTAGTTTCTCGGGAGAGGATAATCACAGAAACAACGATTACAATGGTGGGCACCACAATAGTAGGGACGACGTTGGAGGAAGCCAATCAACATACCGATATCAACCAAGAGCCTGAGACCCACCAATGTCCGCAATACAAATGCTAGAGGGACCCTACAATATTCACTTTTACTTCGACTCAACAGGCAAAAGACGATCCAACCATCACATGAAAGACTGTCGAATGTTTTTAAAGATGCAAAAACTATGAAACGCAAAGGCAACCGAAGCAGCAAGCCGAGGATACACCACTACGCCTGACACGTTAGCCATCGGCGCACCACCACCACCACTGGTACACCCGCCAGCAGGGCAGCTCCAAAACACAACAAATCAAGAAAGTGAATACCCCAGGTCCAAGGGAGCAATGTCAATGATTCAGAAAGGGCGCCCATTCAACAAGATCTAGAAGCTGATTACAAGGCAAGTCAGTATGGCAGAGATGGCGCCACCAGCCACACCCGAGTATCTCCACTGGTTAGAACATGAAATCACCTTCAGCAGAGCTGATCATCCACTTCGATTACCGTGACCGGGCCACTCAGCCTTGATAGTAGAAGCACAAGTGGGTGGATTTGACATGAGCAAAGTCTCCATGGATGCAGGAAGAAGCATCAACTTGATTTACTCCAAAACACTGAGAGCAATGAATTGCTCTTTAGTAAATCTAGCACCAATAGAAACGTCCTTCCACGGCAAATTACCAGGTAAGGCCGAAATTCCTTTAGGTAAAATATCTCTTGACATTGTTTTTGGATCCAAGGAAAATTTTAGGCGAGAAAAGCTCGAGTTCGAAGTCATGGACTGGCCATCACAGTATCACGCGATCCTAGGTCGCCCATCTTTTGCATGATTCATGGCAGTACCACATTATGTGTACCTGGTTATAAAAATGCAAGCTCCAAAAGGAGTAATAACAATAAAAGGCAGCTTCACATGATCCGACAATTGCGACCAAGAATTCAACAAAATCTCTGAAACATTCGGGATGGCGACTGAGTTCGAGAAGCTAAAAATGTCGGCAACCACAGAACCTCTGGCAGTAGCACGTGTCAATCCCGATCAGGCTTTTAACACCACGAAAGATACAAAAGTAGTACAGATCCACCCTACCGACCCGAAAAACACAACCTTTGTGACCTCCAATCTTGGTCCTGCATAGGAAAGCACGCTCATCAAGTTCCTCTGTGAGCACTGGGAGATTTTCGCGTGGTTACCTTCTAACATGCCGGGAATTCCCAGGGAACTCACTGAGCACGCATTAAACTTGGATCCAAAGGCTAAGCTAGTAAAACAGTCGCTTGGCCGCTTCGCAGAGCCAAAACGAAAGGCCATTGGAAAGGAGCTCCATCGCCTGACCGGCGCTAAATTCATCAAGGAATTGAAGAAAGCAGAGTGGGTCACAAATCCAGAATTTGTCCCAAAGAAAAATACAAAAGAACTATGAATGTGCATTGACTTCACTGCGTTGAATAAACACTGTCCAAAGATCACTTCCCACTACCACGTATCGATCAAATAATCGATGCAACCGCGGGGTGCAAACACCTTTCCTTTTTAGATGTATATTCAGGATATCATCAAATTCGGATGGAGGAAGATCAGGATAAAACAACATTTATCACACCCTATGGCATATTCTGCTACACAACAATGCCCTCCGGCCTCAAAAATGTCGGGGGCAACGTATTAACGGATGATGCAGAATTGCCTAGGAAGCCAAATTGGCACAAATGTACAAGTCTACATCGACGATGTCATAGTCACAAGTGTCCTCTCTTATCAATGACCTTCGAGAAACCTTCGAGAACCTCGACAAGTTCTGCATCAAACTCAACCAGACGAAGTGTTCCTTTGGAGTCCCTACAAGACAACTCCTCGGATATCTCGTATCAGCAATAGGAATAGAAGCCAATCTCGATAAAATACAGGCAATCCTAACAATGAAAAAACCAACGAATCTTCGAGGCGTACATCAACTGGCTGGGCGAGTCGCAACACTCAGCCGTTTTATCGCCCGTCTAGGAGAAAAGGCACTTCCATTCTATGCCCTTATGAGGAAATAAGATAAATTCGAGTGGACACAAGAAGCTCAGCGTGCCTTCGAGGATCTCAAGAAAACACTTTCGACATCTCCTGTCGTCGTGTCTCCACGAGAAAAAGATCCATTACTTCTTTACATTGCCACCACTAATCAGGTGGTCAGCACAGTTCTGGTCGTGGAATGACCCGAAGAAGGGAAAACCCACGGTGTTCAGAGACCAGTTTATTTTCTGAGCAAGGTCCTCTCGCCATCCCAGCAAAGATACCCGCATTATCAGAAACTAGGATATGGAGTGTTTATGACAGCATGAAAGTTACGCCACTATTTTTCGGAACACCCGATCACAGTGGTCAATGAAGCACCTCTATCCAATATCCTCAGTAATCCAGAAGCAACCGAACACGTCTCTCTATGGGGCATTGAGCTTTTCCCTCGAGATATCATGTACGAGAAGCGCAAACCAATTAAATCAAATATTTTGCCTGATTTTATTACTAAATGGACTAAACTTCAGTGCACGGGCCCACCAGACCTTTCTAGCGCATGGACACTCTATTTTGACGGATCAAAAAGAACGGAAGGAGCAGGGGCAGGAGTCATATTAGTATCACCACAAGGCGATAAAATGCGATACATACTTGAGCTTCGCAAATGCGTCAAATAATGAAGCTGAGTATGAGGCCTTATTGCATGGTATGCGTATGGCCAAAGCTTGTGGTGCAACTCGCCTCAAGATATTCGGTGATTCCAATCTTGTAGCACAACAAGTAATGAATAAGTGCGATGCTATAAGCGACAATATGATTGCCTATCGTGATCTGTACAGCATTATGGAAGCCCAATTTGATGGATGCGCAGTATCGCACATAGGAAGCCAACAATATTGCAAACATCGGGTCCTTATGCCTACCAATCCCACCCAAGGTTTTTTGGCAAGAGATAATGAAGCGTTCTATTAAGGCCAAGAGAGTCTCTGAGGTCATAGCACCCAAGACAGGAAAAAAAATCAAGCCACGAAAGGACTCAGGGGCTGCACTAGCAAGTGCAGATATAGAGGAAACCCTCGAAGAGGAGCCAGAAGTCGATGAAATCATGGTAATAGAGCATAGATGGATGCAACCATACATAGCATATATGACTCGGGGAGAACTCCCTGAAGACGTGACGAAAGCTCATCGAATCACTCAAAGATCAAAAGCCTTTAGAATCATCAAGGGAGAATTGTATATAAGAAGTATTTCGGTTGTGCTACAGCGATGTGTCACACCCTATGAAGGAAAAATCATACTCAAGGACATACATGAAGGAGTGTGTGGTCATCATGCTAGCAGCCAGGCAATTGCTGCCAAAGCATTCAGGACAGGATTTTACTGGTTCATAGTAGTACAAGATGCAAAGGATATAGTTAGAACATGTGCGGCATGTCAGTGATTCGGAAAAAAACCTAGCGCACCTGCTGCCGAGTTAAATCCCATAACTCTTGCTTGGCCCTTCGCCTAGTGGGGACTTCACAATAATGTTTTGGCTCTAGGAGGTGGGTAAAATTCACAAATCATCTCCAGGAGGACACATCTTTATGCTAGTAGCAGTCGACAAATTTACCAAATGGATTGAAGCAATGCCTGTTACCAGCCAAGATGGAACTTCGGCTGTGAATTTTGTCAAATCAATAGTGTTTTGATTTGGTGTACCAAACAACATCATCACCGTCAATGGGACTAATTTTACTTCCAATGAGTTCAAAGAATACTACGAGGAGATGGGTATAAAAGTAAGCTATGCCTCAGTTGCTCACCCGCAAACTAATGGGCAAGTGGAAAAAGCCAATGGCCTCGTAACTGCTGGTCTAAAAAAGAGATTACTAGCACCACTCGACAGAGAAAAAGGAGCATGGGTTGATGAGTTGCCATATGTTTTGTGGAGTTTGCGTAATACTCCAAATAATTTGACACAAGAAACACCCTTCTTTCTTGTCCACGGTACTGAAGCCGTCCTTCCAGTCGAAGTATCTCACGAGTCTCCATGGGTCACTGAATATAACGAAGAAGCATCAAGGGAAGCACTTGCAGATGATGTTGATGCACTTGATTAAGCACAGGATATTGCCTTACAAAGGGCCACTATATATCAGCAAAACTTGTGTAACTACCACAGCTGACAATTGCATCCTAGGTCCTTCGTTGTAGGATACCTAGTTCTTAGCCTCAAGCAAGATGGTCACCGTAAATTGGAGTCGCCTTGGGAAGGGCCTTACATTGTTACAGAAGTTATCCCCGGAGGAGCATATCGGCTTCAAGACAAGAAGACTGGAGTCCAATAGTTCAATCCGTGGAACATCGCACAACTACGGTGCTTTTACGCTTACCGACATCTTAGCCAGAATATTATTAAGGCCAACGGCCAGGAGAAATCCGCCAAATCATGTATCTTCGGCTTCAGATTATAAATAAGAGATAAGTTCTTCATACTTTGAGTTTTTCTTTATTTTTTACCCACAAATCAGGGGTTCTCTATTTTGATAAAATTTGTGAGCATTATTTTAATGAAACTAACAAAAAATATGAGCCTATGTCGAGATACATGCATCTGAACATAGCCTCGGGGGCTACTCCCATCGGGAACGCTGGCGCGCACCCAATAGAAATTATATTGTGTATATAAGGTCAAAACAATTTCGACCGAAGAATAAAAACCTATGAGTTTTACTTTGGCGTATCCTCAAAAGGTTACTCCCATCGGGAGATTTTATAAAATCGTTAAAACAAAAAAAAAACTGATAAACTTCAGCAACTCCACCAGCCAAACAAGACAGTCGATAAAAAATACAAAAAATCTCGGATTGCGCCCGACGCAACAAAACTCCGAATGCCGTGTCCACGACATGAAGGTAAGACCCCGGGATTTGTCCTGTGTGTCCTGGTAATCACACAATAATGCGCCCTGCCAGTAAAATATCCGTATCGACAATACGATGAAAAATCCCGACGGACGCATTGGGTACCCGATAAAATAGAGCTGGAATTCAGTATTCGATAAGACCTCAACGGCCCGAACTAAGTTACGCCTATTAAAATTCCGAGTTCAGGCCTAGGGACTTGAATTTGATGTAGGTCTACGGTGTTTTTTCCTAGGAGCAATTAACTGATTCCTGATCTGTCGGATGCATCAGACCTGTTGTACCAAATCCCTATAAAGCTAGAAAAATGAAGACATTTCGTAAAATCTCAAAGACTGAAAACAACTTTGAGACTCAACCAGAATCTACTATTTGGGTAGAGTCTCGGGGGCTACTGACATGGGTATGATTACTCGGGTGCTTATGTTTTGTTACCCCAGTTGTATGAAGGCCCACAGCCCATAAAGAATCAAGATGAAGGCCCAAGAAGCATCGTATGTAAGCACTAGTTGTAGTAGATAAGGAAATAAGAACCGACGTTGAGTTGGTGTTGTAATTATAAATATGTAACCTATCTGTATACGGCTTTGGGACCTGGCCTATTTTATATAGGCCGGGAGAAGCCAACGGGGAGGTACCGAAAAACTCCCAAGCAATTTGTAATAGCGTTGTCCATCAATAAACAAGCGACTTTGACTCCCTTGTTTGCCTGACATCCGATAAAATCCCCAGCGTTCTCTTTTCTGCAAAACCCTAAGTCCATAATTATGGGCATTGCCGAGGTTACCCCTCGTCAATGAGGGTCTTGAGGACTACGATGTTGTTGATGGTAGGGGTGCAGATCATGGATAGGGTTCCTACAACCCTAGTGGAAGTAGGGTGGTCATTGGCGTCGAAGGTGATGGCGTATTGGGACCATTTGAGCTTCGGGGACGGAGTCCCGGGTCAGGTAGCCGCGACCTCACGAGTAAGTTGTTTGAAGTGCCTGTTAGACGCCGGGGCCTGGGAGCTGTGGAGGATGCAGACGATGACCCTTCTGGGGTCCTAGTAGCCCCGGGTGTTCTCCTCTGCCTGGGCCTTTTCCACTGTGTGGTGATGCTGCTATACAGCTCTTGGCCTGATGACCCTGTTGGTGTGCATTGTTCCCCCTGTAGTTGTTTTTCCAGCGCCCACCTCCTTGGTGGCAGCCACAGTCGTTGCTCCTCTCACTGCTTTGCCTCCCTTTCCTCTGGCTGCTACGCTGGTCATGCAGCCTCTTGTGCTCATAGTAGTCATCAGTGGGTTGCCCGTGCTTCTTGTGGAAGAGGCAGCACGAGCATTCCCCATGCTCCCCTTCCCCGTCGCCTTCGTGAGGGATCTTCTGCTCAGGCTCCACGGCGAGGACGACATCGGGCTTCTGCTTGTCATCCTTGCTCTTGCTCTCGGAGGAACTTGAGGACTTGGGTGTGGCTTCTTCCTCAGTAAGGAGAACATGCGACCGGCCTTAGCCTTGGCACATTTCTCTGCCATGACGAAGAGCTCTGCCGCCATGGTGAGGTTTTCCTCCCAAATGCTATTTTTTTCTCTCATCCTGACATCCATGAGATCCTCAGAGAAGGAGGTGATGATGTTGGATTTAGAGATCTTGGGAATCTTGTTGCGGATCTGTCTGAACTGCTGTAGGAACTTGAAGAGGGTCTTGCCAGGCTGCTGGCGTACCTGGAAAAGGTTGTAGTAGGCGAGGGGCGCTCGTAAGTTCCCTTGAAGTTGGCGATGAAGAGCGCACAGAGGGCGGGCCAAGAGCCGATGGATTCCTCGAGGAGGTTCATCAGCCAGGTGCGTGCCGCGTCCTTTAGGGCCATGGGGAACAAGTTTGCCATGACGCGGTCATCGCTTCCCACGGCCTCGATGCCTGTGGTGTAGAGTTGCAGGAACTCACATGGCTTGGCGGTTCTGTCGTAGCCCGCTGGTATCTCCGGGTGGAACTTGTGCAGCCACACCACACCGTGGAGAGCTTTGGTGAATGTGAGGTAGCTGTTACTGCACCTCCTTGCCGTTGGCGAGGGCCGTATGATTCTGCTGGCCTACC
The DNA here is from genome assembly GCA_916181665.1 of Avena sativa. Taxonomy (NCBI): domain Eukaryota; kingdom Viridiplantae; phylum Streptophyta; class Magnoliopsida; order Poales; family Poaceae; genus Avena; species Avena sativa. The sequence goes on along the minus strand of OV702289.1, from coordinate 111,764,291 downwards.
GCGGCGATCTTTTCGACAATGCGGTCCTCTCGTCCTTGAGGGGGCACGACAACCGTACTAGTGGCCTCAGGAGGTGGGATGATCTAGCAGCTATTGCAGAGTGGCGGAGCGACGTCGCCGGTCTTGAGGGAGGCGTCGGAGCCTGGAGGTGGGCACGAACCCACATCCCCCGGCGCCTCACCCTCGGCCTCTGCCCCCTTCCCTGTATGTGCTGGGGCGGAATGTCGAGGAGCTCGGCCATATGCTCGCACCACTTCTCTTTCCCAGATTGGGTCGGCGAGTGATGCAATAGCTCCTATACCATGCACTTGGCGGCCTCCGGCATAGGCTGATCAGTCTTGTCGTGTGAGGACGCGGTGCAGGAGAGCGACGTGTTGCCGCGCATGCAGAGCTGCCACTCCCACGACAAGAGGAAGGAGGATCCCTTCTCATCTTTCATCCATGGGTTTTGCTCCGTGGTGGTGCATCAGGGGGCGGGTTCCGTCTCAGCCTTGCTCGCTGCACGGTGGAGGGCCTGCTTAGCCCGAGTCTCGATGCGAGATGACTTGCCGATGAGGTTGGTGAAGATATCAAAAATGCGCCTCAGCCACCTACCTGGCGCACCAAATGTCGAAGACTTGCGTCCCGTGAAGGAACAAGGGGTCCGACTAGCCATGAGTTTGAGAGAGGGTTGGACATGCATTCGGACCTTCTCAACGGCGACAACGACGACGGAGCTCACACACGACAGAGAGTGACACATGATTTTTTTACCTAGGTTCAGGACCCTCATGACGAGGTAAAGTCCCTACTCCTGCTTTGTTGTGTTGCTCGCAGTGTCTCATGAGGGTACAAAGGTAGATGAATGTCTAGGGTTTGAGATCTCTTAGATCCATCCTATCTAAGGTTGGGGCGGCTCTGCTTTTATAGGGCGTCAGGCCTCTTCCCCCCAATCCTTGGGTGGGAAGGGTAGTCTCAACATTGCCGCCCGAAGGATGCTCGGTCCACAAGTCTACTTTGTGTGGACTAGGTCTAGGGATGCTTGTTGTCTGCCGATCCTTCGTAAAGCTGAGGCTGCTGGTGCTGCCCGACGCTACACGATGCCACCCATGTCCTTCCTTGCACCAAAGTGGCAAAGAGTGGCTCTGCTTGCACTGAAGTCATCCGTGTCTCTTTTACACCAAAGAGGGCGGACCAGCTCCTCTTTACCGAGGCGGTCCGCACGGTCCGCCTGGTAGTGCCCGCCAACTTTTGTCGTCTCTTTTCCTTTTGCTACGAGATTAGGAGTGTGCCGCTTGGTCGTGTTCCAAAGTATCCGAGGCCCGTCAGGGACCTTGATAAGGCGGGAGCCTCACCCTCGAGGCAACCATGGTGGAGGCGACCCGGGCGAGGCTCTTGAGGGGATGGTCACATATCACTTGGCTCATGAGGCGATGTGTCGAGGGACGATGGCTCTACAAGACCACCTTCACTTCAGCGGTGGGCCTGTCGACCGTCTGGTGCGGTACCACAGTTACCAGAACCCCGACACTTACTCCATAGCATGAATCATGGTGTACTTGCATGTCATGAAAGTGTCACAACGACCATAGAGAATCGTATCTTCTTCACTGCCGGAGTAGTCGGGGAAATCTTCTATTGGTTCACGCAGGACACGGAGAAGATGCTACGTCCCTGAGGCGTTGGTACCGCTCGATGAATTTCGACCCATCTAGCTTAAGTTTATTGCCATTCAGGAATGGACCAAAGATATCCTAAACTTTGGGAATGGCCATGATCTACAAGGATATTTGCAAAGACTTAGAATAAGTTCATCATACAAAGTTCAAATTTATAATCACATTATCAAATCAGCTCCCAATAAAACTATCATCCCTAAGACGGTTTAAGTGATTACACAATCCTAATTCACTATACCACCCCCGATCGTCACAGATGATGATATAGCTGCAAAGGTGGACAACACAGTGTTGATCACATCATTCATGTGACTCATGCTCGATATTTCGATCTCTTGTGTTCCGAGGCCATGTCTGTACATGCTAGGCTCACCAATTCAACCTGAGTATATTCATAGTGCATATATGGCTTGCACCCGATCATCACGGGCTACTCCATAACGAAGGACTTTTATTGGTGGTGCACACTAATGGGAGAACACTATAGTTGGTATTAATTAGGGATCATCCTATATAATGCTATCATTGTGTATCTAATACTAGGAAATAATAAGATGCACACAAAGAATTAACATCACATGCAATTTATGTGGCATCATAGGATCCTTGTTCACGTGCATTGATCTCAATTGAGCACTTTGGCATGATCCCCATCTTGCCACCGGTTCGGTGCCAAGTCCACGACGGCACCAGTTTGTTGTCCATCGATATGATGACTATTACTATACAACTTAGTAACAGAAAAGTAAACTACTTTACCTCAACCATGACCATGAACATATCAAATCACATGTCTCCTACAAAATAAAGTTAGACGCCTCTATTTTATCTTTTGCAAGTTTTATGTGGCTGCTAGACTTTCGTGACAGAACCATTTCTACCTACGAACTTTGAACCACAACATGTATCAAACAGTTGTCTCTGCTACACCCCTTTCAGGCCCTCCGTTGCAAATGCCATATCAACTACCGAATGAGAGACATACACCTGCTAGCTACTTACACGGTACAATCCGTATGTTGAGTGTGGAACCAGTTTTGTGTAAGCTTACACGTAAGGTCGATCCGGGCCGCTTCATCAAATAGTGCCGTGATATAAACAAGTACATATGGGAGGGTAACAACTAGATGATCAATGCCCACATTCTGCATGTGTTCTAACCATACAAGCAATACTACACATAGATCGGCTCTGATACCACTAAAGGGGTTCGTAGTAGAAAATAAAAAATTCTTGAGTAGTGTAACATCAATATGCCCAAGATCTATCTAGGAGTAATGCTGTAGCGGAGAGAGGCTTTTGGTAACATACCCTTGCATACCAAAAGCGTTTAACGTTCATGCGGAATGTGGATGATGTAGTCGTACTCGCACCGACCTCAAGGTCACGAAGCTCCTCGCGAGTCACCTTGGTCCTTGCACGACGGTCCTAGTGCCACAAGTGGCAGCACCCCCGTGGTTTTGCACACGTCCAGTGTTCGACGGAAACTTCCATTCCTCCCTGATCCAGCTGGGATGCGAAAGTATATCTTCTAGCCGGAATCACCGCAGCACAAGGCGTGCCGCAACAAAGCAGTCTTCTACTCCTACAATCCTTACATAGGGCCGCAGTTGCAAGAGAAAAGAGAGAGAGAAAGATCCCTAAGGAAATTGCCTTAGAGATTATTGTGTGTCACTTTCCCTCCCATAGGACCGTCCTTATATAGGGGGAAAAGGGGCACCACGATCCACTAAAATCAGGGTGGGACTAAAGGGAGAGGAGGGGAGGATGCAGCCGAGCAGCCAAGGAGGGCCAGAGGGCGGGTGGGTCCCTGCATGCGTGCAGCCCAAGGAAGGCCGGTGGCTGGGGTGGCCTCATCCCGCGTGCCCTAGCCCATGGTTGTGGTGGCGACTCCCTCTTGGGCCTTGTTCCCTCCGGGTACTTGGCCCATTAGGGAGGTTGCCCTTCCAAATTTAATTATAAATATTTATTTAATATTAATTCTAATCATTAATATAAAATATATATTATCAAATTACTCTTGACTCGAAACACCTTTCCGTTAACTCTGAACTCCTTCGGATCTTCTCGAAACGATTCCGGTTCTCTCACATAACACTTCCGGTATTCTCATCTCTTTCTTCATGTGATTATGTCATTTCCAAAACGATCGCTAAGCGTTGTAGAACACTTAAGTGTGTTACCCTACAGTTTGGGAATATCGCAGATATGATCGAGACGGATGCCCATAATGACCCCTTAGCATTCCACGATTTCAACATTGTTTGAACCATAAACGTCGAGTCTAATTCCCTTTGTTATTTCGATACCTGACTTGCCCGAGATCTGATCATCGGTATCATGATACCTGGTTCAATATCGTTGCCGACAAGTACTGCTTTACTCGTTCCAGTGATATTCTATCCCCATGACCTAGTCACACGCTGGGCAACTTATGGATGTAATTTCACCGAGTGGGTCCAGTGTATCTTCCCGTCACTCGGGAGAACAGATCCCGGTCTTGATGCATATGCCTCAACATGTCCCTCTGAAATACCCAACATACACCTTTATGATCATCTTGTTATGGTGTGACGGTTGATGCAGTCTAAGCAGTCACGGGTGATAGTGATTAAGCATGATCTCATGGTCTAAGGATTAAAATACTTCGCTTCTAACTATTGCAACGATGAATTTTGACTTGATCATGTCAAAATAATTATCTTGAGTAAACGTCCATTACATCATTCACCAATGATTATGACTTCATTGTCAATTGCTATAAATGCTTCATGATCAGAAAATCTTGATCATCTGTTGCCCAACGAACTAGTTGTATAGAGTCTACTAGGGACCTTTGCTTTATTTATATACCACCCATGTATTAATGTTTCCGATTGATACCGTTATAATACGGTAAAAACTATTATAAACTAACGAGATATGATAATAAACACATTTATTATTTGTCTCTAGACTTCCGTAAACAGATCGTAGAACCCCACACGCCGTAGAGACGACCATAAAAGGAGCGTAGCGGTGCAACGGTATATAACCTTCATAAGAGAATAATCTTAATCATTAAAAACATTGTTATTTATAAATTAAAAGGTTTAAGTGTTACACCGGGTCTATGCATAAATAGGATGCGTACAGCCGACAATTGTTCGAGCACAGAAAAAAGGAAAACGAGTGAGTTACACTAAACCATCGGATGTTGCAAAACGCCTAAGTAGATGGGGGCAAATCTGGAGGTCACGCTGCCATCCATGTTGTGTAAAAATATCCCTCACCGTATTCTTCAAGCGTGTACGTACCTCCGTAAACATGTCGCGAAACTCCCCACGCTATAGAGACGACCATAAATGAAGTGTAGGGGCACAACGGTAGATAACCTGCATAAGGTACCTATGAGTTGTTTCAAACGTTAAATCCCATTCACTTCCACTTGCTACAGGAACTCTTTGAACGGACCATTGAATGCGCCGCACATGAGATATTCCGTGATCACATAAGCAATGCCTCAAAGGATCATTATTACGAGGGTGGTCAAAAAATTTACTTTGATGGGTGGGATGGACTGGGTGCATCTGCGGTTCTTGCTGCCGTAGCCAAATTATTTGCCCGATCCCACCAGAAACATGGGTTTGACATTTTTATCCATGTGGACTGCTCTCTGTGGGAAAGCAGAAGATCACTGCAGAGGAGAATCGCAGAGGAGCTGAAACTGGACAGATCAACAATGGAATTGTTTGTTAAGCAGGATGAGGAAGATGTTTTTAGTGGGGTGGATAAAAGCTCCAGAGTAGAGATACCTGATGTTGGACAAGAGATCTATAACATGACAAAGGGTCGTACATTATTGGTGATTTTTCATAATGGCAGTGATGATGAGATTGACTTGGCTAGATTTGGTCTTCCCATATTTGGTTCAGGAAACAGACTACTCTGGACATTCCGAGGCAGGTTTCGACTTGATCCTGCAATCCCACAAAAAGTGAAAAGTTCTGATTATTATGTTTTTGTCCATCCCTATTATGCTAGAAACACCACCGATAAATTAAAACTTGTGCATGAGGAGGCTTCTCAAGTTGTTGGACTTGATGATATCAGCCCAGCATTAATTGCAGATTGTTGGTTATACTTGTGCGTCTTGGAGTTTGACCTTCACCTCGCTGATGATGCCCATACTTCCAACTGTTGGGTGTGTGATGGAATAATACCAGCTGGAGATAGTGCTTGGCAGATTGGAGAAAGACTCCAGGAAGCACTGCGATTGGAGTATCTTCCTCCAAAAAAAAACATCTCCAAGTTATATCCCATCATTCCTTTTGAAGTCCTACAAGATAAGGAGAGTGTTTGGCTTTCGGTCAGACACAATAATAAGAATGTAAGGAGCACCGTGCCAGAGGATACAACATCATATTTCTTAGAAATGGGAAAGTTTGACCACCTCTTCACTGCATTGCCAAAGAATTTGTTTCATCAATCCAGCAAGCTTCGTGTCTTGAGCCTCTCTTGGTGCTGCTTCAGCTTTGCATCCCCTCCTTTCGTCTGCTGCCGCAACCTAAAATTAATTTTGGTGGTGAGTTGCAGAGACGAAGATGCTGAGTTTATTGGTGAGATACACAAGGAGAAAGTGAAATATTGGGAATTCCTAAAGAGCTTATGGGTGTTGGATATTCGTGATACCAATTGGGACTGGATTTTATCCCCATCGAAGATGCGGCTGATGACTCAACTCAGGGAGTTAAATCTCAAGGAAGCGGGAGCCAGCTGTTGTGTCTACGGCATGGCTGAGCTTGAGTTGACATGGTTGTGTAATCTTCATAGACTCAGAGTGATTGATTCATATACTTTCATCACAGCACTAGCACAAGATGCATTCATGGGCATGCAAAACCTAGAGCTTCTCGATTTATCCGGAAATTGGGAGATGGAAGTTTTGCCAAATTTTTCAGCGGCTAGTAGGCTGAGTGTGCTTATTGTTGATGGTTGTTCTAGGTTGCAGCAAGTTGAGCCTGGCACCCTCCCCAAATCATTGGAGTCCTTCAGCTTTGATGGATTGGGCCAAGCATTTAGGTGGAAGAATTCAGTGCAGATGCCAGAAAATAAATTCCGTCGATGTAGGTTTCTTCCTTTCTATAAAAATACTCCAAACGTTTCTAAAATCTCTCTACAAGGATGTGAAGAGCTAAAGAATGTATTCTTGTGTGGATTGCCAAACCTCAATGAACTAAACCTCTCTGACACCGCAATCAAATCACTTGACCTCGAAGCAATTGAAGTTGCACAAATTGAGTGCCTCTTTCTATTGGGTTGGCGGAACCATGGCAGTCTCAAGTGGGGTGCCGGAGGACATCCACGTGTCAAGCTATTATTGATAGATTTCCGAGAAAAAGAAGAGACGGGACCAGTTGACGATTGTTGTCAATATTATTCATGCCCCCTTGTCCAACAGGAGGCATCTCAACAAATGGTACATATTGTTGCCACAGATGCAAAGTTCCTTCGAGCTTTCAAGATGAGTGGAGGTTTTGGATATATATCTGGTATTACTGAGTCCAACCAACATTTCCACATACATCTTGCTTCTGGTGGTGGCCAAAGGAAAGTTATTGGAAACAACAAGGAAAGAGTAACTATTACAAGTATTGTAGGATACCCCTACATGGATGTACATAACAAGGTCATTAAAATGGATGATAATGGCGAAGCTTGCACTAATCATCTAACTTTGGGGCGTCACATCGAAATTGCCAAAGGAGGGTGCAATTGGGAAAGTGAAGAGCAAATGAAAATAATGGAACACTTGATGGCTAAAGTTGAATCCTTTCACATGCATGACCACTCCTCTGTCACTACCGGTAACCTTGAAATAAAAACGTACAGAGAGCAGTTCCCAAACATCAGGTGGTGTTGCATCCAGAGGTGTCCCAAGTTGCATACTATCTTCCTTGTGGACAGATATCCAATCACAAGAGCCTCATTTGAGAAAATGGATACCCTTTGTGTGTCTCACCTCCTAGCGGTCCGGTGTGTTTGGAGTAGAAATCTCAGGTTTTATCAAGATTGGACGGGATCATTTCGTGCCTTTCAAAATCTACGGTATATACACTTGAAGTCCTGCCCAAGGCTCATGTTTGTACTCCCCTGGTATTATCCCACCTTGGCTAGCTTGGAAACCATCCACATCACATATTGTGGTGAGATCAGACAAAATTTTCCAAAGAGAGGGGATTATGAAGATAAAGATTGTAACAACATCGAATTCCCTTACTTCAAAAACAAAAAAAACATCGAATTCCCAAGCCTCAAGCACATCCATCTCCATGAGCTCCCCATGTTGCAGCATATATGTGAAACCGATATGTTGGCTCCAGCATTGGAGACCATCGTTCTCAGAGGATGTTGGAGTCTGAAGCAGCTGCCGGCCATCAACTGTTGTCGCGCACTTGATAAGCCGTTGGCGGTGGTTGATTGCGAGAAGGACTGGTGGGACAAGCTGCAGTGGGATGGGTTGGAGGCCAGCCGCCCTCTCTTTAGCCCACGACACTCACGCTACTACAAGAAGGTTCTGCCAAGAGTATCGGTTCTCAGGTATATTTCTGAATTTTTATTAGTTGCACATTTTTCTGTAAATTAAACACAAGTATATACATACATATATATGTGCCTCATATGACCCGTCAATTCATTTCATTTTCCCAATTCTTTTCTCATACCTAGGTAATCCAGAGGATCTGTAAGATGCTGCTAGCACTTATACACCAGTGTGCCTATGTTTGCGTGGTTTGAAAACTGCCGCTGTATGAGTCTTGTGCGTGTGTCTATGCATTTGGTGTTTGTGCGAGCTTGTTGTGTAATTCAAGTTTGAGTTTGCTGTGTGTTTGTGAAATACGAACCTGATGGTGTGTGTTTTGTGAAGGAAATTAAAGGCTATGTATTAATTATTTGATGTATGGTTATGCGCTCTCTGAAAACTATAATTTAGTGTTTATGTGTGATTTTTAGGATTTATTTGATGTTGTTCTCAATGATAAATTAAGAAAAAACAGTATGCCTTCCGCCGTCAAGTTGAAGATGTGCAAGGAAGGTATGTAAAAATCTTCAATTGTTCCTGCCTCAGTAGATTTCTTGCTGCCACCACATGAGCATTGAGCCTATGATAGAATCTGCAGTTTGGTGTTGTCCACATCCTCTATGTACACACAATTGTGCGTGATGAAGCTCGAGAAGCAAAGCAATGGTCAGATTTGTACCTGACGGTCAGGATTGTAAATAATGTTGTTTGTCTTCAGTATATGTCATGGGTTCTTGTGGTTGAGGTGGAAGACAAGGTTAGGTAACACACTAGAGTCTTGCGCCACCACAAAGAATCGACTAGGTGTTAGCTATAATTTTATGTGATCGATCCGTTGGCAAATCTCAACACTGGGGTGGCGCCAGGCGGTGGACGTCGATATTTTTCCCTGCCCTTGGCAACAAGGAATTTTGATTGATCTAGGTCGGACGAACCATACATATATGAAGGGGTTCACAACAAAAAAAACAATAATTTTTCTATTTAGCGCAACACCGAATGCCAGGATCTATCTAGAAGTAATATTGTAACAGTGAGAGGTTTCGGTGATATACCCTTGTAGACCGAAAGCGTTAACGTTCACGATGAATGTGGATAAAGTAGTCGAACTATGAAGCCGACCTCAAGGTCGCGTTGTTCCTCGCACGACAATCTAGGTACCACAACGGGAAGCACCTCTGTGGTTTCGCACATATTCGATGCTCAACGACGATTGTCGGTCTCTCTAGTCCAACCGAGATTGCATAAGTAGATCTTCTGGAACGAGGATCCAGTAGCACGATGGTGTGCCGAAGAAACACCGTCTCCCATGCTCGTAGTTCTTCTTGGAACCACGAGAACGAGAGCCAACGAGGGAGAGAGATTTCCTATGGAAATGCCTTAGGAAATATTGTGTGTGGTTGTGTGTGTTTTCCCTCCACCTATGCCCCTCCTTATATCGGGGAAGGGGAGGGACTCCCACAAGACAATTCCCGGTTGGGACTAAACGAGGAGGAGGAGGCGCAAGGGAGAGGCAACGGCCGGGGTAGGCACCGTGTACCTGCCCATGGTCATCCGGCAGCTGGCGTGGGCCCCAGACCCCGCGCGCCCTTGGCCTAGGTGGCTCGCAGCCCCCTTTAGTCCTCCATGGGATGGCTTGCCCTATATGGGCCACTCCCTCTAAGAGTTCCTGGACCATTAAGGTGGGCTGCCACAATAAATAAATTCAAATATTTATTTAATATTAATTCAACTAATTAATTCTAAATACATATTATTTAATTCCTATGATTGGAAACTTTGGATCAGTCCGAACAACCTTCGGACTGTCGGGCCAGTGGAAATCAGGGTACCACGACCCATCTCTTACTGGGAAGTAATAGCAAGGCTGCTACAATGCCTCAGGAGGGCTCCCTCACGAAGCCTGATGCATCACGGGGAGCTACGATCACGGAGCCTCAAGAGGCGCACCCTTCGCGAGATCACGTCGCGAAGCACCATCTCCTGAATCCCTTCACGAGAAGGCACCCTCGGTGACGCCCCCACATGAGGCATCGGCGTGGAGTGCACTAGCATTCTAGAACCTAAGTTCAGAATGCCGCGCGGTATCTACTCATGTGACCAGGACAAAGATGAAGCCAATCATAGCTAGCACAACTGTATTGGCGTGCCTCCTCTGTGCAAGGAAGGCACCTCCCCCTACAACAAGCAATAGGTGGCTGACAGACTCTGGCACCAAAGCGGAACCACTCCCCCTTTGGTGTTCCCCCTTTGGTGTATGGAGAACGAGAAGGATGATGCGCTTCAGAGAGGAGGACATTATTGGAATGATCAACGACACCGCGCCATGGACCTAGTCCATGGTCACAAGTAGCTTTAGCGCACCTGCCCACTCTCCTGTTGCCATGTGGCCACCCTTCCCGCCAAGATGATTGGGGAAGAGGACCGGGGCGCCTATAAGAGGGGTAGTGTGGCCCCTAGCAAAGGGATGGATCCTTTCTCCTACATCAGAAACCCTAGCGTATTCTAGCTAGCACTTCTAGATATGGTCCCTTGATTAGCCTCCTTGTACCGTAAACCTCACCAAGTAGTATAAGCAATATAGAGATGCATGAATAGGGGTTTACACTTCATAGTGGCCTGAACCTGGGTAAACTCCTTTGGTCCCTCTGTCGTGCTCGTTTGCGGGATCCTCACCAAGGTCACTGAGGGTTTGAAGTTTGCGTGTTCAGCCCCTGCGTTCGAGTTACCCTACTTTGTAGGTACCCTACTTTGCTTGGAGGGACACTTCTCCAACATTTGGCATGCCAGTTAGGGGGCTGAGGTGCGCCTTCCTCTCCTTCATCGATATGGCTAGAGTCACCCATAGCTAGCGTGCACGTGGCCGCACTACCAAGACAGAGCCCGTTGTCGAGCCCGTCGTCGACACCATCATCAACCATGAAACTTACCCGCGCCATGCTCATGACAACGCCCACCAGCAAGAACGCGCGACAGGAGACGACAAGGCACACTCCTCCTCTTCCTAGAGGCAGTCGAGTCACTCTGGTGCACCCACCGCGTCCGTCTCTAGCAGTGCCCATGTCGGCCAACCCACACAAGAGGCCGCTTTGCTCATGGTCTTCTTCACTAGATCCAATCTGGGCTGCTGCAGTAACTTAAAGGGATGGCTGAGGTCTTCTTCACTAGATTCAACCCTTCCTCCTTATAAGGGCCTATAGATCAGAATCCCGACCTGCGTCATGTCCCTTTCTTCCACCAGTCGGTGAAGCCTTCCTAGAACATGTGCCCACCGAGAGATCTCATATCTACACGTCCAAGTTTGGTCGAAAGCCTTTGGCGGGCAGCTGCCGTGGGGCAAACCAGTCGTGGCTCAGTTGAGAGGGAGTTCTAGTTGGAAGGGAGGTTGTCTAGCATGGCCGCACTACAAGAAGCAGCTCCAACGCTGATGGTGATTTCTGTCAACGTAGCCCAGAAAACCGTCAGCGCATGACAACGCCGACGGTGACCGTCGGCATAGAGTCGTCAGCATCTCTCGCATCGGCATAGCTCCACGGCTGTTGGCTTAGCTGCGACCGTCGGCGTAGATGTCTATGTCGACAGTATACGTCGCCCGTCGGCATCATCTGGCCGCCGCCACATGAACTTAACGGGATGTAGATCACGGCGGCAGGAGCAACACCGACGGTAATACCGTCGACGTAGATTGCCACGTGTAGCACATCCATGACACCGAGCGAATGGCCTATGCCGACGGTCCCACTATCGGCATAGGTGCAGTCATAGTAACCAAACGTAGTTATACTGCCTGCCGACGGTACTACCGCCGGCGTTGAAACACTAGCGCCCTTAGTAGTAGTTATAGTGCCAACCGTACTACCGTCAATATACTTTTTTGTTTTTAGGCATTTTTAGTCCATATATACATAGAAAACCAAGGTTGGGACCAATATTCCACCGGTTTCCCCCGTTGGACCCTGATGACTGCAAGTGCACAGATCGTGTGTAGCTAGTTTCGAAATAAAGATATCGATCCTACATAGAGCAGGAGTCTGAAATCTAATAATTCTTGAAATAGTTATTGCGATAGAAATGCTAGATAAAGTTGTAAGTAACAAGCTAAAATGTGAGTATTGTGTAAAAATGTGTTTTTAGGTTTTAGGTATAAGAGCAATAATAAAGTAAAGCAAAATAACTTAATACAGAAAGTAAGTATCACGTATGTAAGAAAGATTGGATCTACAGTAGGGAAAATGTGTTTTCAGGGAGTAGCGGATACACCACTAATATTGTAAAGATTTTAGATAAAGATTATCATCATAAACATTCTCAACTATGTATGTGTGCGAGGAACTCCATATTTGGACGAATAGGCAACAACCGCTGCTCACATCATGGTCCTAACCATAACAGTCAGCAATCGACATCAATCGAACTACGCTATTAAGGGACATAATCTCATAGGACGTATCCCATAGCATGAATAGTGTTCCGTGAGTTTACTCGGTTTCCCAAGTTGATACGTAAGGGATGCCAACAGCTTTATAGTCACTATAAGTGCTAGCACTCTTCCGTCTACCAACAAGTAGTTCCCTCCATCAAGTCCCCACGAAAGGCAAATGTTGAGAGGTTGACTTCTCTCAACATCAAGATGTAGAGAATCTAACACATGGTCACAACAATGAATATCATAATAGACTTTATCTTATTTCAATCTCATACTAGGGTTTCTCCATCTCCCCAAGAACTAACAATCTACTCAGACATGAAGGCAATCAACATCATGGCAAAGATAATGAAAACAATCATATATGAGTAGTACTTGTATAAATCCACAACGAGTATATGAACTATAACAAGATCTAGACATGATGTAGATGGGATGGATGGAGATGGTGGTGATGCAGCGGTGGATGATGAAGATCGATGCCTTAGCCTCCCGACGAAGATGGATCCCTTGTGGATGAGTTCCCCCTCTAGATGCCTTCCGGAGGTGAGGTTTTCACGATTTCTGGATGTTCTGTATATCGTCTCATCAAACCAATTGCACGGGGTGAAACTATTTGACGATGCGGAGGCGGCGCCAACTATACGGCTGAAGCTATACGGCCGGAAAAGTTGTTCCAGTCGTATAGTTGGTCGTTGGGCTCTCTGCCTCCCTTGTTCGCTTCTGGTTTTCTTCTGGTATTATTAATATTTCTTAAATAAGAAATTTATGTTGTTTTTGACTCCTTTTCTCCACAGTATAACTGCTCCAATAATTGTATCCATTTGATCCATCATCTGTCTTGATCCTAGTGAAAACAGACATAAAATGTGCGCGCAAGCACCGTAAAATACCAAGATCCTACATCTACAATGCAAAATAATAATATAAAACATGATATAAATATGCACTCATCAGACCCGTCGCAGGAGTTTTCTAGCGACATGTCGATCATCTCTAAGTTTTACCGTATGCGCGTGAAGACGGTGATACCATGGAGCTAGCCATTCAATCTATGGACCATCTACCACACTTGTGTACACATGGCATGGCCACATGCAAGTTTTGGTGGGATTCCGGTGCTCCGGTTGCAGTCTCCCATCGAAACCCTAGTCTCGGTGGGTCCGGGGGATCTACCCCTAGCTATCTCCGTATGAGGTTCCGCCTATGTACTTTTTTGTTTTTTAGGCATGTTTAGTCCATGTGTACATAGAAAATCAAGTGTGGGCACAATATTCCACAGGTTGCCCCCGTTGGACCCGTCGCGGGAGTTTTCCAGCGACACGTCCAACACTTCTGTAAGTGTTATCACATACGCGTGAAGACGGTGACACCCGGGAGCTATGGGTTGAGCATCTCTAAACTTGCATTGGATCTTCGAAGAAACATCATATTGTGAGTCTAAAAATGATTTTTCCAAAAAATCATGAGCATTGGATCATGTACATGTAGTTTAAACCGGACCCACTTCCTACCGATTCGGCACACCTTTGTCTTTTTACCAGGGGTGGAAGAAAAGGTTTGCGAATCGCTGGCTGGGACATTGTTCATGTAAGGTGTCTATTATTTTTGAAAAATGGGGTGGTAGCATTTTGTATTCACCATTTGGTGTTGCTTCACAAAATGACCCGTCGCGGGAATTATGTTGCTTAGGTGCTGGTGTAGCTGCTGCCATCGTGATAGTGTCGATGGTGGCCGTCGGCGTTACCATGTCACCTTACATCTCCACCTGGAAACCACCAGTGCTAGGGGGAGCTACTGCCAATGCTATAGTGCCGACGGTGTCCGTCAGCATTACGATGTCAGGTGCTGGTGCGGCTGAGGAGCAGGGCCACTATGGTAGTGCCGGCGGTGGCCGTCGGCGTTACCATGTCACCATACATCTACCTGGAGACCACCAGTGCTGGGGGAGCCGCTACCAATGTTATAGTGCCGACAGTGACCATCGGTGTTGCCATGTGAAGGAGTCATTTGCGTAGGACACCAGGCACCAGAGCTAGCTGGAGGAGCTTCTCCCACAGTAATAGTGCCGACGGTGGCCGTCGGCGTTACCATGTGAAGGATCCCAAGTGTTAGTCATTTGTGAAGGAGCCAAACCAGCTAGCAGTGCTGGAGTAGCAGTTGACGCTGTTATAGTGCTAACGGTGGCCGTCGGCATTACAACACCTCGCATTCCAACAAGCAGGAGGGCAAACGGCGATGGAGAAAAAAAATAGGAAGTACCTAAGCCTACGGCAATACCGTCGGCATAGCCATGACAATGGACGTCGTCGTCGTGCCGTTTCCTCCGGAGGCGGGGAAGCCACGTGGCGTCGACCTATGCTGAAGGTTGTGTGACGGTGATGCGCTGCCAATTTAAATAAGTGTTCCCGTAGTGCCCGTCATTACCGAGTAGGAGATCAATAGGTTCGCAGATTTAAATAAGTGCTCATGACGGTGCCCACCAGCAGGAGCGTGCGGCAGGAGATGACAAGGCACACTCTTCCGCTTCCTAGAGGCAGTCGAGTCTCTAGGAGCACGCACGTCGGCCAACCCACACAGGAGGCCGCTTTGCTCATGGTCTTCTTCGCTAGATCCAATCAGGGCTGCTGCAGTAACTCGACGGGATGGCTAAGCTTTTCTTCACTAGATTCAGCCCTTCCTCCTTATGAGGGCAATAACTGTCCATAGCTTTTAGTTTGGATCCTGAAATATGGGAAGTCGGAATTCATTTAGATGAAGTGGAGTCACTGAGTTGAAGCCTAGAAAACTAGTAATCCTCATAGTCGTTGTGATGAGAAAAATCTTTTCTTCAGGCGATCCAAGACCTCTAGCCTCAGCTGTTTAGAATGTGTGATTTGCTTTTTTTATTGGAAAAACACATACAAATGATTTGATAGAAAATGGAACACACACATGCGAAATTGGAGTGAGATTCCTGCCCACGATGACCACAGACGAGATATGTCAAGCACACACACATAGTATTTTCAGTTTATTGCAGCATCCACTTCCTCGAATTTCATGCACGATCTTGTGGGATTGTTGAGGTCTTCTTCACTAGATCCATTCTGGGCTGCTGCGGTAACCCCAAGGGACACGTGAGGATTCAGCCCTTCCTCCTCCTTATATAGATCAGAATCCCCGACCTGCGTGATTTCCCCTTCTTCCACCAGTCGGTGAAGCCTTGCTAGACCAGGTGACCACCAAGAGATCTCATACAATTTTTTTTTATCAAAAACGCACATATAAATAATTTTATTTATTCGGAATTAATCCCCGCACAAATTAAGACCTAGCTTGATAGCTAGCCTCGGTGGTCATCAACTAATGTATCTGCTCCATTCGGAAATATAAGACGTTTTAGTTTTATGAAATGAATGTATCTAGACATTTTTTAGTGTATAAGTTCACTTCGAACGTCTAGGAACCTATACACTAAAAGATGTCTAGATATGTTCAATTCACAAAGCTAAGACGTCTTATGTTTTCAAACGGAGGGAGTAGCTTCATAGCTAGGTAGCGATGGTGGAGGAAGCTGCTGGTTTGTCAACCGGTGAGCTGCATCAGCAGCACGTCGTTGATGATGCTCTCAAGGTTGGCGACGGATCTGCCACCTGCTGCTGCTGCACGGACACCCATCTCCTTCCACTCCTCCGCCTTGCCCTTCATCTCTCTTCCTGCTAAGGGGAAGCCGTCGCCTCCCGTCATCACCTCCCTTATCCTTGCCTCCACCACCTCCCGCCGCACGTCGTCGCCGACCTCCATCCCGACGCCCCACTCGACGCACGCGTACCGGCAGTTGGTCTGCTGCTCGGCGAAGAATGGCCAGCAGAGGAGGGGCACCCCGGCGCTGATGGCCACGAACGCCGAGTTCCAGCCGCAGTGGGTGAGGAAGACGCCGACGGCCGGGTGCCGCAGCACGGCCTCCTGCTCGCACCAGCTGGCCAGGAGGCACCTGCCCCTGGTGTCCTCCAGGAACTCGGACGGCAGCTTCTTCCCGGCCGCATCGATATCGTCGCCCTGCAGCAGGTCGTTCCTGACGATCCACAGAAAGTCGTGGCCGCAGTTGGCCAGGCCCCACGCGAACTCCACCAGCTCCCCGTGGCTCATCGTGGTGATGCTCCCGAAGTTGACGTACACCACCGACTTGGGCTCCCTCCCGTCCAGCCACTCCAGGCAGGAGGTGTCCTCTCGCCAGAGGCTCGCGCGTATCCCGGCGAGCGCCCCGCCGCCGCCGCCTTCATTATTGGTGAGCAGCTGGTCGGCGAGGAGGTTGAGAGGGCCGATGGTGTAGACGGGGCACGTGGGCGGGAGGATTTCGCGCATGCCGTCGAGTGCTTGTTTCTCAAGCTCGTCCAAGGTGTTGACGATGACGGCCGCCGCGCGGCCCGCCTGCTCGGTATGGTGCAGCAGGAAGTTGAGCATGGTGTCGTGGCGGTCGGTGGTGCAGATGAAGGACGGGAAGTCACGGAGCCGCATGTGCCGGCTCATCCCCGGAGCGTCCGGCACCGGCGTGTCGAGGTACCCGTTCCTCAGCTGCGCCTTGTCCTGGAGAGGAGCAATGTCATGCTTCATGAGGTAGCGGAAGTTGCGGTAGCCCATGAAGCCGCAGGCGCTGGCGGTCCAGAAGAGCGCGCAGGGCACCCCGATCTCCGCCGCCGCGTCCACGCTGAAGCTCATCACGTTGTCCGCCACGATGCAGGTCACCGGCGGCACCCCGGAACCCGCCGCGTTGAGCTCCGTGAGCAGCTTTCTCAGGGGGGCAAGGCAGGTGGTCATTGTGGAGTAGCAGACGGATGGCACGTCCTGCGTCGCGTCTGCGTCCGACGGGGGCAGCCCGTCGGGGATGGTGGCGAAGCGGAAGTCCGGCAGGCCAGCCACGGCTCCCGGACCGCGGGACCGGACCAGGCGGCGGTGGTTGTACTCGGTGTTGACGAAGGTGATGTGGAAGCCGGCCGTGGAGTGGAGGAGCTTGGCCAGCTTCAGCATGGGCGTCACGTGTCCCTGCGTCGGCAGAGGCACGAACACAGCGTGAGGCTTCTTCTTCATCTCCATCATGTCCGCTACCTCGGAACCCATCTCAAGGAGCGAGCTTAATATTATTGAGTAGTGGATGTATGAGCTTAATATGTATATATGGGGCAAGCGGCGTGTGTATATATAGGAAAATAGGATGGCCATAATATTCATCTCCATGTCCGGAATGGAACCCATCTCAAGATCGATTACCCGTAGTGTCACGTCAGCATGATGTCATCCAATGTGCAACCCGATACCATCGATACATAGAGAAACATACTGCTCTAACCCGATACAAACCAACACAAACCAAAATGTTCGAGTTATGAATTAGAACACATAACAAGAATGTGCCATCTATTCAAGATCGAGTTAATCGATCTACCTGCTCCTCTTGTCGTTTCATTAAAATTCTCATGCATTTTAGCATAAAATTGTTGAAATGGTTGACAAACACCGGTCTCTTTGTATGATGCATCATCTACAATACCTTGATGGTGCCATGAAAAATGCAACTCGTTGTCTTCGTCCTCGATCCATGTAGATTTTATCTTACTTCATTTGTAACTCATTTAGGTGTTTTTGTGAGATATAAGCAAAAACTAAAAGTCACAAATAATATTATGAAACAACATTTGTTATTAATAAAGCTAGAGGAAACCAATAGCTAGGCTTACGAAGAACTATCTGGTGTGGTGGCTTTGGCCATAGAACACCAGATCCATAGCACTTACGGTTGAAACTCGTGCTCTCCGGGCTGCTACACAAGGCTCTCCACCTGTACTCACACTGTCTTGGTCAATATTAGGCTTCTTGTGATATTTTTTCATGATTCTACGATTAGAGTGGTCTTATGAAATTATCTTTAAGATTAAACATACTTTTAAGGATTATTAGTAAGTATTACGCCCTTCTTTGCGTTGCTGGAGAGTGGTTGTTAGGAAAAACGTGTGATGATAGCGCTGAGGAATTTCATATTGAAACTGTGAAATAGAAGAATCAACGGAAATAGGTAAACGGTGTGTTATGGTGCATGTCTAGGTGCAGCACCTACCTACAAAATTAAAGAGAATAGATGAATGACTGAGCATAGCAAGGAAGTTTAACGCAGCATAAGAAAAGCATAACGCACATGTTAAACATAAAAGTTTAAACAAATATAAAATTCATTGAAGTTGAATTTTTTTACACAGGTGTTTGAGAAAATGCTAAACTAATCGCACCCAGCTTTCGGCTCCAGGAAGACGGACCGAGCATCATCGTGAGATTTCTCCTTGAAGCATCTGAAGGCAATGTTGTCGTCTTCCAGTGCCTCTGGCTTCGGTAGAACCAAGGCAACGACTCTATCTTGCCGTGGCTCCAGGTTTGAGGGCGGTGACGACTGGAAAGAGGAATGACGTTGGTGCCTCCGAGGGTGAAGGAAATCACTAGTAGAAAATGGGCCTTTGGTTCGGGCCACTAGTCCCGGCCGTGGCTAGGGCCGGGACTAATGGTCCGAACCAGATGGCCCGAGGAGGCCGAGGTACTTTGTCCCGGTCCGTAAGGAACCATTAGTCTCAGTTTGAGATACAAACCAGGACAAATGGGTCTGGGCACGCGCGCGTGCTACTGGCAGAACCTTTAGTCCCGGTGGCCGGGCCCTATATATATGCACCCAGCCCTCCACTCTCTCCTGTTTTTTTCCTATGTGAGGTGGGTATAACTTTGTGCTAACTTTTTTTCTTCATATGCACTAGAGGTGTCCGGTGAAATGCCTGTTAGAGCTATGCCACTTGAGTTCACACAAGACAAAACATGATATGAGGTGCCAGAGCGACACTTAAGGTTTCTCCTCTTTGTTTTGAAGTGTCTTAAAAGGTTAGCAACTATTTTCTCGTTTTGACCGCGTGGTACTAATTTAAGCATCGTGATTGCGTTTGATATATATGCATGGTTGTATGATGCAGATGAGCCACCCATGGATGTACGGTGACCGACGCTCTAACGCTTACAGAGAAGGCGTGCGTTCTTTTCGCCTTGTGGCCGAGGCGAACAAGCGGCGGGATGGTTTTATGTGTTGTCCATGTGTTGAAGGTCGGAATGAGCAGGCTCACACTTCCTCAAGAGTCATTCAGAGCCACCTGCTTCGGTCCGGTTTCATGTCCGGCTATAATGTTTGGACCAAGCACGGAGAAAGAGGGGTTATGATGGAAGACGGCGATGAAGAAGAGAACGATGATGACAACTACCGATCTATGTTCCCTGAATACGATGATACCGCAGTTGAAGATAATGAAGAAGAAGGGGGTGAAGAACGGGAACCAGATGAGCCCGTTGATGATTTTGGTCGGGTCATTAGTGATGCAAGGCGAGACTGCGACACAGAAAAGGAGAGGTTGCAGTTCGAGCAGATGTTACAGGACCACAACACATTGTTGTACCCAACTTGTGAAGATGGCCAGAAGAAGCTGGGTAGCACACTAGATTGTTGAAGTGGAAGGCAGAGACCGGTATGACTGACTCGGGATTTGAAAAGTTGCTGGTAATAATAAAGAAGCTGCTTCCAAGAAATAACTAATTGCCCTGCAGTACGTACGAAGCAAAGAAACTTGTCTGTCCTCTATGATTAGACGTGCAGAAAATACATGCATGCCCTAATGACTGCATCCTCTACCGCGATGAGAAGTACAAGAATATGGATACATGCCCGGTATGCACTGCATTGCCATATAAGATCAGAAAAGATGACCCTGGTGATGTTGAGGGCGAGCCACCCAGGAAGAGGGTTCCCGCCAAGGTGATGTGGTATGCTCCTATAATACCACGATTGAAACGTTTGTTCAGAAATAAAGATCATGCCAAGTTGTTGCGATGGCACATGGAAGACCGTAAGAAAGACGGGATGTTGAGGCACCCTGCTGATGGTCGGCAGTGGAGAAAAATCGAGAGAGACTTCCCGGACTTTGCTGGTGACGCAAGGAACTTATGGTTTGGTCTATGTACCGATGACATGAATCCTTTTGGGGAGCAGAACTGCAGTCACAGCACCAGGCCCGTGACTCTATGTATCTACAACCTTCCTCCTTGGTTGTGCATGAAGCGGAAGTTCATTATGATACCAGTGCTCATCCAAGGCCCGAAGCAACCCGACAACGACATTGATGTGTACCTAAGGCCATTAGTTGATGAACTTCTACAGTTGTGGGCCAAACCAGGTGTACGTGTGTGGGATGAGTACAAACAGCAGGAATTTGACCTACAAGCGTTGCTGTTCGTAACCATCAATGATTGGCCTGCTCTTAGTAACATTTCAGGACAGACGAACAAAGGATACAATGCATGCACGCATTGTTTAGATGAGACTGAAAGTATATATCTGGATAAATGTAGAAAGAATGTGTACCCGTACAATCATCGTTTTCTTCCACCCAGTCATCCCTTAAAGAAGAAAGGTAAGCATTTCAATGGCAAGGTAGAAACCCGGACGAAGCCTGTCCCCCGTAGTATTTGGTATGGTCAAGGATTTGGATGTAATCTTTGGAAAGGGTCCTAGAGGACAACCTGTTCCGAAAGACGACGACGGACACGCACCCATGTGGAAGAAGAAATCTATATTTTGGGAGCTACCCTATTGGAAAGTGTATGAGGTCCGCTCTGCAATCGACGTGATGCACCTGACGAAGAATCTTTGCGTAAATATTCTAGGCTTCCTGGGCTTTTATGGGAAGTCAAAAGATACCCCGGCAGCACGGGAGGACCAGCAACATCATAAAGGACGAGACGGCAAGCATCCAGGGCAGTTTCAAGGGCTTGCCAGCTACGCTCTTACCAAAGAAAAGAAGGAAATCTTTTTTGAAGTCCTTTTGAATATAAAGGGAATAGTAAATATGAAATATAAAAAATTTCAAAACCTAAAGTCTCATGACTGCCACGTGCGCAACTGCCATGTGCATTCCTCAATGCAATTTCTCAGAAGGTAATCGATCGAGAAAGTCTATCAGGGTTACAGATTGATGTGGTCCAATTTCTGGTCAGCTTCGAGTTGTTGTTCTCGCCATCCTTCTTCAATATTATGTGCACCTCCTAGTTCACCTAGTCGAAGAGATTAGAATTCTCGGTCCTGTGTTTCTACACAATATGTTCCCCTTCGAGAGGTTCATGGGAGTCTTAAAGAAATATGTTCATAACCGTGCTAGGCCAGAAGGAAGCATCTCCAAGGGCTATGGAACATAGGAGGTCATTGAGTTTTGTGTTGACTTTCTTCCTGACCTTAAGCCGATTGGTGTTCCTGAATCTCGGTATGAGGGAAGGATGACTGGAAAAGGCACACTAGGAAGGAAATCAATGGTATGTAGGTACAGGCATTCTTTCACTCAAGCACACTACAGAGTTCTACACAATTCCACCGTGGTGGCTCCGTATATCAAGAAACACAAGAATATTCTACGCTCCGAAAACCCGGGAAAGCCTGAAACCTTGATTAAAGGGGAACACGAGAAGAATTTTGGCAGTTGGTTGCAGACACATCTCATGAATAACACCACTGTTAGAGATGAGTTGTACTCGTTGGCCAGGTTACCATCTTCGACTATATGTACTTTCCAAGGGTACGAGATAAATGGGAATACATTTTACACGATCGCCCAAGATAAAAAGAGAACCAACGAAAACAGTGGTGTCCGCTTTGATACAATAGATGACAATGGGCAGAAGGACACATATTATGGGTACATAGAGGAGATATGGGAACTTGACTATGGACCTACTTTTAAGGTCCCTTTGTTTCGGTGCAAATGGGTCAAGCTGACAGGAGGCAGGGTACATGTAGACCAAAAGTACGGCATGACAACAGTGGATCTCAACAATCTTGCGTACATGGATGAACCATTCGTCCTAGCCAACGATGTGGCTCAGGTTTTCTATGTGAAGGACATGTCTACCAAACCGAGAAAAAGGAAAGATAAGCAAAAGAATACAGAATACGGTGAGCCAAAGCGCCACATAGTTCTTTCAAGGAAAAGAAACATCGTGGGAGTGGATAACAAGACATACATGTCAGAAGATTACAATAAGTTTTATGAAATTCTGCCCTTCAAAGTGAAAACTGACCCAATCATCCTGTTAAATGATGAAGATTCTCCATGGCTACGGTGCAGAAGAAAACCACAACACTAGATGTTGGTGATGTGTAATAATGTATTAAACCTTTTATTTGAGACATAAATCTATGTAATGTATTAAACCTTTTATTTGAGACATAAAGGTCTCCTTTCATGTAATACATCTTGCTCAATCAAACTAGACGTTGATGACCGGGTTCTGAGCCACGGGAGGTGATCACCCAAAGAGAAGAAACCATCACAAGAGAAGGAACCCACAAACACTAAGGATACAAAACACAACTAAAAATTAAGATTCATAGCACAACTGAAAATTAAGGAACATGCCTAATGTTGGAGTGATTCAGTCATGCTCCTGCCTAGCCCTGTAATACGCGCTACTGCAGTCGTCGTAGTCGCCGACGCCATCGTCGCTGTCGTCGTCGGGGTCGCCGTAGTCGAACTTTGAAGGTTGGGCACGCGTGGGCTGGATTTGAGGGTACCGCAGGCGAGGGTTATTGCCGGTCGTGTTGTAGGCCATGACAGTCTGGAGAGTCCGGCCGCGCCACCACAGGCGACGGCTGGCCTCGTTGAATTTCGAAGGAGGTGGGCCGTCCTCCTCGTGCCTGGCGAGCGCCCTCTCACGCCGATTGATGAAGAAGGCTTCCCAAGTGGGGAAATAGTCGGGATGCCAATTGGGTTTCCTCCGCTGCTCTGGCGTGAGCTCGAGGTAGTAGTGGTTCGTGATGGCCATCCGGCGCTCCACACCTAGAGGGACAGGAGGGACCGGCACGCCTCCGGCGCTCAGCATCCAGCCGGTGGGGACGCGGTAGCCCGGTGGGCAGGGGTAGTTCGAGGCGCAAAGCGCCTCCGCCTCCCGGGGGGTTAGAGATACGATGGAAGCCATGGGAAGAGAATGATGAGTCTAGATGTGATATGTAAATGGAGGCCAAGCGTACATATATATACTGAAAAAACTGGCGGGAAGACAGAGGTGGGAACCGGTGGAAAGCGCTGGAACGTAGTGGCACAGGAAACTTTCATCCCGGGTGGGGGCTCAAACCGGGACAAAAGATGGGGGGCCTTATCTGGGGGTGGCTAACCTTTAGTACCGGCTGGTGGGTGCAACCGGGACTAAAGGTGGTTTTTGTGTCATCTAAAAAAACGGTCGGTGGGATAAGAACACGTGGGTAACCTTTAGTACCGGCTGGTGGGTGCAACCGGGACTAAAGCTGTCGGCAGGATAAGGATGTGTGGGTGGACGCACTGCTCGATGAGATAAAGCATGTAGTGCACGACGCCCTATCGGAGGAAGAAGACAAAGTAGAAGCGGCGTCGTGCCTATAAAAGGAGCATCGATACGCCATGGCAAGCAGCTCCACAAGCCAACATGGATGGAGAGTTTCATCCCCATGGATGGAGGAAAGGGTTGGGAAATCTCCCGTGGCGGAACTTCTCGAAGATGCCCTTGGTGCACACGCCCTATGGCATCTTCGGAAGTTCCGCCTCGGAAAATATTTTCCTGCTAGCCCATGAAAGACTCCATCTCCGCCTCCCTGGGGGTTAGAGGTATGGTGGAAGCCATGGGATAGAGTGGAGAGAGGCGGCAGATATGAGGCTAGATGTGCTATGGCAACGACCAAGCCTACATATATATAGTGAGAAATGGCGGGAAGTCAGAGGAGGGAAACGGTGGAAAAGGCAGAAAGAAAACGGGCGGGAAAAAATAAGGCGGGAAGAAATAAGGCGGGAAGAAACAAACCTTTAGTACCGGTTTCGCGCAAATTTTTTATCAACCGGGACTAAAGGGGCTGCCCTCGTACGGAGAAAGCTATAGGGGTAGACGATTCGGGGCCCCCGGTCTAGGGTTTCGCCGGAGGAAGACCACCGGAGCGTCGGAATCACATGAAAATGGCAAAATGGTTAATAGTTTGACTAGTTAGAATAATTATTTTATAAAACAGAAAATGGATTTGAATCGCTTATTCAAATTCAAGCACTTCTTATGGTTAAAATTTAGTGAGATTCAAAAATATGCAAAATAAAATAATTAATGCATTTTTAAATTGAAAATGACAAAATGGTTATTAGTTTTACTAGTTAGAATAATTATTTTATAAAACAGAAAATAGATTTGGTTTACTTATTCAAATTCAAGAACTTTTCATGTTGAAAATTTTCTCAAATTCATAAGTATACAAAAACTGTATAATTCAAATGTTTAAAAAATATGCTAATTGAATTTTTTTTAAACAGGCACGCCCCTGGGGTGAAAAAATTGAAAAAGGACCTTTAGTCCCGGTGCGTGCTACACAACGGGACTAAAGGTCTGGCGTTGGCGCGCGCACGTTGGGCGGTGCCGAAAACCCTTTAGTCCCGGTGGGTGGCACGCACCGGGATATACGGACCGGGACTAAAGGTCCCCCTCCTATATATTGGCGCGCCCCTTCTTCTCCCAAATCACCACTCGAGGACGCACCATGCAGAGCACCACGCGCGAGGACGACGAATTGATGCCGGCAGGCTACCCGATACTCTCTGGCCGCCACCACCCCAACCGCCGTCGCCACTCACTCCAGCCGCCACCGCCCCCAACCGCCGCCGCCACTCCAGCCGCCGCGCGCGCGCCCCCAGCCAGAGGTACCCCGCCCCCTCCCCTTCCCCCGTCCGGCTACGTGGCGGTGCCGACCACTGTGGGCGAGCAGGCCGGTACGGCGGCGGTGCGGGCGATGCGACTGGGGTGGCGCCCCCGGCCAAGTTCTCTAGTTATTTTTCCATTTTTTTATTTTGTAGAATTATTTAGTAGTGTATATAGTTGTAATATTATTTAGTAGTTGTAATATTATCTAGTAGTGTATATAGTTGTAATTTTATTTTGTAGTGTAATATTATTTTGTGTGTAATATTATTTAGTAGTGTAATAGTAGTGTATAGTTGTAATATTATTTAGTAGTGTAATATTATTTTGTAGTGTATATAGTAGTTGTAATTTTTTTTTATTTTGTAGTGTATATAGTAGTTATATTGTATGGCATATATTATAGTAGTATATATAGTAGTATATTGCATATATAGTAGTATATTGTATGGCATATATTATAGTAGTATATATAGTAGTATATTGCATTATAGTAGTATATTGTAATATTATAGTATTATATATAGTAGTATATTGCATATATTGATGAATATTATATATATAGTAGTATATTGCATATATAGTAGTGCTAAATAAAGATAAGGTGAACATGGCGGCAAAACTTGCAGCTTGTTTTTTTGTCTTTTATTCATCAAGCATATGATCCGTGTCTGAGTCAACAATCCCTATCACAAAAACCAGCTGGTAACGATCCCTAAAAATAGCTGAAGAAATAACTACCCTAAGTCTGGTAGTGCTCGCGGGTCCCCCAGACTTAGGGTTAGGGTGGTAGTGCTCACGGGCCCCCGTACTTAGGGTTAGGGTGGTGGTGCTCGTGGCCCCCGGACTTAGGGTTAGGGTGGTGGTGCTCGCGGGCCCCTAGACTTAGGGTTAGGGTGGTAGTGCTCGCGGGCCCCGGACTTAGGGTTAGGGTGGCAGTGCTCGTGGGCCCCGGACTTAGGGTTAGGGTGGCAGTGCTCGCGGGTCCCCAGACTTAGGGTTAGGGTGGTAGTGCTCATGGGCCCCCGAAGATAGGGTTAGGGTGGTGGTGCTCGTGGGCCCCCAGACTTAGGGTTAGAGTGGTGGTGCTCGCGGGACCCCGGAGATAGGGTTAGGGTGGTGGTGCTTGCGGGCCGCCCGGACTTAGGGTTAGGGCATCACTAGAATTTTGCTATTGTTTAGTATTATTGTAGCAAATTGCGTGTTCATATTATTGTTTAGTATTATTTTATGCAGCAATATTGAATGAACAATGTTATTGTGTGCATTTTGTAGAAAACTATGGATCCAATCGAGAGAGACCTAGCATAGGAAGAAATTCTCGAGGATATGATCAACGACACCCCCCATGTTGATCCACCCGAATCTCCGTCGATTAATCTGAACCCCTCCGGTGAGGGAGAGGAGGTCCACCGAAATGATCAAGGAGAAGCTGACGGCTTCGGTGGACCCTTAACAAAGTCCGGCGAGGTATATATATGAAGTCTGGTGATCAGTAGATGCATTAACTGAGTTGTATATATATATAAATTAACGAATGTTTCTTCTCTTAGGCCTCCACATCGAGCAAAAAATATTCCAAACGAGGCCCGGCCAAAAAGCTGGACGCATCTACGCGTTATACAATTATGGTGGTATCACCACGGGGTGAACCGTTGGAACCCAAAAAGGCTAAAACTGTATTTAAACAACAATGCGGAGTTATGGTTAGGGTTCGCATCCCGATCACTGTTCGAGAGTGGAATAAGACCAAAGGGGCGAAAGAGGGTGAGTATGTCGCCGACAGGTATAAAGAGGGTCTTTGGAATGACATCATGACACATTTCACCCTGCCAGAATGTGAGGATGATGCCGACACAGCTGCATTGAGGAAGAAAGTCAAGCAGTGGACTCTTATGAAGATGGCCGGACTATTCAAGAACCGGAAGAAAGCATTATGGCAAAAGTATCAGAAGACGAAGACTCCTCCTAAATTTGAATGCTATCTAATGAAGCAGCAGGCTAACTGGGATGCATTTGTGAAGTACAAGGAGTCAGAACCTGCTATGGAAAAGTCGGAAAAAAACAAGAAAAATGCCGCGATGAAGAAATATCATCATCACTTGGGGCCAGGGGGCTACGCGGCTGCCATGCCAAAGTGGGATGGTAAAGAGAATGAGCTGCTTGCTAAAGGGATCACTCCAGAACCAATACGCGAAGAATGGGATCTGAGGGCAAAGAATTGGTTCCTTGGGCATGGGAGTGAGTATGACGAAAGTACAGGGGACCTTATTTGTAGTGACGGGATTAGGATACCCCGGGATACATGGCAGAAAGTGGTGAAGGAGATTAAAGCGGGGACAACAAAGTTCCGTCCCGATAGAGAGAAAGACTTGCTGACAAAGGTCCTCGGGAATGACGAACGCAGAGGACGTGTACGAGGCCTTGGCCCTAGTTATACGTGGGAGATGGGGTTTCCCAAAGACAGAGATACTTATAGGAGCCGAGAGAGAGCAAAGAGGCGACGGCAGGAGGAGGAGGGAGACAGGTTCACCGAGTTGCTAGGAACACTTCGAATGCGTCAGCAACAGATTGACGAACTTCGAGGAGCAGCGCGCCTGCAAGATCCTGTACTCGATATTACCGCCGTCCCATCTCAGCGGAGAAGTAGCGTGGCTGAATCGGAGGTCCCTTCTGACAATGCACGTATGGTAGATGGCGGTCCCGGCTACCCCGTGGATGGAATCAAGGAGCAGGCATCTTGTAAGCTCCATCAGAAGGTGAAGAACCTATCCATCAAGGTGGCGGTCGGATGTGCTTTACCTTGTCCACCTGGCGCACGCTGGCATGGCCGTGAGATTCCAGCTGGCTATGCTAAAGTTGTTGTGGATAAAATCGCAATGGGGTGGGACTCAATGGAGCTTGACATCCCTGGACCTGAAGGTGAGAGGACACTCAGAGAAGTACTGGGTGATATCATTCTATGG
This sequence comes from Avena sativa, assembly GCA_916181665.1. NCBI lineage: Eukaryota > Viridiplantae > Streptophyta > Magnoliopsida > Poales > Poaceae > Avena > Avena sativa. The sequence continues at coordinate 111,735,923 of OV702289.1, read as the reverse complement.
GACAAGAACAACATCAAGCTTCCAGGCTAGACGCCAAAGCCAACACCGCCTCCGAGTCGTCGCATGTCACCTTCACCTCCATCACATCCAAGAAGCCCACCCCATGACTACGACCACCATAGCCCGAGTCCATCTCGATCTCCGCCGTAGCCTCCGATTAGTACTAAACGACGCAGCAGCCCAAAACGACAAATGTCGCCCTCCCAAGAGTACCCAATAAGAATCTTCCCATCAGACCTTACGATTGTACTGACAAGGAAACCGACATGATCGTAAAGGCCAAATGTGTTGCGCAGCTTCAAAAGAAGAAACCCGAGCCCGCCCCGGTATACACCGAGAAGCAAAAAGCGTATGCACTTTCTTTTCTGAACACAAAATCACAATATGACTTGCACCATAAGCCAGATGACTATCGACGCACACTTCAGAAGGAAGTGAAGAAGAGCAAATCAAGAAGTGCAAGCGGGAGCAAATCATCAAGTCAAAGTGCAACCAGGAAAATAAAGGACGTCCCCCAGCTCGGGGAACAGGCCAAAAAATCGACCCCACCCCTCAAGGTAGTATCCCATGAGATTCCCCAGCAGAATATGGAAGAAGCTGCGAAGCTTGCGGCCTCTATGAATGTGACTGTTGAGGAATTGCTAGGTCCCAAGGACGACAAGTTACCCAAGGCTCAGGTAGTCCCTACATATGTCCCAGGGAAGCCTCTGGTTAGCTTTGAGCAGTTCCAACAACTGCCAACACAAATGCGGAGTTTACATATAACTGGTACTTGAAAGCCGTAAAGCAGGAGAGAATAATGATCGTGGTGAAAGTCCCACATGACTACTACTTCTGAGAAGAAGAGATCCATGTTGAGTTTCCAGAACTCTTCCAGTTATACAGTTTTGACGCCCTCGACAAAAGTCTCATGAGTTGCTATTGTCTGTAAGTTGTTGAATTCATTGTCTATATTTAAGTTGTTCATTTTTTTAGTTGTTCAGTTCATTGCATATAATTATCCTCATTATATCCTTTTGTACCCTGTTATTATGCAGAATGAAGATCATGGAATGTAAAAGAAGGTCACTCTTTAGTGTTGGGTTCATTGACCCAGATAAAATACATTGTAAGACGCTAAAGGATAAACTCGAGGAGACACCGAAAAACCTTCTAAGGTTTCTAACGGAGCAAAATTTCTGTGACCACATACTGTTTCCTTATAATTTCACGTGAGGGTCTTACTCCGTTGTACACATTCACTTTTGCTTACTCGATGTTAAATGTAATTGATGAGTTACTGATGTATATATAAACGTGTGCAGTTTTCACTGGATTCTCATGGACATTCAACTTGATAAGGGAAGAGTTGAAGTCATGGATCTATCGAAGAGACCCCTGGAACAGTTTAGGGACATGCAGGACATGCTCCAGAGGTAATTTCCGTGCTACATCGGTCTCTTTATTTGATTTCCTTAGATATCACGTAATAAATAACTCATTCATTCATTTTCTTTGCCGGGCAGGGTTTGGAGCATGTTCAAGAGTAGGGTTAAGGGTTCCTTTAGTAAGGAGCTGACGTTTACTCCGGTCTCGGTAAGTAATACGTGATATGTTCGCGCATCTCTTTACTTCTAGTTTTAAGACAATTATGATGCTAGATTATAATTTTGATTGAATTCTATTCTCGTAAAGTGCGCGAGGCAGTCACAGGGAACGAATCTATGTGGATTCTATGTTTGCGAGTTCATTCACACGTTTTCCACTGAGCACAAAGATTATAGAGTCGATGTAAGCAATACATTCACAACATTATTTTATTACCGTCACTTTTTGTTATCATGACTGATATTCATATTGATCTCCTTTTCTTATATAGTTCAAGAGAATGCGGGATCAACTCCTACCACAGCAACGCGTACTAGGAATTGCTGAAGAACTGGCAGGATTCTTGATGAACGAGATGATAGATGATCCCTGACCGTGTAATTAAATCGTCAAATTGTGATCTCCATGTAACTATCATGATCATGTATATATTTGTATGCTCGATCTTAAGAGAAGTTATCTTATGTATGCACGAACGTGTACGGTATGTGGTAGCGTAGAAAACTATTTTTGAAATGAAAAAGAGAAAAAAAGATACAAATTGAATCCTCTGCCGTGGTAGAGAAAGTGCCTAAACTTCTGTCGCGGCAGAGAACCATTTGTCCCGGTTCGTAATACGAACCGGGACTAATGGGGGGGCACCCAGCGCCCGCAGAGACGGCCACGTGGATACCCATTGGTCCCGGATGGTAAACGGTCCGGGACTAGTGGGGGGGCTTTAGTCCCGCCCCTCCAGTCCCGGTTACCAGGACCGGGACTAAAGGCCCTTACGGGCCGGGACTGGAGGCCCTTTTTCCACTAGTGAATGGCTACATAGCACACATATGGCAACGGCAATGACACAGAAAGGAAGGGCGAGGATACTCAATCGCGGACCACAGGGTTTGCTACCCATCTTGGATACTCAATCTTCTCGATATGCCATGCGTTACACAACTCTTTGGCCTGCCTTTTGATGAACTCGTCTGCTTGGTTGTGAACCTCCTCACCTTTTGCCATATGAGCGTTGCTCTTGGGTATATGTTGAGCCAATGCTCGGGAAAGTCACTCGGTATGTCTGGCACATCGAAGTGTTTCTGTTCAAACACATCAATGTTATCTCATAGGAAGATAAAAAGGGCCTTCACCTCTGTGGTCACGGTTGGTGTTTTTCCGGTCACCTCTCTGGTCACTTTCCAAAGCATGCTAGATTATTCCTCTTTGATATTTGATGTAGCTAAACTACCATCTAGCCACGTCGTTCTTCTCGAGTGCGAATTTTCGGTTCGGAGGGAATGCTGAACCCAATTCAGCAACCAATAGGAAGTTGCGCACGAGCTTGGTGGGGCCCACAAGAAGAGAAGTATTAGTCAACAACTTACTCGTACATACATGTACTTACTTCTGCATGCCTGTAACTTACTTCCTGTAGGGCCTGCTCCTCCACATGCGTGAGGCCTGCTAGCACATGCACGCCTTCCCATTGGCCATTAATTTGGGAACATTATTTCCCGTGTTCGATCCAATCTATAATTTCGAATGCTTCTCCCTTTAGTCTAAATTAGCACGCTGTAAGCTGAGCGTAAAGTAAATGTCCCTTTCCATTCGTAATTCCATGCCCAAAAAACAGTTTACCCTCTTATGCTCAACGTGATGCTTTTAAAATTTCGTCATCCATTGGTAAGTAAGCAATGTGTTTTTTGTCATCACGACGAGACAATTAAACACCTTTTTTTTCCAATATAATTTCGCTAGGTCTATATGGTCAATCATCCAAGTAGTTTCTAGATTGAGCCCTCATGGTAGCGTTGCAAATATATTTGGCAATTTGCTACATGGTAGATTACAAGTACATAATTCTTATTAGGGTGGGAGTTCTTGTCATTATCTCGTTGCTATGGCTGTGTAGAAATAGAGAGTTTTTAATGATAAAATAACTTCTCTTATGCATGTTATCTACCGGTGCACGACTATGCTTCATTTGTGGTCGCCTCTACATCGTGTGGAGTGTCACGTCCTATTTACGAAGGTCTATACAACAGGGGATTTTTTTACCGACATGGGTGGCAGTGTGATCTTCGTATTGTGCTTCCATAGTCGTAGGTGTTTGGTTGTTCTTGAGCTCCACGTAATTCGCCTAGTGTTACTTTTTGTTTTCTAGACTTGTGTTGGCTGTATGCATCCTGGTTATGCAGAGGTCGGATGTAATGTTTAAAATTTTAAGTAATATATCATCTATTTAAAAAAAATGGTAAGAAAGCCATCTAAAGATTCTCCATGTACCACGAGGCTAGTTTGTGAAATAAATAATAATGGATGCTACATGGGCTGGTGAATTATAACCGGGACCATCCAAAGGCAAAGATCCCAAGCATATCTATGCAGATAAGATAAGGCAGTGGTATCAATTGTAGATCTATAACACAATCATGGAGATTTAGTGGTCTCCGGAAATACATAACATATGAAGCACATGCATGTAGTACAGATCAATCAAACGGTGGTAGCAAATACATGACCCATTGATATAGATCGGATCTTTAGTACTACTCTCCATACCGGTTGGTTAGGCTAACATGGAGTTCAAGAAAAATCTTTGCCAATAAATTTGATCAACAAAATATGTATCATATATCAAAAAATTATACCATTGAAAAGGTCTTAAAATATGAATCTAATGGTATAATTGTTATAAAATATAATTCATATTTTATTGACCAATTTTACGGTATTTTTTTCTTAAACTCCGTGTTATTCTAATAAACCGATATGGAGGGAGTAACCAATTAAGTAGTGACAATTGTGCAATTAGAGAATCAACGGAAATAGGTAAACCGTATGTTATGGTGCGTGTCTAGGTGCATCACGTAGCTAGAACATGTTTGCACCATATGATTCGCTTTATGACCGTTAGTTAGGCAGGTCGTTGGTCAGTACATATATAGGCACAAATAGGCTTGCATTAAAATGTTGAAACGACCAACAACAGAGCAGTCTACTTGTTTGACGTGCTACATAGTACTCCCTTCGTTCAGAAATATAAGACATTTTAGGTTTGTGAAATAAATGTATCTAAACGCTTTTTAGGGTATAGGTTCATCTATGAATGTCCATAAACCTATACACTAAAACACGTCTAGATACATTCGATTCACAAAGCTAAAATGTCTTATATTTCTGAACGGAGGGAGTAAGACTGTACGCACCGCACACATTCGTGCACAGCACATCCTTGCCATTGTAAGTTAATCAAAATAAATGTGAAAAGGAAACGACCAACAGCAGAGCAGTCTACTTGTCTGACGTGCTACATAGTAAGTTAATCAAAACAAATGTGCACAACCTAAGTACATTGTATGCTACGTGTGTAAAAAATTAAAGAGGATAGACGAATGGATGAGCATAACAATAACGTTTAACTCAGCATTAACAAAGCATAACACACATGTTAAACATACACAAACTCTTGTACGCGCAAGAATATGTACTACTTCAACAAGTCTACGTGTAAGATATCCAACATCTCCTGTTCGTTAAGCAGTAAAAGTTTAAATAGACGATACAAAATTCATTGAACTTCAAAAAGTTTTACACAGGTATTCGAGAAAATTCTAAACTAATCGCACCCAGCTTTTGGCTCTAGGAAGACGAACCGATCGCCATCATGAGCTTCCGAAGGAAACATTGTCGCCTTCACGAGCCTCCAGCTTCGGGAGAACCAAGGCAACAACTCTATCTTGTAGTGGCTCCGACTTTGAGGGTGGCGATGGCTCGAAAGAGTAATGGCGTTGATGCCTACGAGGGTGAAAGCAATGACTAGATGTCACACATGTGGCAACAGCAGTGATGTGGAGAGGAAGAGGGAGGATACTCAATCGCAACGATCACGGGGTTCGCTCCCCAGCTTGGATACTCAATCTTCTCGATCTGCCATGCTTTACACAACTCTTTTACCTGCCTTTTGATGAACTCGTTCTGCTTGGTTGCGAACCTCCTAACCTTTTACCATATGAGCCCTGCTCTTGGGTATATGTTGATCCGATGCTCGACAAGGTCCCTCGGTATGTCCGACACGTCGAAGTGTTTCCGTTCAAACACATCAACATTATCTCATAGGAAGGTAATAAGGGCATTCACTGTTGTGGTCACGGTTGGTGTTTTGCTGGTACCTTTACTTTCCATCAGAAGATTCTCTCTGTACAACGAGGCTAGTTTTGCGAAATAAGTAATAGATGCTTGATGGGCCGGTGAATTATAACTGGGACCATTCACCAATATAGATATGAAGCAGATCTGTGCTGATAAGATAAGACATTGGTAGCAATTATAGGGTCACCCATAGCTATAGATCTATAACACATCCATGGAGATTTTTACGGTCCCATGTTCATAACATGCGAAGCATATGGGTGTAGTATAGGTCAATCAAACGGTGGTAGAAAATACGCGACGAGCTATTGATATGGATCGGATCTTTAATAACCAATTAACATTGACAATGATTACATGACCACCCAATAGTACAAGAGTTCAAATACTTTCGTGTAAATGGACAAAATGGGTTAACCATCTGGTTTATTACGGTTAGAAATAGTTAACCGTTGGTTACTAAGGTTCGAACCACTTTTTTTATTATGCAAAGATGGAAAATACTCGGAAATCTTGGCAAACAGGTTCAAACGCTAGGTGCAAAAATAAAATCGAAAGAAATTTACTAAAGCTAACAATTCACAAGTATATTGAAAATATCATAATTATATGATACATTATACACTAATGGACACTAAAATATTTTAGCAAGTCAACACTCATACTGTAGTCACATCGAGTGCCAATCTAGGTACGGAACTGAGTGGTACTACTCCCTCCGTTCCAAAATATAAGATGTTTAGCTTTTATGAAGCGAATGTATCTAGACATCCTTTAGTGTGTAGGTTCACTCCAAATCTACATATTAAAAGATGTAATGAAACGGAGGGAGTATAAACTAACTATGTGTCATAGCCTCTTGGTGAATTTCTTTCTCCCACCAATCCATATTAGACATTCCGGATTCATTATCAATAAATCTTCAAGTTGAAGTAAATTATCCTCAAAAACATGCTTGGAATAGAGGTTAATATGCCACTTATTAAGTACTACTTCCGATCCATATTGTTGATTCCTACTACAATATGATAGTACACATCGACCTAACAAATTACATACCGTGTGCTTGCTATGATCTAATAAAAGATCTGATGGGTCTTAACCATACGTTAACTTGTGCAAAATCCTAGCCGTACAATGTTTGTTGTATTAATAATATAACAGGTCTTTAGCCAAACAAGGAAATTGTTCAAGCATGTGGTACCAATTCGGACATGCACCAATGCATGCACGTGCACATGTTGCTGCTATGGGTAAAATAGTACCCATTTTGGTCTTGTAACTTGCCCATAAAACATGCGCATATCCTGTCGGGAATAGAAGCTGCATAAGTTGGTGAAATTCATCAATTGGGAGCATATACTGGTACAGATCTGGAGAAGACCCATACAGATCGATGAAGATAACATAGTGGCAACATATATAGGGCCACCAACTTGTACAGAGATCTGATGCACATCCATGCTGATCTAGCGGTGCCAGCAAGTACACATGATTGACATAAAACATTTCGGCAGTTACCTATTAGTACAGATCAATCAAATACTGACAGCAAATATAGGACCACCTATACAGTACATATCATGTCTTTACAGACCAATCAAACAACACCAAATACAGTACTACACATCAATACAGATCGGATGCTCAAAGACCAACCATGTGCAACTTTTCACCCTAAGTTATTTCTCATATTCACATACTCTTAGTGATTGTAAAAATTAAACGGGACTACATTTTATAATGGCCAATACCCAGATGTAACGTCCTATTCTTTTTGGTGACGTCTATTATACTTTTGCATCAAGTCTTATGTATATAGCATTTATCATTGTGTTTGGGGGATTGAGTCTACTATCATGTTTGGGAGATTTTAAATGCTACATGTTTCTACGATATCTAAAACGGATATTCCCCATATTCTTACACACCCTCCATTCCGATAAAACCATGTTATCTATTTTGTAACCAAGGGGATATATAATAGTAAAGATGCAATGGATTCAGGCCGACCGTTTGCAGCTTGCATTCACGGCCTCGGAAACATGTCAGCATGCAACAACGCCACAAGAACTGATAGTTTACCAAACTAATAATCTTGGTAGCTAAGTAGAGGGAATGCTGGGCAGTGGAAGACACATTTTGTAATTTATTTCCCCGCTTGATATATTTCTATTTCTAGAAGAAAAGGAGACACAGCAGCAGCAGGGCTATTTTCGCGCCTCAGAAACGTAAAAAAAACCCCGCGGGCGTCGGAGACGCGCCTCCCCGCCGCCACTCCCGCTCCCCTCCTTCTCCCCTCCCCCTTCCGCCGCCGGCGGGAGCCGCCGGGGCAAAGCCCGCGGGCGGTGCTGGCGGCGGCAAGACTGCCTCTTCCCGGCGCACGAGGGGCCGCGCGGGCCAGGTCTTCAGGCGGCGGTGCATTCAGCTGGTGGTGCTTGAGGCGGGCGGCGGGAATGGCAGCTTGGCGGTGGCGACGACCTATGGGGTAGCGTGGCTGGCTCCGGTGGTTGCTGGGGGGTGGCAGTGCGGCTTGCTGTGGTTGGATCCGCTGCAGCCCAGATCTGGGCCCATCCAGGTCAGACTATTTGTGATGATTGTAAAACTTGTGAACCATTATGGTTATTACTTGGTGAGACTATTTGTTGATTGTTGCATGTCTAGTAAATTAATGTGTTAAGTATTTATTGATTGTCACATGTCTAGTACTTTATTGTGTGAGGCATTTTGACACGTTCTAATTTTCTCTTTGTAGATCGATGGTGGTGACGATGATCGTGAGTACGAACTAGAAAGGACACGACAATTACTCGAAATGGCGTATGACCTTGCCGTGGTGGGCTACTATGGTAATCTCTACAACCAGAAATATTTGAATAAAGAACCTAGGGGGGTTCCGGAGCAAACTAGGCTTGAATGGGTGAACGAACAACTTGGAAATAGGAAAAGATGCTACAAAATGTTTAGAATGTATCCTGATGTGTTTCATGAATTACATAACCTTCTAGTTTCTAGATATGGGTTAGTCTCAACTAGAGACATGTCATCTGTTGAATGCCTAGCTATGGTTCTATGGATGGTTGGAGGACCACAATCATTTAGCCAAGTTGAGAACCATTTTAGTCGCTCAACCGAAACTATTCATAGGAAGTTCCACATGGTTTTGAATTGCTTGAACAAGTTGGGTAAGGATAACATAAAGCCAATAGATCATAATTTCAAGGATGTGCATCTAAGACTTCAAGATGCACGCTTTTGACCTCATTTCTAAGATGCCATTGGCGCCATAGATGGCTCGCACATTCCAGTTGAAGTACCTGCAGAAGATGCGGTTAACTATACCGGAAGGCATGGTTAAACATCACAGAATATTCTGGCGATTTGTGACTTCAATTTGAGATTCACCTTTGTTGTTGCTGGATGGCCTGGTTCGGCTCATGATACACGCATTCTACAACGCGCCATTGAGAAGTATCCAGAAGAGTTCTCGATCCCTCCAGGTGGTAATATTCGATATCTTTGTCTACGTGGTCCACATATAGTTACAAATGCATTGTTGTTGTTGTTTGATTTTTTTATTCATGTGCAGATACATATTACCTTGTTGATTATGGTTATCCAAATAGAAAAGGGTTCTTGGCTCCTTATAAGGAGAACACATACCACATATACCAGATTTTCGTCGAGAAGGGACACCAACAAATAGGAAAGATATTTCAACTATCTACACTCTTCGCTCCAGAATGCTATCGAGCGTGTCTTTGGTATCTTCAAAAAAAAGTGGCGCATATTGAAGTATATTCCTTTTTGCGGTCTGGTTACACAAAAAAGAGTTATTCTTGCTCGCATAGCACTTCACAATTTTATTAGAGACTCCAACTAACGAGACAAGCAGTTTGATCGGTGTGATGCATATGAGAACTACCTTCCTAAGGTCCAAAGGCAATCACCAGTAACATCAGCCGGTGATACCGCTCCGAGTGGACTACTCATGGTAGACATGAACTCAACACATGACCGCATCGCTACCGCATTGTACAATGCTAGAAAAACATGATCGGTTTGATCAGTGTGGATGTATCTATGTTCATTATAATGATATCTTATATTTGTGTAATGGTAGGATATGTATTTTGGACAAACTAATATGTGGCATATGGTATTTAATAATGACATATGTGTTTATGCGCTTCAATACTGAAGTATACAAGTTATATGAATTACAGGGATATTACAGACAATTTCTGAGAGCTTTAAGAAAAATTCCAAGTTGCCAAATTGTCAAACTCAGAGAAGTAGCTTTCCCTACACAACAGCTTTCTGTACAACAGCACAGCCAGCCACAACCCAAACAAACAATACCTTAGTGTGTAGGTTCATCTAGATTTGGAGTGAACCTACACACTAAAAGGAGTCTAGATACACTTCTGTCCCAAAGCTAAAACATCTTATATTTTGAAACGGACGGAGAGTATAACTCATTGTTGAGTCTTGTGGTCCCTGCATAAACATGAAATATTACTTGTACCTGGGGGATGCAAAAAAATTACGTAGCCTATCAAGCCGACATGACCCTCGGGATCTATAGTACTTTGATAAAAGCATTACTTTGGAGCATCAAGCCATAAAATTCCAGCATTCCAACATTATGCTCTGGAGCTACAATATTTTGTTTTTAGGTACTCTGAGAGCTTCAAGAAAAATTCCTATCGTAATCTGACTCAAAGATCAGGGGCTATATGGTTGCACATATTATGGAGGGCTTCAATCAGCTGGGTGGAAGCATTGCTAATAGATACTTTTTACTTCATAGCTGCCAAGTTCTCGACCAATTTAACATCTTCATTATGGACGGCGTTGTTTATTCTAGAATATATGAAAAATTATTTATGAAGTCTCGATTAGGAAACCAATTTCGACAAAATGAAAGGAAGCATGTTTGCATATGCCACTACTTGTATAGTTGCTGCAAAAAATGAAACGACCATTCGATTTGATAGCACCAAATTATAGAACATGCAACTATAGGAAGGTCTAAATCCTACTATAAGTGTGGACAAGGACAATGCATCCATTATTAGTAAGTATTATATATTTATTGAATTCTTGTTTAGTAAGAAATGGCTGATGCATTTACAATTTTATGAAGAATTGCATAATAGGATCACTTCAACCGATGCACAATATATGGAGAAGTCATTTGTTAGTGACATGTAGGAACTTGCAATTACAACAAAATACCATATTTGTTTTATTTAGGCATGAATAGCCGCAGTATATGCTCTCAATGGAAGAACAACAGACCTACGATGCCAAGGTGACAATACGAAACCAAAGTTGTACTTACTGCATTAGAGGATAAATTATTATGAAACCAAATAGAAAGCCATCGAGAAACAGTTGCTGAACTTGTGTAAGCATTGCATGGTACAATAATTTGCTGAAACAACATAATTTTTAGAGAAGTACATGGTAAAAATGGGAAAATTCGTTTGTAATGAAACGATGTAAACACTACAATATTAAAATTTAAATATAATTTAATCAGATTGCTTGCATATTACATTACACTATAGCAACATCGGTGCTTTATTTTTTACACCACATCACATAAATCTTTGGCGCGTACGGATACACTAAAACAATCATGTATTACACAGATTAAATTTACTCATAGAGATGCGCTGGCAGCCGTGGTTTAGCTCGCAAAACAAGTGGTTCAGCTAGAGCAAGGCCAATCTTGGTCTCCTGGAGATCAATCGTGTCGATGCCAGGCAGCTTCATCCAGGTGAATCCCTGCAGCATCCTTGCAAACATCATCATGGTGGCGGAGGTACCGAGTGAGATCCCCGGACAGCCCCTCCTCCCACTGCTAAACGAGATGAAGCGTAGGCCGGGCTCGCTGAGAAGTACATTAGCGGTGTTCAAATGCCTCTCTGGCCTGAACTCCATTGGATTGTCCCAGATCTTGGGATTGCGACCAAGTCCAAGCCGGCTCAGTATGACATGGCTGTTCTTAGGGATGGTGTAGCCTGCCAGGGTGGTGTCCGCCATGGCGACATGTATTGGGTTAAAAGGATGGTATGGGTGTATGCGGAAGGCCTCCCGGATGCATGACTTGAGATAGTTTAGCCGAGGAATGTCGGACTCCTGGACCAGTCTGCCTTTACCGACGACCATGTCGAGTTCGTCGATTGCTTTCTGCATGACCTCCGGCCTGTTCATCATCTCGGCGAATGCCCACTCAACGGCGTTGGATGGGTTATCAACTAGTGCATACATCATTTCCTACAAGCCATTGTCAGAAAAAAAGATATAGTCAGTCAGCTACAGAAAGAGGGTTTATGACATGCGCTCGCGCGCACACACACACTAGTATGAGCGTTAAGAAACTTGTATGGTGCAATTTAAGTTGACTATATATATAATGCATGACCAAATTTTGTAACTAACCGCAGTTTGTGCTCTTATGTCTTGTAGAGAGAGCAATGGCTGTCCTTGTGCATCTTCAAGATAAACCAGGACATCCAAAAAGTCCCTGGGCTCCTTCTCAGGTGCATTGGACCTTTGACGGATCCTTTCCTCTATGATGGGATCATGCAAGCCATTGAGCACACTCATGACATTCTTGGCAACCATCTCATGGCCCTCCAGGTCGAGGCCTTGCAGGGCCGGGAGATAGTCGGAGACGCAGAAGCAATACAGATGGTTGAGGAGAGTGAAAAGCGCAGCAACATGTGCCAGCTCGTCATGGCCAGGACCGGCAGACGACGAAGCCGGTATGTCGTCGCTGAAGTAGCGCTTGCCCAACACAAGCCTTCTGATGATGTTACCGCAGAAGTGTTGCGCGACGTGGCGCACGTCGATGGTGCCGTTATTTGGTGCGAGTGAGGTGTTGATGTACCTTACAAGGTGGTTGTACTCCTCGTCCCGGACGTGCTGGAACTTTTGCTCCATGGACGGGGAGAGGACCTCGCTCGTCAGCACCCGCCTCATCTTCTTCCACTGCTCTCCGTGCGGTGTCAGGATGGAGCCCTTGTACCCGTAGCTGAACGAGCCGGAGGCGAAGGTGGTGGGGCGGGACGCCAGAACATCGTCGTTCTTCCGCAGTACCTCGCAGGCGATCTCCGGGCACGTCACCGCGATCACGTGGGTGCCTCCCAGACGAAGGCACAGGATGTCTGTGTTCATCTCCTTGAGCTGACGATGGATCCACCGGAATACCGCCGGCTTGCTCAAAATCATCTGGTGCATGTTGCCGATGAATGGCAGCGTGGCTGGCCCGGGGGGGGAGCTGCTGTGACGACGACGACGACATGCTGGATCTTTTATTTTTCATCGCCAAAAACAGCAGTAAGGATGCTGCCACCATAACCAGCGTCGTCGTAGCAAGAGTAAGACTAGCAAAACTAGACGCGATGCTGCTGCTGCTACCCGACATTGTTAGCAAGCTCATGTTGCATGCAAGGATAGATAGGTTGCTTGTACCAAGACACACTACTATATATGGATGCACTTCTCGCTTGTGTTCCTAGCAGGGTATTAATAGGCTCAGATTGAGCTGTACGATGGATGGCTCAGATTGAGCAAAAGAAATAAGCGGTCCAGATTAGCACGTTACAATTAAGCTCATGTCTCCTTTTTTCGTGGATTCCTGGGAAGCTAGCCCATTCGTTGCTAGCAGTTGTTCACGGTGCCCATCCATCATTCATTTCCGGTACAGGGTTTTTTTTTTTTATAGCAGATGGACGACTTGTTAGCAGAAAACCAGCATTTTCGGGACAAAAAGCAAAATGGTATTAGTTGGTAAATTTTGTCCTAAATGGTTGTATCAGTTGATGCCAAATCTGGTGTCTTTTTGTTCCTAAAAAGTAAAATGATCCCCGCTCCGATCTATAATAAGTGTCGCTCATCTAGTAGACCTATTTGTTAAATTCATCAAGACCACAGAGATGGCGCTGCTAGCAAGCCCAACGTAACGGGCACACATGGCCTCCATCTCTCACCTCCATGGCCAACATCCCTGGATATCCCAACATGCAACAGTAGTTGCTTATTCCCTGCACTGTGCAGGTTTGCCCTGCGAAAATTATGCTACATTTAGTTCCGTGAGAATTCTATGGCATGCAATATTTTAAGTCAGTTGTCAAAGTATATGAAAGAGGCTTCAATTAAAGATGGTATTTTGTCAATCCTTTTAAAATTACAAAAATTGCCCATATATTGTAATGGGAGATATACTATTAAAACATCATGCAAGCAAAAATGGACAAGCACTAGTACAGACCAGGCCTTCACACATGGTGGAAATCACCCTTCACACGCGGTGAATTGAACCGTCGCTATGCATGAATGGGCGATGAGCCACTACTACGTTGACGATTCGCGGAACCGTGTATAAAATCGCAGGCAATACAATGTGAGAAAGCACAAACTTCTATACTTTTTAATCATCGGTGTTATATAATGATTGCCAATAATTTGTGGCTTTCCATGGTATGTAATAATCTCAATTCGCAAATGTGTTTCAGAACCAACAGTATGGTTAGTCCAGACATTGCAAACGATTTTACTATGCTAGTGCATACCCATGATGCTACCAGTACATTTATGTAAGTACGGTACCAAACCTCAACTTTATTTAATTGCACATCAGATACATCATTTGTTTACAAACATTTGCAATATGGCTTCATTTGGTAGTTAGACAAAGAAGAATGATACACAAAGAGAAGAAAATCTTGGTGACATCTTTGTACTCGCGATGGTATTGTACCTTGCAAGGATAAAGATGAAAATATTTCTCTATTTGTCCTTTGGGATCACCGATGCCATGCTCCACACCGCTGGTGTAACTCTCCTATACGAAACTACCCTATTCTAAGAAGCGTAGATTTCATAACTTGTAGGCAGGATGGCCATTGCAGATACGGCGGTCATAGCAGAAGGCAAAGAAAGATGAGCCTCCTTATTTTCTTACATCCACGGTGTTTTAGTCTTGTTAACCACTGGGTAGTCCTTGCCCTTCCCTTGTCTTCGTACTATGTAGTGTTACCAAAGTTAGATCCCAATTAAACAAAAATGAAAACATATTAATATATATGATTACACACATTCAGAGTTCATTTAAAGTACTACTAACAAAGTAATTAACAAATCCATGGTGAATTTGAAGGTATTAAAGAAGACAAATACGAGATTAGCCTGGTGCATATGTAGATCTAGAGTACACAACCACACTAAAGGGAGAGTAATTAATATATTCAAGATGCATTTTAAGGTATTAAAGAAGATAAATACAAGATCAGACTAGTGCATATGTAGATCTAGAGTACACAACCACACTAAAGGGCACTAGTGGAGAACGGGCCTCTAGTCCCGGTTTCAGAGGGCCTCTAGTCCTAGTTCTGCAACTTGGACTGCGACATTGGGACTAGAGGTTCCAATATCTAGTCCCGGTTCTGTTACGAACCGGGACTAGAGTGCACTCACGTGGGAGCCGCAACGCGTGGCGGGAGGACCTCTAGTTCTGGTGGATAACACGACCCGGGACTAAAGTTTTCCTGCCGCGGCAGAGAAGCAGTTATTTTCTCTGCCGTGACACGATTTAGAGGTTTTTTATTTTCAATTCTTTTACATTTTTTATCTACAATTTGGTGCATGAAGATCATTAAATCCCGTGGCATGTTTGTGCCTATATAATATTTCTATAATATAACTTGTCTTATGAGCATACATATATATATACAATTTGGTTACATGGAGATCACAACCAGGACTAGAGTCCATCTATTCGATTACATATAGATCACTAAATCACAAGACATTGAATTTCCCCTTTGGGCCTATGACATGGTTAACCAAAAATTCCACCAATTCCTCTTGATTTGCTACTAGGCGCTCCCTCGGTTGCAGTCTCTCCCGAATTCTTTCTAACTATATATAAAAGAAGGAGATCAATATGAATATCAATCGTCATAACAAATATTATAAATGACTCTCAGCTCAATTGATGGTAATAAAATCAAATTGTGAATATATTATTCACTTACATCAAGAAATTTTACTCTGTCCCGCTCACTGGCCTCCGAGCGAATGTACTGGAAAACGAATATCCACACAAATTAGTCCCTCGTGGTTGCCTCTCGCACTTTACGAGAATATAATTTAATCAAATAATAATCAAACATGATATAATGGTATTGAAACTAGAATTAAGGAGATGTACGGACCTAGCTAGTACTACTTACCTCGATCGGATGAAAACTAAGCTGATCTTTAAAAGCACATATCGTCCTGTTGGTGAATTCTTTCCAAACCCTGCTCGGCCAATGAATAAATGAGTTATTAGTTACTTGATATCTCAGGAAATGAACGAATGAGACCGATATAGTGTGATAATGACAGAAATTACCTCTGGAGCACATCTATAAGCATTTAGTACTCATTTCGTTCTTGATTCAGTGGGTCCTTGATTTCAACTCTTCCAGCGTCAACTTCAATGATTAGCAGAATTTAATGGAAGCTGCGCATGTTTATATACTGGAGTAACTCATCAGTTACAGTTAACATCAAGTAAGCAAAAGTGAATGTGTACAAGATAGTAACACTCTTACCTGAAGTTGTAAGGAAACAATATTATCTTTTTGTAATGTTGCCTCTCTAGGTACCTTAGTAAGTTATGCTCTGTTTTCGTGGGGTATTCATTTAGCAATCGTTCATTAACTCGGCGTGGGTTGATGAACCCAGTGTCAAAGATTCTCTTTAGTTCAGATTCCTCGCTCTTCATTCTGCATAATAGCGCAGTGAGGATAATTACAGGCAATGAATGAGCAGAGTTAGAGACTTATCATAGAAATAAATGAATCACTTACAGACAATAGGAACCGACGAGAGTCAAGTCGATGGCATCTTCTCTGAATAACATATAGAGTTTCTCAAGATAGATTTGGATCTCATCTACACCATTGAAATGCTCTTGTGTAACTTTCGCAAGCAGTATTAGGCCCTTTTCCTTTGTGATTTGCATGTACCAGTCATGCACTCTATTTAGGTCTGACTAGAGACTTCCCATATTCATATTTCCATGATATTTCTGTTTGTATGGCGACATGTCCGCCTAGCGCTTGATCAACACTAATACCAACACTTCTAGCAAAGTCATCTGCTTGATCAACACTAATATCCTGATAAACACTAGGTAACACCTTGAACTGGGGGATCAATTGGTTTGCCTGTTCACCGAGTTAGGCAACGTTGCTTTTCCCGCTTGCAGTACTACTTGTGTTCTGTCTATTCCGGAGAACGTACATCAGACAACGTGTGTAGTCATCTGCCTTATTTATATCATATTGTGATGGTTGATCAATGAAACTCTTAGCCCCCTTTTTGACTTTTCGATGAAATATCTGCTTTGGCTCGGGCTTTTTCTTTTCAAAAAAGGATTTCACTATTGCGTCGCTGATCACTTTTGTTTCCTCTCTCGTAAGGCAACTTCTCAGGAGGCGGCGGGGTTTTCTTTGCCCTTTTACCTTTCTTCTGAGTAGTAGCACGGGTTGACCGAGCGACAACCTTTCGAGTCGTTTGACGCGGCGACGGAGTCGCTTGACGTGGTGACAGAGTCGGTTGACGCGGCGGTGGACTCGTGCTATGGTGGTCTTTGTCCCTCTCCTAATCATGTGGACTTGGAGGTGGTGAGCTGCGACTCAGAGGAGACGGTTATGACCTCGGTGCCGAGCCTGGAAACACGATGTATTTCTTGCACCATAGAATGATACCACCCCTGATTTCTCCTAGTGTTCTCTCCTCTTCAGCTCCAGGGATTTCAAGATCCAGTGATTCATATTGCGGTAGGACTTCATCCACCCCGCCACGAGCAAAGCCATCTAGAATCTCATTGCCATGCCAACGTGCTCCAGGTTCACAGCTCAAAGAAAAGCCAATAACCGCCTTGAAGGATAAGTTGCTCACTCCCACATGTAGCTCACGACTTGTCTTCTCGGTGATATTATCCACAGGGTAGCGATCCATCGGATCGGCCGCCATGGAAGCCACGCTGCTTCTCCGCTGAGATGGGACACCGGCACTTTCTTGCTGCAGCTGATGAGGTTCCCCTTGCTGGCGCATTTCGTCTAGTTGCTTCTGTTGCTCCTTTACCATGGCAACTAGTTCGTTAGTCGTTTTTTGTATGCTACACAACCGGTATGCCTCCTCATGTACCTTCCAGTTCTTTGCTCTCTCTCGGCTTCAATAAGATTTAGTGTCCTCGGGAAACCCAATCTTCCACGGCACAGAAGGTCCAAAGCCTTGTGTTCCTCCTAGTTTTTCAGGATTCCCAACGGCCTTTGTCAGCTCGTCGTTCTCTCTATCGGGTTTGAAATTTTCCTCTCGAACCTCCTTGATTGTTTTAACAGTTGCTTCATGGAGTGTAGCAATTTCCCTCTTTTCATCCATTATTAACTCCCCTGTTTTCATGTCATACGTCGCCCCAAAGGCGAGTAACCAATTTCTTACCCTAATGAGCCAGTCATGTGTAGCTGGAGTGATCCCTTGTTCACGCAAGGCAGCCTCATCTTCCTCCCACTTAGGCACGAAGTCTTGTAGCCACTTGTCCCTATCCTATAATGATATTTATTTTTTGCAGCATTTTTCTTATTCTTTTTTGACCTTTTTTAGTTGGCTCTGATTCCTTGTACTCTAGAAAGCCGTCGTAGTGATTCCGCTGCTTCTCTAGTGTACCAACGAATTCTGGAACTTTTTTTCCTCAAGATATTCAGTGTATAATCTTTTCTTATAGTTATTGAACTGTTCGGCCATCTTCTTAAGTGCGAAATGCTTTACTTTGGAACTCATAGCCTTCGTGGCCTCATCAAACTCCAAGACTGGTAGACTGAAATGTGAAATGAGCTTCTCCCATAGTATTTCTTTGTATCTATCCTCGACAAAACTATTATGATCTTCATCTCCCATTGCTGGCTTATTCCAATAGGGAATGTTGATCGGGACATTGTCCCTAACAATAAATCCGCATTGATGCACAAATGTAGTTGCGTTACTTTTTGGAAGCAACGGTTTGCCTTCTGAATCGACGACATCAATTGTGAGATGCGCATCAGCGGCCATCCCTTTGGTCGGGCCTTGTTTATTACTTTTATCAGAGGTCTAAAATAAGAAATATTCGTTAATACATATATACACAAAGCAATTAATGCATCTATCTAGTGATCACAAGAGGCTTAATATACCTCGCTGGACTTTGTTATGGCGGGTCCATCATTTTGCAAGCTTGTCGTCGTAATCAACACTCGTTTGCACTTTGTCTATTGGCGGGTCTAACTCCATTTCCTCACCGAACTCATTTAGAAACTGTGAGCCATCTTCTGCTTCACAGTCTTCTTCTCTACCCTGATCAAAGAGCGTATACTAGGATTGGGTAGCGCTCCACCATTTATCATGTCGAACAAATGATCTTCACCTTCTCTTCCATTAAAGTCCATAGAATAAATACTATGAAATAATGTGAATATGAGTAACAAAGTTAACAATGCACCATAACATAACCAATACATCTCGAATAATCCATTTAATACAACAGTAATATCAGATAATATCACTAATACATCTCGAATAATCATTCTAATTCAACAATAATATCATATAATATAACTAATACATCTCGAATAACACCTCACTCAGTCAAACTGGGCGTCGATTCTCGGGTCCTGAGCCGCGGGCTTGATGACCCATAGGTATAGGGGGTGTATCACAATATTTTCGAGGGAAGTGAAACCCAATTTATTGATTCGACACAAGGGGAGCCAAAGAATATTTATAAGCCTTAACAACTGAGTTGTTAATTCAGCTGCACCTGGAAACAATCTTGCTCACAGCAGTTTATCAGTAGCAATAGTTTTGTAGTAGGAATAGCAAATTAACAGCAGTAGTAAAGCAAAGACAGTAGTAACAAAAGCAGTAAACAGTGGGATTCGAGTGCGGTAGGCATAGGGATGGATGAACGGGCATTTCATGGACAAGACAATTCACATAGCAATCAGAACATAGGGCAATTGCAGATAAATAAGATAAAGCATCCAAGTACTAGACAATCCTAGGCATGTGTTCCATATATAGTCATACGTGTTCGCAATGAGAACTTGCACAACATCTTTTGTCCTGCCAGCCCGTTTGCAGCGGGACCTCTAGGGAACTACCGACAATTAAGGTGCTCCTTTTAATAGAGCACCGGAGCAAAGAATTAACACTCATGAACACATGTGATCCTCACATCAAAGCCTTTCCCTTCCGGTTATCCCGATTTCTGTCACTTCGGGGCCATAGTTTCCGGACAACGACGTGTGTATACAACTTGCAGATAAGACCCAAAACAATACTATCATAATGAATCAATAATAAGTTCAGATCTGAAATCATGGCACTCGGGCCCTAGTGACAAGCATTAAGCACAACAAGTCGCAACAGAGTCATAAATCACTAATAAAAGATACTAGGCACCATGCCCTAACAATCTGATGCCACTACATGAACGATCTCATCCAATCCCTACCATCCCCATAGCCTACAGCGGGGGATTACTCACTCATAGATGGGGGAAACATGGATGGTCGATGGAGAAGCGATGGTGATGATGATGGCGATGATCTCCTCCAATTCCCCGTCTCGACAGGGTGCTAGAACGGAGTTTCTGGTGCTGTTTCGTGGAATCTGGTGGTGGCAACGGAGCAGAACTCCTTCTGGAAAAACATCAAAACCCCCCGAAGTTTTTAGGTCAGAAGGCTTCTTATAGGCGAAGAGGGAGACCGAGGGGGTGCCTGGGGCCACCACACCATGCCCTGGCGCGGCCAGGCCCAGCCCACGCCTAGGGGTGGTGTGGCCAGCCCCTGGCTCCCCTCCGTCTCGTATTCTGGCTCCTGGAGTCTTCTGGAAAAATAGGCACTTTGGCTTTTGTCCCGTCCAATTCCGAGAATATTCGTTTTCTGACTTTCCTGGAACCAAAAACAGCAGAAAACAGGCAGCTGGCACTGTGACTCTTGTTAATAGGTTAGTCCAAGAAATCATATGAAAAGTACTCCAAAGTGTGGACAAAACACAAGAAAGTAGATAAAACCAAGCATGGAGCATCAAAAATTATAGATACATTTGCAATGTATCAACATCCCCAAGCTTAACTCCTGCTCGTCCTCGAGTAGGTAAGTGATAAAAAGAAAGAATAATTTTTGAGGTGACATGCACCATCAAAGGCTTGACCAAAGTATTTGTAAACATTCAAAGCTAGGATCATAGCACTTCAATCATAACACGAAAGACAAAGTTATAGCAATTAGACAAAGAAACTATGATGTAACATGAAAAGGCACAAACAAAAGATTCATGAATAACAATGCTTTGCAAGACGTTTGTTTGTTTCACATAAAGAAAACATAGCATAATAGTATTCAGCTTGTCCCTCAATAGAGTAGAAAACATAAATGCATAGGACACCTTCAAAGTTCATAAGAGTGACTAGATACAATAGTTTAAAACAAGCAATATCAAAGTATGCATCAATCAACTATTCTTGGGACAATGCACATAGAACTAAGAATGGCCACTATGCTCTCAAAGTAGGTGCATAAAGATAGAAGATGGAGACTCAATACAATGGTGGAAGAAAGCCCTTTTGTAAAAGGAAGTAGGGATTCAAGTCTCATAAAGAGCTTCCAAAAATTATGGTACTTATAGCTTTCAACTCTCACTTCCCCTATCATAAGCATCTTGAAGTGATTAAGGTTAAAGTGACACAACTAAGAGGATATGCTTGACAAGTTATAAACCGAAATCTCATGCCCCTTACTTACAAAGACCGATCCTCATGCTACTCAACTTCAGTCACGAGTAAGCTCTTGTCATTGTAAGCACATGTGTATCATTAAGAACCGCCAACGGGGTACCCCTTGCACATGATACGAGAGCTTTCCCATAATCAAAATGACAAGGCAAGCAGACAATGAGCATCTCAGTGATCTTTTTATTTGCTATTTGCATAGGTTTTTATTGAGGATGCTTCATAGAGTGCTCATTATGGTGATGCTGCAAGTTTCCACCATGATTAGGCATGGCTTAGGCTAGCGGTCCAGGCGTTTCTCTAACACACATACAAACTCCATGATCTTACAAGTTCCACTTTTATTTCACGCCGCCGGGATCCGTAAGCAAAAGAACATGATATCAACGGGGGTACAAAGTACAAGTGCAATGTTGAAAGCGTTCCCCATGAAACATGGTTCTGCTAATTTCAACTTATAAAGCGCAAGCATATACGCAACAAAGAAGGACCCAATGGTTCAAGTTTATTAGAGGCAAGAAGTAAAGTGTGCCATCAAGTTCGTGAGAGCTTTAATCACTAGTTTTCTCATAACAAGTGGAAGGTAAACAAAAGCATGAATATACTTGGAATAGCATAAGGTAGTAGGTAGGTATGGTGGAATCTTTGGAATAACTTGGTTTAGGGAGTTGTATGCATGAGTGGAACTCATACTTTGTTGTGGAGGCTAGCAAAAGACTGGGAGCGACAAACTAAGAGAGCAATAATGGCCATAATCATTCAGAGCGATAAAACATCATTTATCGAAGCATAAAGTGATACTACAAGTTGAAAACTAAAGGATCATAAAGGCTATGGTGACTTTGGATAGTCATAACATGGTGTGAGCATGCGCCAAGTCAACCCAAATAAAGCATCAAAGGAGAATACCACTATACTATGTTTTAATATGCTAAAACAACGCATGATTCATCCAAGGCACATTAAGCAATCTCAATTGTTTATAACAAGTCATGCTACAGCAAAGAATACTAAGCATAAAGCCAAAACAATATCAAGCATGGCATGACAAAGCATAGCCGCAGTCAAAAACAAGCTCTTTTTACCACATAGGCATGAACTTTCCTACTCTTTTCTAAAACAAACCAAACTATTTGCAAACCAAATGTAAGAAAGAGGGGGTCCAACCAATTTATTCAGAAAACTAAGAAAACCAAGCAAACTAAAACCAAAACGAAAACGAAAAAGAAGACGCTCCAAGAAAAACACAACTGTGCATGAAACAATAAAAATGAAGCGTTTGGAAGAAACCTGGGATTTTTATTGATGAAGAAGGGGATGCCCTGGGCATCCCCAAGCTTTGACGCTTGTACTTCTTGGATATTTCTTGGGGTGACACGCGTGGCGTCCCCAAGCTTGAGCTTTAGTCCATCCTTCATCTCATTACTCATTCCTTCCATACACCTGAAAATTTTCCTTCATACAAAACTTCACACAATCTCATTAGCAACATTAGTGCACTTAAGATAAATAAGTCTCAAGGTTCAGTTCTAACACCAAATAAACTTCCATTAGAACACTAGCTACTGTAGCACTTCCCTCAAAAAGCTCAATTCCCCAAAAGAACTCAAGAAGGAACCAACAAGAAGCAAATGCAGAAAATGACAGAAATCTGTCAAAACAGACCAGCAGGTAAAGACGAATTTTTTCGAAGACCTTCTGTTGCTCAAATCAAAAAGTGTTGAACTAACGAAAGTTAGATAACAACCTGGGGCAGAAGCACAAACAATTACAGTTCAATCCGACATACAGAGATCTCTCAGAAAGTTTTACGGTGAAGCACAAAAATCTGTTTCGGGACAACAACTTTCCCAATCATTACTTCACTCTCATTAGAGGTTACTCTTGGCACAAAAAGCAAATAAAAAGGATAAGGAGCGGTTATTACTGAAGTAATAACTTCCAAGACTCAACTAAAACTCTTGGGTTATCTCCCAACAAGTACTTTTCTTTAACGCCTTTAAGTTAGGCAAAAGCAAAAACTGAAAATGGATAAAATGGAAGTAAGCGGAGATAATCATGGTGGAAACATTGTTTTGTTCAATGAAATCCTTTTGTTAACAAGGTTGATCAGGTCTTGTTACCAAAACAATTTCATGTGATACAAAACTTTGTATTCCACTAATTATTATGTTACCTCAACCTTGATAGCAATGGTCCCAATCATAATAGTTTCAAATTTTTCTCTTGGTAGGGGACAATATATTTCTCCAACTTAAATGCCCTCAACATATTCAATTGTATTAAAACCATAAGTACTTTCAATCTTCTTGGATAAATAGACAGTGTGTTCCTTGTCATTAACATTGAAGGTCACCTTCCCTTGATTACAATTGATAACAGCTCCTGCAGTATTTAAGAAAAGGTCTCCCAAGAATAATAGACATATTATCATCTTCAGGCATAATAGTTTGAGAGGATGCTTTCATAAGAAATATGAGTTGAAGTAAAAGAGAGCATCAATAAGCAAATTCAAAACACATTTAAGTCTAACCCACTTCCTATGCATAGGAATCATGTATGCAAATAAATTCGCAAGGAACAAAGTGGCAGGCATAGGAAGATAAAACAAGAGTAACTTCAAAACTTTCAGCACATAGAGAGGTGTTTCAATACCATGAAAACTTCTACAACCATATTTTCCTCTCTCATAATAATTTTCAGTAGCCTCATGAATAAACTCAACAATATAACTATCACCTAGAGCATGCTCTTCATGATCTACAAGCACTAGAGCTTTATCATAAACATCTTCAAAAGAAACCTTGGGAACATAACATTCATCCTCCTTTAGTAAGCATGGAGGACAATCAAATAATGTAAGGGATAAAGAGTTACACTCATTAGAAGGTAGGCATGGGTAGCTAATCCATTCTTCCTCCTTTTGTTCATCACTCTCCTCCTCTTTTTCATCTAATGAGATTTCAGGTTCATCAATTTCTTCTTTCATAGGATCCTGCAAGACATTAGTCTCTTCCATAGGGTCCTGCAAGGCATTAGTCTCTTCCATTTGTGGAAAGCATCTATTAAAATATTCAAGGATATGGCTATTTTCATCCTTGTAATTATCAAAGAAAAATTTAAGTATACCATAAACCTCATACTTATAAGGTGAATCATCAATATTTTCAAGCAAACTAGCAAGTTCAAAAGCACCCTTCCAAGCAATAAATTCATCAATTTGTTCTGCATCATAAAAGTCATAAATTCCTTTAGCATAGGAAGATATGGTATCATTATCATTATACTCACATTGAAAAGGGAGGTGTTTATACCTCTTTCTGCAACGAGATTCATCACAACAATAAGTAGCATTATAAATAGAGCACACGTTTCTAGCAATGGTATACAATCTATCAATTTGTTCCCATAAGTGTTTCCCTTTTTGTGACAAGCGGTGTTCCTTATAATAATATTTTTGATCTTCCGTGAACCCACCTTGCCAATAAGCTTCAGTTTCAAAGAAACCAACCATTGACAACAAGCATGATAAATCAAGACAATAACAAACCAACGAAAATAACAACTAGTGTAGGAACTAATTTTTTTTGTATTTTTGATAACGAAACAAGCAAACAAGGAGAAAATAAACTTAGCTTGAACAATAGTGAATCCAGGTGAACTTGATAAATAAATCTATGGTTTCCGGCAACGGCGCCAGAAAATAGTCTTGATGACCCACAAGTATAGGGGGTGTATCGTAGTATTTTCGAGGGAAGTGAAACCCAATTTATTGATTCGACACAAGGGGAGCCAAAGATATTTATAAGCCTTAACAACTGAGTTGTCAATTCAGCTGCACCTGAAAACAATCTTGCTCACAGCAGTTTATCAGTAGCAACAGTTTTGTAGTAGGAATAGCAAAGTAACAGCACTAGTAAAGCAAAGACAGTAGTAACAAAAGCAGTAAACAGTGGGATTCTTGTGCGGTAGGCATAGGGATGGATGAACGGGCGTTGCATGGACAAGACAATTCACATAGCAATCAGAACATAGGGCAATTGCAGATAAATAAGATAAAGCATCCAAGTACTAGACAATCCTAGGCATGTGTTCCATATATAGTCATATGTGCTCGCAATGAGAACTTGCACAACATCTTTTGTCCTGCCATCCCGTTTGCAGCGGGGCCTCTAGGGAACTACTGGCAATTAAGGTGCTCCTTTTAATAGAGCATCGGAGAAAAGCATTAACACTCCGTCAACACATGTGATCCTCACATGAAAGCCTTTCCCTTCCGGTTATCCCGCTTTCTGTCACTTCGGGGCCATAGGTTCCGGACAACGAAGTGTGTATACAACTTGCAGATAAGACCCAAAACAATACTATCATAATGAATCAATAATAAGTTCAGATCTGAAATCATGGCACTCGGGCCCTAGTGACAAGCATTAAGCACAACAAGTCGCAACAGAGTCATAAATCACTAATAAAAGATACTAGGCACCATGCCCTAACAATCTGATGCCACTACATGAACGATCTCATCCAATCCCTACCATCCCCATAGCCTACAGCGGGGGATTACTCACTCATAGATGGGGGAAACATGGATGGTCGATGGAGAAGCGATGGTGATGATGATGGCGATGATCTCCTCCAATTCCCCGTCTCGACAGGGTGCTAGAACGGAGTTTCTGGTGTTGTTTCGTGGAATCTAGTGGTGGCGGCGGAGCAGAACTCCTTCTGGAAAAATGTCGAAACCCCCCAAAGTTTTTAGGTCAGAAGACTTCTTATAGGCGAAGAGGGAGACCGAGGGGGTGCCTGGGGCCACCACACCATGCCCTGGCGCGGCCAGACCCAGCCCGTGCCTAGGGGTGGTGTGGCCAGCCCCTGGATCCCCTCCGTCTCGTATTCTGGCTCCTAGAGTCTTCTGGAAAAATAGGCACTTTGGCTTTTGTCCCGTCCAATTCCGAGAATATTCGTTTTCTAACTTTCCTGGAACCGAAAACAGCAGAAAACAGGCAGCTGGCACTATGGCTCTTGTTAATAGGTTAGTCCAAGAAATCATATGAAAAGTACTCCAAAGTGTGGACAAAACACAAGAAAGTAGATAAAACCAAGCATGGAGCATCAAAAATTATAGATACATTTGCAATGTATCAGGGCGGTGAACATCCAAAGGGAAGGAACCATCACACGACCATAGCTCGGGTGAGGTCCCGGAATAAACTGCCTGTAGTTGGAGGAACTGGCGTCCAACATAGTCATATAACATCCCTGACACGACGTCGTACCACCTCCTTGGGGGCCGTCTCCCTCTGCACTGACCCTGGACCACGCGACCGCCACCAAAGAAGCTCCAGGTCAACGACGAGACCTGGATTCCTCACCAAGCTATGTGTCCTGGAAGGTAGCACCTCCCAGTGCCAGCCCGGCGGAGCCCTGTCTCGGACATGTCCGACAGAGCCCAGTTTACATAGGTATGATAACTCGGATGCTTATGATTGGCTACCCTACATTGGGTAAAAGTCCTATGGCCCATGAAGATTCTAGATAATAGCCCAAGGAAGCAACTGACAAAGACTTTGATTGTATTAGGAAAGGACCCATGAACCGACATTATGTTGGTATTGTAATCACACGTGTATGAAACCTATCTGCATACAGCTTTGAGACCCGGCCTATTATATATAGGACGAGAAAAGCCCAAGCGAAGGTACCGAAAACTAGAGGACAACTTTTAATAGCGTGTTTACTCAATATTCAGGCGACTTTGTCTTCATCGTTTTCCTAGAATCCGACGAAATCCCCAACGTTCTCTTTTCCGTGAAACCCCAAGTCCATCACTATGGGTATTGTCGACGTTACCCCTCATCAATTGGCACCGTTTGTGGGAAACCTGAACGCTGGAAACACGGATTTGGCGGAACGCTATCCGCCAAGCATCAACTCGACGAAAGCAGATCCACACCCGCCCACCCATAAAGCTACACCAACAGAAGAAACAGAACTTTCCATCGGATCCGCAATGGAAATCGAAGCACAGATCAAAGCAGGCGACAAAAGCGAGCAGATCGAGATGAATCCGAGGGATCTTGACGGTCTTTATGACAATCTCTCCTTCAGATCGGACCCACAGTTAACCCCACCACACGAAGCAAGCCCAGTTAACTCGGAACCCGAAGAAGGCAGCGAAAGCATCGACTTCGGAATTCGAATGGCAGAAATCTATCCAGAACAGAAACTGATGGACTTCACTGGCTCATCCGATAGTGTCTCCATCGGTGCAAACGACGACGTTACCAGTCCATATGCCACCCATCACCAAGTATGCGTGATCATCGGAGACGCCACGACCTAGCAAGACTACAATGATAAACCCAATTCTTAATCCCGATGATATTCTTTCAAGCCATAATGCAGGAAGTGAAGACAACGAAGAAAGTAGACATTGCATCAACATCCCGGAAAAGACACTAAAAACAAGCTAATCAAAGAAAAAAACCTGCTGCCGGCGAGACGCCGTGGTCCGCCACCCCTCCAGGGCCCTTGGGCCGCCGGAGGTGGAGCGGATCGGCGATGTCGCCGACGAGGGGTGCGGAACCCTAGATGGGTTTTCTCTCCTTCTCCCCTGGCGGCTGTATACCAGTTCGGTAGGTTTTACATCTAGAGTAAAATATTTACAATGTCCCATAGACAATATATATAGTTGCTCAATTATGTGCTCCATGTGGAAAATGAAAATTTTAGCCTCACTTTCTACTTATTAGTTTCACTCTATGCTCCCGCTCTCATGAATGTACTAGAGGTAAGTACGGTGCTCGGTCGGACTCGTATTTGATCAATTTCCTTGTTGGGCAATCAACAAATTTTTTGTTTACATGCACGGTAGAATTACACATGCTATTTCATTTTTTTCCATTTAAACTTTTAAATGGGATCACCAATGGATCTGCTTTGGATCTATATTAGTAGGTGTCTCTTTACGTGTTGTGGCCGCCAGATCTGCCTGTTGGACAAGTCACGGGAGAAGGCGATTAGATTTTGAGAGAGAAAAAAATCCGGTGAGGAGATCTGCAAAATCTACAAAAATGTGTTTACTTTTCTTTAGAAATTGATAAAACTGTGTGGATCCAAGATTGTTGCCAGCTAGGAATGTTGGTTCTGTGTAATTCCACTAGTAGTACTACTAGTAGTAGTAGGTGCAGCACTAGATTGCTCACAGCTCACATAGTAAAAGGTGTCCGAAGTTGGAGTGCGTCGTTTTGGCACCGGTCCTCCATGGAGGATTTTTTTCCAAATCTTTGAAAAATTCAATTTTGGAGTTTCAAAAAATTCGAAACAAAATACCAGGTTGTAGTCAATGATTTATTCTACCAGTATGTAAAAGTTTAATACGAAATACCAAATATTCTATCCTAGGAAAAAATGACAAAAATGCAGATCTGGGAGCATGAACAGTGCAACTTTTGAATCATCCAAAAATTGTACAGTTTGTCTTTTCTTGCTGAGCCTAAAAGTATTTTACATTAAAATTTTGTATGCCGGTAGTGTACACAGTTTAGTACATCCATATATTTGTTTCTGATTTTTTTGAAACTTCAAAATCAAGTTTTCAAATTATTTAAATAAAGTCCTCCAGGGAGGACGGGTGCCAAAGCCATTTTCCGTCCGAAGTTGTCCCTAATACAGGCGCCTATTTTCAAACCGTTTGGGTTCTCCCATCATGCACACGATACAGGTGGAAAAGCTATTTGTGAAGTCCTTGTACCTCGCCCATGATTCATTTACGAACCGTTAGTATTTACGGAACTTTCGCACATCGTATGCACTCTAACCTGGTAGAGACGGTTTGGTAAATCATGTGGGACGAGCAGCCATTTCAGGCATGTGAGATATCCTAACCTGTACAAGTGCGGGCTTCCTGGTCTTCATAATTGCTCCTACATGTTCCACGAGTGGGGCTGCAGCTAGCGATGGGGTTGCTTCCTTGCCCAGTTTCGCTGATTTTGGATCCAGATTGGGATAGAAAAGGACCACGACTGGCTGTTGTGCCCTATTGGAGAGAAACAAGAGTGGAACTTTTGCACTACCAAGCACATGTTGTTGGACCCTGCTAGCAAAGTGCAATGGGGTCTATGCTTTCATGGGGCAATTGTCTCCATGCATTGCACGCAGCGGATCGACCATGGGAGAGGAGCCCTACGTTGCATGTTTGAAGTAAGTAGAAAAATATTTACCATGTCCCCAAAACACAGTATACTTGGTCCAAATATGTATTATAGCAGTTTTATTGCGAAACATGTATTAGAGTTTTTTTTCAAATCATGTATTTGGTGATTGCGTCGGAAATCACAATGGACTACATCTGGTAAAAACGTCTAACATGCCAACACTAGGAGTTGGTTCATTTTTTCTGACAAGAACCGACTCGATGTACTGTCTCTAATTATTCCTGGATTTTTACTAGTAACCCTGGAGGTTCATTGAACACTCGATCTGCAAAAATGGGTGGTCCTGTATTTGATATCCCGGTTTGATTGGTCCGAAAAGATCTGACCTGTACTTGTAGCTAGTCATTGATTTTTTGTTCCCTTATGATTTGTCTTTGCAGATCCGATATGCACTTATATTTGGTCTTGTATTTGTTGGCACCGTTTGATTGATCTATACTAAGGGAGCATCTACAATGGAGTGATACTAGCCTTCGCTTAGAATTTCCACATTGTATTTTCGCTTAGTTGGAGGAGAGAATCAAAGAAAGAGAATGTTGTCTTCGCTTAGTTAAGGGGTGATCCATTAAAAATAATAGAAGACTATTTTATCCATTGTACCTTGTGACTTTCCTTATCAAGACAACTGGTTACTTAACATTAATTATTAGACATGACAATAAGAGATGACCCAATGTACGATTTATTTTTATTACTTTCTCTCTAAATTATATGGAGACCTAAGAAAAGACCAGCCTTCTCTACAATTGTATATACCCTAATAACTTTAGAGGTCTTAAATTTGCTACCACTGCACGGGTCTACTTCAGATCTGTACGTACCCGTGGGTGGCCTTGTATTTGCCTTATCTGCATGAATCTACACTAGTGAAATGGTCCTGATCGATGGGTTCACCATCCATACCCTTATTAACTATTACATGATTTACTTATCACGGTTATGAACCTAGGTTAATCTTATTTTCATTAAAAAAGTCTGACGGCCACAACTATTGTGACAACTATATGACGCACCACACATTATTGCTGGAATTTCTAATGGCGAAGTTGATATACCATACATGAGGTAGCAAACTGAAAAAAGGGGAGGAAGGGTAAATACTAGATTGAGCACTCGGTAGCTATAGAGATCTCTAGAAAATAATTCTGCACCAATAATTCTTTTAAAACATGAAACACAGAGGCTATATTTCTGGATATATGTTACGCATTGTACGGAATTCTTATATCTTAAGTAAAATCTGGAAATACGGATAGTCCAATAATGTTCACTAGATGGAACTGAATGGAAGCAACTAAAACAGTTTAATGTCCATGGATGAACTGAGCCGTTAGAAGTAAGTTACCATCGACTTTTCTTTCTTGTAGCATTAATATTGCATCTAATGTAAATCTAAATTAGGTATATGATTCATCTCTACCTGATAATATTGACATTCCTTCCAACCATAGAAGGTTCATGCACACACACACATCGTAAATCTATTTTGTTGGTACATGGTACATGGTACATGGTCCACAACTAGAGCTGCAATGCTGGGGTTTGTGCCTTGGCCATCATGTATTTGCAGTTTTGCTAATTTTGGATCCAGATTCGATCCAAGGATTTTGATGGAAAAGGACCATGCACTGGTGTGCCTTCTCGGAGAAACAAGAGCCATAGAGTCTTACAGGAAAAAACAACAACTTTTGCACTAGCAAGCACATGTTGACCCTGCTACCAAAGTGCAATGGGGCATATGCTTTGATGGGGCAATTGTCTCCATGCAGGTTGGATGCAGCAGATCGACCACGGGGTGAGGCCCTCCTTTGATATGACTATGTGACATGTTTAAAGTAAGTCAAAAATATTTAGCATGTCCCAAAAACACAATATACTTGTCCAAATATGTATTACGGTAGTTTTGTTTTGTGTGAATCATGTATTGCATCGTAAATCACAATGGACTCGATGTGGAAAATATTGTTTTAAATCCAAGAGTGCGTCTCACTCTCTTTCACGGTATTTACTCCACTTAGTTACCACACACTAATTCAACCTTCGTGGGGGAAAACGAGCGGTTGTTTTCGCGTTGTTGCAGGCAAACTATATGTTCCAGACTCTAGTAAGTCAATATGCATGCATCGAGGTTGGATATACGTATAAGCTTCCAATGGAAATGAATTCTCATCTATGTATGACAGATATCGAAATGATGGGAACATATCATAGAAAAGATGGGTACATCGAGTTCACTCTGGTCTAAATTTTGTGGCCTCCCTCAAATCGGCATCACCGATCTCCTCATCATGAAGGTACATGTGAAGGAGCACTATGTCAGGTTGGCCATTCAGGAAGTTAGCAACCAGGAAGTGGACAGCGCCAACGAGAACAAATATATTGGAGGCAGAGATTACAAACTTCTGAACAATGGTCGACTAGCTATGTTATACTTGTCTTTTGTTGTTCTTTACCAATTTTTTCCAGTCTATATAGTCTTATAAGACTGCTAGTTGTTTGAAGTAGTACCTCTCATGTGTTGTAAATAAAATTTTGTTCACGTCACATAATCATGTAGTTATTGTGAGATATCTATCTATTGTGTTCTATGATCTCTACCCGAGTTGCTATAAAATATCTCCTTAGATATCTCATATTTAGTAGATGAGTGCATCTTGAAATATTATACCATCTTGGAGTTTCTTTTTATGTTAAGCTAACTCCAATATTTTTCATTAGAGTCAGCTTTTTATTTGGATGTGGTTATGGTAAAAAGGGCTAACAGGCCAACATTGGGAGTTGGTTCATTTTTTCTGACAAGAACCGACTCGACATACTATCTCTAATTCCTGGATTTTTACTAGTAACTCTGGAGGTTCATTTAACACTCGACCTGCACAAATGGGTGCTCATGTATTTGATATACCGGTTTGATTGGTCCATAAAGATCCGATATGTACTTGTACCTGGTCATTCAATTGTTGTTCCCTTATGATTTGTCTCTGCAGATCAGATATGCACTTATATGTGGTCTTGTATTTTTTGCCACTAACTTTAGAGGTCTTAAATTTGCTGTCGGTGCATGGATATGCTTAAGATCTGTACCCGTGGGTGGCCTTGTATTTGCCTTATCTGCGTGAATCTGCACTATTGAAATGGTCCTGATTGCTGGGTTCACCATCCGTATCCTCATTAACTATAACATAATTCACTTATCACGGTTATGAATCTAGGTTAATCTTATTTTCACAAAATAAACTGACGGCGACAACTATTGTGACAACTATATGACGCACCACACGTTATTGTTCAAATTTATAACGACGAAGTTGATATACCATACAAGACTACATGAGTAGCAAACTGAAAGGGGGGGGGGGGGGTAAATACTAGAATAAGCACTCAGTAGCTATAGAGATCTCTAGAATATAATATTGCACATATAATTCAGTTAAAACTAGAAATATGGAGGCTATATCTCTGGATATATTTTACGCGTTGTATGAAATTCTTATAGCTTAAGTCAAATCTAGAAATACTGATAGTACAATAATGTTCACTGGATGGAACTGAAAGGAAGCAACTAACACAGACTAACACGGAATGAATGAATGTAGCCGTTAGAACTAAGTTGTCGTTGACTTTTATTTCTTGAAGCAATTAATATTGTATCTAATGTAAATCTAAATTACGTATATCATTCATCTCTACATGATAATATTGTCGTTCCTTTCAACCAATGAAGGCTGATGCACACACACATCGTAAATCTATTTTCGATCATACCTTACTCGTTATCACCAGTAGTTAAAATCAACAACTTTAGCTTAGCATATCTAAAAAATAACAGCGATGTTAACGGTAAAACCAAGAAACGAAAAGCTATAAGTACATCCTATGAAATATGCGACTACGTGGAGCAGTAAATTGGTGGCAGATCACTTTGTTACTTGTAATCGACCTGTCTCCGAGCAGCTTTAAGAAACACACTGGCATCATTACGGAGGCATCAAGGATCATGTGTAGCGTTTTGGATCGAGTTCCGGTACACGGCCATGTATGCTGGCATCAAAATAAGATCTACCTACACGAGTTGAGAAAAGTGCAACAGGTCCCCTGTTTTGATGGAGCAAGTAGTTGTGTCCAAGCAACAACCTACTCCGTTGCATGTTTTACAAAGTAGTAACAATATGACAAGAACTCTTTCTGGAGTCAGTAGAAAAATATTTACAATGTCCCAAAACATGATAGACAATGTTTATACTTGGTCAAATCATGTAATTTTTACCGCATGAGCTTGCCTCACACTCGTTGCCGACATTCACTCTACTTATTAGTTTCAGACCAAGCTTCCTGGGTGTCAAACATGCATTTGTTGTCGCACTGCTGCATGCACACTCTATTTTCTGAACTCTCATAAAAAGTAATTTAGATTGGAGGGACTACTAAAATGTACTAAGCGCAAGTATAGTGTATGGTCAGAATCGTATTTGATCAATTTCCTTGTTGGGTAATAAACAATTTTTTTGTTTACATGCACAATATAATTACACAAGCTATTTCATTTTTTCCATTTAAAATTTTAAATGGGATCTCTGCTGGATCTGCTTTGGATATATATTCGTGGGTGGCACTTTATGTGCTGCACCCGCCTTATCTGCCAATTGGACAACAGTCACGAGAGAAGGTCACTAGATTTGAGAGAAAATAATCCAGTGAGGAGATCGGTACAAAATTTGTGTTTATTTTGCTTTTTAGATATTGATCAAAATGATTGGATGCAAGATTGTTGCTTAGCTACGAATGCAGGTGCTAGCAAGGTTATGCGAGTACTAGTAGTACATTGAGCACTAGATCGCACAGAACTTATGCAGTAAAAACGTGTCCGAAGTTGGCCCTAATAGATGCATGTATTTACAAACCACTTGCAATATCCCAACATGCACACATCAAAAATGGTAAATCTATTTTTGAAGTCCTTCTACGTCGCACGAGATTCATTACGGTAGATTGTGAGTGTTTATGGAACCTTTCGCAGATCATGTGCTATGTAAAGACACATCACCCACCCTCGGGTAGAATGGTTTCGTTAATCATGTGGGATGGGCCATTTCAGCCATGTGGATAACCTAATATGTACTTGCGTGGGATTGCTGGTCTTGATAATTGCTGGAACATGGTCCACAACTAGGGCTACAACGCTGGGATTGGTGCATTGCCCATCATGCATTTGCGGTTTTGCTAATTTTGGATCCAGATTCGATCCAAGGATTTGGATAGAAAAGGACCATTTTGGTTGTTGTGGATTCTTGGAGAAACAAGAGATGTATAGCCTTACAGGAAAAAACAATGACTTTTGCACTGGCAAGCACATGCCGGACCCTGCTAGCAAAGTGCAATGGTCCCTATGCTTTGATGGGGAAATTGTCTCCATGCAGGTTGGATGCAGACCACGGGGTGAGACCCACCTTTGATATGACTCTGATACATGTTTAAAGTAAGTATAAAATATTTACCATGTCCCAAAAACACAATATACTTGTCCAAATAAGTATTATAGTAGTCCTTTTTGCGAATCATGTATTGTGTCGAAAAGCCTGTGTCAAAAACACAATATACTTGTCCAATATACCTAGGTAAACAATCATGTGTCTATGTGTGTGTGTGTTCATCCAGATCGCCTGAAGTTGAGCCCCTGTCCGAACTAACAAAAGGTATCCCATCCCTAGTGTCGAAAATCAAGACACATCATTTCTTTTGCGAATCATGTATTGCGTCGAGAAGCACGATGGACTCCATGTGGAAAATGTTGTTCTAAACCCAAGAGTGTGTCTCACTATCTTTCATGTCATTTACTACACTTAGTTAGCACACACTAATTGAAGTTTCGAGGGGGAAAACGAGCAGTTGTTTTCGCGTGGATGCATGCAATCTATATGTTCTGGACTATAGTAAGTCAATATGCATGCATCGAGGTTGGATATACGTATAAACTACCAATGGAAATCAATTATCGTCTATGCATGACGGACATCGGCATGATGGGAACATACCACAAAAAATATGGGTATTTTATACTTGTCTTTTGTTGTTGTTTACCAATTTTGTACTTTGTTCAGTCTATATACTCTTAGACGACTGCTAGTTGTTTTAAGTAGTACCTAGTATGTGTTTTAAATACAAGCGTGTTCGGTCACATGATCATCTAGTTATTGTGATATCTATCTATTGTGGTCTCTGATCTTTACCTGAGTTTCTATGAAATATTCTTCATACAGATCCCATATTCATTAGATGAGTGCATATTAGAATCATATACCATGTTACCAAAGGGACTTTCAAATATTATTGCCATATTTTAGCAGTAATTAAATTAAGGAATCATACAAAACCTGTTTAAATAAAGATGGGTGCAACAACGAAAAATTGTGAGCAATAGGACTTAGACTCAGTGCATCGGGAGGAGTCAGACCCTCCCTACCTCTAAGCTATGGTGTAGTTTGCAATGAATATTTCCCTAAGTATCAAATATCATATGCAATATAATTGGTGCCAATATGGCTTTGCCCAAAAATATTTAACGGGTGTCCCCAGTTGGGTTTTTAAATATGCCGCCTCCAAACAATATATAAACTGGAGTCAGTCATATTTTTGGACCGCTCTTCACATTGTTACTAAAATTATATTTTGACTTGCCCTGGTTTTTCCCGACTCTCCTATTATTGGAGTTGCCTTTTATTTTAATATAATTCCATTTTTATTAGAATCATCTTTTTCTTTGGATGTGATTCATATGGTAAAAACGGCTAACTGGCCAACATTCAGAGTTGCTTCATTTTTTTTGACAAGAACTGACTCGATGTACCATCTCTAATTCTTGGTTTTTTACTAGTAACTCTAGAGGTTTATTGAACAACCGGTTTGTAGTAATGTGTGGTCACGTATTTGCTGCCATTTGATAAAACCTGATCTGCACAAATGGGTCGTCCTGTATTTGATGTCCCGGTTTGATTGGTCTGTAAAGATCTGATCTGTACTTGTAGCTGGTCATTGATTTGTTGTTCCTTTATGATTTGTCTTTAGGCTGGTCATAGTGGGGAGTAACTTAGAGTAGTAACATACATATGTTACTAGTCTAAGTTACTACCTCCATAGTGGAGAATAATATAGGTGTAGTATCATGTAAAGCCTCATTTATTGCAATATAGACTCATTTTGGCTTGAAATGTGTGATGTTATGGTAACATAGCTAGTTACCACAAGCTTTCTCTTATCATTTAATTGCATGTCATGTCATCTAAATGTTTAGTTGGTAATACATGTATTACTATGTTACTACCCAAGTTACTCCCACTATGACTAGCCTTACAGATCCCATTTGCACATAGTGGAAGTATCATAACTAGTATCATGCATGCCATGTTGGCAAAAATGTGATGTGACACAACAATTAATTAACAAAAAAATGGTTAGAGTATCATAGGTAGATACTGTATCATAACACGTAAAACTAGAAATCCTAATGCAAATAAATATTGTACATAATTTTACATTGAGATTTTACAAATCATTAAACATAGTACTACTATGATACTACCATTATCATATGATACCATGCACTATAGAGATAGTATCATACACTAGTATCATATGCATGATACTAGTAGTATGATAATACCACTATGACTAGCCTTATACATGGTTTTGTATTTGTTTCCACCGTTTGAATTTAATGCAACTACATGGATCTGCTTCAGATCTGTACCGGTGGGTAGCATGTATTTGTTGAATTGATGCACTTGAAATGTCGAACTGATGGAAAGGGCTAGCAAATATATTTATATTCTTAACACTATCCCTCAGGTCTAGGCTATTTTAGTACATAGCGTGGGTTCGGTGCATTCCACCAAATCATTTTTTAAACTGCGTGAGCAGGATGCTGAGATCTCTTGGTTGTGATACCATATTAAGTTGATACATTAGCCAACTGAATCAAAAGTCTGAACTGATAGAAATGACTAGGCTGTATATTTATATTTTTAGCAGTATTTTTCTTATCTACAGGCATGGATCTGAAGTAGTGACTAGTCCTGATTGATGAGTTCACCATTCGTATCCTCGTTAATTATAACATAATTTACTTATCATGGTTATAACCTAGGTTAATCTTACTTTCACAGAACAGTCTCACGGTCACAACTATTGTAACAACTGTGTGACGCACCTACGTTATTCCTGGAATTTCTAGGAGTGAAGTTGATATACCTTAGAAGACTCTAGGAGTAGCAAACTTGACAAGAGCCGGATCGAGATCCAGATCCATATCCGGTCCAGGGATTTCGATAGAAAAGGACCACCATGCTTGTTGTGCCTTGTCGGAGAAACAAGAGTCGTACGTTGAGCCTTGTTGTCGAGATTTGCGTTGCACTAACCCTTCTATCCAAGTTCAGTGGGTCCTATGCTTTGGTGGAGCAAGTGTCTCCATGCATTGCATGCAGGCTGGCTGCAGCGGATCGACCACGGGGTGAGCCCTCCGTTGCATGTTTGATGTAATAAGTAAAACTTTTATCATGTCCCAGCAGAAACAAAATATACTTGGTGCAAATATGCATTACGTTAGTATTTTCTGCGAATCATGTATTGCCCTTTTTTGAATCATGCATGTAGTGCGTCCAGAAGCACAATGGACTCCAAGTGGAAAATGTTGTTCTAACCCCCAAGAGCGTGCCTTACTCTATTTCCCCACTTAATTAGTTACCACACACTAATTCAATTCATGGTCGTCGGTAAAATGAGCAGTTGTTGTTGTCGAGCTGCTACACGCAAACTCTATGTTCCGGACTGTAGAAAGTAACTAAATTTAGGGATCATGCAAAACTTGTTTGAATAAAGCAGTACGATCATGTAAAAAATATTTATTTAGGGATTATGCATGCATGCAAATTGTCATCAATGATAAGATAAGATATATTGGTCTCCATCACCCTCTCAATTATTTGCTTCCATCCATGTCTTCCGGCAAGATAAGATAGAGACCATGTGTGAATTTTGGCTACGGCATGGGAGTGGGACCTCCTTCTTTAGCAGCCACGAAAAGATTTTTGTTTCTACTAAAAGGTTTACAATCTTGAACTTGCTATGTTTTTTATTTCCACAAAATTAGTGCCAGTATCAAATTCCTAGTTTACCTATAAGAGACATAATTTCCTGGTGCCTTCCTGTTGGAGATATGCCCAAGAGACAATAATAAAGTGGTTATTATCATGTCTTCACACTTATGATAAATGTTTACATACCATGCTATAATTGTATTAACCGGAAACATTAATACTTGTGTGATTTGTAAACTAAAATAAGAGTCCCTAGTAAAGCCTCTTGTTAAACTAGCTTGTTGGTTAATATATGATCATTGTTTCCTGATCATGAACATAGAGATGTTATTAACAACAGGATCATATCGTTAGGAGAATGGTGTGATGGACATACTCCTATAGATAAGCGTAGCATAAAGATCAAGTCATTTCAATAGTTCAATTGCTATATGCTTTCTGATACATAGTAACCTAATTCCTTCGACCATGAGATCATGCATATCACCTTTACTGGATGGATGCTTTGATGTCATCAAACACCACACCGTAACAGGGTGGCTATAAAAGTGGCATTGAGTGTTCGGAAAGTATTGGTTGAAACACATGGATCAAGAGTGGGATTTGTCCATCCATATGACGGATAAGATATACTCTGGGCCCTCTCGGTGGAATGTCATCCAATTAGCTTGCAAGCATGTGACTGGGTCACAAGGGATCACATATCACGGGAACGAGAAAAGAGTACTTATCAGTAACGAGGTTGAACTAGGTATGCAGAGATACCGACGATCATAAACTTCGGATAAGTAAACTATCGTGAGACAAAGGGAAATTGGTATCGTATGTAAGTGGTTCATTCGATCGCAAAGTAATCGTAGAAATATGTGGGAGCCATATGAATTTCCAGATTCCTCTATTGGTTATTGTTCGGAGAAGTGTCTCGATCATGTCCGCATAATTCACGAACCGTAGGGAGACACACTTAAGGATTCGACGTTGTTTGAGTAGTTATGGTATTATGAGAAAGAGACCGAATGTTGTTCGGAGTCTCGGATGGGATCCGGGATATCACGAGGTGATCCGGAATGGTCCGGAGAATAAGATTCATATAAGGAAAGTCCCGTTTCGGAGTTCGGGAATGATTCCGGTGTTTTCATCGGGGATATTCTGGAAGGTTCCGGATTGTCCGGCACTCCGGGGGGGAAGGGGTACATGAATGTGTCATTACATATTGGAATGATTGCATCATGTACTAAGTGTTCTTGCTGTCCCAAA
The DNA here is from genome assembly GCA_916181665.1 of Avena sativa. Taxonomy (NCBI): domain Eukaryota; kingdom Viridiplantae; phylum Streptophyta; class Magnoliopsida; order Poales; family Poaceae; genus Avena; species Avena sativa. Next base: position 111,695,805 of record OV702289.1, on the reverse strand, counting down.
TATAGGATTAAATTGAATCCTAAAACAGAAAAGTCAAATGTCCAGTTTGAAAGTCAAACTGCCAAAACAAGAAACTGTGGGAAACAAGCAAGAGGAGTTGGAACCAACCTGGAGGAGGAGTTGGACTCCTCCAGGCCGGCGCCCAGCCCAAGGCCGAGTTGGGGAGGGACTCCCTCCCTCCCCTGGCGCGCCAAGACCCCCCTCCCATAAAAGGAGGGGCAGGGCTCCTCCTAGAGACACACAAGTTTCCTATCCTCTAAACTAAACCCTAGATCTAGACCCCGGTTTAGAGCTATTCGGTTTAGAGCCTTCTAATTGGTTTAGAGCCCTCTAATTGGTGTGTCTAATTACTAGACCACTAATAGCCTCTCTCATAAGCTCCACCATACTCGCACCGGCTTAAGGCGAAGCCCTGCGGGATTTCCCCTCTACCTCCGGTACCACGCCGTTGTGCTGCCGGAATCGCGAGGAGAGTGCTACAACCTCCGCTGCCTGCTGGAACAAGGGAGAGGAAGGTCTTCGTCGAGTACCGAACGTGTGACCGACTGCGGGAGCGCTGCGGGAACGCGGCGCCGGAAGGATCGTCTACGCGATCTTGAGATCGGAAAGAGTACGACTACATCACCCACGAGAATCTGCTCTCGTTAAACACTTTGGAATCTTCGAGGGTGAGTTATTCCATCGACTCGTTGCTACAATCTAGTAGATAGATCTTGGCTTGTTTGTTTGTATGCGATAGAAAATTTTTGTTTTCCATGCTACGAACCCCTACAGTGGTATCAGAGCCGTGTCTATATGTAGATTTGTTGCACGAGTAGAACACAATGGTCATTGTGGGCGTTGATGCTTTTATTGTAGATTGCTTTTTGTGTACTTTGCATCTTGCGGTATGTTGGGATGAAGCGGCCCGGGCTAACCTTACATGACATCGTTCATGAGACTTGCTCCACGTTTGACATGCAACTTGTATTGCATAAGTGGCTTTGCGGGTGCCTGTTTCTCCTAGCATAGTTAAGATCCAATTTACAACGGGTAATCAACAATGCTAGTATCAATGTTGTGGTTCTTGTTCGTAAGTTAGAACGACACTTATGGAAAGCCCCAAACCACGTAAAATATGCAAAGAAAGTAGAAGCGTCTAACTTTGTTTTGCAGGGGTGTGCAGTGATGTGATATGGCCATGATTGTGATTATATATGATGTATGCAATGTTCCTTATTGTAAGTCAGCAACCGGCAGGAGCCATATGGTTGTCTTTAAATTTCTGTTAAGACCCGCGTGTCTATTCAAAGTAGTTGTAATAGTTGAAGCTGGTGGACGACAACCATGGAGAAGCGTCATTGACCTTGATGCAATGTCGGTGATGATGGAGATCATGTTCGTGCTAGAAGATGAAGATCGGAAGCACAAAGAAGAAAGGCCATATCATATCACATATTATGAATTGCATGTGATGTTAATCCTTTATGCATCTTGTATTGCTTAGTAGACGACGGTAGCATTATAAGATGATCCCTCAAGCACACAATTTCAAGTTCTTAAGTGTTCACCCTTAGTATGCACCGTTGCCAAAGCTTGCTGCTTCAAAGCACCACGTGATGATCGGGTGTCTTTGATTCCGCGGGTGAATACAACGTAAGCAAGCCAGATTTGCTTATGCGGTAACTAAGGTTTGATCTTGACGAGCCTAGCATGTACAGACATGGCCTCAGGAACACGGATCACCGAAAGGTAAAGCATGAATCATATAGTAGATATGATGAACATGTCGATTGTTCGCCATTGAAACTATATCAACTCTCGTGATGATCGGTTTTGATGTGGTGGATTTGGTTCGTGTGATCACTAAAACAATGTGAGGGATATTGTTTTGAGTGGGAGTTCACCTAGATTAATTTAATTATTAATTAGAACTCAATTTATCATAAACTAAATCAAAGTGAATTTGCATAGTTGTTGTAGTCATTGGCATCCGTTTACCACCTTGCGCTTAGTTATAATTGAGATAATAGAACTATAAAATTCTGGTTAGTTACTTTACGAACTGGTATCGTATTGTTTTGAAGTGTTAATCTAAAGTTTAAAAGTCCTATTGCAAACTTTCAGTAAGTTCCGGTTACTCCATGAAGTTTAATAATTAGTATTAAATCAAGAGTAACAATTCCAAGTGTTAGTATATAAGTATCATGTTTGTATCCATGATTCTTGATATTCAAAGGATTCCCTTAATATCAAGGTTATCTAGGATCTGAAAGAGTTGTTTCAGAAACCATGATGTGTGGAAGATATTGTGATATCTGAAACGAAGTTTTGGTTGCAACATGATAGAGTATAATATGGCAAAAGTCATGTTCTCATATTTGATGAGAATTTGCAAAAAGGTTGGAGACACTTGTTGTCCTAATCCTCCAAAAGGTTTTGGATAGCAACATTATACTCATAATTCATCGTTATAAGCTAAAAGTAGCTTGATCATGGACGATTCCATGATAAGGGTGAATATTTGATGTAGGTGAAATGTTTACTACACCAAGAGATTACTAAAGAAAGGAATTTGAAAGAACACCAAATATTTGATGATGGTGATCTACTTCAAAGTGCAAGTCCAAAGACATTGGTATTTAATTATACACGCTTTGGACTATATGTCATATGTATGACTCCACTATTGATGTTAATAGATTCTTTCAAACAGAAAAGGAAATACTGAAAGAAAATCTCATAAATATATGGCAGAAAAGAAAAGACTAGAATCGTTCAGTTTAAGTATATAGATGATATACATGTTATGGCTATATTCTTTGCTTGTTAAACAATGTGGTTCTTAAGTATTTGATACTGAATTTGTTGGTGTGAATCGTCATACGAAACAACACAATTCATGAACTACAATGGCCTAAGTAACTAGCAAAAGAATATGTGATGATGTTCATCGAGAACAAAATAAAGGGTTATTGTGTTGCTTGTTAAACATCAAAGCTTGCCTTCAAAGATTTGTTTTATCAGGTATTATGAGAACAAAAGGATTGTTCAAATAATTGCCGTAATCCATAAAAGATGGATGATTCGCAAATCTCGTTGGAGACATCACATCCATAAAACTAGTGCTAAAAATGTCGAAAGACAAGTTGATTGAAAGATCACTTAGGAAGTGACATCGCCGTTTAAATTATATTTGAAAGAAAACATGAAGAAACTCCATGTTGATGGAATTTTGGAGTCTTCTGATTTTTGATCAAATGACGCTTGTGAAACTTTCTTAGAGATAATTAAAACTTCGTTCATAGGCCAAAAGGGAACGAATGACTAGCTTATTGGAACTTGTACATATTGTTGTACGAAGTCCGTTATGTGTAGTCAAGAGCGATGGATTTCAACTTCATATGCTTTCTCCGAAAATTTGAGTGAATATATGAATATTTACTTAATAAGGATGAAGTGTGAAATATTTGAAGAGTTCAAAGACTTTCAAGATGAAGTGCAAAATCATTGTAACAAGAATATAAACAGTTTATGATAAAGATCATAAAGGAAGATATTTGAGTTACAAGTTTAGCATAATACCTAAGATTTAAGGAATCGTTCCGTGGATTTGCATTTCCCGAAACACCATAAGAGTATGGAGCGTTCGAGATATGTAATTAAACCTTGTTTGACATGGTAAGATCAAAGGTATAATTCATAAAACTGCCATTGTATTTTAAAGATTAAAAGCTTTAGAGATTACCGTTTTTCCACTGAAAAGAGCTTCATCATAATCCGTTGAAATGACACCATATAAAGTTATGGTTTGGGATAAAACCCAAGTAGTCCTTTCTTAAACATTGGTATGCTATGCATAAGAAAGATGTTTGCAACCAAAGTCGGATAAACCTGTCTTTGTATTACTGTTAAGAATTCCTCCATAAAACACCGGAGACAAAAGTGTTTGTTGCTTAGAACGTCAAGTTTCTTTGAGAAGAAATTTTTCGTGAAAAGTTAAGTGGGAGGACATTAGAACTTTGATAAGGTTAAAAGAACCTTAGCTGTATGTGCAGAGTTGCGCAGCACCGAAAAATGTTCCGGAGGCGGCAACAATGCTCATGGCTCACGTGCCTCAAAGGTTGTGGTCACGGAGATCTAAGTTCCTATTGAAACAAGTAGATCGGGTAAACAATCAAATACCAAGATTTGAGGGTTGAATCATTATTTGAGAATAATGAACCGACTACATGCAAAGAAGCGATGATGGGCCCTGACTCCGTCAAATGGCTTGAAGCCATAAAATCCGTGATAGTTCCATACACGAGAAATCAAGTTTTGAACTTGAAGGACCCTCGAGAAAGGTGTAAGACCTTACAGTTGTGTCTGGATCTATATAGAAATAGACATGGATGTTTTACATCTATGAAATAGTCGACATGTTGAGAAAGAGTTCACAACAATGTTCAAAGGTTGACTATGACAAGATTTGATCTGTCATAGTGATATTTAGTCTAGATGGATTAATGTAGCAACCACTACATATAATTTGTTATATGGTAGTTGAATAAACAAAACAAATTCTTCTAATAGAATCATTACCTAGGACATGTGCATAACACGGTCCATAGGGTTTTGTTAATTCAAAAGGATGCTAAAAGTATATGCAAACTTCAATGGTTAAAGTGAGCATCGCGGAGTTGGAATCTTCACTGTGATGAAACTGTTAAAGGAGTTTAAAAGTTCATCAGAGACGATGGAGATGCTTGCATTTGCAAGAAATTAAGTGGGAGCGCTAAGACATGTTTCTAATACATTATGTGGAAGACATATTGTTGATTGGAAATAATGTATCTTTTATTAACACATATTAAGAATTTCATCCCGATGAAAGACTTAGGCAAAACCCAAATATTTGGCATCATTAGACGCTAATATGGTTGTGCCAGAAGTACATAGACGAGATATTGAATAAATTCAATATAGAAACTACAAGAAAGGTTCTTGTTGCACAGAAAGGATTGAAAGAGTTCAATGTTGATGATATATTCAAGTGTATTGGCACTTGGTAAGTGAAACAAAGATTCAAGTATAGATTGATACTTGATGTATGAAATCACAAAGAGTATTTATATCAATCATACTGTGATATGTACAAATCCAGATATGTCCTATGCTCTAAATGTTGTGAGCATATACCAGAATGATTTGTAAGATGATCATTGGACAATAGTAAGGATATTCTTATGTTTTTTTTTTTGAAAGAACTAAGAGTATATTATTTGTAGAAGTGACAAATAGATGGTTAGTTCATTGTAAAAGTACTACATTGATACTAGTCTTGTCACAAAGTACAAATTAAGTTTATCTCAATCTAAATTAAGGGTGGCACAATATAATGGAAAGTGAGTTCCATAATGGATTTGGATAAGTTCCAAAGTTAAGACATTGTGACAGATACTACAACAAAAGGCTAAGTATATGACTGCTATTATAGCAGCAAAAGAGGGCATTTGTGTCAAGTAGTTTGTTATCAAACTAGGTGTAGTTCACAGCGGGATAATACTATGAAGATATATTGTACGACAATATTGTCAACATGTTTTAACCCCAAAGAACTAAAGGTCACACCGAAAGACCAAATTTATACAAAGCCATCTCATTAGAGAATGAGTGATGCGTACAGACGCAAAGACATGCAATTACACACGGACCTGGAAGTGTCAGATCCGGAGATCAGTTGACCACTAGCAATCGTGTACATACAACACTGGAAAGCCATAGGTGTTATATACACAAAGGTTCGAAACTAGATTATTGACTCTAGTGCAAGTGGGAGACTGTTGGAGATATGCCCAAGAGGCAATAATAAAGTGGTTATTATCATGTCTTCACACTTATGATAAATGTTTACATACCATGCTATAATTGTATTAACAGGAAACATTAATACTTGTGTGATTTGTAAACTAAAATAAGAGTCCCTAGTAAAGCCTCTTGTTAAACTAGCTTGTTGGTTAATATATGATCATTGTTTCCTGATCATGAACATAGAGATGTTATTAACAACAGGATCATATCGTTAGGAGAATGGTGTGATGGACATACTCCTATAGATAAGCGTAGCATAAAGATCAAGTCATTTCAATAGTTCAATTGCTATATGCTTTCTGATACATAGTAACCTAATTCCTTCGACCATGAGATCATGCATATCACCTTTACTGGATGGATGCTTTGATGTCATCAAACACCACACCGTAACAGGGTGGCTATAAAAGTGGCATTGAGTGTTCGGAAAGTATTGGTTGAAACACATGGATCAAGAGTGGGATTTGTCCATCCATATGACGGATAAGATATACTCTGGGCCCTCTCGGTGGAATGTCATCCAATTAGCTTGCAAGCATGTGACTGGGTCACAAGGGATCACATATCACGGGAACGAGAAAAGAGTACTTATCAGTAACGAGGTTGAACTAGGTATGCAGAGATACCGACGATCATAAACTTCGGATAAGTAAACTATCGTGAGACAAAGGGAAATTGGTATCGTATGTAAGTGGTTCATTCGATCGCAAAGTAATCGTAGAAATATGTGGGAGCCATATGAATTTCCAGATTCCTCTATTGGTTATTGTTCGGAGAAGTGTCTCGATCATGTCCGCATAATTCACGAACCATAGGGAGACACACTTAAGGATTCGACGTTGTTTGAGTAGTTATGGTATTATGAGAAAGAGACCGAATGTTGTTCGGAGTCTCGGATGGGATCCGGGATATCACGAGGTGATCCGGAATGGTCCGGAGAATAAGATTCATATAAGGAAAGTCCCGTTTCGGAGTTCGGGAATGATTCCGGTGTTTTCATCGGGGATATTCTGGAAGGTTCCGGATTGTCCGGCACTCCGGGGGGGAAGGGGTACATGAATGTGTCATTACATATTGGAATGATTGCATCATGTACTAAGTGTTCTTGCTGTCCCAAATATAGGATTAAATTGAATCCTAAAACAGAAAAGTCAAATGTCCAGTTTGAAAGTCAAACTGCCAAAACAAGAAACTGTGGGAAACAAGCAAGAGGAGTTGGAACCAACCTGGAGGAGGAGTTGGACTCCTCCAGGCCGGCGCCCAGCCCAAGGCCGAGTTGGGGAGGGACTCCCTCCCTCCCCTGGCGCGCCAAGACCCCCCTCCCATAAAAGGAGGGGCAGGGCTCCTCCTAGAGACACACAAGTTTCCTATCCTCTAAACTAAACCCTAGATCTAGACCCCGGTTTAGAGCTATTCGGTTTAGAGCCTTCTAATTGGTTTAGAGCCCTCTAATTGGTGTGTCTAATTACTAGACCACTAATAGCCTCTCTCATAAGCTCCACCATACTCGCACCGGCTTAAGGCGAAGCCCTGCGGGATTTCCCCTCTACCTCCGGTACCACGCCGTTGTGCTGCCGGAATCGCGAGGAGAGTGCTACAACCTCCGCTGCCTGCTGGAACAAGGGAGAGGAAGGTCTTCGTCGAGTACCGAACGTGTGACCGACTGCGGGAGCGCTGCGGGAACGCGGCGCCGGAAGGATCGTCTACGCGATCTTGAGATCGGAAAGAGTACGACTACATCACCCACGAGAATCTGCTCTCGTTAAACACTTTGGAATCTTCGAGGGTGAGTTATTCCATCGACTCGTTGCTACAATCTAGTAGATAGATCTTGGCTTGTTTGTTTGTATGCGATAGAAAATTTTTGTTTTCCATGCTACGAACCCCTACACTTCCTCCCCCTTCCTCCCCCTTCTTTGACTCCTCCCTCCTTTATATAGGGCTTGGGGGTGCCTTAGGGTTCCCCCAATACCGTCATATGACTTAGGAAAGGTTCTGGAGCTTCTGGAGGGCGAAATTCCATCATTTCCGACCTTTTTGGCAATTATACGGTAGGAGCTATACGGTCGGAATTTTTTTTGCTCCCGCCGTATAGTTGGTCGTTAAACCTTCAGTACTCTTTACTATTTTGATCGCCATTTCTTCATACGAACTCCGTTTTAGGTGTTCTTGGGCTCGTTGGATTCATATCATCGAGGACTACAAGCCTGTGGTCTTGGATCTTTATTTTGAGAAGTTGGAAAAATTTACTTTTCCAACACCATAAATGGCTAAGTCTGGTCCCTGTAGCTCCTCCATACTATGCTCTCTTTGTTCCTTTTGCCTTTGTTTTATCTATAATCATCATCAACACCTACACACATATCAAAGACAAGCAAGAGGGATAAAATTCCACCTAAACTACTAAATATGCAAAGCTCATATTGAATTTAATAAAAACAAGTAATCATGCATATCAGGCATAGAAATAGTTAGATGGAGCATGATATGATAGTCAAATGACACAATTTATATTGCTAAAAAGTGTTGTATTATCACAGCCATCACTGGTCCTTAGAGAAAATCCGAGGTGGCCGGATAATCCGGCCCATGGGGAGGGGAAGATTATCTAGTCAGGGAACAAACTCCGGCCCTGACCAAATATCTGAGGGAAAACTCCGCCCCCTATCAGAGCGTCGCGCACTTGGTCCTTAGTCAATTTTTGGGAGGGGCGGATAATCCGGCCATAACAGCGGCCGAATAATCTAGTCTTGGGAAAGCTCCAGCCTAGCGCCAAATATCCGACCAATCATCCACCCCCATCGGAGCACCACACACCTGGTCGATAGCCAATTTAGCAAGGGGTGGATAATCTGGCCTAAAAGGCTTCCTTTTACTTCATTTGACCGGGAGCTCTTTTGAGAAATGTCTGCAGAACTCAACACACAATTAAAGTATCCCTGGTATTGTTACACTACAAACAATACCCCCAATACCCGAAGGATTTTTTGGGGCGCCATTAGCGAAAAGAACATGCAAAAGTTGGTTACGCGGCGGATGGGCTTTCGGGGCACCACTTTGTCGTGGCGGCCACTTATACACCATGGCACACACGATACCGACGGATTTTGGTGTTGTGGTAGGTGGTGCGCAAGAGTAGCGCTATACCATGCCGCACTTGCGCAATGGTGGCATTACCACTTGCGCCGTGCAATTAAAGTGCCGACTGAATTTGTCACAACGCCAGAGAGTGGTCAAAGACATCCAACTGACGTGTTAAGGTTGTCTCGCTTACTAGAGTGGCCCACAATGAAGCCAATACTTTATATCTCGCGCTCCCCTCCCAAATCCCTCTTCACGGATATGCATCGTGGTGTTGTGGCAAAGACTGTAGCGGAGACTGGCGGCGATGGAGCCTCTGACGGGCGGTGGTTACGTAAGTTAATTATATATAGATTCTATTCTTGATCTGATTTGCCTATTTCCTTTTGGATATCACCTTAGATCTCATGAACACATTTTGGGGCTTCCCCTAAGATGACGTGGTGCCGCGCTGGATCTTTGATCCATCCTGTAACGATATTCCTATGAGATATCTCTATAAGGAAAGACGCGCAGTTTCATCGCTTTCCATGGAAAGCACATTCGGCCGCAGGTTCCTCGGCTACCACTTCAAAACACCGAAGTGCCCGTACTTGTTATGGAAGGATGGACCGCACTTGAAGAAACTACAGTGTGCGTTGGTCAAAATGTGGAAGGAAATCAGGGCTGGAGATCTGAGCGATAGCTCCGAGGCGGAAGAGTTCTAGAAGGAAGCAAGGGAGCTAGCCAAAGATATTTGTCTAAATCTTGCTAGATCTCTAGAGCCTACTAGTATTGCACTAGATTAAGGATGTTATTATATTGTGAAACCATCTTTATTTGTTTTGCTAAAGGAAAATGGGACACACCATTACGGGCTTCTTATTTTGCACATGCAGCCCCACTTGTTGAAGAGCCCATAAATCAAACCCTAACCTCCTTCCTTATATAATAAGCAACGCTTGCTCCTCCTTCCAACTACCACGACGCCGCCACACTCTCCTCATTCCCCACATTGATACTCAAACCCTAGATCTCACTAGCTACACGCCCACTGATCCTACCAATCCCGACCACTACTTCCGCAGTTTTCACTTGTGATCCGGTGCGGCTTCTCCATTGGCAACACCTCTTCAGATCCGCGCGTGGACCAAGCTCACCCTCGCATAGTCGCGCCAGCGGTGGGCGAAGAATATCCGCATGTGGTCATCGCGCCAGCGGTGGCCGAAGCAGATCCGCGTGTGGTCATCGCGTTAGCGGTGGGCGAGGCAGATCCACACATGGTCGTCGCGCCAGCGGTGGGCGAGGCAGATCCGCGCCTGGTTGTCGCACCAGCGGTGGGTGAGGAAGATCCACGCATCGTCGCCGTGCCAGCGATAGGAGAGGCAGATCCGCGCGTGGTCATTAGCGTCAGGATTTTGTTTAGAAATTTGTAGAATAGCAGAATAGAGAGGCGCGCAAGAATTAGATTTAGTGTTTAGAAAATCTTTTGTTTTTGTTTTTATTTTTGAAGCAATTTTTGTAATATGTGAAAATTATAAATATAGAAATAAATATTATTTTCAAATGGGCTCACGATATATATTGCTAATATATATAAATATATTATCGAGTCGTTTTGGGATTAGCAATGAAATTTTTTATTGTTAATTTAATTAAATTTCAGTGAAGATGGACGATGTACCACGACAAGTAATGCACGGTTACGCGACACCAAAGTTTCGATGTCTTCAGTAATGTAACGAGGCATAACATATGTTACGCCGTGGAAGCGCTAATTCGGCGGATCAAGTTGTTCCACGCCAAAAAAAAATACGCCACCGTTGGTGAATCCAAACACATTTATCCCTGGCCGCTTTTTTCTGCCTCGCTAGTGCGAGCACGGCGAGTAAGGCTGTGCCTCGGCTTCTATAAGCACCAGGGCCCGAGCTCCATGTTGTAGTGTTATCTAACAAAAACACTAGAGATCATAAAATTCTCTTTCAATAAGACTAGAATGTTTCATGAAAAAACTAAATTCTATTGATAGTGAGTTTCTTTAATATTATGATCAAACTTATTTATATAAACAATGTGGTAGACACTTTGAATTTCAATCGGTGTTCCATGAATAACATGTTATAGCATCTTATCATAGAGGTGATTATGTGCATTTAGGGATGGAACAACTACAACAATTTGTTATTTTTATGAAAACTTATGAATTAGAAACCTTCATTGATGAACATGAAAATATCACTGTAGCTAGTAAATTTAAATGTGTGATCACTCTTATTATTGATTATTGCATAACCAACTTCATAGTAAATATTTATGTTGTTGACTTGAGTAAGAGGTGCATTGCTTCCAAAGAGAGCACTAATGTTTTGCAGGAAGAGGATGATAAAATCATAAGCTTGGGGATACCCATGGAACTACAAGAAGAGTATAAGGAAGAAAACGTGGAGGAAGTTTGGAGTAGCTACCCGTCTCCTACTCTCAACAATAGTAACAAACAAATTCCCATTAACAACCCTTCTTACATAAATGCAAATGATGATTATTCTTTATTTCCTGATAGTCTTCTATGTGGAACAATTGTATCTAATATATGGGAGGATGAAAGTGATATTCTTGAGTTAGATGATCCATTATCCTTGTTAGATGGTCTTTATGTGGTGATTCTATTCAAAACTATGTTGTTGAGTTTACTTTTGATGCTTGCAAATATTATGAAAGAGGAATATATATAAGAGCCCTCTTTATATTTCTGTTTAAAATGCAAGTTATTGAACATTATATGCATTAGACACCACAACTTTGCTGTATTTATTCATATATAAAATACCAATGCATAGGAAGAGAGTTAGATTTAAAATATAATGGTTTTATATTTTATGGTGTGATCCATATGCTTTCAAATACTATTAAGTTTTAGCACACCTTTATATCCTTGTAACATATAAAATAACTTTAGCTACAGTTTTCTAAAAATTAGTATAGGAATTTAACTAAAAATAAAATTTGGGAACGTAAATGAGAAGGATGAGCAAGGAATAAGCTGGGGTCATCCTTGAGCATATGTTGTTCATGCCAATGGAAACATTGCGATGTCTATATCATTAAAACTTTTCCCATAACAAAACAAAATAAAAAGAGTATTCTTGTACATATTTTCTTCTTGAATAACTTGGAAAGAAATCCAACCAAGATCAAGCCGAACTCAAAGAACTCTATGTCAAACGTGATCCACTGGCTAGTGGAACACGGTGCCATCAGAGACATATCCTTCGCGAGTGTTACTTCCAATTGTTTATGCAAGTCGGAAAATATTATATCGTTGCAACAGACTTTCTGCCTTGGTAGCCCCCTTCGACATAATTGAAGATTCCGAGGTAACTGACCACCTAGCAAAGATCGTCACTCCACATAGTTTCTTTGATCGCATTATGGAGAACCCATGGAATTGTCAAAGGTTTTGGTAATTAAAACAAAAGCCCGTAACTCCGCCATAGTGTTTATAGAAATTGTGAGGATATCTACGCAATGCACTAAGGACTAGAAGTTTTCCTCCATCATAGTGGGAGCGATGATGGCAATGGTGCCGATGACCAATGACGTTCTCAGGCGGAGTACACTGGCAAGCAGGGGCCCTGCCGCGGTGGCTTCGCGGGTGTGCGAGACAGCGACGAGGTCCATCAGGCGACGGTGGAAGTGAATGCACATATGACCCAACGTTTAATGTGAGTACGGTGACGCGGGATGAAAACCGTCACATGTGTTACTTATGGCTAGCATGGTGGGTAATATAGGATTTGGTGGGCCTGTAAAATCCGAAAACAAAATGATGGTTGGAAAGAAGTCTTCCTCCTTTTAGTGTTAGGTAGAGATTCATAATAATAAGTATGAAAGGATCTGAAACTGACCCGCAGCTCAACGAGGGGGCGCACCATCACTAAGCGTCCACCATGACCATCCAACAGCCACTGGGAGGTCCTAATGGTTCCACCAATAGTGGCGGAATCAGGGGTGGGTTGGGAAGGGCGTGGCCCAGCCCGAATTTGAGAACTTTTTGCTGTTACCTCTAATCAGTTGTTTAGACTTCTGTCTAGATGACAAATTTTACTGCTCCTACATAGGACCGATAGGGAGATATCAAGAATCACGTATAGAGTTTTGGATCCTGATCCCGTGCTGGGTTTTGGACAAAAAAGGATCACTTAGGCTCTCATCAAGATATGTTGTAGCTAGCTCCACGCGTTGAGCAAAGGGCCCCATGTTGTGTCCAAACAACTAGCTGCATGATCATAACAGGAGTAAAATATTTCTAGAGTAAAATATTTACAATGTCCCATAGACAATATATATATAGGTGGTCAAATTATGTGCTCCATGTGGAAAATGAAAATTTTAGCCTCACTCTCTACTTATTAGTTTCACTCTATGCCCCGGCTCTCGTGAACGTAATAGAGGTAAGTACAGTGCCTGCCCGGTCGGACTCGTATTTGATCAATTTCCTTGTTGGGCAATCAACACATTTTTTTGTTTACATGCATGGCAGAATTATACGTGCTATTTCATTTTTTCCATTTAAACTTTTAAATGGGATCACCAATGGATCTGCTTCGGATCTATATCAATGGGTGGCTCTTTACGTGTTGCAGCCGCCTGATCTGCCTGTTGGACAGGTCATGGGAGAAGGGGATTAGATTTTGAGAGAGAAAAATCCGGTGATGAGATCTGCAAAATGTACAGAAATGTGTTTATTTTGCTTTAGAAATTGATCAAACCGCGTAGATCCAAGATTGTTGCCAGCTAGGAATGCTGGTTCTAGTAATTCCACAAGTATTAGTAGTAGTCCGAAGTGGTTCTAATGGGGGCCTGTATAAGGGACAACTTCGGGCACTAGATCGCACAGAGCTCACATAGTAAAACGTGTCCCAAGTTGTCCCTAATACAGGCGCCTATTTTCAAACCGTTTGGGCTCTCCCATCATGCACAGGATACAGGTGGAAAAGCCATTTGTCAAGTCCTTCCACATACATCGCCAATGATTCATTTACGAACCGTTAGTATTTACGGAACTTTTGCACATCTTATGCGATGTAACCACCCTCGGGTTGAGACGGTTTGGTAAATCATGTGGGACAAGCAGCCATTTTAGGCATGTGAGATATCCTAACCTGTACAAGTGCGGGCTTGCTTGCTGGTCTTCATAATTGCTGGTACATGATCCGATCCACGGGTGGGGCTGCAGCGCTGGGGTTGGTTCCTTGCCCATGCATTTGCGGTTTCGCTAATTTTGGATCCAGATCCGGTGCAGAGATTTGGATAGAAAAGGACCACACTGGCTGTTTTGCCTTATTATTGGTGAAACAAGAGTGGAGCTTTTGCAGTGGCAAGCACATGATGTTGGACCCTGCTAGCAAAGTGCAATGGGATCTATGCTTTCGTGGGGCAATTGTCTCCATGCATTGCATGCAGCGGAACGACCACGGGATGAGCCATGTGTTGCATGTTTGAAGTAAGTAGAAAAATATTTACCATGTCCCCAAAACTCAGTATACTTGGTCCAAATATGTATTCTAGCAGTTTTCTTGCGAAACATGTATTACAATTTTTATTCAAATCATGTATTGGGTGATCGCGTCGAAAAGCACAATGGACTACATCTAGAAAATGTTGTGTTAACCCCCAAGAGCGAGCCCAGTCTCTTTCCCGACATTTACTGCACTTAGTTACCACACACTAATTCAAGCTTCGTGTGGGACAAGCAGTTGTTGTCACGCTGCTGCATGCAAACTCTATGTTCTGGACTCAAGTGAGTTGATATACATGCATAGAGGTTGTAATATGCATATGAACTCCCAGTGGACAGGAATTCTCGTCTATGCATGACAGACATCGAAATGATGGGAGCATATATCACATAAAAGATGGGTACATCCACTTCACCATGGTCTGAATTTTGGGGCTTCCCGCAAATTGACATCACTGATCTCCTCATCGTGAAGGTACAAGTGAAGGAGCACTACATCAGGTTGGCGATTCACGAAGTTAGCAACCAGGAAGTGGTCAGCCCTGGCAAGAACAAGCTATTGGAGGCAGAGAATCAGAACTTCTGACAATGGTGGACTAGCTATATTATACTTGTCTTTTGTTGTTGTTTACCACTTTTGTATTTTGTTCCGTCTATATACTCTTAAAAGACTGGCAGTAGTTTTACATAGTACCTAGTATGTGTTGTAAATACAAGTGTGTTCACGACACATGATCATCTTATCGTGATATCTATCTATTGTGTTCTATGATCTCTACCACCCAAGTTTCTATTAAACCTTTCCAATAAAGATCCCATATTTAGTAGATGACTGCATCTTGGAATGCTATACCATCTTGGAGATGCTTTTTATTTTAATCTAACACCAATTTTTTCATTAGAGTCAGATTTTTATTTGGGGATGGTTCATATGGTAAAAACGTCTAACATGCCAACATTGGGAGTTGGTTCATTTTTTCCTACAAGAACCGACTCGATGTACTATCTCTAATTCCTGGATTTTTACTAGTAATCCTAGAGATTCATTGAACACTCGATCTAAAGAAATGGGTGGTCCTGTATTTGATATCCCGGTTTGATTGGTCTGTAAAGATCTGATTTGTACTTGTAGCTGGTCATTGATTTGTTGTTCCCTTATGATTTGTCTTTGCAGATCCGATCTGCACTTATATGTGGTCTTGTATTTGTTGGCACCGTTTGATTGATCTATACTAAGGGGGCATCTACAATGGAGTGACCCTAGCCTTCGCTTAGAGTTTCCACATCGTATTTTCGCTTAATTGGAGGAGATAGAATCAAAGAAATAGAATGTTGCCTTCGCTTAATTAAGGGGTGATCCACTAAAAATAAGAGAAGACTATTTTGTCCATTGTACCCTGTGATGACTTCCCTTATCAAGACAATTTGTTACTTAACATTAACTATTAGAGATGACAATAAAAGATGACCCACTGAACGACTTATTTTTATTGCTTTCTCTCTAAATTATATGGATACCTAAGAGAAGACCAGCCTTCTCTACCATTGTATATACCCTAATAACTTTAGAGGTCTTAAATTTGCTGCCACTGCACGGATCTACTTCAGATCTGTACGTACCCGTGGGTGGCCTTGTATTTGCCTTATTTGCATGAATCTGCACTAGTGAAATGGTCCTGCTCGATGGGTTCACCATCCATATCCTTATTAATTAAAATATAATTTGCTTATCACGGTTATGAACATAGGTTAATCTTTCACCAAAAAGTCTATCGGCCACAACTATTGTGACAACTATATGACGCACCACACATTATTGCTGAAATTTCTAATGGCGAAGTTGACATACCACAGAAGACTACATGAGTAGCAAACTGAAAAAAGGGGAGGAAGGATAAATACTAGATTAAGCACTCGGTAATTATAGTGATCTCCAGAAAATAATTTTGCACCAATAATTCTGTTAAAACTTGAAATGCAGAGGCTATATTTCTGGATATTCGTTACGTGTTGTATGAAATTATTATAGGTTTAGTCAAATCTAGAAATACTAATAGTCCAATAATGTTAATGTCAAAAAAAAAATAGTCCAATAATGTTCACTGGATGGAACTGAATGGAAGCAACTAAAACAGTTTGATGTCCATGGATGAGTGTAGCCGTTGGAAGTAAGTTACCATCGAGTTTTCATTCTTGTAGCAATTAATATTGTATCTAATGTAAATCTAAATTAGGTATATGATTCATCTCTACATGATAATATTGTCATTCCATTCAACCATAGAAGGCTGATGCACACATACATTGTAAAACAATTGTCGATCGTACTTTTCTTGCTATCACAAATAGATGAAATCAACAACTCTCTAGTCAAAATATTGTAGCTTAGCATTTCCAAAAAATAACAGCGATGTTAACGGTAAAACCAAGAAACGAAAAGCTATAAGTACTTTCTATGAAACATGGGACTATTGTGGAGCAGTAAATCGGTGGAAGATCACTTTATTAGTTGTAATCGACCTGTCTCCGGGATGCTTTAAGAAATACACTGGCAACATTGCGGGGGTTTAGGGTTTAAAAATACAGGAGGCCGGGTAGTTATAGACACAAAATTTTAAACCAAAGAGTTGTTCGAAAATACAGGATCTAGTGAGGAGATCGGTACAAAATTTGTGTTTATTTTGATTTTTAGATATTAATCAAAATGTGTGGATGCAAGATTGTTGCTTAATTCGCTACAAATGCAGGTGCTAGTAAGGTTCTGCATGGACTAGTAGTAGGTTTAGCACTAGATTGCACACAATTTACACAGTAAAAACGTTTCCGAAGTTGGCCCTAATACATTCTCCTTGTTACAAACCGCTTGGAATCTCCCAACATGCACACATCACAAATGGAAAAGCTATTTGCACTTATATGTGGTCACCACCGTTTGATTGTGTCCAAGCACCATGAATGCACGCACGCACTCCGTTGCATGTTTTACAATGTACTAACAAAATGATGAGAACTCTTTCGAGAGTAATAAGTAGAAAAATATTTAAAATGTCCCAAAACGAGATAAACAATGTTTATACTTGGTCAAATTATGTACTAATTTTTACCCCATGAGCGCGCCTCACACTCACTCTAATTATATTAGTTTAAGTCCAAGCTTCGTGGGGGCAAACATGCATTTGTTGTAGCGCTGCATGCACACTCTATGTTCCCAATCCTCATAAAAGTAATTTAGATTGGAGGGACTAGCTAGCTACTACAATGTACTAAACGTAACTACGGTGTCCGGTCCAACTAGTATTTGATCAATTTCCTTCTTGGTAATAAACAATATTTTTGTTTACATGCACAGTAGAATTAATTACACATGTTATTTCATTCTTTTTTATTTAACTTTTAAATTGGATCGCCGCTGGATCTACTTGGGGTCTATATCTGTGGGTAGCTCTTTATATGCTACACCCGCCTTATCTGCCTATATTGGAAAAGAGTCACGAGAGGGGCCACTAGATTTGACCGGTACAAAATTGTGTTTATTTTGCTTTTTAGATATTGATCAAAATGTGTGGATGCAAGATTGTTGCTTAATTAGCTATGAAAGCAGGTGCTTGTAAGGTTCTGCAGGTACTAGTAGTAGGTTCATCACTAGATCGAACACAACTTACGCAGCAAAAACATGTCCGAAGTTGGCCCTAATACATGCGCCTGTTTACAAACCGCTTGCAATCTCCCAACATGCCCACATCCCAAATGGATAAGCTATTTGTGAAGTCCTTCTACATCGTCCCATGATTCCTTATGACAGATTGTGAGCATTTACGGAATCTTTCGGAGATCATGTGCGATGTAAAGACCCATCACACACCCTCGGGTAGCGATGGTTTCGTAAATCGTCTTGGATGGGCCATTTCAGCCAGCCTAATATGTACTTTTGAGGGATTGCTGGTCTTGATAATTGCTGGAACATGGTCCACAACGCTGGGGTTGGTGCCTTGACCATCATGCATTTGCGGTTTTGCTAATTTTCGATCCAGATCCCATCCAGGGATTTGGATAGAAAAGGACCACGCTGCCTATTGTCCCTTCTCAGTGAAACAAGAGCTCCCATTGAGCACATGTTGGACCCTGCTAGCAAAGTGCAACGGGGCCTATGCTTTGATGGGACAATTGTCTCCATGCAGGTTGGATGCAGCGGATCGACCACGCGGTGAGCCCCTCCTTTTATATGACTCGGTTACATGTTTCAAATAAGTAGAAAATATTTACCATGTCCCAAAAAACACAATATATTTTTTCAAATATGTATTACGGTAGTTTTTTTGCGAATCATGTATTGCATCGAAAAGCATAATGGACTCCATGTGGAAAATGTTGTTTTAAACCCAAGAGTGCATCTCACTCTATTTCACGGCATTTACTCCACTTAGTTACCACACACTAATTCAAGCTTCTTGGGGTAAAAAAAAGCTTCTTGGGGTAAAACAAGCAGTTCTTTTCGCACTGCTGCATGCAAACTATATGTTCCTGACTCTAGTAAGTCAATATGCATGCTTTGAAGTCGGGTATACGTATAAACTTCCAATGGAAACGAATTCTCGTCTATGCATGACGAACATCGAAATGATGGGAACATATCAGAGAAAAGATGGGTACATCGAGTTCACTTTGGTCTGAATTTTGTGGCCTCCCACAAATTGGAATCAGTGATATCCTCATCTTCAACGTACAGGTGAAGGAGCACTACTTCAGGTAACATCAGGTTGGTCAGTAAGGAGGTTAGAAACCAGAGAATGAGAACTTCTGAATAATGCTGGACTAGCTATCTTATACTTGTCTTTTGTTGTTGTTTACCAATTTTGTATTTTGTTCATTCTATATACTCTTAGAAGACTGCTAGTTGTTTGAAGTAGTAGCTAGTATGTGTTGTAAATACAAGTGTGTTCACGTCACATGATCATGTAGTTATTGTGATATCTATCTATTGTGGTCTCTGATCTTTACCCGAGTTTCTATGAAATATTCTTCACATAGATCAAATATTTGCTAGATGAGTGCATCATTTAATGATATACTATGTTACCAAAGGGACTTTCCAATATTATTGTCATATGTTAGCAGTAATTAAATTAAGGAATCAGGCATAACCTGTTTAAATAAAGGGAACTAGACTCAGTGCATCGGGAGGAGTCAGACCCTCCCTACCTCTAAGCTATGGTGTAGTTTGCAATGGATATTTCCCTAAATACCAAATAGCTTATGCACAACAATTGGCGCCCTATGGCCTTTGCCAAAACATATTTTAACCGGGGTCCCTAGTTGGGTTCTTAAAGTGAACTGCTATACACACGATGGTTTTCCATCCGATTACCATACGATGGTTAAAGCAAGCTGTGTGTGCGTTGGTTGATTGACCATCCAATGGTGCATAGGATCTGTAGTACACAAGTCGGACCAGAAAGATCGTGTGCAGATCATTTCCGTTTCTTAAAGATCGTGTGCAGATCTGTATTATTGGAGTTGCATTTTATTTTAAGCTAAGTCCAATTATTTGATTATAATCAGTTTTTTCTTCGGAGGTGGTTCATATGGTAAAAACGGCTAACCGGCCAACATTGGGAGTTGGTTCATTTTTCTGAAAACAACCGACTAGATGTACTGACTCTAGTTCTTGGATTTTTACTGGTAACATTGGAGGTTCATTGAATACTCCATCTGTATTTGGTGCCATTTGATAAAACCTGATCTGCACAAATGGGTGGTCCTGTATTTGATATCCCGGTACTTGTAGCTGGTCATTGATTTGTTGTTACCTTATGATTTGTCTTTACTGATCCGACCTGACCTGCACTTATAGGTGGTGGTCTTGTAGTAATTGTTGACACCGTTTGATTGATCTAATAACTTTAGAGGTCTTAAATTTGCTGCCACTGCATGGATGTGCTTCAGATCTGTACCAGTGGGTGGCATGTATTTGCCTTATCTGCACTATTGATTGGTCCTGATTGATGGGTTCACCATCTCTGTCCTTGTTAACTACTCCCTCCGTTTCAAAATATAAGATGTTTTAGATTTGTGAAGAAAATGAATCTAGACTTCTTTTAGTGTGTAGATTCATCCCAAAGTTGAGTGAACCTACATACTAAAACAAGTCTAGATTCATCTTCTTCACAAACCTAAAACATCTTATATTTTGAAACGGAGGGAGTATAACATAATTTACTTGTCACGGTTATGAACCGAGCTAGGTTAATCTTATTTTCACAGAATAGTCTGACGATCACAACAATTGTAACAACTAAATGACCCACCCACCAGATATTGCTGGAATTTCTAGGAGTGAAGTTGATATACCCTAGACGACTACAGGGGTAGCGAACTGAACAAGAGCCAGATCCAGATCCAGATCCGGTCCAGGGATTTGGATAGAAAAGGACCACCCTGGCTTTGTCGGAGAAACCAAGAGCCGTTGAGCCTTGCTGTTGAGATTTGCCTGCTTGCACTGGCAAGCACATGTTGGACCCTTCTATTCTATCGAAGTGCGATGGGGCCTATACCATGCTTTGATGGAGAAAATTTGTGTCTCCATACATTGCTACAGAGGATCGACCACGGGGTGCACCCTCCTCCATTGCATGTTTCATGTAAGTAGAAAAACATTTACCATGTCCAAGAAATAGAATATACTTGTCCGAATATGCATTACAAATTTTTTTTTGCGAATCATGTATTACCCTTTTTCGAATAATTTATTGTGTACAAAAGCTCAATGGACTCCATGTGGAAAATGTTTTCTAACCCCGAAGTCCCCCCCCCCCCCCCCCAACACACACACACACACTTAGTTACCACACACCAATTCAAGGTCGTGGGGGAAAATGAGTAGGTGTTGTCGAGCTGCTGCACTGCATGCAAACTCTATGTTCTGGACTCTAGTCAGTCAATATGCATGCATCGATGTTGGATTATGCATGGGTATAATCCTCCAATGGAAATGAGTTCTTGTGTATGATGCATGAGATAGACATCAAAATGATGGGAACATATCGTAGGTACATCGAGTTCACTCTGGTCTGAATTTTGTGGTCTCCCGCAAATTGGCATCAATGATCTCTTCGTCGTCAATTTACAGGTGATGGAGCACTACATCACGTTGGTCATTCAGCAGGTTAGAAACAAGCAAGTGGTCAGCGTGGGGAGGACGAGCTAGTGCGGTGGACTAGATATTTATACATGTCATTTGTTGATGTTTACCCAGAAAAAAGTTTTGCATTTTGTTCGGTCTATGTATTCTTAGAAGACCGCTGGTTATTTGATAGTAATAATTAAATTTAGGTATCATACAAAACCTGTTTAAATAAAGCTCGATGCAACAAGAAGAAAATGTGAGCAATAGGACTTGAAGTCGGGTGCTTCGGGATGGGTCAGGTCCTATTGCTTATCCCAAGTTTTTTATTGGAGTCAGGCTAGAGGGGCAACGGTGGGAGTTGGTTCATTTTCTCTCACAAGAACCGTCTTGATGTACTATCTCTAATTCTTGGATTTTTACTAGTAACCCTGGAGGTTCATTGAATACTCGATCTATATCAGATTGGTCAGTAAATTCCGATCTGTACATATAACATAATTTACTTATCACTGTGAAAGAAAAACAGTAAAACTCAGAAAGGAAAAGCTATATATAACTAGTTGCTATTGCAAATTTTAAAGGGTTTAGCGTTTAGGGTTTAGAGTTAATAATCAGAAGCTCAGAGCCAGAAACTAGAGAGTAACAAAGGGCAATAGCAAATGTTTTGGGTGATAGCACAAAAGTTGTTCCGCCAAAAACTGTCACATAAATTCGGTCCATTTGGTTGCCGATAACTGGTGACTAAATTGATGAAACTAAATTATTCGTTTAAAAAATTCGGTGGTCTGTTGCAGCCAAAACAAAAAAGACAAAGGCACGCCACTCTCGTTCAGGACTAAACTATGAGTTGCTGCTGCTGCAGCTCCTGCATGCAAGACGACAGCCAAGCATGATCGACCATGTCAAGTGGCCAGGAATTGATGCTGCAATTGTCTCCAAATCATACATATATTATAGGTAGTGACAAGATTGGATATAGCTGGCTTCGAATGTGTACTAGTCTCCATCACCCATCACCAGCAGGCAGGGATATATGGTCCTTGGGAAGCAGCAGGGAGCCCATGGCGATATATCCAATCTTGTCACCATCCATATTGGTCTCCATCACCCTCTCAATTATTTCCTTCAATCCATGTCTTTCGGCAAGATAAGATAGGGACCTCCTTCTTCTTTAGCAGCCACGGAAAGTTTTTTGTTTATACTTAAAAGGTTTACAATCTTGAACTTACCATGTCCACCAAATTAGTGCTATCAAATTCCTAGTTTACCTAGAAGAGACATAATTTCCTGGATTTGACAACACGGAATTTCCCATAATTAGTATTCTGTTTCCACTTAAATTTCCCGGAATTAGTTCACTTAATATTTGTTCAAAACTTTACTAGCACTCGCATCCTGAATTTCTGACATTTATCATAAGGGAAATAATTACCGTATGCAGCATCACTATTCTTCTAGAAATTAGTATACTCACTACCAGATTTTCACTCTTCTCCTAGTGACATGGGTATTACCCTACAGGTACTCGAGCTTGGTATATACGGTCCAAATACGTACAGGCCCACGGAGTCGCCAAGGCCCGGATGAAAGTACTCGAGTGACCTGCGGACTCTCGATTGCTTGAAGAACAAGAAGAAGCTAAAGATAGAAAGTTTGAAGGGAAAAACCGTAACTTGTAACCGACTCGACCTGCTACCCGAGACCTAGCCTATCTATATAAAGGCTAGGAGGGGGCGGCGAGGAGGACACACGCAACCCTAGTTTCCACAACCATCGCCAGATTGCATTTGCGCACCATTGTAACTTTCGACTCCTTCGATAATTCCACGAGCAGACAAGCAGGAGTAGGGACCTCTACGATGCCTGAACCTGGGTAAATCTTTGTCCCCTGTGTGCTTGTTTGCTAGCCGATAGATGTCTCCAGCGCTCCCTCCTTCTCCAAAACCCAAGTCCATAACAATGGGCATTGATGAGTTAAACCCTCGTCAATTGGCGCCGTCTGTGGGAACTGGGAGTGCTGATGTTACGGCTTCTTCGGCCCCATCAACTGCGATCTACAACTCTGCAACAGCGGAGATTCGCCAGCTCTTCGGCGCCTTCGACTTCACCGTCCACACGCCGGCCACCCGCCCGGCCTTCGAGTCGGTGGGCGACGGAATCAACCTAGCGATTGTGAGGTTCCGCTTCCATGTTGGTCAGATGGGCACGCTTCGCATGCCTGATCAGCCGATAGCACCGGCGATGGCCCCGGCATCATGGTTCCCTCCATCGATCGGCACCCTCAACGAGCTCAACGCCCCGGTGGCAGTCGAGAAGACGATCAGCGACAACAGTCGCGATTCCGATATGTGCGATCTGGCCACTGAAGATGGAACCTACGGTTCCGGATCTGAAACTTGTGGAAGCAACAGCTTCCCCAATCACTTCATGTGCGCCGTCATCAACGCAGGCGACACCTCCGCCAATCACGAGAACGGTGGTAACACCGGTAATGACAACGATCGACCCAACACCGGCAACGGTGGCAACGGTGGCAACGGCGGTAACGGAGGCAATCGTGCTCCTGTCAAAAACGGAGGAGTAGTCGAACCTCCCAGCATAATCAATGAGCAAACCGACGAATGCGTCGTAATCAAGCTCAACGAGCAAGAGTGGGATCGCTGCCGCGAAGCCTTACGGGATACACCTCTACCCTTTGGATCCCCGCAGGAACTGCTGATGGGCTATCACTGGCTCCTGAAAGAAGAATTCAAGCGCCAACTGCAAACAATCGCGCAACTTGAGGCGCGTAAAAAGGCAGCGGACGAATCGAGCCTTCGTCGCGCTGGGCTCTCCTCCTACGGAGGATCCTCCTCAAGAGGCAACGAGTACCTCGCCAAGAAGAGGCAATCGCGGATGGCTCATCTTACCGAACAAGAGCGCATATAGGTCGCGAAAGTCCTCGACTTCGGCTATATGACAGTCAACACGAGAGGCAACGTGGTCCCCAGGACATCGCAGGCTGCGATGACAGCAGCCACCATGTACCTCCTCAATAACCAGCCGCCAGCTGGAGATCCCCGAATTGCCATGCACCGATCTACGATCATGGGTTTGGGACTAATCGAGGCCGCTCTCGACAAGGAGCCAACACCAGACCCAAAAAAGGGCAAAGCGCTAGCAAAGCGCCACTCCTCGCCCTCATCCAGCGATGACAGTCATGACCTGTCTCGGCGCCGCCGCTCACGGCGACACGACCGCGACTATGATGCACGCGACGACCTCACACAGCGCAAGATCGACAAATCAAGGGCACGACGTGCTCGGAGGACTGACACGGAAGAAGAAGATGGGGAGCTCTGCGGCGCCAGATGCTTCAGCAGATCCATTAGGCAGAAGCGAATGCCCAAAGGGTTTAAGCTCCCATCAGAGTACCCGAAATTTGACGGTCTACAGGACCCCAAGATCTGGCTGGAGGTCCTCCGTCAGGCTCCACGGAGGCAGTCGAAGCACGGTCATGGAATGCTTGCAGCTACAGCTGCAGGGCGCCGCCCGAGCATGGCTCAATAACCTCCCACGCGGATCCATTCGCAGTTGGGATGAACTGGCTTACAGCTTCGTGCGCAACTTTAAGGGCACGTACAAACAACCCGCATCAATCGAAGAGCTGAAATGCTGCCAGCAAATATCTGGCGAGTCGTTGCGCTCCTACATCCAAAGGTGGTCCATCATCAAGAACTCCGTGGAAAACATCTCAGAAGACCGCGCGATTGATGCATTCAATGGTGGTGTCCGCCGCCTAGAGATCAGGGAGGAGCTGGGCCGCTCAAAGCCCCAGACCATCGACCACCTGATGGAGATCACGAATCGATGGGCCGATGGAGAAGATTCATTAAAGAATCATGCTCACTCCGACGAGGAGGCAGAACTCGAACGTAGATGCGACCACCGAGGCAAGCGCCGCATGCGCATCTACGATGACCGCGACTACATCAACATGGTCGCGGCCGGCTACACCGATAGACGCGATGATAACTGCAACAGCGGATACCATAGCGGCGGATACCGCGACTCCGGGAAAACCACGCAAGTATGGCAATGCCTCACTCACAACGAGGCACCCGCGACCTCCATCGAGGACAAACTGTCCGGGCCATGCATGGTACACTTCTACATCGACAAGCATGACGGTAAGAAAAGTCCAGCCACCTCCTCAAAGACTGCCGCGAGTTCCTCAAGCTGCATGAGGGATTGGTTCAGATGAACCGTAATGCAGTCGAAAGAGTCTACGGAGCCGCTCCAGGCGCCGTGGCACATGGTGCACCACCACCACCGCCACCTGGGCCACCCCCGAACGGAGCCGCACCGGACCAGCACCATGGGGGCGAACCGTACCCATGGGCCATGGGTACCATGATGATCCAAAAGGGGCGCCCCTCCAACAGGGTGCAGAAGGCCATCACTCGCCAAGTCAACTTGGCCACGCACTCGTCACCATCCACCAATGAGTACCTCAGTGGAAGCGAGTCGTGCATCACCTTCGACAAACGCGACCACCCGCCTCAGATACCTTGTCCAGGTCATTGCGCCCTCGTACTCGAGGCGCAAATTGGAGGCTTCGACATGAGTCGCGTGTTCATGGATGGCGGAAGCGGCATCAACCTCATATTCGCGAGTACCTTGCGAGCAATGAGGATCCCTCTAACTTGCCTGGAGGCATCGGACACAATGTTCCACGGCATCGTCCCAGGGAAAGGCGTATACCCCCTGGGCAAAATCAACCTCGACGTCATCTTCGGCACGCCGAAGAACTTCCGGCGCGAGCGCATCGACTTTGAGGTCGTCGACTGGCCCTCACAATACCATTGCATCCTTGGGCGCGTCGCATTCGCTAGGTTCATGGCAGTGCCCCACTACGTCTACCTACAGATGAAAATGCCAGGTCCCAATGGCGTCATACCGATCAATGGGAGCTTTGAGCGATCTGACAGTTGCGACAGGGAATTCAATAGAATCTCCCAGTCCTTCGGCATGTAGGAGGAACTCGCAAGATTGAAAGAGACGAAAGACAACAATCTGCCTCCTCTGAGTAGGCCAAGCTCACCTGATCTCTCCTTCGATTCATCGGTGCACACAAAGAAGGTGCAGGTCAACCCATCGGATCCCGCCAAGACGGCCCTCATCGCCAACAACTTGAGTCCCGCCTAGGAACTCGCGCTCGTCGAATTCCTCCGTGAGCACTGAGAAATTTTTGCCTGGTGTCCTGCGGACATGCCAGGAGTTCCCAGGGAATTCGCCAAGCACGCACTCGACGTCAACCCCGACGCAAGGCTAGTCAAGCAAACAATCAGGCGACTGTCTGAGCCACGAGCGTAGGCAGTCGGAATGGAAATCAACAGACTCCTCGAGGCCAAGTTCATACGCGAGATCAAGGAAAGCACTTGGCTCTCCAATACGGTGCTGGTACCAAAAAAGGACACGGATATCCTATGGATGTGCGTGGACTTTACTTCTTTAAACAAGCACTGCCCAAAAGATCACTTCCCGCTACCACGGATCGACCAGATCATCGACTCCACCGCGTTATGCGAGCGCCTCTCCTTCCTCGACGCCTACTCAGGCTATAATCAAATTCGAATGAAGGAGGAAGACCAGGAGAAAACAGCGTTTACAACACCCTTTGGTGTGTTCTGCTACAACACAATGCCCTTCGGGCTAAAAAACGCAGGAGCCACCTACCAGCGGTGCATGCAGGCTTGCCTCAAGGAACAACTGGGTCGCAACATCCAAGTCTATGTCGACGACATAGTAATCAAGACCAAGGAGGAAACCTCTCTAATCGACGATCTGCGCGAAACCTTCGCCAACCTCGATCGCTACCGGATCAAGCTCAATTCGGACAAATGCGCCTTCGGCGTACCATCTGGGCAGCTACTCAGGTATCTCATCTCCGCGAGAGGAATCGAGGCGAACCCGAAGAAGATAAAATCCATACTGGCCATGGAGAAGCCAAAGAACATAAGTGGCGTCCAGGAACTGGCCGGACAAATCGCAGCTCTCAGTCGATTTATCAGTCGGATGGGTGAACAGGCACTGCCCTTCTACCAGCTCCTCCGCAAAACTGAAAAATTCGGGTGGACCAATGAAGCGCAACAAGCATTCGAAGACCTCAAGCGCCTTCTATCCACTTCGCCAGTGCTGGTAACTCCACGAGAAAGGGAACCACTATTGCTGCACATCTCCGCCACCAACCAGGTGGTCAGCACAGTGCTCGTCGTCGAGCGAGCCGAGGAAAACAAGGTCCACGGCGTACAACGCCCGGTATACTACCTCAGCGAGGTCCTCACACCAACAAAACAGCGGTACCCGCACTACCAGAAGCTGGCGTACGGCGTCTTTATGACCGCCCGGCGACTGGGCCACTACTTCCAGGAACACCCAATCGTGGTAGTCAACGACGCCCCGTTGGGACATATCCTCAATAACCCTGATGCCACGGGACGAGTCGTGGTTTGGGGAATAGAGCTGTCTCCACGAGACATCACATACGAAAAATGCGACGCAATCAAGTCGCAAGTTCTCCCTGACTTCCTCGTGCACTGGATGGAGAACCAGCTCCCGGACAAACAAGATATGTCCTACCTCTGGACAATGCACTTCGATGGGTCCAAGCGGAAAGACATAGCCGGCGCAGGTGTCATACTGACATCACCTCAAGGGGACAAGTTGAAGTATATCCTGCGAATGCAGTTCACAGCCTCAAACAACGAGGCTGAATACGAGGCCCTGTTACATGGGATGAGGATGGCAAAATCTTGCGGCGCCAAGAGACTCATAATATATGGCGACTCCAAGTTGGTCGTCAACCAAACAATGCATGAGTGCGACGCACTGAACGACAACATGATCGCGTACCGCGACCTCTACGATACACTCGAAGGAGACTTTGATGGTTGCGAGCTGCGACACATAGGTCGCGAAAGCAACGAAGAGGCAGACGCACTCGCCAACATAGGCTCTACCTGCGCCCCCATACCACCTGGGGTATTTCTCGAGCGCATATGCGAACGCTCCATCAAGCCAAAGGCCGTAGAGAAGAAAACAAGCGCAGCAACGGACTCGGGGGCTACGCCACCCAATGAGCCAATGACACTCAATGACTTGGAGCTGGACACAGGACTCGAGGGACCAATGAGCGTCATGATGATCGAGCAATCTTGGACGCAGCCGTACATTACGTACCTCCTCAGCAAGAGGCTACCGGACGACCCGACAGATGCACGGCATATCGCGTGGCGCTCCAAGGCATTCGCCATTATCAACGGCGAATTGTATAAACGTAGCATCACAGGAGTGCTACAACGATGCGTATCCATGGCCGACGGAAGAGCAGTTCTCCTCGACATCCATGAGGGGACTTGCGGGCACCACGCCGGCAGTCGCGCCTTCGTTGCCAAAGCTCTACGAGCTGGATTTTACTGGCCCACGGCCATGCGCGACGCCAAAGACATAGTCCAAAAATGCAATGCTTGCCAGCGATTCGTGGACAAGCCACACGCACCAGGCGCAGAGCTACGGCCAATTCCATTGGCCTGGACCTTCGTACAGTGGGGGCTCGACATGGTCGGAAAGCTTCCAAGGTCCTCGCGCGGAGGCTACGTCTACCTCTTAGTCGCAGTCGACAAATTCACCAAGTGGACCGAGGCCATGCCGGTGACCAACCAATCAGGGCACAACGCAGTCAAGTTCTTCGATTCCATCGTCTACCGCTTTGGCTTGCCGCACAACATCATCACCGACAATGGGACGAACTTCACATCCAAGGAGTTCCAAGAATTCTGCGAGAACCTGGGGATCAACATCAGCTACGCCTCAGTAGCGCATCCACAGACTGACGGTCAGGTGGAAAAAGCAAACGGGCTCGTCTGCAGTGGCATCAAGAAGCGACTCCTCCGATCACTCGAACATGCCACGGGTTGCTGGCCAGATGAACTGCAATCCGTACACTGAAGCCTACGTACAACTCCAAACAGCGCCACGGGCTACACGCCATTCTTTATGGTGCACGGAGCAGAAGTAGTACTACCCGCCAAAGTACGATCCAAGGCGCCACGCGTGGTCGCTTACAGCGAACAAGAGTCATCACATGCACTCGAAGACTCCATCGACCTCCTTGACGAAGCAAGAGAAATCGCCGCAGAAAGATCCACGATCTACCAACAGAACCTGCACAACTACCACAGTAGAAGGTTTCGCTCCCGATCCTTCGTCGAAGGTGACCTAGTCCTGCGACCTAAGCAACAGGGGAATCTCAAGCTCGAGTCCCCCTGGGAAGGACCGTACGTGATTACAGAAGTAATCCCAGGTGGCGCCTATCGCCTCCAAGATTTAGAGACAGGAGTCGCATACTCCAACCCCTGGAACGTACTCGGGGGCTGCGCCACCCTGTACACATCCGTTCTTCGAACCAATAACGCGATATCCTGAGTAGCTGGCACATCAATCGAACCCCTTAACACAAAATCAACCCAGATGCAACACACCTGACAGGTTGACAAGGGACTGAGATAAAACATGGCCAGGCTAAAGAAAAGGACTCGCATAGTGCAACGCACCTCACGCTAACAAAGCTCTTTATACATATTCGACAATAAATTATCTACAACATCTATAAGAACTTTACAACACAAGTACACTTATGCGCAGGATACAAATTTGGCTACTATTGCAGCAGAAGAACGTTGGTTTGTTCCTTGAAGAAGTCGACGATCTCCTCTGCTGGACGGTCCACCGCCTGATAGTGCGGCACCATATTCCAAGCAGATCCTGCTGGTGGTGCTGGCGACCCAGATGCAATGGCGGCAACATCCACGTCAGGCCTGTGCAATTGCACCATTGAGAGGGCAGCCTTGGCACCAGCCACCAACTGTTGCCTCACGCACTCGCGAACCGCGAACAGATCTTGAAATTTGGCAAGGAGAGCCAGCAGGCTTGATGGAGTGTCATCCAGCGGGAACATCGCCCGATAAATGTTCTTCAAGCACGACTGCGACTTCTTCAGAAAGAGCAGCACTCGTGATGCGTGATCCTGCAGGGTCGCCAGCGCAGTCGCACGATCATGATCTACCTAGAAGTATCCACTCTCTTGAAGTTGCTCCTGGGTGAGATCATGAAGGAGAATGGCAATTCTATCCTTCTCCTCCTGCGGATGGCGCGCGGTAACAACTACACGAAGCAGCACCAATAGCATGGGTACAACGTACCACTGCGAGTAACTACAAAGGAAAAGATGAGAATAAGCAAACTAACACTTAAACTGGTCGCCCAGCTGCGTCACCTCGCCAAGCAGATATTGCTCGTGGGCAGCGGCTTTTTCCGCCTTCGACTTCCACACGTCTGTGCTACCGCGCAGCACGGGCAACTCACGCTCCAGCTGCTTCACGCGATCACGAAGTCGCGAAAGCAAGGATAGCTCCTCTACCCTGGAGCGCGGCGGTGCCACTGTATCATCAAGAGATGGCGAGTCCTGGGTTCCCCTCACGGGATCACTTGATGTACCCTACCACAAGTCAAGATAGAGGCAAATAAGGCGACCAAATTAACACAAAGGCAAAAGGAACAGATGCATTCAGGACCAGCATAAGTATTCACAGACATACTCGCTAGCAGGCATGTTCTTAAACCAAAAGGACAATTCATCAACTATTACAAAAGCTAACTACGGAGCAGCTGGCTTCTTTGACTTCGACGGCTTCGGGGGCTTCATCAAGTCCGTGGCAGTGTCAGACGCCACTGAATTTCTGCCGGCCCCTGAGGCCGAGGCTTTCGCCGCCTTCTTAGCTCGTTGGAGCTCCTCCAAGTACTTCGCAACAGTATTTATCAAGTGATGCCCATATTTGGCACAGGCAGTCGCAAAAGGAGCAAAGACTACCTGCTGACCAACCGCGCCAACAGGCATTGCCTTCGACACCGTGGAAGGATCGATCTCGGCTCCGTGGGCCTACACCATCGCGAGTGTCATAGACGCGCCAGCCGCACGGAGCGAGTTCTTGTAGGTGGAAGGCACACCACCGGCGAATGACTCCACCAGCTCGTCCACATTATCGATCAGCTCCGCCTTTGGCATCAACTCCCTACGGAGGCGACTAAGGGCGACCTTGGCCTTGGAAAGTGTATCTTGGATGGCGGCGCTACGGTCCTCGACTGTAGACACCACGCCTCCCAGAGCGTCATCGCGACGAAGGGCCTGCGGGTCAAAGCTCAAATCGCCAGCATCTGTATAGGAACCCACACACGGATCAAAACCTTAGCGCCACCAGCAAAAACACTAGATGCAGAGAAGGACAACAATAACATCAACAAGCAAAGGTACCTGAGAGGGCCTTGGCGACTGAGAACAGTTGGTCTTCGAATAACTTTTCCCTGGCCGCAAAGGAAGCACGCAGATCCTCTTCGCGCTTTTGTGCCTCGTCACGAGCCGCGATTGCCTCGTCGTGACCTTTCACCGTTGCGGCAAGTGTTTTCTCCAAGGTGGCGACGTTACGCAGTAAGGCATTATGTTCAGCTACACGGCAATCATAAGTTGATTATCAGTCGACTATACCAAAAGGAGAAGACGAAAAAGAGTAAGTGTAGAACACTCACTCTCAACCACGCGATGACGCGTCTCCAGCATTGCATGCTGGCGGCTCATCGCCATCACCTACTCTGCCAAGTGCGTGGCTTCCTTTACAAGGAGCTGTCGCACAAACAAGGAATCAGTGGAGGCAACAGATAACATCGACTACAACATGAAAAAGAAGAAAAGCTATACTTACATGGTCCTCTAGTGACTCCGAAGATGTTTGCTATATCGTCATCTGAGCAACCATTCGATGCTCCCCTACGTGAGGAGAGATGGAAGAATTGTGCCCGGAGTGGGTCGCCATCGGAGGGGAAGGAGCGCGCTCGACCTCTTTCTTGGCCCTTGAGGTCGCGACTCCTGACTCCTTCAAAAACTCGACGTCGCCAGAAGATGACGACGCCTCTTGACTACAAGACAACACACACTTTGAGAAAAGGGCAAATTCCAGGACAAGCCAACAAGAAGACAACAGAGAAGAACAAATGAACTCAAGAACTTACCAGTCAAACTTGTCAAAATCAAACGTGGACTCCACCGACTCCGACGAAGACTCCTTCGGCAGTCGCATCTTCTTGCGAGAAGATGGTGCCACAGCCCTCACAGGAACGGCAGGAATTGGCGACTCCGCGCCAACAGCCGTACCCTCTGGAGTCGAAGGAGACGACGCGTCGGAATCCTTGCTACGCGAACGCTTGCGAGTATCCGGACTCTTGGACTCGGGGGCTTCCTCTTCCACATCAGAAGGAAAAGTCGATTCAGACTCATCCTCTTCCAAAGCTTCGCGAGGAATAATCCCCTCAGGGAGAGGGGGCATACAAGGCGACACCGCCCAATCCTGCACACAGACAACAAAGATCAGCAAAAAGAACAAGTAAGCAACAGAAAAGCAATCGAGAAAATAAGCTACTGCGTAGCACAACTGTACCTCAGGAGGAAGATCCGAAGCATCAAAGGGAGGAACAACTGGCTCACTTGGAAGCACATCCTTGCCAGTGTACTTCGTGACCAGTCGAACCCTCTTATTCACCTCACTCGCGGACATGCCATCGGCAGACACACGAGTGGCATCATCAGTGCCAGCCCATTGGAACATGGGGTGGACTCTGGCTTGTAGGGGCTGGACGCGACGGTGCAGCCAAGTTCGGATAAGGGCGTAGCTTCCCTATTCTTTGCCTCTGCGACTCTCGAGGTCGCAGACGCGTTGATACAGCACGTTTGTCTCCACAAGTTCGCCAGGCATAACTATGTTCTTCCAGGAACGCATCTTCTTGCATGGAGTCGCAGGATCGAAGGGCGCGAGTCCAAAGTGCTCATCTTTGGCCTTCTGATCATGGACATAGAACGATTATCCGTCCATCCCTGGACGGACTTCGTGAGCTTGATGTCGAAGTAGGTGGCGGATGGGTCGCCGTGGATTCCGCAACCACCTACGTCATAAACTAAAGAGCCAGATGCGGACTGGCGCTTCAATTTAAAGATGCGCTTGAAAATGCCAAAGTGTGGCTCGATTCCGAGCCAGCACTCGGAAAGAGTGATGAAGCAAGATATGTGGAGGATCGAATTTGGGGACAGCTGATGGAGCTGGATCCCGTAGAAACAAAGAAGACCCCTAAGAAAGGGGTGAAGAGGCAAGGAAAGTCTGTGAATGATGAATGCAAGAAACATCACTCGAAAACCAGCGCGAGGAGCAGGAATGGTCTCACCGCTGGGGACGCGCGCATCGGCAACTGCTATGGAGATCACTCCGTCTTGGCAAAGAAGACGAAGATCAGACGCCTTGATGATGGAAGGGCGCCAAGCACCATTTGTAACGCGGGTGCCCGCGACCTTCTTCTTCCCGCCGGCGGCGGTACTGGTGCCCGCAGCGGTGGAGCCGCCCTTCTTCTTCGCCGCGGCAACAGTGGCCGTCGAATCAGCGGCAGCGCCTCCCTTCTTCTTCCCCATTGCACGGCGGCGATGTGAGCGAAGGAAGTAGCTCGGGAACGAGCGGAGCTGGTCTAGCGTTGTGGAGGAGACGAGCGCAGGAGAAAGCAGAGGAGCAGAAGCAATGGCGATGGCAACAAGGAAGAAAGAGCACAGATGGGAAAATTGTCGCCGTAGCGCCGCTACTTAACCCCTAGAAGATGCAATCCAACGGCTCACAAAAATGCAATTGAACACGTGGCACACATCGTGTTGGACACGTGGAGAAGGGGAAGCGCGAACCGCCCTCCACTACTCCCATTACGCACGGAAATCGAGGAGGCGCAGTTAAAATAAAGATTGCGCACGCCTAGTGATGACCCACAAGTATAGGGGGTGTATCGCAGTATTTTCGAGGGAAGTGAAACCCAATTTATTGATTCGACACAAGGGGAGCCAAAGAATATTTATAAGCCTTAACAACTGAGTTTTCAATTCAGCTGCACCTGGAAAGAATCTTGCTCACAGCAGTTTATCAGTAGCAACAGTTTTGTAGTAGGAATAGTAAAGTAACAGCAGTAGTAAAGCTAAGATAGTAGTAACAAAAGCAGTAAACAGTGGGATTCGAGTGCGGTAGGCATAGGGATGGATGGACGGGCGTTGCATGGACAAGACAATTCACATAGCAATTAGAACATAGGGCAATTGCAGATAAATAAGATAAAGCATCCAAGTACTAGACAATCCTAGGCATGTGTTCCATATATAGTCATACGTGCTCGCAATGAGAACTTGCACAACATCTTTTGTCCTGCCAGCCCGTTTGCAGCGGGGCCTCTAGGGAACTACTGGCAATTAAGGTGCTCCTTTTAATAGAGCACCGGAGCAAAGCATTAACACACCGTGAACACATGTGATCCTCACATCAAAGCCTTTCCCTTCCAGTTATCCCGATTTCTGTCACTTCGGGGCCATAGGTTCCGGACAACAACGTGTGTATACAACTTGTAGATAAGACTAGAAACAATACTATCATAATGAATCAATAATAAGTTCAGATCTAAAATCATGGCACTCGGGCCCTAGTGACAAGCATTAAGCACAACAAGTCGCAACAAAGTCATAAAGCACTAATAAAAGATACTAGGCACCATGCCCTAACAATCTGATGCCATTACATGAACAATCTCATCCAATCCCTACAATCCCCATAGCCTACAACAGAGGATTACTCACTCATAGATGGGTGAAACATGGATGGTCGATGGATAAGCGATGGTGATGATGATGGCGATGATCTCCTCCAACTCCCCGTCCCGGCAGGGTGCCAGAACGGAGTTTCTGGTGCTGTTTCGTGGAATCTGATGGTGGCGGCGGAGCGGAACTCCTTCTGGAAAAACGTCGAACCCCCCGTAGTTTTTAGGTCAGAAGGCTCCTTATAGGCGAAGAGAGAGGCCGAGGGGGTGCCTGGGGGGCCCACACCACCCCCTGGCGTGGCCTGGCCTGGCCCTCGCCACCAGGTGGTGTGGCCACCCCAGGGCTCCTCTCCGTCTCGTATTCTGGCTCCTGGAGTCTTCGGGTGAAATAGGATTTTTGGCATATTTTCCGGGATTTTTCCTGATAGTTGATTTTCTGCACAAAAAATAGACACCAAGGCAATTCTGCTGAAAACAGTGTTAGTTCGCATTAGTGCATCCAAATCACACAAGTATTGAGGAGAAACAATAGCAAAAGTGTTCGGGAAAGTAGATACGTTTTGGACGTATCAACTCCCCCCAAGCTTAGCTTATTGCTTGTCCTCAAGCAATTAAGTTGAAAACTGAGTGCGATAAAAGAACTTTCACGAACACATTTGCTTCATATGATGTAAATATTCTCAGCAATGTGATCAACTACTTAGACAATTCATAATAAAGAGTATGCAACTGAGTCTACTTAATAGTCATGCAAGCTATGAAGAGATTCCAACTCAAGAATAATAAATAGCATAAAACACGAACATAAGCAACATTACTATGCTCATAGAAAGGTATGATAGAGTGGTATCTCGCTTGCCTTTGATTATGAATGTCCAGGCACCTCTGAAATTCAAGTGATGACTAGAAGTAAAGATATCAAGGATACAAGCATCAAAGTCATAACACAAATAATCAAGTAATGGAACAAACACAAATGACAACTATGCTCTTAAGAAGGTGCTCAAAGAATATGTGGAGACTCAACGAGTAGAAGAAAAAGGTTTTTAATAATTTTGAAAGGCTTCCAAATGCTGAAAGTATGGTACTAGTTAGCTTTGAGCTCTCATTGCCCCTATATAAGCATCTTTAATGTGGTTAAGGTGAAAGTGACACAACTAAGAGGATATGCTTGACAAGTTATAAATTGAAGTCTCATGCCCCTTACTTACGAAGACCGATCCTCATGGTACTCAACTTCAGTCACAAGTAAGCTCTTGTCATTGTAAGTATATACGTATCATAGAGAACCGCCAACGGGGTACCCCTTGCACATGACACGGGAGCTTTCCCATGATCAAAATGACAAGGCAAGCAGACAATGAGCATCTCAACGATCTTTTTATTTACTATGTGCATAGATTTTTATTGAGGATGCTTCATAGAATGCTCATTATGGTTATGCTGCAAGTTTCCACCATGATTAGGCATGGCTTAGGCTAGCGGCCCAGGCGTTTCTCTAACATACATACAAACTCCATGATCTTACAAGTTCCACTTTTATTTCACACCGCCGGGATCCATAAGCAAAAGCACATGATATCAACTAGGTACAAAGTACCTATGAGGCGTTGAAAGCGGTCCCCATGATACATGGTTCTGCTAACTTCAACTCATAAAGCGCAAGCATATGCACAACAAAGAAGGACGCAATGGTTCAGGTTTATTAATAGCAAGAAAATAAAGTGTGCCATCAAGTTCGTGAGAGCTTTACTAACTAATTTTCTCATAACAAGCAAACATTTTATTCGGAAGAAAACAAGGCATATTGAATATGCACGGAGGTAGCAAATGATGCTAATGGGTAGGTATGGTGGACACTTTGGAAATATTTGGTTTAGGGAGTTGGAAACTTGAGTAAAACACTCAGTGGAAGTGAAGGCTAGCAATAGTAAGGGAGCGACAAACGAGAGAGCAATAGTTGTCATTATCATGCTTGCAACAAAACAGGACTACTCATGGCATGAAAATGATTCAAGATCCTCAAGACAAAATAATTCATCAAGGCTTAACTGATTATTACAGTCATGTGCATGCGTGAGCATGTGCCAAGTCAATCAAATGAAACATTCAGAGGAGGATACCACGGTGTCATACAAATTTATGAATAGAGCAATGCAAGCAAACATTCATGAGACATGCTACAAACTATTAGCGAGCTGGAGCTAATCATAAGAAAGCAAGAACTACTAAGAATCCAGAGGAAACATACACTCTACATGAACGGACTAAGCATGCCCATAGTGATGAGTATATGTACAAAAATGAAAACAAATAGAGTTCGGTACCAGCCTCTTACCACGCCTCAAGTTGTCATTAATCCTCATTATTCCTCTTCACTTGTGTGGCTTGAATAATAATATGAAACCAATATTCCGCTGAGAACCATGTAGCAAACTCGCAAAAAACAAAGAAGAACGACAAATATTTTTCGTATTTTTGATTTTTAAACAAGAACCAAAAGAGAAAAGCAAAGCAAAATCTTTTTGGGTTTTTCAAATAGTTCAAACAAAGCAAAAAGGGAAAAGCAAACCAAGGCAAAAAGAAGAAGCAAACCAAAGAGAAACAACAAATTTTTTTTTGGTCTTTTTGTATTTTTAGAAAGCAAAAGCAAAGAAAAACGAAAACTAAAAAGAGAACGAAAACATGAATATACAAAGAACCGACACAACATGATATGGAGATGAGTGCGGTGTCGGCGTACCTCCCCCCAAGCTTAGGCTTTTGGCCTAAGTGGGTATCAATCCCAGGCTGGCCAAGATGAAGTGTCACCGGGGTACGACAAGGAGGTACCCTCGTCCTGGTGCGAGCCCGAGTACGTCCCTCCGTAATGTGCGGAGTAATCTTAGGAGGGCACATCCTCCTAGTGCTGCCCAGTGGAAGCCCAACAAGCGAAGCTGCTCGTCCACCTCCTCCTTGGAGCGCGACCACGGTCTCCTGTCAACACTGAACAAAGCAGGCTGTGGCAAAAGGATCTCCCTTTCACCCCCGTCAGTGAAAATTATCCTATATACTAGATTGTTCAAATCAGAGGTAGCAGTGACAAAGTGATGAGTTTTCATGGCAACAAGGTCGAGCCTCTGCGGTGCTAGCATAACATCATCAGGAGCCACCGAAATATATAATGCATCGACTACACGCGAGGCAATGATGCCCCCATAGATAGGCCCCCTAGCAGCTAGGCGGCGAGCAATAAGCGAGCCAAGATTGTACCGAGTATCATTGTTGAGCGCAGCAACAAGGAAAGCTAAGTGATCGTTGGAGATATTACTAGTGTTCTCCCTATCCAAAACACTAGTGGCAAGGTAGTATGCAAAGTATCTAAGAGCAGGGAGTTGGATATTTCCTATCTTTCCGCGCTGCGCCACGTGGTCATCATCAGTGGTCACCCCTCGGTAAAGCTCCAACAAATCAGCGGGCCGCCCTTGAATTTTCTTCACGGTCCCTGTCATACGCACACCTATAATACTGCAAAATCTCTCCAAAGGCATGGTGAAGGGCATATCATAGATTTTAAATGAGACAGTAGAATGATATGATGTGTTAGTAAATGAGAAACTCTCAACAAAAGTTTTGGTGAGGATAGCGTATTGTGCACTCTCATCTTACATATAAGAGGTCAAGCCAACCCTCTCAATCAGTAGCAAGAAATCATCAAGAATACCTGCAGCTTGCAAGAAAGTAAAACAAGGAAAAGAGGATGGGTGAGCATCCCCATCATCCCTATCACTGCCAATGCGTGTTGCAATGAGGTCTTCATTGTATGATGGCCTAGCTTGACAGGCTGTTCTTGAGGGCCTCGACCTCCTAGGTGCATCACTCTCAAATATATCTCCAAAAGTGTGGTTGTTCATGCTTGGTATTCTGAAATTTAAACACCTATTAAACAAGTGATTGCAAAGTAAATATAATGAAGGATTCTCCTCATAGGGACTTGCAAGAGGCCTAAACATGCATCAAAACTATATCTCTAAGCATCAAACAAGCATACAAGCTCTCATAACCAGTCACCTACAGCAGCAAAATACTCAACATAAAATCCACTAAACACAAATCTACTTGGATAAGGGGAGAAGTCACATAACAAGGAACAATTGCTCCAAATTTCAGCAAGAAAGATGGGTTGAGCAAAGGGATCAAAGAAATCGAGAGCAAGCACAGACAGAACGCGATTTTGAGCTATGAACTGGAGCTTACTCGGGAGAGAGAAGAAAGTGGAAGGAGAGAGAGGTAGTGGGGGGATAGGGGTGGCCCACACCAGGGCATGGCGCCACCCAGGGCTGGCCGCGCCACCACATGGTGTGCCTGCCTGGTGGGGCCCCTGGTACCTACCAGGTACTCCTCTGCCCCTTTTTTCACGTAAAAAATTTAATATGAATTTTCTGGAATTTTTCGAGACACTTTATTTTTGGGCAATTTTCAGAAATAGAAGAATGATTTTTCTGACAGACAGATTTTTTTGTAGAAACATGATGCAAGGACAAAACAAGGCTAGAACTACAGAAGTTCTAGCATGCAAGCAACTAACAACACAAAGAAAACTGAACGAAAGCAAAAACTAAAATGCAAAGGATAGAAATAAACGGGGATAATCATAATGAAAACATTGTTTTGTTCAATGGAATCCTTTTGTTAGCAGGTTGATCAAGTCTTGCTACCAAAAAAATTGCATATGAGACAAAACTTTGTACTCCACTAATGATTATGTTACCTCAACCTTGATAGCAATGGTCCTAATCATAATAGTTTCAAAATTTTCTTTTGGTATGGGACAATATATTTCTCCAACTTGAATGCCTTCAACATGTTCAATTGAATTTAAACCATAAGTCCTTTCAATCTTCTTGGGGAAATAGACAGTATGTTCCTTGTCATTAACATTGAAGGTCACCTTTCCTTGATTACAATTAATAACAGCTCCTGCAGTATTAAGAAAAGGTCTCCCAAGAATAATAGACATATTATCATCTTCGGGCATTTCAAGCACAACAAAATCAGTTAATATCAAGCAATTGTGAGCCACCTAAACAGGTACATCCTCACATATACCCACAGGAATAGTGGTAGACTTATCAGCCATTTGCAAAGATATATTAGTTGGTATCAATTTTTCAAGCTGAAGCCTCTTATAGAGAGAGAAAGGCATAACACTAACTCTAGCTCCCAAATCACACAAAGCAATTCTAACATAACTGTTCTTAATAGAGCATGGGATAGTTGGAATCCCTGGATCTCCAAGTTTCTTAGGAACCTTACCATTGAAAGAATAATTAGCAAGCAAAGTAGAGATTTCTTCATTAGGGATCTTCCTTTTATTCGAGACAATGTCCTTCATATACTTTGAGTAAGGAGGCAATTTAATAGCATCAGTCAAAGTAATTTGCAAGAATAAAGGCTTCATCCACTCACAAAACTTATTATAGTGTTCATCTTCCTTTGACTTGTGTTTCTTATCAGGGAAAGGCATAGGTTTTTGGACCCAAGGTTCTCTTTCACTACCATGTTTCTTAGCAATAAAATCTTCTTTGGTGTATTTAGTATTCTTAGTGTGGTTTTCAGGTTCTTCTTTAACTTTTTCTTCATTAGGAACAACATTTTCTTCATTACCACTTTCAGTTTCAGCATCAGAGGTAGATATACTATTAGGATCTATAGCAGGTTCAGAGGATTCTACAATAGTTTTATGTTTCTTTTTCCTTTTCTAACGAGTAGAACCACTATTTTCAGCTTGTTGAGAATCCTGCTCAATTCTTTTGGGATGCCCCTCAGGATATAGAGGATCCTAGGTAGCAGCACCACTTCTAGTTCTAATTTCATAAGCATGTTTTTTAGCAGCATTAACTAGCAAGTCATTTTGTACTTTAAGGACTTGATCTATTTGAGTTTGAACCATTTGAAAGTGTTTAACAATCATTTTAACATCATTAGAGGTTTTTTCCACAATATCTTTCAACTCAACAATAGCTCTAGTGTTTTCCATTAGATGATTTTGCACCCTTTTATTAAAGTTATCTTGCTTAACAATAAAGATATCAAATTCTTCTAAGCATTGATCAAGAGGTTTCAAGTAAGGGATATCACCTTCATCAAAGTGTTGGAGAGAGTGTACCTCAATAGTGTGTGAGTGGGGAATAGGCTTACATAATTCTTCTATAGGAGGTAAATTCTTGACATCTACAGCTTTAATCCCCTTCTCCTTAAGACATTTCTTAGCTTCCTTCATCATTTCATCATTTAATCCAATAACTCCCCTCTTCTTTGGTGTTGGCATAGGGTCAGGAATAGATGGTCCAGATACAATTACTTCAGGTGTAACTTGTTTAGGAGGATTCCAATCTTCATAATTCTTTCATATTTTAGCCATTAATTCCTCAGCTTCCTTGGGAGTCCTATTCCTGAAAACACAATCAACACAACTATCTAGGTATGTCCTAGATTCTTCGGTTAGTCCATTATACAATATATTAAGAAGCTCATTCTTAGGTAATGGACTTCCAGCCTATGCATGAATCAAAGCACAAAACCTTGCCCAAGATTCGGGCAATACCTCTTTTCCTTCCTGTTTAAAATCAAAAAGTTCCTGCAAAACAGCATGTCTAGCACTAGAAGGAAAATGTTTCTGCAGGAAAGTATTAATCAAGCTCCCAGGGCTATCAATAGATCTAGGAGGTAAATTACCAAACCAAGTTTTAGCTTCTCCTTTCAGTGAAAAGGGGAAAATCTTAGCAACAAAGTAAGTACGCATTTTAATATCATCAGAAAACAAGCCACTCATGGTAGAAAGTTCATTCATATGTGCTACCGCACTTTCATTCTTAGTCCCATAAAAAGGTTCTTTCTCGACAATAGCTATGTAAGATAGATCGAGAGAGAAATCATAATCTTCATCTATAATGTTTATGGGAGAAGCAGCAAACTTAGCATCAAGAGATAATGTACGCCTCTCAAGGAGACTCTTAGCAGCGCTCCTATCATGGGTGTTCCTACATTCTTCAATAAACTCATCGGTCATCTCAACATAATGTTCATCAGCATCATAACTCTCAGTAGACTCAAGTGAGCTAACAGGTGTAGTAATGTCTTCCTTAGGAGTTTTGGTATTTCCAGCTATAGTTCTAGCAATCGTAGCATCTAGGAAAGGACCTAATGAACCACTCTTATCAAGCACAGTAGAAGCAGCATCATAAGTATCAGAAGTTTTAGATTCAGCAGTAGTAGCAGTGTGTGTAGCATGTGTATGTGGTG
Organism: Avena sativa; assembly: GCA_916181665.1. Taxonomy (NCBI): domain Eukaryota; kingdom Viridiplantae; phylum Streptophyta; class Magnoliopsida; order Poales; family Poaceae; genus Avena; species Avena sativa. The sequence goes on along the minus strand of OV702289.1, from coordinate 111,653,287 downwards.
GTGTAAGGAACTTACTCAAAACAGACGATGAATCAAGAGCAGTAGAGGTGTTCAGAACCGTACCTCTTCTTGTAGTGGATGGTAAAATAGGAACCTTGCCATCACGAGACTTACCCATGATGGATGGATAGCAGCGAACAATAGAGAATCCAAGTGAACTTCATAAATAAAGCTATGCTCCCCGGCAACGGCGCCAGAAAATAGTCTTGATGACCCACAAGTATAGGGGGTGTATCGCAGTATTTTCGAGGGAAGTGAAACCCAATTTATTGATTCGACACAAGGGGAGCCAAAGAATATTTATAAGCCTTAACAACTGAGTTTTCAATTCAGCTGCACCTGGAAACAATCTTGCTCACAACAGTTTATCAGTAGCAACAGTTTTGTAGTAGGAATAGTAAAGTAACAGCAGTAGTAAAGCAAAGACAGTAGTAACAAAAGCAGTAAACAGTGGGATTCGAGTGCGGTAGGCATAGGGATGGATGGACGGGCGTTGCATGGACAAGACAATTCACATAGCAATCAGAACATAGGGCAATTGCAGATAAGTAAGATAAAGCATCCAAGTACTAGACAATCCTAGGCATGTGTTCCATATATAGTCATACGTGCTCGCAATGAGAACTTGCACAACATCTTTTGTCATGCAGCCCGTTTGCAGCGGGCCCTCTAGGGAACTACTGGCAATTAAGGTGCTCCTTTTAATAGAGCACCGGAGCAAAGCATTAACACTCCGTGAACACATGTGATCCTCACATCAAAGCCTTTCCCTTCCGGTTATCCCGATTTCTGTCACTTCGGGGCCATAGGTTCCGGAAAACAACGTGTGTATACAACTTGTAGATAAGACCAGCAACAATACTATCATAATGAATCAATAATAAGTTCAGATCTGAAATCATGGCACTCGAGCCCTAGTGACAAGCATTAAGCACAAGAAGTTGCAACAAAGTCATAAAGCACTAATAAAAGATACTAGGCACCATGCCCTAACAATCTAATGCCATTACATGAACGATCTCATCCAATCCCTACCATCCCCATAGCCTATAGCGGGGGATTACTCACTCATAGATGGGTGAAACATGGATGGTCAATGGAGAAGCGATGGTGATGATGATGGCAATGATCTCCTCCAATTCCCCGTCCCGGCAGGGTGCCAGAACGGAGTTTCTGGTGATGTTTCGTGGAATCTGATGGTGGCGGCAGAGCGGAACTCCTTCTGGAAAACATCGAACCCCCCGTAGTTTTTAGGTCAGAAGGCTCCTTATAGGCGAAGAGAGAGGCCGAGGGGTGCCTGGGGGGCCCACACCACCCCCTGGCATGGCCTGGCCTGGCCCGCGCCACCACGTGGTGTGGCCACCCCAGGGCTCCTCTCCGTCTCGTATTCTGGCTCCTGGAGTGTTCGGGTGAAATAGGATTTTTGGCATATTTTCCTGGATTTTTCCCGATAGTTGATTTTCTGCACAAAAAATAGACACCAAGGCAATTCTGCTGAAAACAGCGTGAGCTTGCATTAGTTGCATCTGAATCACACAAGTATTGAGGAGAAACAATAGCAGAAGTGTTCGGGAAAGTAGATACGTTTTGGACGTATCACCCAGTCAAATCAAAGTTAGGAAGTGGGACCCACCGCTCATCACGTCCCGTCAAACTCGCTCACGCGGGCAACTGAGGTCATACAAGCGTCAACACTGACGTCATCAAAGCTACGCAGTGGAAAATTTGACTACTTTAGTCCTTGCTGGAGTCTTTGACTCCACCAAGCACTCGGGGGCTACTCCCATAGGGGGCGCTGGCCGTGCACCCTACGATTTTCTTTTCTTTTAGCAGGAACAAGGGCAATCAAAACAAAAACCCAACCATTTGAAATACGGTTCGACCATGGACATGGGTTACTCCCATAGGGAGCGCCGGAAGCAAATTCGACTGACACAAACAAGCAAAAGATGACAGCAGTCGCAAAAGTTATTTAGTCCCTGCCTGAGTCTTCGACTCAACCAAGCACTCGAGGGCTACTCCCATAGGGAGCGCTGGTCACGCACCCTATGATTGTTTATACAGAAAACTATGTGTTGATAACATCCGCACTCGAAGCTTATGGCGACACCGCCTCATAATTTCCCTACAAAGAGACTATGTCTCCTGGGTCGCCCAAATCGTCTCCGCGATGATAAATTTCGGATGCCGCGCTTACAGCATGAAGGTAAGACCTGAATAAGGCCTGGCAATGCATTTAGCTGCACACTATCAGAAATATATCCGTGCCTACAGGCACGATGAACATGCCTTGACGGACGCGTCGAGTGCTCACACCCGTATAACTGGAATTCGACTCCTGTAAGACCTCCGCGGCCTGAGTCAAATTACACCAGCACTTTTCCGAATTCGGGTCCGGGGACTCGAGTTCGAGTAGATTGCGTTGTTTCACCCTAAGGTGGTTAACTGATACCGGTACTTCGGTTATATCAGGCACGTATATCAACAATCGCTATGACACAAATAAAAGCAGTCAAAATGTACTCAATCAAGCACTCGAAGACTTCAAAAAGTCCCCAGTCGAATCTGTGATTCCACTGGACACTCGGGGGCTACTGACATGGGTATACCCTACATGTACTCGAGCTTGGTATATACGGTCCAAATACTTACAGGCCCACGGTGTCGCCAAGGCCCGGATGAAAGGACTTGAGTGACCCGCGGACTCTCGATTGCTTGAAGAACAAGAAGAAGCTAAAGATAGAAAGTTTGAAGGGGAAAACCCTAACTTGTAACCGACTCGACCTGCTACCCGAGACCTAGCCTATCTATATAAAGGCTAGGAGGGGGCGGCGAGGAGGACACACGCAACCCTAGTTTCCACAACCCTCGCCAGATTGCATCTGCGCACCATTGTAACTTTCGACTCCTTCGATAATTCCACGAGCAGACAAGCAGGAGTAGGGACCTCTATGAGGCCTGGACCTGGGTAAATCTTTGTCCCCTGGGTGCTTGTTTGCTAGCCAATAGATGTCTCCAGCGCTCCCTCCTTCTCCAAAACCCAAGTCCATAACAATGGGCATTGATGAGTTAAACCCTCGTCACCTAGTGTCAAAAATACTCGGCAAAGGAAAAAAAGCTACGAGTGAAAGGAGCACAAGCATGAGTTCAAACTTTATTTTTGACTAATATGGAGCAGTGTAGAGCACTTTTGTAATAATAAACAGTGTCACTAATCCTTGTCAATCCAGCCATGCTAATTGATACATTGCAAATGTATATATAATTTTTGATGTTCCATGCTTGGTTTTCTCTACTTTCTTGTCTTTTGTCCACACTTGGAGTACTTTTCATATGATTTCTTGGACTAACCTATTAACAAGAGCCACAGTGCCAGCTGTCTGTTTTCTGCTGTTTTTGGTTCCAGGAAAGTCAGAGAATGAATATTCTCGGAATTGGACGGGACAAAAGCCAAAATCATTATTTTACCGGAGGACACCTGGAGCCAGAATACGAGACGGAGAGGGGCTGGGGCCCGGCCACACCACCTGGCCACGCGGCCAGGCCTGACCCACGCCAGGGGGTGGTCTGGCCGCCCCAGGCACCCCCTCGGCCTCTCCTTCCGCCTATATATTGCCTCTGATACAGAAACACTAAGACCCGATCAAAATTCCACGAAAGAGTCTGTAGCCGCCGTCATCTCCATCCGTAGATCGGGAGGGATCTGGAGCTCTTCCCAGCACCCTGTCGGAGAGAGGAATTCACCCTGGAGGCCTTTTCCATCACCATGCAAGCCTCCGGTGTGATGCATGAGTAGTTCATCTCTAGACTACGGGTCCATGTAGTAGCTAGATGGATGGTTCTCCCCCTTTGTGCTTTCATGTCTAGACCTTGTGAGCTCCGTTCATGATCAAGATCATCTATTTATAATTCTGCATGTTGTGTTTGTGGGGATCCAAATGGATATTGAGATGCTAATTCAGATTGATTATTGATTCTATCATGTCTTTGTTATTTGTGATCTTGCATGCTTTCCGTTGTTAGTAGCTATCTTGGCCAAGTAGATGCTAGCAACTCCAAGAGTTAGTATTTATGCTCGATAGTGGGTTCATGCCTCTGGTAATCTAGGGAAGTGAGAGAAATCTCTAAGGTACTAGATGTACTGTTGCTACTAGGGAGAAAATAACAATCCTTTCTTCATAGAACAATCGTATTGTTTAATTTACACGCAATTCATAATGCAATTATCCATTGCTTGCAACTTAATACTGGAGAGGGTTCGGATGATAACCTAAAGGTGGATTATTAGTCATAGATGCAGTTGGATGGCGGTCTATGTATAATGTTGTAATGCCCAATCGAATCTCAAAGGTGTCAAGATGATTAGTATATGCTTGTATGCTTTCTCGATGTTTGTTAATTGCCCCACTGTAATTTGTTCACCCAGCATGTTATCTATCTGAAGGAGAGCCACCTCTAGTGAACTATGGACCTCGGTCCTTTCTTTTACTTTCAATCTACAATCAACTGTTTACTTCTTTGTGTTTACTTTCTACAAACTATTACTTCCTTCCATTCAATACGTTTAATCCTTTGTTTTCAGCAAAACCGGTGAGATTGACAACCTCATCGCAAGTTGGGGACAAAGTTCTGTGGTTGTGTTGTGCAGGTCTCCACGTTGCTACTAGCACCGGTAGTGCGCCCTGCCAAGGCTCGGCTAGCAACACCTTTGGGGTGTTTCCTTGCTCCTACTGGTTCGATTAAACCTTGGTTTCGTACTGAGGGAAAACTTGCTGCTGTGCTCATCATACCTTCCTCTTGGGGTTCCCCAACGAGCTCGATATATTTTGGGACATCAAGCTACTTTTCTGGCGCCGTTGCCGGGGAGCCAAGGACATCTTGACAAGGGGAGTCCCGCATAACCAATCTCTTTACTTTGTTATTTTTGTTTTGCTTAGTTTACTTTTGTTTTGTTGGCTTGTTTCTTTATCAAAAACACAAAAGAGTTAGTTTTACAAGTTTACTTTCTTTATCAAAAACACAAAAAAATGACTACTCTGGAAAACACTAAGTTTGTGACTTCACTAGCACCAACAACAATGATTTTCTGAGCACACCTATTGCTCCACCTGTGGCTGAAGCTACTTTCTTTGAGATAAAACCTGCTTTACTCTATCTTGTTATGAGAGAACAATTTTCTGTTATTGGTAATAAAGATGCTGCTGCCCATCTAAATAACTTTATTAAACTTTGTGAGATGCAAAAGCATAAGGATATAGATGGAGATATTATTAAGCTGAAATTGTTTTCTTTCTCTTTGAGAGGAAAAGCTAAAGAATGGTTGAATTCCCTAACTAGGAATAGTATTGATTCTTGGACTAAATGCAAAGTTGCTTTTATTGGAAAATAATATCCTCCTGCTAAGATTATATCTATGAGAAGTGAAATAATGAAGTTTAAACAATCTGATAATGAACATGTTGCTCAAGCTTGGGAAAGAATTGTCCCACTCATGGACTGACTGCTCGGATGATCATCCAAACTTTTTATGCAGGATTAAACTATTCCTCAAGGAAACTATTGGATTCTGCTGCTGGAGGTACCTTTATGACCATTACTTTGGGTGCTGCAACAAAGCTTCTAGATAATATGATGGTTAACTACTCTGAATGGCATACTGAAAGAGATCCACAAGGTAAGAAGGTAAATTCTATTGAGGAAACCTCCTCCTTAAGTGATAAGATTGATATTATTATGTCTATGCTTGTTAATGGGAAAGCCCATATTGATCCAAATAATGTTCCCTTAGCCTCGTTGGTTTCTCAAGAAGAGCAAGTTGATGTGAACTTTATAAGAAATAACAATATAAGCAATAATGCATACAGGAATAATTTTGGCAGTAACAATTATAAGCCATATCCTCCTAACAATGGTAATGCTTATGGAAATTCCTACAACAACAATAGGAGTGCTCCCTCTGAACTTGAAGTTATGGTTAAAGACTTTATTAATAAACAAACTGCTTTCAATAAAACTATTGAGGAGAAACTCTCTAATGCTGAAAGAAATATAGCATCTTTGGCTGAAGCTCAATCTTCTTTGAATAAAATGGCTGATAAACCTGAAACTAATGATAATCCCTTTGCAGCTACAAATGCTATACAAGTTAGAATTGATGAAAATGTTAGATTATTAGCTGAATTACATGCTAAGTGGGAAAGAGAAGATGAAATTGCTAGAAACATTAGTGTTTCTACTATCATTACCACTGGTGTTAAGGCTAGTAATAGTTCTACTACTTTAGATGATAATTATGATTTTGGTCTTGATGGTTGCAACATCTTTGAAGTTATTAAGTTCCTACAAAAGCTTGCTAAAAGTCCTAATGCTAGTGCTATGAACATGGCCTTTACAAAATACATTACTGATGCTCTCATAAAGATTAAAGAAGAAAAGATATAACATAAAGCTTCTATTCCTTTAAAACAAGAAGATGGTTGGGAACCCATCATTAATATGAAAGTGAATGATTTTGATTTCAAAGCTTTATGTGATCTTGATAGTAGTGTTTCTATTATGCCTAGAAAGATTTATGATATGCTTGATTTGCCACCACTTAAAGATTGTTATTTGAATGTCCCACTTGAGGATAATGCTAAAAAGAAACTCATGGGGACTATTAATGATGTTCTTATTATGGTTAACAATGCCTATGTCCCCGTTGATTTATATGTTTTGGATGTTGAATACAATGCTTCTTGTCCTATCACTTTGGGAAGACCTTTTCTTAGAAGTGTTGGTGTCATTATTGATATGAAAGAAGGCACCATTAAGTATCAACTCCCACTCAAGAAAGGTATATAACACTTCCCTAAGAAGAGAGAGAAGATTTCTTTTGCCTCTCCTATGAAAACAAAATTTGCTCTTAATGCTTCTTCATTTGAGAACACTTGATTCTTTTTCTTGCTTCTTATGCCTAACTTAAAGGCGTTAAAGAAAAGTACTTATTGGGAGATAACCCAAAAGTTTTAGATGAGTCTTGGAAGTTATTACCTCAGTAATAACCGCTCCTTATCCTTTTTATTTCCTTTTTGTGCCAAGAGTAACCTCTAATGAGAGAGAAGTAATGATTGGGAAAGTTGTTGTCCCGAAACACATTTCTGTGCTTCATCGTAAACATTCGTGTAATATCTCTGTACGTCCTTTTGAGGCGTTAATTTTTGTGCTTCTGCCCCAGGTTGTTATCTAACTTTAGTTAGTTCAACACTTTTTGATTTGAGCAACATAAGGTTGATACGTCCAAAACGTATCTACTTTCCCGAACACTTTTGCTGTTGTTTCTCCTCTATACTTGTGCGATTTGGATGCAACTAATGTGAACTAACGTTGTTTTCAGCAGAATTGCCTTGGTGTCTACTTTTTGTGCAGAAAATCAACTATCAGGAAAAATCCCGGAAAATATGCCAAAAATCCTATTTCACTAGAAGACTCCCGGAGCCAGAATACGAGACGGAGGGGGGCTGGGCCCAGGCCACACCACCTGGCCGCGTGGGCAAGCCTAGGCCGCGCCAGGGGGTTGTCTGGCCGCCCCAAACTCCCCGTAGCCTCTCTCTTTGCCTATCAGAAGCCTTTTGACCTAAAAACTTCGGGGGGTTCGACGTTTTTCCAGAAGGAGTTCCGCTCCGCCGCCACCACCAGATTCCACGAAACAGCACCAGAAACTCCGTTCCGGCACCCTGCCGGGATGGGGAATTGGAGGAGATCATCGCCATCATCATCACCATCGCTTCTCCATCGACCATCCATGATTCCCCCATCTATGAGTGAGTAATCCCCCGCTGTAGGCTATGGGGATGGTAGGGATTGGATGAGATCGTTCATGTATTGGCATCAGATTGTTAGGGCATAGTGCCTAGTATCTTTTATTAGTGCTTTATGACTTTGCAACTTTTTTGTGCTTAATGCTTGTCACTAGGGCCCGAGTGCCATGATTTCAGATCTGAACTTATTATTGATTCATTATGATAGTATTGTTGCTGGTCTTATCTACAAGTTGTATACACACGTCGTTGTCTGGAGCCTATGGTCCCGAAGTGATAGAAATCGGGGTAGCCGGAAGGGAAAGGCTTTGATGTGAGGATCACATGTGTTCACGGAGTGTTAATGCTTTGCTGCGGTGCTCTATTAAAAGGAGCACCTTAATTGCCAGTAGTTCCCTAGAGGCCCCGCTGCAAACGGGTTGCCAGGACAAAAGATATTGTGCAAGTTCTCATTGCGAGCACGTATGACTATATATGAAACACATGCCTAGGATTGTCTAGTACTTGGGTGCTTTATCTTATTTATCTGCAATTGCCCTATGTTCTGATTGCTATGTGAATTGTCTTGTTCATGCAACGCCCGTCCATCCATCCCTATGCCTACCGCACTCGAATCCCACTATTTACTGCTTTTGTTACTACTGTCTTTGTTTTGCTGCTACTATTACTACTATTCCTACTACAAAACTGTTGCTACTGATAAACTGTTGTGCGCAAGATTGTTTCCAGGTGCAGCTGAATTGACAACTCAGTTGTTAAGACTGACAAGTATTCTTTGGCTCCCCTTGTGTCGAATCAATAAATTGGGTTTCACTTCCCTCGAAAATACTGCGATACACCCCCTATACTTGTGGGTCATCAAGACTATTTTCTGGCGCCGTTCCCAGGGAGCATAGCTTTATTTATCAAGTTCACTTGGATTCTCTATTGTTCGCTGCTATCCATCCATCATGGGTAAGTCTCGTGATGGCAAGGTTCCTATTTTACCATCCACTACAAGAAGAGGTACGGTTCTGAACACCTCTACTGCTCTTGATGCACCGTCTGTTCTGAGTAAGTTCCTTACACCACCGCATACACATGCTACACACACTGCTACTACTGCTGAATCTGAAACTTCTGATGCCTATGATGCTGCTTCTACTGTGCTTGATAAGAGTGGTTCATTAGGTCCTTTCCTAGATGATACGATTGCTAGAACTATAGTTGGAAATATCGAAACTCCTAATGAACACACTGCTACACCTGTTAGCTCACCTGAGTCTAGTGAGAGTTATGATGCTGAAGAAGATTATGTTGAGATGACTGATGAGTTTATTGAAGAATGTAGGAACACCCATGATAGGAGCGCTGCTAAGAATCTCCTTGAGAGGCATACTATTAGATCCAAATTATCTCCTGCTGCTAAGTTTGCTGCTTCTCCTATAAACATTATAGATGAAGATTATGATTTCTCTCTCGATCTATCCTACATAGCTATTGTGGAGAAAGAACCTTTTGGTGGGACTAAGAATGAAAGTGTGGTAGCACATATGAATGAACTTTCTACCATGAGTGGCTTGTTTTCTGATGATATTAAAATGCGTACTTACTTTGTTTCTAAGATTTTCCCTTTTTCGCTGAAAGGAGAAGCTAAAACTTGGTTTGGTAATTTACCTCCTGGATCTATTGATAGCCCTGAGTGCTTATTTAATACTTTCCTGTAGAAATATTTTCCTCCTAGTGCTAGACATGGTGTTTTGTAGGAACTTTTTGATTTTAAATAGGGAGAAAAAGAGGTATTGCCCGAATCTTGGGCAAGGTTTTGTGCTTTGATTCATGCACAGGCTGGAAGTCCATTACCTAAGGATGAACTACTTGATATATTTTATAATGGACTAACCGAAGAATCTAGGACATACCTAGATAGTTGTGCTGATTGTGTTTTCAGGAATAGGACTCCCAAGGAAGCTGAAGAATTAATGGATAAAATAAGCAAGAATTATGAAGATTGGACTCCTTCTAAACAAGTTATACCTGAAGTAATTGTACCTGAACCATCTATTCCTGTGCCTATTCCAACATCAAAGAAGAGGGGAGTTATTGAATTAAATTATGAAGTGATGAAGGAAGCTAAGAAATGTCTTAAGGAGAAGGGAATTAAAGCTGCAGATGTCAAGAATTTACCTCCTATAGAAGAATTATGTAAGCCTATTCCCTATTCACCCACTATTGAGGTACACTCTCTCCAACACTTTGATGAAGGTGATATCCCTTACTTGAAACCTCCTGATCAATGCTTAGAAGAATTTGATATCTTTATTGTTAAGCAAGATAACTTTAATAAAAGGGTGCAAAATCATCTAATGGAAAACACTAGAGCTATTGTTGAGTTGAAAGATATTGTGGAAAGAACCTCTAATGATGTTAAAATGATTGTTAAACACTTTCAAATGGTTCAAACTCAAATAGATCAACTCGTTAAAGTGCAAAACGACTTGCTAGTTAATGCTGCTAAAGAAAAACATTCTTATGAAATTAGAACAAGAAGTGGAGCTGCTACCCAGGATCCTCTATATCCTGAGGGGCATCCCAAAAGAATTGAGCAGGATTCTCAACAAGCTGAAAATAGTGGTTCTAGTCGTAAGAAAAGGAAAAAGAAACATAAAATTGTTGTAGAACCCTCTGAACCTGCTATAGATCCTAATAGTATATCTATCTCTGATGCTGAGACTGAAAGTGGTAATGAAGAAAATGAAGTTCCTAATGAAGAAAAAGTTGAAGAAGAACCTGAAAACCACACTAAGACTACTAAATATACCAAAGAAGATTTTATTGCTAAGAAACATGGTAGTGAAAGAGAACCTTGGGTCCAAAAACCTATGCCTTTTCCTGATAAGAAACACAAGTCAAAGGAAGATGAACACTATAATAAGTTTTGTGAGTGGATGAAGCCTTTATTCTTGCAAATTCCTTTGACTGATGCTATTAAATTGCCTCCTTATTCAAAGTATATGAAGGACATTGTATCGAATAAAAGGAAGATCCCTAATGAACAAATCTCTACTTTGCTTGCTAATTATTCCTTCAATGGTAAGGTTCCTAAGAAACTTGGAGACCCAGGGATTCCAACTATCCCTTGCTCTATTAAGAACAGTTATGTTAGAACTGCTTTGTGTGATTTGGGAGCTGGAGTTAGTGTTCTGCCTTTCTCTCTCTATAAGAGGCTTTAGCTTGAAAAATTGATACCAACTGATATATCTTTGCAAATGGCTGATAAGTCTACCACTATTCCTGTGGGTATATGTGAGGATGTACCTGTCCAGGTGGCTCATAATTGCTTGATATTAACTGATTTTTTTGTGCTTGAAATGCCTGAAGATGATAATATGTCTATTATTCTTGGGAGACCTTTTCTTAATACTACAGGAGCTGTTATTAATTGTAATCAAGGAAAGGTGACCTTCAATGTTAATGACAAGGAACATACTGTCTATTTCCCCAAGAAGATTGAAAGGAGTTATGGTTTAAATTCAATTGAACATGTTGAAGGCATTCAAGTTGGAGAAATATATTGTCCCATACCAAAGGAAAAATTTGAAACTATTATGATTGGGACAATTGCTATCAAGGTTGAGGTAACATAATCATTAGTGGAATACAAAGTTTTGTCTCATATGCAATTGTTTTGGTAGCAAGACTTGATCAACCTTGCTAACAAAAGGATTCCATTGAACAAAAGAATGTTTTCATTATGATTATCTCCGTTTATTTCTATCCTTTGCATTTTAGATTTTGTTTTCGTTTAGTTTTCTTTGTGTTGTTAGTTGCTTGCATGCTAGAACTTCTGTAGTTCTAGCCTTGTTTTTGTCCTTGCATCATGTTTCCAAAAAGAAAAAAATCTGTCTGTCAAAAAAATCATTCTTCTATTTCTGAAAAATGCCCAAAAATAAAGTGTCTCGAAAAATTCCAGAAAATTCATATTAATTTTTTACGTGAAAAAGGGGCAGAGGAGTCCCTGGTAGGTACTAGGGGGGCCCACCAGGCAGGCACACCACATGGTGGCGCGGCCAGACCTGGGTGGCGCCATGCCCTATTGTGGGCTACCCCTGGCCCCCTCTGCCTCTCTCTCCTGCCACTTTCTTCTCTCTCCCGAGTAAGCTCCCGTTCATAGCTCGAAATCGCGTTCTCTCTATGCTTGCCCTCGATTTCTTCGATCTCTTTGCTCATCCCATCTTTCTTGCTGAAATTTGGAGCAATTGTTCCTTGGTATGTGACTCCTCCCCTTGTCCAAGTAGATTTGTGTTTAGTGGATTGTATGTTGAGTATTTTGCTGTTGTAGGTGACTGGTTTTGAGGGCTTGTAAGCTTGTTTGATGGTTAGAGATATAGTTTTGATGCATGTTTAGGCTTCTTGCTAGTCCCTATGAGTAGAATCCTTCATTATATTTACTTTGCAATCACTTGTTTAATAGGTGTTTAAATTTCAGAATACTAAGCATGATCAACCACACTTTTGGAGAGATATTTGAGAGTGATGCACCTAGGAGGACAAGGCCCTCAAGAACAGCCTCTCAAGCTAGGCCATCATATAATGAAGACCTCATTGCATCACGTATTGGCAGTGAAAGAGATGATGGAGATGCTCACCCATCCTCTTTCCCTTGTTTTACTTTCTTGCAAGCTGCAGGTATTCTTGACGATTTCTTGCTACTGATTGAGAGGGTTGGCTTGACCTCTTATATGCAAGATGAGAGTGCACAATACACTCTGCTCACCAAAACTTTTGTTGAGAGCTTCTCATTTTCTACCACATCCTATCATTCTACTGTCTCATTTAAGATCTATGATATGCCCTTCACCATGCCTTTGGAGAGATTTTGTAGTATTGTAGGTGTGCGTATGGCAGGGACCGTTAAGAAAATTCAAGGGCTGCCCGCTGATTTATTGGAGCTTTACCGAGGGGTGACCAATGATGATGACCGCGTGGCGCAGCGCGGAAAGATAAGAAATATCCAACTCCCTGCTCTTAGATACTTTGCTTACTATCTTGCCACTAGTGTATTGGGTAGGGAGAACACTAGTAATATCTCCAACTATCACTTAGCTTTCCTTGCTGCTGCACTCAACAATGATACTCGGTACAATCTTGGCTCTCTTATTGCTCGCCGCCTAGCTGCTAGGGGGCCTATCTATGGGGGCATCATTGCCTCGCGTATTGTTGATGCATTAGATCTTTCTGTGGCTCCCGATGATGTTATGCTAGCACCACAGAGGCTCGACCTTGTTGCCATGAAAACTCATCACTTTGTCACTGCTACCTCTAATTTGAACAATCTAGTATATAGGATGCTTTTCACTGACGGGGATGAAAGGGAGATCCTTTTGCCCCAGCCTGCTTTGTTCAGTGTTGACAGGAGACCATGGTCGTGCTCCAAGGAGGAGGTGGACGATCAGCTTCGCTTGTTGGGTTTCCACGAGCAGCACCAGGAGGATGTGCCCTCCTATGATTATTCCGCACATTATGCAGGGACATACTATGGCTCGCACCAGGACGAGGGTACCTCCTCGGCGTACCCCGGTGACACTTCATGTTGGCCAGCCTGGGATTGATACCCACTTAGGCCAAAAGCCTAAGCTTGGGGGGAGGTACGCCGACACCGCACTCATCTCCATATCATGTTGCGTCGGTTCTTTGTATATTCATGTTTTCATTCTCTTTCTAGTTTTCGTTCTTCTTTGCTTTTGCTTTCTAAAAACACAAAAAGACCAAAAATAATTTTGTTGTTTCTCTTTGGTTTGCTTCTTCTTTTTGCTTTGGTTTGCTTTTTTCCTTTTTGCTTTGTGTGAACTATTTGAAAAACCCAAACATATTTTGCTTTGCTTGTTTTTCTCTTTTGGTTCTTGTTTAAAAATCGAAAACACCAAAAATATTTGTCGTTCTTCTTTAGTTTTTGCGAGTTGGCTACTGGGTTCGGCAGTTCTCAGTGGATTATTGGTTTCATATTATTATTCAAGCCACACAAGTGAAGAGCAATAATGAGGATCAATGACAACTTGAGGCGTGGTAAGAGGCTGGTAACGAACTCTATTTGTCTTCAGGTTTTGTACATATACTCATCATTGTGAGCTTGCTTAGTCCGTTCATGTAGAGTGTATGTTTTCTTTGGATGCTTAGTAGTTCTTGCTTTCTTGTGATTAGCTCCAGCTCGCTAATAGTTTGTAGCATGTCTCATGAATGTTTGCTTGCATTACTCTATTCATAAATTGGTCTGACACTATGGTATCCTCCTCTGAATGTTTCATTTGATCAACTTGGCACATGCTCACGCATGCACATGACTGTAATAATCAGTTAAGCCTTGACGAATTATTTTGCCTTGAGGATCTTGAATCATTTTCATGCCATGAGTAGTCTAGTTTTGTTGTAAGCATGATAATGACAGCTATTGCTCTCTCATTTGTCGCTCCCTTACTATTGCTAGCCTTCACTTCCACTGAGTGTTTTACTCATGTTTCCAATTCCCTAAACCAAATATTTCCAAAGTGTCCACCATACCTACCCATTAGCATCATTTGCTACTTCCGTGCATATTCAATATGCCTGGTTTTCTTTCGAATAAAATGTTTGCTTGTTATGAGAAAGTTAGTTAGTAAATCTCTCATGAACTTGATGGCACACTTTATTTTCTGCACTTAATAAACCTGAACCATTGCGTCCTTCTTTGTTGCGCATATGCTTGCACTTTATGAGTTGAAGTTAGCAGAACCATGTATCATGGGGACCGCTTTCAGCGCTTCATAGGTACTTTGTACTTAGTTGATATCATGTTCTTTTGCTTATGGATCCCGGCGGTGTGAAATAAAAGTGGAACTTGTAAGATCATGGAGTTTGTATGTATGTTAGAGAAACGCCTGGGCCGCTAGCCTAAGCCATGCCTAATCATGGTGGAAACTTGAAGCATAACCATAATGAGCATTCTATGAAGCATCCTCAATAAAAATCTATGCACATAGTAAATAAAAAGATCGCTGAGATGCTCATTGTCTGCTTGCCTTGTATTTTGATTATGGGATAGCTCCCATGTCATGTGCAAGGGGTACCCCGTTGGCGGTTCTCTATGATACGTATATACTTACAATGGCAAGAGCTTACTTGTGACTGAAGTTGAGTAGCATGAGGATCGGTCTTCGTAAGTAAGGGGCATGAGACTTCAATTTATAACTTGTCAAGCATATCCTCTTAGTTGTGTCACTTTCACCTTAACCACATTAAAGATGCTTATGATAGGGGCAATGAGAGCTCAAGGCTAACGAGTACCATACTTTCAGCATTTGGAAGCCTTTCAAAATTATTCAAAACCTTTTTCTTCCACTTGTTGAGTCTCCACATATTCTTTGAGCACCTTCTTGAGAGCATTAGTTGTCATTTTTTGTGTTTGTTCCATTACTTGATTATTTCTGTTATGACTTTGATGCTTGTATCTTTGATATCTTTACTTCTAGTCATCACTTGAACTTTAGAGGTGCCTTGACATTCATAATCAAAGGCAAGCGAGATACCACTCTATCATACCTTTCTATGAGCATTGTAATGTTGCTTACGTTTGTTCTTCCTGCTACTTATTATTCTTGAGTTGGAATCTCTTCATAGCTTTCAATGACTATTAAGTAGACTCAGTTGCATACTCTATGAATTGTCTAAGTAGTTGATCACATTGCTGAGAATATTTACATCTTATGAAGCAAATGTGTTCGTGAAAGTTCTTTTATCGCACTCCGTTTTCAACTGAATTGCTTGAGGACAAGCAATAAGCTAAGCTTGGGGGACTTGATACGTCCAAAACATATCTACTTTGCCGAACACTTTTGTTGTTGTTTCTCCTCTATACTTGTGTGATTTGGATGCAACTAATGCGAACTAACGCTGCTTTCAGCAGAATTGCCTTGGTGTCTACTTTTTGTGGAGAAAATCAACTATCAGGAAAAATCCCAGAAAATATGCCAAAAATCCTATTTCACCAGAAGACTCCTGGAGCCAGAATACGAGACGGAGGGGGGCTGGGCCCAGGCCACACCACCTGGCCGTGCGGGCAGGCCCAGGCCGCGCCAGGGGGCGGTCTGGCCGCCCCAGACTCCCCCTCGGCCTCTCTCTTCGCCTATAAGAAGCCTTCTGACCTAAAAAGTTCGGGGGGTTCGACATTTTTCCAGAAGGAGTTCCGCTCCGCCGCCACCACCAGATTCCACGAAACAGCACCAGAAACTCCGTTCTGGCACCCTGCAGGGATGGGGAATTGGAGGAGATCATCGCCATCATCATCACCATCCCTTCTCCATCGACCATCCATTTTTCCCCCATCTATGAGTGAGTAATCCCCCGCTGTAGGCTATGGGGATGGTAGGGATTGGATGAGATCATTCATGTAATGGCATCAAATTTTTAGGGCATAGTGCCTAGTATCTTTTATTAGTGCTTTATGACTTTGTTGCAACTTTGTTGTGCTTAATACTTGTCACTAGGGCCCGAGTGCCATGATTTCAGATCTGAACTTATTATTGATTCATTATGATAGTATTGTTTCTGGTCTTATCTACAAGTTGTATACACACGTCTTTGTCCGGAACCTATGGTCCCGAAGTGATAGAAATCGGGGTAGCCGGAAGGGAAAGGCTCTGATGTGAGGATCACATGTGTTCACGGAGTGTTAATGCTTTGCTCCGGTGCTCTATTAAAAGGAGCACCTTAATTGCCAGTAGTTCCCTAGAGGCCCCGCTGCAAACGGGCTGGCAGGACAAAAGATGTTGTGCAAGTTCTCATTGTGAGCACGTATGACTATATATGGAACACATGCCTAGGATTGTCTAGTACTTGGGTGCTTTATCTTATTTATCTGCAATTGCCCTATGTTCTGATTGCTATGTGAATTGTCTTGTTCATGCAACGCCCGTCCATCCACCCCTATGCCTACCGCACTCGAATCCCACTGTTTACTGCTTTTGTTACTACTGTCTTTGTTTTGCTGCTACTGTTACTCTACTATTCCTACTACAAAATTGTTGCTACTGATAAACTGTTGTGAGCAAGATTGTTTCCAGGTGCAGCTGAATTGATAACTCAGTTGTTAAGACTGATAAGTATTCTTTGGCTCCCCTTGTGTCGAATCAATAAATTGGGTTTCACTTCCCTCGAAAATACTATGATACACCCCCTATACTTGTGGGTCATCAAAGGTCTTCGAAAAAATTCGTCTTTACCTGCTGGTCTGTTTTGACAGATTTCTGTCATTTTTTACATTTGCTTCTTGTTGGTTCCTTTTTGAGTTCTTTTGGGGAATTGATCTTTTTGAGGGAGGTGCTACAGTAGCTTGTGTTTTAATGAAAGTTTTATTGATGTTAGAACTGAACCTAAAGACCTATTATCTGGAGAGCGCTAATGTTGCTAATAAAGATTGTGTGAAGTTTTGTATGAAGGAAAAATTTCAGGTGTATGGAAGGAATGAGTAATGAGGTGAAGGGTATACTAAAGCTCAAGCTTGGGGATGCCATGCGTGTCACACCAAGAAATCTCCAAGAAGTACAAGCGTCAAAGCTTGGGGATGCCCCTTCTTCATCAATAAAAATCCTAGGTTTCTTCCAAACGCTTCATTTTTATTGTTTCATGCACAGTTGTGTTGTTCTTGGAGTGTCTTCTTTTTTGTTTTTTTTTTTGGTTTTTCGTTTGCTTGGTTTTCTTAGTTTGCTGAATAAATTGGTTGGACCTCCTCTTTCATACATTGGTTTTCAAATAGTTTGGTTTGGGTTGAGAAAGAGTAGGAAAGTTCATGCTTAAGTGGTAAAGAGAGCTTGTTTTTTTTTGATTGTGGCCTATGCTTTGTCATGCCTTGCTTGATATTGTTTTGGCTTTATGCTTGGTATTCTTTGTTGTAGCAGGACTTGTTATAAACAATTGAGATTGCTTAATGTGCCTTGGAAGAATCATGCATTGTTTTAGCATATTAAAGCATAGTATTGTGGTATTCTCCTTTGAAGCTTTATTTGGGTTGACTTGGCGCATGATCACACCATGTTATGACTATCTCAAGTCACCATAAGCCTTTATGATCCTTTAGTTTTCAACTTGTAGTATCACTTTATGCTTTGATCAATGTTGTTTTGTCGCTCTGTATGATTATGGCCATTATTGCTCTCTTAGTTTGTCGCTCCCAGTCTTTTGCTAGCCTCCGCAACCAAGTATGAGTTCCACTCATGCATCCAACTCCCTAAACCAAGTTATTCCAAAGAGTCCACCATACCTACCTATTAGCATTTGCTATTCCAAGTATATTCATGTTTTTGTTTACCTTCCAAATTAAACTTGTTATGAGAAAACTAGTGATTAAAGCTCTCACAAACTTGATGGCACACTTTATTTTTCTTGCCCTTAATAAACTTGAACCATTGTGTCATCTATGTTGTATATGCTTGCACTTATTTGTTGGGGATTAGCAGAACCATGCTGTCATGGGGAACACTTTCAACATTGCACGGGTACTTTGTACCTAGTTGATATCATGCTCTTTTGTCTATGGATGTCGTCGGTGTGAAATGAAAGGGGAGCTTGTAAGTCCATGGAGTTATGTATGTGTGTTAGAGAAATGCTTGGGCCGCTGGTCTAATCCATGCTGACATGGTGGAAACCTGCAGCGTAACCATAATGATCTGTCTATGAAGCATTCTTCTTAAAAAAAGAGTCTGATATTGAGAAAAAAGAGAAAAAGAAAAAAAAATAGATTATGAAAAGAGGAAAGAGACAAAAAAGCAACATATTCCCATGGTAAATAAGAAGATTGCTGAGATGCTCGTTGTCTTCTTGCCTTGTCATTTTGATATGGGGATTCTTTCGTATCATCGGGCAAGGGGTACCCCGTTGGCGGTTCTCTGTGATACACATGTACTTACGATGACAAGAACATACTGGTGACTAAACTTGAGTAGCATGAGGAGTGGCCCTCGTATTCAAGGGACATGAGATTTCCAACTTATACTTCGTCAAGCATATACACCATAGTTTGTTCACTTTAACCTTAATCACTTCAAGATGCTTATGATAGGGGCAATGAGAGCTCAAAGCTATTAAGTACCATAATTTTTGGAAGCTCTTTATGAGACTTGAATCCCTACTTCCTTCTATGAAGGCCCTTCTTCCACTTATATATTGAGTCTCCACCTTCTATCCTTATACACCTACTTTGAGAGCATAGTGGCCATTCTTAGTTCTATGTACATTGTCCCAAGACTTGTTGATTGATGCATACCTTGATATTGCTTGTTTTAAACTATTTGTATCTAGTCACTCTTATAAACTTTGAAGGTGTCCTATGCATTTATGTTTGCTACTCTATGAGGGACAAGCTGAATACTACTATGCTATGTTTTCTTTATGTGAAACAAACAAACGTCTTGCAAAGCATTGTTACTCATGAATCTTTTATTTGTGCCTTTTCATGTTGCAACATAGTTTCTTTGTCTTATTGATAGAACTTTGTCTTTCATGTTATGATTGAAGTACTATGATCCCAGATTTGAATGTTTTACAAATACTTTGATCAAGTTTATGATGGTGCATGTCACCTCAAAAATTATTCTTTCTTTTTATCACTTACCTACTCGAGGACGAGCAGGAGTTAAGCTTGGGGATGTTGATACATTGCAAATGTATCTATAATTTTTTATGTTCCATGCTTGGTTTTATCTACTTTCTTGTGTTTTGTCCGCACTTTGGAGTACTTTTCATATGATTTCTTTGACAAACCTATTAACAAGAGCCATAGTGCCAGCTGCCTGTTTTCTGCTGTTTTTGGTTCCAGGAAAGTCAGAAAATGAATATTCTCGGAATTGGACGGGACAAAATCCAAAGTCATTATTTTACCGGAGGACACCTGGAGCCAGAATACGAGACGGAGAGGGGCTGGTGCCCGGCCACACCACCTGGCCACGCGACCAGGCCTGGCCCGCGCCAGGGGGTGGTCTGGCCGCCCCAGGCACCCCCGGCCTCTCCTTCCGCCTATATATTGCCTTTGATACGGAAACCCTAAGACCCGATCAAAATTCCAGGAAAGAGTCTGTAGCCGTCGTCATCTCAATCCCTAGATCAGGAGGGATCTGAAGCTCTTCCCGGCACCCTGCCGGAGAGGGGAATTCACCCTGGAGTCCTTCTTCATCACCATGCAAGCCTCTGGTGTGATGTGTTAGTAGTTCATCTCTGGACTACGGGTCCATGTAGAAGCTAGATGGATGGTTCTCCCCCCTTTGTGCTCTCATGTCTAGATCTTGTGAGCTCCGTTCATGATAAAGATCATCTATTTGTAATTCTGCATGTTGTGTTTGCGGGGATCCGATGGATATTGAGATGCTAATTCAGATTGATTATTGATTCTATCATGTCTTTGTTATTTGTGATCTTGCATGCTTTCCGTTGCTAGTAGCTATCTTGGCCAAGTAGATGCTAGCAACTCCAAGAGTTAGTATTTATGCTCGATAGTGGGTTCATGCCTCTGGTAATCTGGGGAAGTGAGAGAAATCTCTAAGGTACTAGATGTACTGTTGCTACTAGGGAGAAAATAACAATCCTTTGTTCATAGAACAATCGTATTGTTTACTTTACACGCAATTCATAATGCAATTATCCGTTGCTTGCAACTTAATACTGGAGAGGGTTCGTATGATAACCTAAAGGTGGATTATTAGTCATAGATGCAGTTGGATGGCGGTCTATGTATAATGTTGTAATGCCCAATCGAATCTCAAAGGAGTCAAGATGATTAGTATATGCTTGTATGCTTTCTCGATGTTTGTCAATTGCCCCGCTGTAATTTGTTCACCCAGCATGTTATTTATCTTAAGAAGAGCCACCTCTAGTGAACTATGGACCTCGGTCCTTTCTTTTACCTTCAATCTACAATCAACTGTTTACTTCTTTGTGTTTACTTTCTACAAACTATTACTTCCTTCCATTCAATATGTTTAATCCTTTGTTTTCAGCAAAACCGGTGAGATTGACAACCTCATCGCAAGTTGGGGACAAAGTTCTGTGGTTGTGTTGTGCAGGTCTCCACGTTGCTACTAGCACCGGTAGTGCGCCCTGCCAAGGCTCAGCTAGCAACACCTTTGGGGTGTTTCCTTGCTCCTACTGGTTCGATTAAACCTTGGTTTCGTACTGAGGGAAAACTTGCTGCTGTGCTCATCACACCTTCCTCTTGGGGTTCCCCAACGAGCTCGATATATTTTGGGCCATCAAGCTACTTTTCTGGCGCTGTTGCCGGGGAGCCAAGGACATCTTCACAAGGGGAGTCCCGCATAACCAATCTCTTTACTTTGTTATTTTTGTTTTGCTTAGTTTACTTTTGTTTTGTTTGCTTGTTTCTTTATCAAAAACACATAAAAGTTAGTTTTACAAGTTTGCTTTGTTTATCAAAAACACACAAAAATGACTACTCTGGAAAACACTAAGTTGTGTGACTTCACTAGCACCAACAACAATGATTTTATGAGCACACCTATTGCTCCACCTGTGCCTGAAGCTACTTTCTTTGAGATAAAACCTGCTTTACTCTATCTTGTTATGAGAGAACAATTTTCTGTTATTGGTAATAAAGATGCTGCTGCCCATCTAAATAACTTTGTTAAACTTTGTGAGATGCAAAAGCATAAGGATATAGATTGAGATATTATTAAGTTGAAATTGTTTTCTTTCTCTTTGAGAGGAAAAGCTAAAGAATGGTTGAATTCCCTAACTAGGAATAGTATTGATTCTTGGACTAAATGCAAAGATGCTTTTATTGGAAAATACTATCCTCCTGCTAAGATTATATCTATGACAAGTGAAATAATGAAGTTTAAACAATCTGATAATGAACATGTTGCTCAGGCTTGGGAAAGAATTGTCCCACTCATGGACTGACTGCTTGGATGATCATGCAAACTTTTTATGCAGGATTGAACTATTCCTCAAGGAACCTATTGGATTCTGCTGCTGGAGGTACCTTTATGACCATTACTTTGGGTGCTGCAACAAAGCTTCTGGATAATATGATGGTTATCTACTCTGAATGGCATACTGAAAGAGCTCCACAAGGTAAGAAGGTAAATTCAATTGAGGAAACCTCCTCCTTAAGTGGTAAGTTTGATATTATTATGTCTATGCTTGTTAATGGGAAAGCCCATATTGATCCAAATAATGTTCCCTTAGCCTCTTTGGTTGCTCAAGAAGAGCAAGCTGATGTGAACTTTATAAGAAATAACAATTTAAGCAATAATGCCTACATGTATAATTTTGGCAGTAACAATTATAGGCCATATCCTCCCAACAATGGTAATGCTTATGGAAATTCCTACAACAACAATAGGAGTGCTCCCTGTGAACTTGAAGTTATCCTTAAAGACTTTATTAGTAAACAAACTGCTTTCAGTAAAACTATTGAGGAGAAACTCTCTAATGCTGAAAGAAATATAGCATCTTTGGCTGAAGCTCAATCTTCTTTGAATAAAATGGCTGCTAAACCTGAAACTAGTGATAATCTTTTGCAGCTACTAATGCTATACAAGTTAGCATTGATGAAAATGTTAGATTATTAGCTGAATTACATGCTAAGTGCGAAAGAGAAGATGAAATTGCTAGAGACATTAGTGTTTCTACTATCATTACCACTAGTGTTAAGGCTAGTAATAGTTCTACTACTTTAGATGATAATTATGATTTTGGTCTTGATGGTTGCAACATCTCTGAAGTTATTAAGTTCCTACAAAAGCTTGCTAAAAGTCCTAATGCTAGTGCTATGAACATGGCCTTTACAAAACACATTACTGATGCTCTCATAAAGATTAAAGAAGAAAAGATGAAACATAAAGCATCTATTCCTATAAAACAAGAAGATGGTTGGGAACCCATCATTAATATGAAAGTGAATGATTTTTATTTCAAAGCTTTATGTGATCTTGATAGTAGTGTTTCTATTATGCCTAGAAAGATTTATGATATGCTTGATTTGCCACCACTTGAAGATTGTTATTTGAATGTCCCACTTGAGGATAATGCTAAAAAGAAACTCATGGGGACTATTAATGATGTTATTATTATGGTTAACGATGTCTATGTCCCTATTGATTTCTATGTTTTGGATGTTGAATGCAATGCTTCTTGTCCTATCACTTTGGGAAAACCTTTTCTTAGAACTGCTGGTGTCATTATTTATATGAAAGAAGGCACCATTAAATAGCAACTCCCACTCAAGAAAGGTATAGAACACTTCCCTAAGAAGAGAGAGAATATTTCTTTTGCCTCTCCTATGAAAACAAAATTTGCTCTTAATGCTTCTTCATTTCAGAACACTTGATTCTTTTTCTTGCTTCTTATGTCTAACTTAAAGGCGTTAAAGAAAAGTACTCATTGGAAGATAACCCAAAAGTTTTAGATGAGTCTTGGAAGTTATTACCTAAGTAATAACCGCTCCTTATCCTTTTTATTTGCTTTTTGTGCCAAGAGTAACCTCTAATGAGAGAGAAGTAATGATTGGAAAAGTTGTTGTCCCAAAACAGATTTTTGTGCTTCACCGTAAAAATTCGTGTAATATCTCTGTACGTCCTTTTGAGGCGTTTAGTTTTTTGCTCCTGCCCCAGGTTGTTATCTAACTTTAGTTAGTTCAACACTTTTTGATTTGAGCAACTGAAGGTCTTCGAAAAAATCGTCTTTACCTACCGGTCTGTTTTGACAGATTTCTGTAATTTTCTGCATTTGCTTCTTGTTGGTTTCTTTTTGAGTTCTTTTGGGGAATTGAGCTTTTTGAGTGAAGTGCTACAGTAGCTTGTGTTTTAATGGAATTTTTATTGATGTTAGAACTGAACCTAAAGACCTATTATCTTGAGTGCACTAATGTTGCTAATAAAGATTGTGTGAAGTTTTGTATGAAGGAAAATTTTCAGGTGTATGGAAGGAATGAGTAATGAGATGAAGGATATACTAAAGCTCAAGCTTGGGGATGCCATGCGTGTCACACCAAGAAATATCCAAGAAGTACAAGCATCAAAGCTTGGTGATGCCCAAGGCATCCCCTTCTTCATCAATAAAAATCCTAGGTTTCTTCCAAACGCTTCATTTTTATTGTTTCATGCACAGTTGTGTTGTTCTTGGAGTGTCTTATTTTTTGTTTTCATTTTGGTTTTTCGTTTTCTTCGTTTTCTTAGTTTTCTGAATAAATTGGTTGGACCTCCTCTTTCATACATTGGTTTACAACTAGTTTGGTTTGGGTTGGAAAAGAGTAGGAAAGTTCATGCTTAAGTGGTAAAGAGAGCTTGTTTTTTTGACTGTGGCCTATGCTTTGTCATGCCATGCTTGATATTGTTTTGGCTTTATGCTTGGTATTCTTTGTTGTAGCATGACTTGTTATAAACAATTGAGATTGCTTAATGTGCCTTGGAAGAATCATGCGTTGTTTTAGCATATTAAAGCATAGTATTGTGGTATTCTCCTTTGATGCTTTATTTGGGTTGACTTGGCGCATGATCACACCATGTTATGACTATCTCAAGTCACCATAAGCCTTTATGATCCTTTAGTTTTCAACTTGTAGTATCACGTTATGCTTTGATCAATGTTGTTTTGTCATTCTGCATAATTATGGCCATTATTGCTCTCTTAGTTTGTCGCTCCCAGTCTTTTGCTAGCCTCCGCAACCAAGTATGAGTTCCACTCATGCATCCAACTCCCTAAACCAACTTATTCCAAAGAGTCCACCATACCTACCTATTAGCATTTGCTATTCCAAGTATATTCATGTTTTTGTTTACCTTCGAAATTAAACTTGTTATGAGAAAACTAGTGATTAAAGCTCTCACAAACTTGATGGCACACTTTATTTTTCTTGCCCTTAATAAACTTGAACCATTGTGTCGTCTATGTTGTATATGCTTGCACTTATTTGTTGGGGATTAGCAGAACCATGCTGTCATGGGGAACGCTTTCAACATTGCACGGGTACTTTGTACATAGTTGATATCATGCTCTTTTGTCTATGGATGTCGTCGGTGTGAAATGAAAGGGGAGCTTGTAAGTCCATGGAGTTATGTATGTGTGTTAGAGAAATACCTAGGCCACTGGTCTAATCCATGCTGACATGGTGGAAACCTGCAGCGTAACCATAATGAGCTTTCTATGAAGCATTCTTTTTATAAAAAAAGAGTCTAATATTGAGAAAAAAGAGAAAAAGAAAAAAAAATATTAAAAGAGGAAAGAGACAAAAAAGCACCATATTCCCATGGTACACATGTACTTACGATGACAAGAACTTACCGGTGACTAAACTTGAGTAGCATGAGGAGCGGCCCTCGTATTCAAGGGACATGCAATTTCTAACTTATACTTCGTCAAGCATATACACCATAGTTTGTTCACTTTAACCTTAATCACTTCAAGATTCTTATGATAGGGGCAATGAGAGTTGAAAGCTATTAAGTACCATAATTTTTGGAAGCTCTTTATGAGACTTGAATCCCTACTTCCTTCTATGAAGGCCCTTCTTCTACCTATATATTGAGTCTCCACCTTCTATCTTTATGCACCTACTTTGAGAGCATAGTGGCCATTGTTAGTTCTATGTGCATTGTCCCAAGACTTGTTGATTGATGCATACCTTGATATTTCTTGTTTTAAACTATTTGTATCTAGTCACTCTTATAAACTTTGAAGGTGTCCTATGCATTTATGTTTGCTACTCTATGAGGGACAAGCTGAATACTACTATGCTATGTTTTCTTTATGTGAAACAAACAAACGTCTTGCAAAGCATTGTTATTCATGAATCTTTTGTTTGTGCCTTTTCAAGTTGCAACATAGTTTCTTTGTCTTATTGCTAGAACTTTGTCTTTCATGTTATGATTGAAGTACTATGATCCCAGATTTGAATGTTTTACAAATACTTTGATCAACTTTATGATGGTGCGTGTCACCTCAAAAATTATTCTTTCTTTTTATCACTTACCTACTCGAGGACGAGCAGGAGTTAAGCTTGGGGATGTTGATACATTGCAAATGTATCTATAATTTTTTATGTTACATGCTTGGTTTTATCTACTTTCTTGTGTTTTGTCCTCACTTTGGAGTACTTTTCATATGATTTCTTGGACTAACCTATTAAAAAGAGCCATAGTGCCAGCTGCCTGTTTTCTGCCGTTTTTGGTTCCAGGAAAGTCAGAAAATGAATATTCTCGGAATTGGACGGGACAAAAGCCAAAGTCATTATTTTACCGGAGGACACCTGGAGCCAGAATACGAGACAGAGAGGGGCTGGAGCCCGGCCACACCACCTGGCCGCGCGACCAGGCCTGGCCCGCGCCAAGGGGTGGTATGGCCGCCCCAGGCACCCCCGGCCTCTCCTTCCGCCTATATATTGCCTCTGATACGGAAACACTAAGACCCGATCAAAATTCCACGAAAGAGTCTATAGCCGCCGTCATCTCAATCCCTAGATCAGGAGGGATCTGAAGCTCTTCCCGGCACCCTGCGGGAGAGGGGAATTCACCCTAGAGTCCTTCTTCATCACCATGCAAGCCTCTGGTGTGATGTGTGACACTAGTAGAAAATGGGCCTTTGGTTCGGGCAACTAGTCCAGGCCGTGGCTGGTGCCGGGACTAATGGTCCGAACCAGACGGCCCGAGGAGGCCGAGGTACTTTGTCCCGGTCCGTAAGGAACCATTAGTCCCGGTTTGAGACACAAATCAGGACAAATGGGTCTGGGCACACGCGCGTGCTCTGGCAGAACCTTTAGTCCCGGTTTGTATCTCAAATCGGGACTAATGGCCAGGCCCTATATATATGCACCCAGCCCTCCACTCTCTCCTGTTTTTTTCCTATGTGAGGTGGGTATAACTTTGTGCTAACTTTTTTTCTTCATATGCACTAGAGGGGTTCGGTGAAATGCCTGTTAGAGCGATGACACTTGAGTTCACACAAGACAAAACATGATATGAGGTGCCAGAGCGACACTTAAGGTTTCTCCTCTTTGTTTTGAAGTGTCCTAAAAGGTTAGCAACTATTTTCTTGTTTTGACCGCGTGGTACTAATTTAAGCATCGTGATTGCGTTTGATATATATGCATGGTTGTATGATGCAGATGAGCCACCCATGGATGTACGGTGACCGACGCTCTGACGCTTACAGAGAAGGCGTGCGTTCTTTTCGCCTTGTGGCCGAGGCGAACAAGCGGAGGGATGGTTTTATGTGTTGTCCATGTGTTGAATGTCGGAATGAGCAGGCTCACACTTCCTCAAGAGTCATTCAGAGCCACCTGCTTTGGTCCGGTTTCATGTCCGGCTATAATGTTTGGAAAAAGCACGGAGAAAGAGGGGTTATGATGGAAGACGGCGATGAAGAAGAGAACGATGATGACAACTACCGATCTATGTTCCCTGAATACGATGATACCGCAGTTGAAGATAATGAAGAAGAAGGGGGTGAAGAACAGGAACCAGATGAGCCCGTTGATGATTTTGGTCAGGTCATTAGTGATGCAAGGCGAGACTGCGACACAGAAAAGGAGAGGTTGCAGTTCGAGCAGATGTTACAGGACCACAACACATTGTTGTACCCAACTTGTGAAGATGGCCAGAAGAAGCTGGGTAGCACACTGGAATTGTTGAAGTGGAAGGCAGAGACCGGTATGACTGACTCGGGATTTGAAAAGTTGCTGGTAATAATGAAGAAGCTGCTTCCAAGAAATAACCAATTGCCCTCCGGTACGTACGAAGCAAAGAAACTTGTCTGCCCTCTAGGATTAGACGTGCAGAAGATACATGCATACCCTAATGACTGCATCCTCTACCGCGGTGAGAAGTACAAGAATATGGATAAATGCCCGGTATGCACTGCATTGCGGTATAAGATCAGAAAAGATGACTCTGGTGATGTTGAGGGCGAGCCACCCAGGAAGAGGGTTCCTGCCAAGGTGATGTGGTATGCTCCTATAATACCACGGTTGAAATGTTTGTTCAGAAATAAAGAGCATGCCACGTTGTTGCGATGGCACATGGAAGACCGTAAGAAAGACGGGATGTTGAGGCACCCTGCTGATGGTCGGCAGTGGAGAAAAATCGAGAGAGACTTCCCGGACTTTTGGGGAGTACCGATGGCATGAATCCTTTTGGGGAGCAGAACTGCAGTCACAGCACCTGGCCTGTGACTCTATGTATCTACAACCTTCCTCCTTGGTTGTGCATGAAGCAGAAGTTCATTATGATGCCAGTGCTCATCCAAGGCCCGAAGCAACCCGGCAACGACATTGATGTGTACCTAAGGCCATTAGTTGATGAACTTCTACAGTTGTGGGCCAAACTAGGTGTACGTGTGTGGGATGAGCACAAACAGCAGGAATTTGACCTACAAGCGTTGCTGTTCGTAACCATCAATGATTGGCCTGCTCTTAGTAACATTTCAGGACAGACGAACAAAGGATACAATGCATGCACGCACTGTTTAGATGAGACTGAAAGTATATATCTGGATAAATGTAGAAAGAATGTGTACCCGTACAATCGTTGTTTTCTTCCGCCCGGTCATCCCTTAAAGAAGAAAGGCAAGCATTTCAAAGGCAAGGCAAAAACCCGGACGAAGACTGTCCCCCGTAGTGGTGCTGATGTATATGGTATGGTCAAGGATTTGGATGTAATCTTTGGAAAGGGTCCTGGAGAACAACCTGTTCCGAAAGACGCCGACGGACACGCACCCATGTGGAAGAAGAAATCTATATTTTGGGAGCTATCCTATTGGAAAGTGCATGAGGTCCGCTCTGCAATTGACGTGATGCACCTGACGAAGAATCTTTGCGTGAATATTCTAGGCTTCCTGGGCTTGTATGGGAAGTCAAAAGATACCCCGACAGCACAGGAGGACCAGCAACATCATAAAGGACGAGACGGCAAGCATCCATGGCAGTTTCAAGGGCTTGCCAGCTACGCTCTTACCAAAGAAGAGAAGGAAATCTATTTTGAAGTCCTTTTCAGTATCAAGGTCCCGTCTGGCTTCTCGTCGAATATAAAGGGAATAGTGTTGGGTTCACAGCATAGAAAACAAAAAATTTCCTACGATGAGAAGTATACGCCAAGATCTATCTACTAGATACAAGCAACGGCTGGATATACATCCATGGAGAACTTACCCTCGAAGACAACAAAGCTTTGTTAACGAGTTGGAACTCGTGGATGATGTAGTCGTACACTTGCCGATCTCCAGATCGTGATGAAGTCCTTCAGGTCCAGCAGCTCCAGCACCATCAGGTCCAGCACCGTCAAGTCCAGCACCGCAAAGTAGCGGTGCATCCGTGATCTCACACACGTTCGGTCCACCGAACAACCTCCGCCTCCTCACTCCAGCGATGCAGCGGAAGCAGCAACTCCTTTCCAGATAAAGCCACCGGGAACATGTATCTCGTTAATCCGAGACCATGGGGAATAACTAGAGGGAGAAGAGAACCTTCACGAGGAGGTGGTGCAAGATGAGAGGAGGGAGTGGGGGGCCTTTTATAGGGAGAGGGGGGCATACCCTCACCATGGCCGGCGGCCAAGGGAGGTGCCCCCACCTCTTCCACATTCATGTGGGTGGAGCTCCCACTCACATAATTAGCCACCCACTCAAAATTCCACTCACCTCCATTAAATTTCCACCAAATTTAATGCAAGTTCTCATTAAATAAAACACTTTTATTTATTTTATTCAGAATTTTGTTAATTACATTAATTAACAAACATTCACATAAAACCCCCTGCAACATTTCAATATCACATGTAGAACCAGTTTTAGCAATTTCACCCGAAACAATTCCGGTTTCCATCGAAATGATTCCAGCGCTTTCTTAAATCTTTATCTGAAACATATTTGCTCCTAAATGGTGTCGGTATCCCTTAAGTGTGTCACCCTACGGTTCGTGAATAATGCAGACATGATCGAGACCCCTCTCCGATCAATAATCAGCAGCGGGACCTGGAGATCCGTACTGACTCCCACATATTCAACGATGACTCTTGTGATCGGGTGAACCTTTAACGTCGTAACTAAATCCCTTTGTCTCGCGATATATTACATGTCCGAGATTCGATCATTGGCATCCAAATACCTAGTTTGATCTCGTTACCGACATGCACTCTTTTCTCGTTCCCGTGATATAACATTCTAGTGATCACATCACTTGCTTGCAAGCTATTTCAATGTGATATCACCGAGAGGGCCTAGAGTATATCTATCCCTCATCGGGATGGACAAATCCCACTCTTGATCCATGAGCCTCAACATAACACCTTCGTAGCACTGAACCCACCTTTATAGTCACCCTGTTACGGTGTGATGTTTGATGTTATCAAGATACTCTTCCGGTGTTAGCAATTAACATGATCTCATGGTCTAAGGACTAAGATTACTTCATATGATGTTATAGCAATATAAACATAATGACTCTGATCGTAATTCTATGCTTCGGATGAATCTTCATCACATCATTCCACCAATGTTGTGACCTCGTTATTAACGACATCCAATGTCCATGATCAGGAAACCTTGATCATCTTGTTAATCAACGAGCTAGTCTATCAGAGAGGCATAACTAGGAACCTTTTATTTGTTTATTAAACACACATGTATTAATGTTTCCAATTAATACAATTATAGCATGCAAAATAAACATTTATCAGAAACATGGAATAAGATAATAACCACTTTATTATTGCCTCTCGAGCATATTCCCTTCAGTCTCCCACTTGCACTAGAGTCAATAATCTAGTTTGAAAAACTTTGCGTATTGAACACCTATGGCTTTCTGGTATTGCATATACGCGATTGCTAGTGGTTAACATAATCTCCGACTCTGACAGTTTCAGGTCCATGTGTATTTGCATGTCTTTGCGTCTCTACGCATCACTCATTCTCAAATGAGATGGCATTGTATAAATTTGGTCCTTTGGTGAGACCTTTAGTTCGTCCGAGTTAAAATATGTTGATATTATTGTCATACAATATATCTTCATAATATTAGCCCACTTTGAACCACACCTAGTTTGATAACAAACTACATAACACAAATGCCCTCCTTTGCTGCTACTATAGCAGTCATATACTTAGCCTTTTGTTGTAGTATCCGTCACAATGTTTCAATTTTGGAACTCATCCAAATCCATCATGGAACATCCTTTCCATTACATTGTGCCACCCATAGTCTAAATTGAGATAAATTTAATTTGTATCTTGTGACAAAGCTAGTATCAATGTAACACTTTACAATGAACTACCTTTAACTATTTGTCACTTATTCATGATATATTCTTAGTTCTTCTAAAGCTCATAAGAATATGTTTACTATCGTCCAATGATCATCTTATGAATCATTCTGGTATGTGCTCATAACATTTAGAGCATAGGACATATCTGGATATATACATATCATGGTATAATCGATCAAAATATTCATGTGATTTTACTCACCAAGTGTTGAAACACTTGAATCTTGATACAATCCTTTCCATGCAGCAAGAACCTTTCTTGTTGTTTCCATATTGAACCCTTTCAATATCTCATATATGTACGTCTGGCATACCCATATTAGCGCCTCAATCTATCCATATAGACATTGCTGCCAAATATTCTGGTTTTGCCCAAGTCTTTCATCGAAATCCTATTTTAATGAAATTCTTAACTTATGTCAATACAAGATACATCATTTCCAATCAACACCATGTCCTCTACATAATGTATTAGAAATATGTCTCAGCTCTCCCACTTAATTTCTTGCAAATTCAAGCATCTTCATCATCTGTAATGAAATTAAACTCTTTTAACATTTTCATCATGGTGAAGATTCCAACTCCGCTATGCTCACTTCAACTATTGAATTTTGCATGCCCTTTTAGCACCCTTTGAATTAACAAAACCCTTCGGACCGTGTCATGTACACGTCCTAGGTAACCATTCTATTAGAAGAACCTCGTTTTGTTTATTCATCTACCATATACCAAATTATATGTAGTGGTTGCTACATTAATCCGTCAAGACTAAATATCACTATGAAAGATCAAATCTTGTCATAGTCAACTCCTTGAACATTGCCGTAAACTTCTTTCCGACATGTTGACTATTTCATAGATGTCAAACATCCATGTCTATTTCTTTATAGATCCAAACACGACCGATAGGCTTCACGCCTTTTCGGAGGGTCTTCTAAGTTCAGAAACTTGATTTCTTGTGTATGGATACTATTACGAATTCTATGACTTCTAGTCATTTTATGGAGTCAGGGCCCATCATCGCTTCTTTGCATGCAGTCGGTTCATCATTGTCAAAACAATAACGACTTTTGTTTCAAATCTTACTATTTGATTCTTACCGACCCACATGGTTCAATAAGAACTCTAATCTCCAAGATCACACCCTTTGTAATCACGGGAGCCATGAGCATTGTGGCCGCCACCGGGACATTTTCCGGTGCTGCGCTACTCAGCACATATAGCTAAGGTTCAACAACCTTATCAAAGTTCTATTGTCCTCCCACTTAACTTTTCACGAAAAATTCCTTCTCAAGAAACTTGACGTTCTAAGTGACAAACTCTTTTGTCCTCGGTGTTATGGAGGAATTCGCAACAAATTATCCGACTTTGGTTGTAAACATTTTACTTATGCATAGCATATCAAAATTTAAGAAAAGACAATTCGGGTTTTATCCCAAACCATAACTCATATGGTGTCATTTCAACGGATCACGATGGTGCTCTTTTCAGTGTAAAAGCGGTAGTCTCTAAAGCTTTAATCCTTAAAACATAATAGCAGTTTTATAAATGACACCTTTGATCTTACCATGTCAAACAAGGTTTGATTTGATCTCTCGAACATACCATACTCCTGTGGTTTATCGGGAAATGCAAATTCATGGAACAATTCCTGAAATATTAGGTGTTTTGCTAAACCTGTAACTCAAATATCTTCCTTTATGATCAAATCATAAACTCTTTTATTTTCTTGTTACAATGATTTTTCACTTCATCTTGAAAGTCTTTGAACAATTTTCAAATGTTTCATACTTCTTCCTTATTAAGTAAATATATAGATATATTCACTCAAATTTCTGGAGAAAGCATATGAAGTCAAGAGATCCATCGCATATGGCTACACATAATGGACTATATACATCAACATGCATAATATCCAATAAATTAGTCATCCGTTCCTCTTTGGCCTATGGACGGAGTTTTAATTATCTCGAGGAAAGTTTCACAAGCGTCAATTGATCAAAATCAAAAGACTCCAAAAATCCATCAACATGGAGTTTCTTCATGTTTACTTTCCAATATAATTCAAACAGCGATGTCACTTCATAAATGATCTTCCAATCATTTGTCCTACGACATTTTAGCAATAATGTTTATGGATATGATTTCTCCAACTAGATTTGTAAAAGTTCATCCATCCTTTATGAAATACGGTAATTATTTGAACAACCATCATTCTCGTAATACCGGAACAAAATAACAATTATTAAAACAAATCTTGAAGGCTAGGTTTGACAACAACGAAAACACGATAACACTTTATTTGTTTTCGATGAACATCATCACTTATTCTCTTGCCAGTTACATAGGCCGTTGCAGCTCATGAATTGTGTTGTTCTATATGACACTTCACACCAACCAATTCAGTATCCAATACCGGTATCAAATACCTCAGAACCACATTGTTTAACAAGTAAGGAATACAACCATAACATGTATATCTTCTATATACCTAACTTGGACATCTCCAACCTTTTCTTTTCTGCCAAATATTTTATAGATTCTCTTTCAACAATTCCTTTTCTTTTAAAAGAATCTATCAACATCAATAGTGGTGTCATTCACATGACACATAGTACAAAGCGTATATAGTCAAATACTTAATACCTTTGGACTTGCACTTTGAAGTGGATCACCATCATCAAATGTTTGGTGTTCTTTCAAAAATCCGTTCTTTAGTAACCTATTAGTGTAGTAAACATTTTACTTACATCTTCTATTCATCCTTATCATGACAACTTTCATGATCAAGCTACTATAGCCTATAAGGAAGAATCGCGAGTATAATGTTAGTTCCCAACACCTTTTTGGGAGATCCGGATGCCTAGCATCTCCATCCTTCACAAATTCTCATACAATATGAGAACACGTATTTTGCTAAATTATACTCTATCATAATGCAACCAAAATATTGTTTCAGATATCATAATATCTTCCACATATGATGGTTCCTGAAACAATTCTTCCAGCTCCTAGATAACCTTGATATTAAAACAACTTTTGAATATCAATAATCATGGAGGCAAACATGATACTTTAGATACTAACATTGGAATTCTTACTCTTGATTTAATACTACTTATTAAACTTCTTGGAGTAAATAGAGTTTGCTGAAAGTTTGCAATAGGACTTCTAAACTTTAAATTGACATTCAAAACAATACGATACCAGTTCGTAAAGTAAATTAATTCTATAGTTCTATTATCTCAATTAAAACTAAGCGTAAGGTAGTGAACAGATGCCAATGACTACAACAAATTATGCAAATTCACTTCGATTTAGTTTATGACAAATTGAGTTCGACTAATCCAAATTAGAAATAAACTCCCACTCAAAAACGACATCCCTCGTGCCTTTTTGGTGCTTACATGAACCAAATCCACTACACCAAGTCCGATCATCACGTGAGTCGGTGTAGCTTCAAAGGAGAGCATCAATATGGTCATCACATCAACTATATGACTCATGCTTAACCTTTCGGCCCGTGTTCTGAGGCCATGTCTGTACATGCTAGGCTCGCCAAGTAAGAACCTTAGTATTCGCGTGTGTAAAACTGTCTTACACCCGTTGTATGAAAGCGTAGAGTTGAGTACACCCGATCATCACGTGATGTCTCGAAACACGATCCATAAAATGGTGCATACTTAAGGAAGAACACATTTTATCTTGATATTTAAATGAGGGATCATCTGATAATGCTACTAAAAGCGCCAAACTAGCAATATAAGATGCAAACATCTAATGTGTAAAGTGACATGATATGGTCCATGCATTTGATCTCTATCATTTGCATCGTGGTATGATCTCTATCATTCCTTTGTGTGTAAGGCCAAGGTCTATGGAACTTACACGTTATGTGTGTTGTAATAGTATCTATCATACATCTACTTACAACAATACCATATCAAGACACTAGCCCAGCAACGATCTAAACTAGACGCCTCTGATTTATCAATTGCAAGTTTTACGTGGCTTGGGGCTTTGGGAGATAGAACCGGTCTTACCTACGAACATGAACCACAATGAGGATAACCAAGTTATTAGAAACTCGTTGTAAATCAGATATTGACTATAGTAGGAGAGACAGACACCCGCTAGCCACTTATGCAAAACTAGTTGCATCTCAGTCGTGGAACCGGTCTCATGTACGATGACATGTAAGGTTGGTTCGGGCCGCTTCATCCCACTATGCCACCAATATCCAAAGTACATAGAAGATGCAATAACATGATCATCATCGCCCACATATAAATATATGTGTACTATCCGTGCAAAGCACCTACGCATAGATCAGGCTCTGATACCACTGTTGGGTTCGCAGCATAGAAAACAAAAAAATTCCTACGATGAGAACTATACGCCAAGATCTATCTACTAGATACAAGCAACGGGTGGATATACATCCATGGAGAACTTACCCTTGAAGACAACAAAGCTTTGTTAACGAGATGGAACTCGTGGATGATGTAGTCATACACTTGCCGATCTCAAGATCTTGATGAAGTCCTTCAGGTCCAGCAGCTCCAGCACCATCAGGTCCAGCACCATCAAGTCCAGCAGCGCAAAGTAGCAGTGCATCCGTGATCGCACACACGTTCGGTCCACCGAACAACCTCCGCCTCCTCACTCCAGCGATGCAGCGGAAGCAGCAACTCCTTTCCAGATAAAGCCACCGGGAACATGTATCTCGCTAATCCGGGACCATGGGGAATAACTAGAGGGAGAAGAGAACCTTCACGAGGAGGTGGTGCAAGATGAGAGGAGGGAGTGGGGGGCCTTTTATAGGGAGAGGGGGGCAGCCCCTCACCATGGCCGGCGGCCAAGGGAGGTGCCCCCACCTCTTCCACATTCATGTGGGTGGAGCTCCCACTCACATAATTAGCCACTCACTCAAAATTCCACTCACCTCCATTAAATTTCCACCAAATTTAATGCAAGTTCTCATTAAATAAAAAACTTTTATTTATTTTATTCAGAATTTTGTTAATTAGATTAATTAATAAACATTCACATAAAACCCCCAGCAACATTTCAATATCACATGCAGAACCAGTTTCAGCAATTTCACCCGAAACAATTCCGGTTTCCATCGAAATGATTCCAGCGCTTTCTTAAATCTTTATATGAAACATATTTGCTCCTAAATGGTGTCGGTATCCCTTAAGTGTGTCACCCTATGGTTCGTGAAAAATGCAGACATGATCGAGACCCCTCTCCGATCAATAATCAGCAGCGGGACCTGGAGATCCGTACTGACTCCCACATATTCAACGATGACTCTTGTGATCGTGTGAACCTTTAACGTCGTAAATAAATCCCTTTGTCTCGCGATATATTACATGTCCGAGATTCGATCATTGGCATCCAAATACCTAGTTTGATCTCGTTACCGACATGCACTCTTTTCTCGTTCCCATGATATAACATTCTAGTGATCACATCACTTGCTTGCAAGCTATTTCAATGTGATATCACCGAGAGGGCCAAGAGTATATCTATCCCTCATCGGGTCGACAAATCCCACTCTTGATCCATGAGACTCAACATAACACCTTCGTAGCACTGAACCCACCTTTATAGTCACCCTGTTACGGTGTGATGTTTGATGTTATCAAGATACTCTTCCGGTGTTAGCAATTAACATGATCTCATGGTCTAAGGACTAATATTACTTCGTATGATGTTATAGCAATATAAACATAATGACTCTGATCGTAATGCTATACTTCGGATGAATGTTCATCACATCATTCCACCAATGATGTGACCTCGTTATTAACGACATCCAATGTCCATGATCAGGAAACCTTGATCATCTTGTTAATCAACGAGCTAGTCTATTAGAGAGGCATAACTAGGAACCTTTTATTTGTTTATTAAACACGCATGTATTAATGTTTCCAATTAATACAATTATAGCATGCAAAAAAAACATTTATCATAAACATGGAATAAGATAATAACCACTTTATTATTGCCTCTCGGGCATATTCCCTTCAAATAGTAAATATGAAAGAGAAAAAAATTTCAAAACCTAAAGTCTCATGACTGCCACGTGCTTATGACGCAATTGCTTCCGGTTGCATTGAGGGGAATTCTACCAGAAAATCTTCGACTAGCCATTGTGAAGGTATGTGCGTTCCTCAATGCAATTTCTCAGAAGGTAATCGATCGAGAAAGTCTATCAGGGTTACAGATTGATGTGGTCCAATGTCTGGTCAGCTTCGAGTTGTTGTTCCTCTATCCTTCTTCAATATTATGACGCACCTCCTAGTTCACCTAGTCGAAGAGATTAGAATTCTCGGTCCTGTGTTTCTACACAATATGTTCCCCTTCGAGAGGTTCATGGGAGTCTTAAAGAAATATGTTCATAACCATGCTAGGCCAGAAGGAAACATGTCCAAGGGCTATGGAACAGAGGAGGTCATTGAGTTTTGTGTTGACTTTCTTCCTGACCTTAAGCCGATTGGTGTTCCTGAATCTCGGTATGAAGGGAGGATGACTGGAAAGGCACACTAGCAAGGAAATCAATGGTATGTAGGGACGGGCATTCTTTCACTCAAGCACACTACACAGTTCTACACAATTCCACCGTGGTGGCTCCGTATATCGAGAAACACAAGAATATTCTACGCTCCGA
Organism: Avena sativa; assembly: GCA_916181665.1. NCBI lineage: Eukaryota > Viridiplantae > Streptophyta > Magnoliopsida > Poales > Poaceae > Avena > Avena sativa. The sequence goes on along the minus strand of OV702289.1, from coordinate 111,615,539 downwards.
AAACCCGGGGAAGCCTGAAACCTTGACTAAAGGGGAACACGAGAAGAATTTTGGCAGTTGGTTGCAGACACATCTCATGAATAACACCACTGTTGGAGATGAGTTGTACTCGTTGGCCAGGTTACCATCTTCGACTATATGTACTTTCCAAGGGTACGAGATAAATGGGAATACATTTTGCACGATCGCCTAAGATAAAAAGAGCACCAACCAAAATAGTGGTGTCCGCTTTGATGCAACAGATGACAATGGGCAGAAGGACACATATTATGGGTACATAGAGGAGATATGGGAACTTGACTATGGACCTACGTTTAAGGTCCCTTTGTTTCGGTGCAAATGGGTCAAGCTGACAGGAGGCGGGGTACATGTAGACCAAAAGTACGGCATGACAACAGTGGATCTCAATAATCTTGCGTACATGGATGAACCATTCGTCCTAGCCAACGATGTGGCTCAGGTTTTCTATGTGAAGGACATGTCTACCAAACCGAGAAAAAGGAAAGATAAGCAAAAGAATACAGAATAGGATGAGCCAAAGCGCCACATAGTTCTTTCAGGGAAAAGAAACATCGTGGGAGTGGATGACAAGACAGACATGTCAGAAGATTACAATAAGTTTCATGAAATTCTGCCCTTCTAAGTGAAAACTGACCCAAGCATCCTGTTAAATGATGAAGATTCTCCATGGCTACGGTGCAGAAGAAAACCACAACACTAGATGTTGGTGATGTGTAATAATGTATTAAACCTTTTATTTGAGACATAAATCTATGTAATGTATTAAACCTTTTATTTGAGACATAAAGGTCCCCTTTCATGTAATACATCTTGCTCAATCAAACTAGACATTGACGACCAGGTTCTGAGCCGCAGGAGGTGATCACCCAAAGAGAAGGAACCATCACAAGAGAAGGAACCCACAAACACTAAGGATACATAGCACAACTGAAAATTAAGATACATAGCACAACTGAAAATTAAGAAACATGCCTAATGTTGGAGTGATTCGGTCATGCTCCTGCCTAGCCCTGTAATACGCGCCACTATAGTCGTCGTAGTCGCCGGCGCCGTCGTCGCTGTCGTCGTCGGGGTCGTCGTAGTCGAACCTTGAAGGTTGGGCACGCGTGGGATGGATTTGAGGGTACCACAGGCGGGGGTTATTGCCGGTCATGTTGTAGGCCATGACACTCTAGAGAGTTCGGCCGCGCCACCACAGCCGACGGCCGGCCTCGTTGAAGTTCGAAGGAGGTGGGCCGTCCTACTCGTGTCTGGCGAGCGCCCTCTCATGCCGATTGATGAAGAAGGCTTCCCAAGTCGGGAAATAGTCGGGAAGCCAGTTGGGATTCCTCCGCTGCTCTGGCATGAGCTCGAGGTAGTAGTGGATCGTGATGGCCATCCGGCGCTCCACACCTAGAGGACACGAGGGACCAGCACACCTCCGGCGCTCAGCATCCAGCCAGTGGGGACGCGGCAGCCCCATGGGCAGGGGTAGTTCGAGGCACAAAGCGCCTCCGCCTCCCTAGGGGTTAGAGGTATGGTGGAAGCCATGGGAGAGAGTGGAGAGAAGCGGCAGATATGAGTCTAGATGTGCTATGGCAACGACCAAGCCTACATATATATAGTGAGAAATGGCGGGAAGTCAGAGGAGGGAAGCGGTGGAAAAGGCAGGAAGAAAACAGGCGGGAAACAATAAGGCGGGAAGAATTAAGGCGGGAAGAAATAGACCTTTAGTACCGGTTTCGCGCGAATTTTTATCAACCGGAACTAAAGGGGCTACCCTCGTACGGAGAAAGCTATAGGGGTAGACGATCCGGGGCCCCCGGTCTAGGGTTTCGCCAGAGGAAGACCACCGGAACGTCGGAATCACATGAAAATGGCAAAATGGTTAATAGTTTGACTAGTTAGAATAATTATTTTATAAAACAGAAAATGGATTTGAATCGCTTATTCAAATTCAAGCACTTTTTATGTTAAAAATTTAGTGAGATTCAAAAATATGCAAAATATAATAGTTAATGCATTTTTAAATTGAAAATGGCAAAATGGTTATTAGTTTCACTAGTTAGAATAATTATTTTATAAAACAGAAAATAGATTTGGATTACTTATTCAAATTCAAGAACTTTTCATGTTGAAAATTTTCTCAAATTCATAAGTATGCAAAAACTGTATAATTCAAATATTTAAAAAATATGCTAATTGAATTTTTCTTTAAACAGGCGCGCCCCTGGGGTGAAAACATTGAAAAAAGGACCTTTAGTCCCGGTGCGTGCTACACACCGGGACTAAAGGTGTGGCGTTGGCACGCGCGTGTTGGGCGGTGCCGAAAACTCTTTAGTCCCGGTGGGTGGCACGCATCAGGACTAAAGGGGGGACCTTTAGTCCCGGTCCGTATAAGGCACCGGGACTAAAGGGTCTTTAGTCCCGGTGCATTATACGGACCGGGACTAAAGGTCCTCCACCTTATATCACGCGCCCCTTCACTCCCCCACCATCTCCACTCACTGCAGGGAAAATCGTGCACGAGGACGATGAACGACGTCGGCAGGCTGCCAAATTTTTCTCCGGCCGTCCGCGCCGCCGCCATCTCACCGACGAACGTCGTCGCACCACAGCCTCTCTAGCCACCGTGCGCGTGCATCCCCGTCGGCCAGGTAATAAACCGGCCCTGCGCCGTGCACCATCTGCTTTCCGGCCCTGCGCCGCCGCGCGCCGCCATCATCCGAACGCCGCCGCGCGCCGCCACCACCCCAACCGCCGCCGCCACTCACTCCAGCCGCCACCGCCCCCAACCGCCGCGCGCGGCCCCGGACAGAGGTACCCCGCCGCCCCCTCCCCTTCACTCCCCCGTCCGGCTAAGCGGCGGCGCCGCGCCGCCGGCCACTACTGGCGAGCAAGCCGGGCCGGCGACAGCCTTGCACATCGGCGGCGGTGCGGGCGATGCGGCCGGGGCGGCGCCCCCGGCCAAGTTCTCTTTTTTCCATTTTTTATTTGGTAGTATATAGTTGTAATTTTATTTTGTAGTGTAATATTATTTTGTGTGTAATATTATTTAGTAGTGTAATAATAGTATATAGTTGTAATATTATTTAGTCGTGTAGTATTATTTTGTAGTGTATATAGTTGTAATTTTTTAGTAGTATATTATAATATTTTTTGTAGTGTATATAGTTGTAATATTATAGTAGTATATTGTAATAGTAGTATATTGCAATATAGTAGTATATTGTAATATTATAGCAGTGCTCGCGGGCCCCCACACTTAGGATTAGGGTGGTGGTGCTCGCGGCCCCCGCACTTAGGGTTAGTGTGGTGGTGCTCGCGGGCCCCCGCACTTAGGGTTAGGGTGGTAGTGCTCGCGGGCCCCCGCACTTAGGGTTAGAGTGGTAGTGCTCGTGGGCCCCCGGACTTAGGATTATGGTGGTAGTGCTCGCGGGCCCCCGCACTTAGGGTTAGGGTGGTGGTGCTCGTGGGCCCCCGGACTTAGGGTTAGCGTGGTCGTGCTCGCGGTCCCCCGCACTTAGGGTTAGGGTGGTGGTGCTCGCGGGCCCCCGAAGATAGGGTTAGGGTGGTGGTGCTCGCGGGCCCCCGCACTTAGGGTTAGGGTGGTGGTGCTCGCGGGCCCCCGAAGATAGGGTTAGGGTGGTGGTGCTCGCGGGCCCCCGCACTTAGGGTTAGAGTGGTGGTGCTCGCGGGCCCCCGAAGATAGGGTTAGGGTGGTGGTGCTCGCGGGCCCCCGCACTTAGGGTTAGAGTGGTGGTGCTCGCGGGCCCCCGAAGATAGGGTTAGGGTGGTGGTGCTCGCGGGCCCTCGGACTTAGGGTTAGAGTGGTGGTGCTCGTGGGCCCCCGGAGATAGGGTTAGGGTGGTGGTGCTTGCGGGCCGCCCGGACTTAGGGTTAGGGTTAGGGCATCACTAGAATTTTGCTATTGTTTATTGTAGCAAATTGCGTGTTCATATTATTGTTTAGTATTATTTTATGCAGCAATATTGAATGAAAAATATTATTGTGTGCATTTTGTAGAAAACTATGGATCCAATCCAGAGAGACCTAGCACAAGAAGAAATTCTCGAGGATATGATCAACGACACCCCCCATGTTGATCCACCCAAATCTCCATCGATTTATCTGAACCCCTCCGGTGAGGGAGAGGAGGTCGACCAAAATGATCAAGGAGAAGCCGACGGCTCCGGTGGTGGAGAAGCCGACGGCTTTGGTGGACTCTTAACGAAGTCCGGCGAGGTATATATATGAAGTCTGGTGATCAGTAGATGCATTAACTGAGTTGTATATATATATAAATTGACGAATGTTTCTTCTCTTAGGCCTCCACATCGAGCAAAAAATATTCTAAACGAGTCTCGGCCAAAAAGTTGGACGCATCTACGCGTTATACAATTACGGTGGTATCACCACGGGGTGAACCGTTGGAACCCGAAAAGGCTAAAACTGCATTTAAACAACAATGCGGAGTTATGGTTAGGGATCGCATCCCGATCACCGTTCGAGAGTGGAATAAGACCAAAGGGGCGAAAGAGGGTGAGTATGTCGCCGACAGGTACAAAGAGGGTCTTTGGAATGACCTCATGACACATTTCACCCTGCCAGAATGTGAGGATGATGCCGACACAGCTGCATTGAGGAAGAAAGTCAAGCAGTGGACTCTTATGAAGATGGCCGAACTATTCAAGAACTGGAAGAAAGCATTATGGCAAAAGTATCAGAAGATGAAGACTCCTCCTAAATTTGAATGCTATCTAACGAAGCAGCAGGCTAACTGGGATGCATTTGTGAAGTACAAGGAGTCACAACCTGCTATGGAAAAGTCGGAAAAAACAAGAAAAATGCCGCGATGAAGAAATATCACCATCACCTGGGGCCAGGGGGCTACGCGGCTGCCATGCCAAAGTGGGATGCTAAAGAGAATGAGCTGCTTGCTAAAGGGATCACTCCAGAACCAATACGCGAAGAATGGGATCTGAGGGCAAGGAATTGGTTCCTTGGGCATGGGAGTGAGTATGACGAAAGTACAGGGGACCTTATTTGCAGTGACGGGATTAGGATACCCCGGCATACATGGCAGAAAGTGGTGAAGGAGATTAAAGTGGGGACAACAAAGTGTCCCGATAGAGAGAAAGACTTGCTGACAAAGGTCCTCGGGAATGACGAACGCGGAGGACGTGTACGAGGCCTTGGCCCTAGATATACGTGGGAGATTGGGTTCCCAAAGACAGAGATACTTATAGGAGCCGAGAGAGAGCAAAGAGGCGACGGAAGGAGGAGGAGGGAGACAGGTTCACCGAGTTGCTAGGAACACTTCGAATGCATCAGCAATAGATTGACGAACTTCGAGGAGCAGCGCGCCTGCAAGATCCTGTACTCGATATTACCGCCGTCCTATCTCAGCGGAGAAGCAGCGTGGCTGAATCGGAGGTCCCTTCTGATGATGCACATATGGCAGATGGCGGTCCCGGCTACCCCGTGGATGGAATCAAGGAGCAGGCATCTTGTGAGCTCCATCAGAAGGTGAAGAACCTATCCATCAAGGTGGCGGTCGGATGTGCTTTATCTTGTCCACCTGGGCACGCTGGCATGGCCGTGAGATTCCAGCTGCCTATGCTAAAGATGTTGTGGATGAAATCGCAATGGGGTGGGACTCAATGGAGCTTGACATCCCTGGACCTGAAGGTGAGAGGACACTCGGAGAAGTACTGGATGGTATCATTCTATGGGACAAGAACAACATCAAGCTTCCAGGATGGACGCCAAAGCCAACACCGCCTCCGAGTCATCGCATGTCACCTTCACCTCCATCACCTCCAAGAAGCCCACCCCATGACTACGACCACCACAACCCGAGTCCATCTCGATCTCCGCCGCAACCTCCGAATAGTACTAAACGACGCAGCAGCCCAAAATGACAAATGTCGCCCCTCCCAAGAGTACCTCATAAGAATCTTCCCATCAGACCTTACGATCGTACTGACGAGGAAACCGACATGATCGTAAAGGCCGAATGTGTTGCGCAGCTAAATGAGAAACCCGAGCCCGCCCTGGTATACACCGAGAAGCAAAAAGCGTATGCACTTTCTTTTTTGAACACAAAATCGCAATATGAATTGCACCACAAGCCAGATGACTATCGACGCACCCTTCAGAAGGAAGTGAAGAAGAGCAAATCAAGTAGAAGTGCAAGCGGGAGCAAATCATTAGGTCAAAGTGCAACCAATAAAAGAATGGACGTCCCCCAGCTCGGGAAACAGGCCAAAAAATCGATCCCACCCCTCCAGGTGTTATCCTATGACACTCTCCAGCAGGATGTGGAAGAAGCTAAGAAGCTTGCGGTTGCTATGAATGTGACTGTTGAGGAATTGCTAGGTGCCCAGGACGACAACTTACCCAAGGCTCACGTAGTCCCTACATATGTCCCAGGGAAGCCTCTGGTCAGCTTTGAGCTGTTCCAACAACTGCCAACACAAATGCGGAGTTTACATAACTGGTACTTGAAAGCCGTAAAGCAGGAGAGAATAATGATCGTGGCGAAAGTCCCACATGACTACTACTTCCGAGAAGAAGAGGTCCATGTTGAGTTTCTAGAACTCTTCCAGTTATACAGTTTCGACGCCCTCGACAAAAGTCTCATGAGTTGCTATTGTCTGTAAGTTGTTGAATTCATTGTCTATATATAAGTTGTTCATTTTTTCAGTTGTTCAGTTCATTGCATATAATTATCCTTATTATATCCTTTTGTACTCTGTTATTATGCAGAATGAAGATCATGGAATGTAAAAGAAGGTCACTCTTTAGTGTTGGGTTCATTGACCCAGATAAAATACATTGTAATACGCTAAAGGATAAACTCGAGGAGATGCAGGAAAACCTTCTAAGGTTTCTAACAGAGCAACATTTTTGTGACCACATACTGTTTCCTTACAATTTCCGGTGAGGGTCTTACTATGTTATACACATTCACTTTTTCTTACTCGATGTTAAATGTAATTGATGAGTTACATATGTATATATAAACGTGTGCAGTTTCCACTGGATTATCATGGACATTCAACTTGATAAGGGAAGAGTTGAAGTCATGGACCCATCGAAGAGATCCCTGGAACAGTTTAGGGACATGCAGGACATGCTCCAGAGGTAATTTCCATGCTACATCGGTCTCTTTATTTCATTTCCTGGGATATCACGTAATAAATAACTCATTCATTCATTTTCTTTGCCGGGCAGGGTTTGGAGCATGTTCAAGAGTAGGGTTAAGGGTTCCTTTAGTAAGGAGCTGACGTTTACTCTGGTCTCGGTAAGTAATACGTGATATGTTCGCGCATCTCTTTACTTCTAGTTTCAAGACAATTATGATGCTAGATTATAATTTTGATTGAGTTCTATTCTCGTAAAGTGCGCGAGGCAGCCACAGGGGACGAATCTATGTGGATTCTACGTTTGCGAGTTCATTCGCACGTTTTTCACTGAGCACAAAGATTAGAGTCGATGTAAGCAATACATTCACAACATTATTTTATTACCGTCACTTTTTGTTATCATGATTGATATTCATATTGATCTCCTTTTCTTATATAGTTTGAGAGAATGCGAGATCAGCTCCTACCAGAGCAACGCGTACGAGGAATTGCTGAAGAACTGGCAGGATTCTTGATGAACGAGATGATAGATGACGCCGAGGAATTTAGCGTGAATAGGCGCTACCGATGATCCCCGACCGTGTAATTAAATCATCGAATTGTGATCTCCATGTAACTATCATGATCATGTATATATTTGTATGGTCGATCTTAAGAGAAGTTATCTTATGTATGCACGAACGTGTATGGTATGTGGTAGCGTAGAAAACTATTTTTGAAATGAAAAAGAGAAAAAAAGATACAAATTGAATTTTCTGCCGCGGTAGAGATAGTGCCTAAACTTCTGCCGCGGCAGAGAACTATTTGTCCCGTTTTGTAATACGAACCGGGACTAATGGGGGGCACCCAGCGGCCGCAGAGACGGCCACGTGGATACCCATTGGTCCCGGATGGTAAGCGCTCCGGGACTAGTGGGGGGGGGCCTTTAGTCCCGCCCCTCCAGTCCTGGTTACCAGGACCGGGACTAAAGCCCCTTACGGGCCGGGACTGGAGGTCCTTTTTCCACTAGGGTGAGTAGTTCATCTCTGGACTACGGGTCCATGTAGTAGCTAGATGGATGGTTCTCCCCCTTTGTGCTTTCATGTCTAGATCTTGTGAGCTCCGTTCATGATCAAGATCATCTATTTGTAATTCTGCATGTTGTGTTTGCGTGAGTCCGATGGATATTGAGATGCTAATTCAGATTGATTATTGATTCTATCATGTCTTTGTTATTTGTGATCTTGCATGCTTTCCGTTGTTAGTAGCTATCTTGGCCAAGTAGATGCTAGCAACTCAAAGAGTTAGTATTTATGCTCGATAGTGGGTTCATGCCTCTGGTAATCTGGGGAAGTGACAGAAATCTCTAAGGTACTAGATGTGATGTTGCTACTAGGGAGAAAACAACAATCCTTTGTTCATAGAACAATCGTATTATTTACTTTACACGCAATTCATAATGCAATTATCCGTAGCTTGCAACTTAATACTGGAGGGGGTTCGGATGATAACCTGAAGGTGGATTATTAGTCATAGATGCAGTTGGATGGAGGTCTATGTATAATGTTGTAATGCCCAATCGAATCTCAAAGGAGTCAAGATGATTAGTATATGCTTGTATGCTTTCTCGATGTTTGTCAATTGCCCCGCTGTAATTTGTCCACCCAACATGTTATCTATCTTAAGGAGAGCCACATCTAGTGAATTATGGACCCCTGATCCTTTCTTTTACTTTTAATCTACAATCAACTGTTTACTGCTTTGTGTTTACTTTCTGCAAACTATTATTTCCTTCCATTCGATACGTTTAATCCTTTATTTTTAGCAAAACCGGTGAGATTGACAACCTCATCGCAAGTTGGGGACAAAGTTCTGTGGTTGTGTTGTGCAGGTCTCCACGTTGCTACTAGCACCGGTAGTGCGCCCTGCCAAGGCTTAGCTAGCAACACCTTTGGGGTGTTTCCTTTCTCCTACTGGTTCGATTAAACCTTGGTTTCGTACTGAGGGAAAACTTGCTTCTGTGCTCATTATGCCTTCCTCTTGGGGTTCCCCACCGAGCTCGATATATTTTGGGCAATCACTAACTCTCGACATCACATATCCCCTGTTAATCGAGCCATGGACGGAATAAATCTAAGGCAATGCAAGCTAAACTTTGAAGGCCTTTCTATAGAAGCCATGGATACGGAGGCGCCAAACCAGATCATCCATAGCTTTCGGCGGACGGTTGCTAGAGATGTTTCCCCAGGGGAGTCAATCCTTCTAGGCTTGGCTTGGCTTGAGAACTCGAGCACCCTCCTAAAGAAGTATGAACTCCAGATCGTTCGCGACTTATCTGGATCTTTGATCTCCTTCGAGCATCAGGTCACTTTGCTTGTCACTGATGGCCTCATTAGACCACCACGACTGTTTAGAGGACCCGACCACAGGCTATCATCTCGTACCAAAAAGAGTCGTACAAAATACATAAATAAGTTCCTACCGCCACACCATGGGAGCACAAGCTGGAGGGGGTAGATTCTGAAGATGGACAAACACAGAAGCATCAGAGACCATGCAAATTATGGTCTAATGATTGTATTTTATTTATAATCGTTTAATAAATGGATAAATTTAAGATTTCTTGATTAGTTCATGTCTAATTCATTCAAAAAACTCATAGCATGCAGTACCCAGATTGGATCCAAACTTGGCTCAAACTCATTTCTATTCATCAACGTTATGTTTCTATAAAAATAGAAACATGGTCTCGAGTGGGTGGGTTCAACCGTATCATGGTGTAGAAATGGGCAAGACGCGATCGGGGTGGCCCACTTATGGCTAGAGCCTATAGCTCCACGGGTGGCCCAATCAACGAGATAGGCGGAGGCCATCCTGCTATGAGATGGACCAGGATTTACCGACTTCGGCCTGAAGCCAGAAGACTTAGAGTACAAGATGTAGTAATTACCGACTATGTTGTAATTTTTACCCCGTAAACGGATAGTTTTCTCCCTGTAAGCCCTACGCTGAATGTCTATATAAGCTGGGATAGGGGTAGCCCTTAGGGCAAGAGCAATCTCCCCTTGCACTAGCGAACCAACCACAAACCCTCACTAACCTCCGACTTTGCTGATTATATTGGATTGATAGCTAGACTAGGATTCGGCCACCGCAGTTGGATGTGAACCTGAGTAAAGTTGGGTGCTCCTAGTCTCTGACATCCTCACGTCTCAGACCCACTTTTTTCAGGGCTTGAGGACCCCCTCGTTGCTTGCTTATCTTCACGATGATGATAGGGAGGCCTCAAGGATAGTCTTTGTTGACCATTATTTATTCGTCGCTGACCGGACGAGGTGACAGGTCCCTCATGTCCGAAAGAATACAAACCTATTTTTTTAGGATGGAAAATAGGCAAACATGTTGTGTGTTGGGTCTGACATATTAGTAGGCAACATATCTATTTATTTTCATAACTGTTGACGAGACAAAAGGGGACATTTTTCATGTAAAAAACCGAGTCCGTTGGCCCAATATAACCGCAACTGGCCTCAGTTGTATAGACGTAACAAATCGGTGACGGTTAGTGATATTTCTCCTATTGTCCTCCCAATAATTTCTGTGTGAACCGAGGAGAGACAGTCATAATAAACCCCTAAATGCTTGTGCTATATTTGAATCCCAATGAAATCTTTTTGATTTTTTTAAGGTTAAGATTTAGTAATAATTTAGTTGTGTAGAATCAAAGTTGATATGCCCCTACAATAATCATATGTTTCGAAAATCAACATTGAAAAAACAATGTTTGGTCGTTAGGAAGTGAGAGCTACTGAAAAGCAAAGTTGGTGGGGGGATATTTTGCCCGTCGCCGCCACGCAACTATTTTAGAAGATGGGGGTCTGCTTCACGTACGTGGGAAAATAAAAAATGGGAAGATTTGTTTGATTAGTTCTTGTTTAATTCATTCAACAAACATCTAACATGTAGTACCTACACTGGATCCAAACTTGGCTCAAACTCGTTTCTATCTACGGAAATAGACACGCGTTCATGAGTAGGTGGGAACAATCGTATCATGTTGTAAAAATAAGCAGAATGTGAGTGACATGTATGTCCAGAGGAGCCACGTCGAGGTTTAGGAGGCCTCAGAGATAGTCTTTTTGGGTCCTGCATAACAGAAGGAATACAAACCTATTTGTTTTTGGAAGTCAAATAGGGTGTTGGGTCTGACATATCAGTAAGCAACGTATGTATATATCACTGTCAACGAGGCAAAATGGAGATACCACATGTAAAAAAATTGAGTCAACAAGACAACAAGTTAACCCAATGTAACCGCAGCTGGCCCCAAGTGTGACCAGGGGGATATATAGACGTAACGAATCCGTGACGGCCGCATGACATTTCTTCAATTGTATGATTCGCAGTTCCAATTTCTGTATGAACCAAGGAGACAGTCGTAACAAACCCCTACATGTTTACGGTATATTTGAATCTCAACCAAATATTTTGTATTTCTTAGGTTTTAGATTTAGTAGTGTAGAATCAAAGTTGCCATGCCGCTACAATAATCATATGTTTTGAAAATTTACATTGAAAAAACTAGGTTTGGTGGTTATGTTAGGAAGTGAGAGTGAGTGAGAAGCAAAGTTGGTGTGGATATTTTGCGCATGGCCGGCGCGCAACTGTTTTCAGTTTTGTTTTGAGAACATGGGGTGCTTCCTGTGGTCAAATAAAAATTGGAAGATATAGTACTTATGGCCCCCTTCTTTTCAGCTTCTTGGCCAGCTTCTCTCAAAAGCTATCCTCGATCAGCTTCTCCTAGAATCTCATATGCCAAAATCGTTTATACTTTTAAATTGACATTGAACTACTAGTTAAAAAGTTTGAACGAATTTTGAAAATGAGATTCTGGAAGAAGCTGATCAAGGGTAGCTTCTGGGAGAAGCTGGCCAAGAAGCCGAAAAGAAGGGGGCCTATAGAGTTGGAGGCAGCTGGACTCTTTACTTATAAAAATATATATAAGCCACGATGGACTTGATCTTCACAACTCCCAACTGAGGATGGCAGCAGCTTCGTCCTCGCTGCTTCTTCTCCTGACCCAGCAGCAGCAGCAATGGCCGCAGCTTCTGGCCATCCTTGTGCTGCCTCTTGCCTTCCTCCTGCTCTGCCGCCGCAGCCGCAGCAGCAGCTCGGGTAAAGTGCCCCCAGGACCATGGAGTCTGCCCATCATCGGCAACCTGCACCAGCTGGGCCGGCTGCCCCACAGGAGCCTGTGGGCGCTGGCCCAGCGGCACGGGCCAGTGATGCTGCTGCGGCTGGGCATGGTCCCGGTGGTGGTGCTGACATCGCCGGAGACGGCGCGCGTGGCCCTGAAGACGCATGACGCGGAGTGCAGCAGCCGGCCGCTGCTGGCAGGGCCTCGGCTGCTGTCGTACGGGTTCAAGGACGTGGTGTTCGCGCCGTGGAGCGACTACGTCCGGGAGATGCGCAAGCTCTTCGTCATCGAGCTGCTCAGCGCCCGCCGCGTGCAGACCGCCTATCATGCCAGGGATACCCAGGTAACTCACTCCTTCCTGCTTCCTCATTTTTAAAATATAACATGTTTTAGCTTTGTTTGAAGCTAATGAATTTAGACCATTTTCGGGTGTAAGTTCACTTCGAAGCTTTCCACACCTATATATACTAAAAGCGGCCTAGATATATATATTGGTTTTACAAAACTAAAATATCTTATATTTTGAAACGTGCGTATGCCCTTGCAATGCAACCTCTTGTTAGTTTGATGATGATTTTGGCCCTAGTAGATCGACAAGCTTGTTGCGAAGCTGAGTGCGGTTGGGCCGAACCACCCGGCCGTGCGCGTTGAGGACCACGTGTTCGAGACCATGGACCGGATCGTGGGGTCATTCGTGTTCGGCGAGAGCTACGCCGGGGAGCAGTTCAAGGGGGAGTTTGTGCCGTTGCTGAACGAGACCATGGACATGCTCAGCAGCTTCTCCGCCGAGGACTTTTTTCCTAACGCCGCTGGGCGCCTCATGGACCGCCTCACTGGCGTCAAGGCCCGCCGCGAAGCCGTCTTCCACAAGCTCGACCGCTTCTACGAGCATATCATCCAGCAGAACGACCAAAGAAAGGCCACAGGCGGGGGGTCGGACCTGGTGCAGGAGCTGGTGGATCTCATGAAAACCTCCCCCACCAGCTTCACCAGGGACAACGTCAAGTCCATTCTCATGGTAATCACTTCACCATGCATGCACCTCACTAGTCACTAGTCAGTGCCCAGCACTAATTAATGCTTACTTTTGTTTGTTTTTATCAGAACACCTTCATTGGTAGCATCGACACCACGTCATTGACCATAATCTGGGCAATGTCTGAGCTCATCCGGAACCCAACCGTCCTAAGAAAGGCACAACAAGAGATCAGGGCTGCTGCAGGAGAAGGCAAGAAGAAGGACCGGGTGCACCAGGCTGACATGCCCAAGATGAGGTACCTGAGGATGGTGGTGTCGGAGACCCTACGTCTCCATCCCCCGGCAACCCTGCTGGTCCCGAGGGAGACGATGCGGCCGTTCCAGGTGGACGGCTACAACATCCCTGCCAAGACAAGGGTCATGGTCAACGCGTGGGCCATCAGCAGGGACCCAACCGTGTGGAAGGACCATGACCCCGAGGAGTTCAACCCGGAGAGGTTCAAGGACGCGGGCGTGGACTTCAATGGCAGCCACTTCGAGTTCATCCCCTTCGGCGCCGGCCGCCGGATCTGCCCCGGGCTAGCCATGGGGGTGGCCAACGTCGAGTACATCCTCGCCAACTTGCTCTACTGCTTCGACTGGGAGCTTCCCAAAGGCCATGAGGTCGTGAGCGTGGAGGAGGTAGGGGCCTTCACTTTCAGGAAGAAGACCCCACTCATGCTAGTGCCAAAACGGTGGTACCACGCCGCCGAGCACGAGTAGGAGGACCTGCTAGCTAGCTCCTTTTTACTTCTAGCGCCTTGGAAATTTTATTTCGACCTTTCAATAAAAATCTTCTGGTTCAATTCCACCCACTCTTCTCTAAATTTTTATTTATTAGGATGAAACTATCTTGGACGGCCCAGTTGCAATCTCGATTAATGCACTAGTATTAATATCATGTGTAATCCATCAGGTCGTAAGTCAACAAGTTATATCGTCATTCTGATGGCCGAATCGATCGAGGTGGTAAGAATGATATATTAATTCCCATGTGAACCAAATTAAAGGACCAGACCACTGCTTGTAAGCGACATAATTATTATTTCTAACATAGAGAGAGTTTATAATAATCCAACAGAACATCTAAAATTGCACGTGTGCCAAGTATACACGACACACATAAAATTTAATTATTGTGAACATAAACAACATAAGTTGATTGCACCAAATCGTCTAAGCTGTTGGAGCTGTTGCTGATTGGTTGGGGGGGGGGGGGGGGTAAAAGATGGTATGCATCAACTGATGAAGGCCCGGTTCTTTTTGCGGTTTCTCCGAGAAGCTACCTTACCACCAGTTTTCTGGGGAAGCCGGTTCAAAAGTATTATGAGCCTTCTAGAATGGCTAAGGCTACACTAATTTGAAAGCCTCACAATTTTTTTTAACCGGCTTTCCAACAAACTTGGGGTAGGGCAGCTTCTCGGAGAACTGGGCCAATACGCTGAATACGAATTAGTTTTAAGTCGTCCTTGTCAAATCAAGTTGTAGGTAGGTTATACAATATGATATATATCGCTCCTTCTCATAGGCAGAGGTTGTGAGAATCATACCCTTGTGAATCCAAGGACCACGGCGCATACCAGATAGTTAATAGTCTATCTTATCTTGCGTGCAACATCTGGTTGGGAGACACAATTATTTTTAACATAGAGAGTTTAATAATAATAATCCAAAGGAACATCAAGCATTGCACGTGTGCCAAGCTAGTATACACAACCCACGTAATGAAATTAATCATCGCAAACATAAAAAACATAAGTTGATAGTACCAAATCGTCTAAACCATATTATTCTAATCTTAGTGGACTCTAGTACAAAATATTGAATTCTTGCCCTAATCAATTATTCCAAAAGTCCAAACTGATGGAAAAACGATATGCAACATATTTATATTTTCTACAAATAATAATCCTTTTAAAGTCATGTCACAAACAATATTATTCTAATGATAGTGGGCACTAGTACAGAATAAGCATTTTAAGGTCCCATCACAAAAAAAATTATTATAATGATAGTGGACACTAATACATAATTAGCCTTTTAAGGTCCCGTCACACAAAATATTATTCTAGTAGTGATAGTAGACACTAGTACAAAATAAGCCTATCAAGGTCCTGTCGCAAACAATATTATTCTAGCATTTGTAAAGTATCGGTGTTGTCGGAGGTGTGGTTAGTACGATGGAGGTGGAGATTTAGATGCCTCCACCATCGATGTTCCCAGCGAGGTACACACTATTGTGGTTATCAAGAAAATTACTTGGAATCAAATTCATAACCTTGGAAGATGGACTTAGTAAACCGTTGGGCATACAATAACTCCGTTATCTATGTCACAATTTCAACCTCAATGTTTGTTATTGAGGGGGTGTGCCAGACAAGTGCATTTGTTCTTAGTCGATGTTATATATGTAGGGGGAGTAGCCACCTAACGAAGGATAATTTTCATGATTCCTTCGCAACCTCACTTCTAAGAGATGAAAGAGGGTTTATTTGTTCATCGGGTTTGGATATCCAAAGACAAAGACAAAGGTATACATGTAATGGCAGGATTCGCTCAAACTTTGTTCATAAGGTGATCAAGAAATCGTACAATCTGTCTACAAAATGATCTCAGTGGATTTATCCATAGGCGTGCCCCGAGAAAACAACATGCAGGAGGCCCGGCGGGAGCGGAGAGCTGGGATTGAATTAGTTGGCCTCCTGGGGCACGTAGAGTGCCTCGAGATAGCGACGGTATGCATGCCCGTACCTTGCTTCGATGTTGTTGTAGTAGTGCCGAGGTCCGAGACAGCGCTCGAGGGGCCTCCTTCCCGGCGAGGAACGCAAGCTGCCGGTCACCAAGACACTTCCGGGGATGAAACCACTTGGGGTGTAGCATCGCCGAGCTCCGACGGACGGATCCAGACAGGCCTCCATCATGGAGGTTGCAGAACGCAACTGCATGGGCCAAGGATAGCATCGGCTTCGTCGCTGTCGCTGAGAAGCATCAACATGAGCATCACCAACTCCCATGGCTCCTCCATGTCCACCATCTGAGCTCCGCTTCCACCCGTTGTCACGCCACCGTGGCCTCCAGGTTGAAGAAGAGGTGGCACATACCTACAGATCCCGAGAGAACCCAACATGGGGCCCTTATTGAAAGAACCGGCCACCTTCCGCGCCATCGCCGCCCACGGCTCTCCCCATGAGAGCTCCGCCACGATGAAGAAGAAGACCAACCAGAACCAAGCGCGGATCAACATGCCTAGATCTGAGCTCCTCTCGCCATCCTTATTTAGTGGGATGCAGGGCCCGACCTTCTCTGCGAGCACCATCACCTGCCCACGGCAAGTCACCACTGAGCAAGAAGAAGCCAAGGCGTGGAAGATCTGGAGACCACCTATCTCCATCCTACCCTCAGTCGCCAACATGGGCAAACACCAAGAGGAAACCCTAAGACTGCTCCTACTATTTACAGGGGGTGCATGACCACCTAGTCCAACTTCCACACCGTCGGCGGAGCTGACGGAGGAGAAGGAGAGGGGTTGTGGGGAGAAGAGGAAGTCGACTCTCAATGCCTGGGGCAGAGGGAGGGGCGGGGTTTGGGTGTGAATCAAGTGATGAAGAGGTTGAATAAAAACAAGTCTCAAGCTGTCCTTGTCAAATTGTGCCCCTTTTGTTCAAGTTGAAAAATATTGTTCTTGCGATGCTTACCATGTGCAATCAGGAGTAAAGAATTAGTGCGTGCCTAGAATTTGTGACATATGAACAATTTTTATCTCATGAACAAAAAGTGTACCACATTAACAAAAAAAAGTTGCGTTGCGTGAACAAAAATTTTGCGCCGTGTGAACATTGTGACACCTGGTGGGCAAATAGGTAGAAGTAACTACCCTGCTATAGGTAAATTAAGATCGGACACCATACGAGATACACTGGGTAAGTCCATCCCAAGAAGGACGGTGACGAGGAGAGCCAACAACGACCACCGGATCTTCCCGGAGAAATCCGAAGAACTCCAAACAGGATGATGCCAACCATAGGGACAGAGCCCAATCCTACACCTAGTATTATACTATATCTTAAGCTTGGTGACATGCATGACCAATGAGGGCATTTGCACATCTTTTGTTTATGGAGTGCGGACCCAGACATGCTCCATGGAGGATTTTGTTTGAAAATTTCAAATTTAAAGTTTTAAAAGTTTTAGTAAAAATATCAGGATATAAATATACACTACAGCCACTAGCGCCTTCTTTCGGCCTACCTCCACCAGCAACGCTGGCTAGGGAAGACGGCATCAGGTTGGCCTGGAGGATTCTTGATTTCTCTCGTGGTACTGTAGGAGGGGAGGTGAAGGATAAGGTCGCGTCAAAGTAGTACCACATGGCCAAATATTTTTCTTATGATGCTTACCGCAATTAAAAGGAAAGGCATATTGTATTGTTAGTGCTGCCTAGAGCTGAGCTGACTGGGATTAAACTAAATAATAAATCTCTACCGACTGTCATTATCCTAGTATTTTGTGAGATGTCAACAATGTTTGACGTCATGAATAAGGCTAGTCATAGTGGGAGTAGCTTTGGTAGTAACATAGTCATACATGTATTACCAACTAAGCATTTCGATGATATGACATGCAATTAAATGATAAGAGAAGTTCTTGTGATAACTACCTATGTTACCATACTATCATACATTTTAAGGTAAAATGAGTCTACATTGCAATAAATAAGACTTTGCATGATACTTCCTCTGCCTCCAATTACTCTGCATTATAGGTTTGGTCAAAATCACACATATTAAAACTTGTCTAAGCATATTCTATAAAGTACTAACATTTATAAAATCAATTGCATACAATATAAAAGTATGTTTTATGGCGAGTCTAATTATATTTATTACATATTTTAGATGTTGATATTTTTTTCTATACACGGTGAAAGTTTATAAAGTTTGATTTATGAACTAAATAACACATTTATCAAAAAGACTAAAAAAAACACATTTATCATAATTGAACACATGTACAACAACAGTACAAATAGTGAGACAAGACTGAATGATAAGAAAGGTGACCGAGAATTATTGCAGTCCGTGAGCCTCAGATTTATTTTAAACAGTGAATTAAAAAAAGAAAGACTACGAAAGTTCAGAATGCGACGGTGATGCCCAAGAGTTCCACTAGGTGAGCTATGAAGTCGGCAAGGTTCGGCCAGCTCGCCGCCGTCACCAGCTTATTCCCGTCGGCCACGGCTCCTTCTGGCTCCACGACGGCCGCGCCGGCGAGGCTGGCGATGACTCTCATGGGGACTCCGCTGGCGCATCTCTTCCCCTTGAGGAGCCCCGCCGCAGCGAGGAGCAGGTGGCCCTGGTCGATGCTGGCGACCAGCTTCCCCCTGGCGGCGAACTCACCCACCAGCGCCACCGCTTTGCTGTGGGTGACGAGCAGCTCGGGTGAGCGGCCGCCGGGCAGGACGACGCAGTCGTAGTCGTCGACGTGGACGTCGTCCCAGTCTATGGTCACCATGAAGTTGTGGCCGCGCTTCTCGTCGCTGGCGGCGCCGACGTCGTAGATGGCGGTGACGCAGGCGTCGCCCTTGCGCTTGGTCGGGCACGCCGCCTCGACGCGGCAACCCAGGCCGGCCAGCGCACGGAACGGCACGTTCGCCTCGTAGTCGTCCACGTAGTCCTATAGAGAAAACGAGAGAGAGGTGAGAGATGAGGACGGCCTGAAGAAGTGAAGAGAAGATGAGAGAGGTCACGTACGCCGCAGAGGAAGAGGACGCCCTGGCCGCGTCCGCCGAGCACGCGCGCGCCCATGGCGCGCAGGAGCTGCCTGAGGATCTCGGCGTGCGCGGGCCAGCCAAGGGACGTCAGGATATGGTCGTGTGAGACGCAGATAGTCCAGGGCTCGGGCTCCACCCACGTCCCGCCGGCCAGCTCCACCACGGGCCGCAAACTGTTGAAGGCGGTGCAGCGGACGCCGGCCATGGCGCCCGCGGCGGCGAGCATGAGCTGGCTGTGGCAGGTGAGCAAGAGCGGCCTGCGGAGGTCAGAGGCGAAGGCCTTGACGAGGGACACGGCCTCGGCATCGATGCTGAGCTGCTCCCCGGAGCGGCCGCCGGGGACGATGAGGGCGTCGTAGGAAGCCGGGTCGGCGGCAGGAAAATCCGCGTTGACCGTGAAATGGTGGCCCGGGAGCTCGCTGTAGAGGTCGTAGCCGAGGAACTCGTGGACAGCGGTGAGGTAGGTGTCGCCGGGGGACTTGCCCGGCGCAGCGCAGTGGACGGTGATGCCGAGGGCGGCCAGCGCGTAAAAGGGCACGGCCACCTCGTAGTCCTCCATGTAGTCACCGCACAGAATCAGGACCTTCTTCTTCATCTCCATCTTCTTGGACGACGCCATTAATTCCGGATCGATGCAATGCAAAAGTTGTACTGCATGCAGGAGGAGGAGGTACTTCAAGTTGATTGATCTCATCACCGACTACTTCTTCTTTTTAAGTAGAAGTAGGATGAGGTAGTGATGATTGGGAAAACACCCCATGTGGGACCTAGCGCAAGCGAAGGAAAAAAAACTCCGGATGAGGTAGAACCGGGTAGCGCGAGCGCACACGATCTTTCTAATGAGAGGCTGACATGTGGGACCTAGCAGCCTGACTAAACGGCAGACGCCTCGAGCAACGTTATCGAGTTCAAATTAGGAAGGCGCGACCAAAAAGTATGGTCCGCTGACGTCCGGGATCCACACGTCCCAAAAGGCTTCGGCGAGTCAACACCGCGCGAGGAAACGAAAATCTTGCTTCTGTCACGCGCCACCCGAGCTTCCTCCATGTTTTTAGCAGATCCGTCATAGTAGAGGGCCGCGAAACTAAAAAAAAAACCATGAGCCACGGCCGAAGCGAGAATTTCGTCGCGGAAGACGCACCTTCTACGACGACCGTCGGGCCAAGTTGTTGAGAAAGGAAGCTTTTCTTATAGTGCTAGTAGAAGCTTCCCTCATTAAGGACCCAACGTCGGAGCAAAAGAAAAGCAAAGCTCTGGCCAAGCATTACTTTTCCTCCTCCTCCAGCGACGACAACCATGACTTGTCACGACGACGCCTCTCATGGCGGCATGACTACAACTACGATATGCGCGATGACATCACGCAATGCAAAGTTGACAAGATGCGCGCGAGACGTGCCCGTTCAACTGACTCGGAAGATGATGGGATAGAGCTCTGCCGCGCCAGCTGCTTCAGCAGAGCCATACGGCAAAAGAGAATGCCAAAGGGGTTCAAACTCCCATCGGAGAACCCAAAATTCGACGGCCTCCAAGACCCAAAGATCTGGCTGGAGGATCATATTTTCTCCGTCAGGCTACACGGTGGAACCACGAGCACGGCCATGCAATGCCTCCAGCTATAGCTGCAAGGTGCCGCCCGTGCATGGCTCAATAACCTCCCGCGTAGATCGATTCGCAGCTGGGATGAGCTGGTTTACTGCTTCGTGCGAAACTTCAAGGGCACATACAAAAGGCCCGCATCAACCGAAAAATTAAGAGGCTGCTACCAAAAGACTGGCGAGTCACTGCGCTCATACATCTATAGATGGTTCATTATCAAAAACTCTGCAGAACACATCTCTGAAGACCGCGCAATCGACGCATTCAATGGCGGTGTGCGCTGTAGAGAGCTCAGAGAGGATTTGGGCCGCTCGAAGCCCAAAACAATCGACCACCTAATGGAGACTGCATACAGGTGGGCCGATGGAGAGGACTCGGTGAAAAACCGTGTCCACTTAGACGATGATGATGACCTCAGTCGCAGACGTGATCGCCGAGGAAAACATCCGGATGCGCGGTTACACGGACCGCGAGGAAGTCGACATGGCCGCGGCTGGCTACGCTGACAGACGCAACGACAACAATCGCAAAAGCGGATACCGCGACAGTGGGAAAACCATGCAACTGTGGCAACACGCACTCGCGATGAGGCACCTCGAACATCTATCCAGGACAAACTGTCCGGACCGTACAACGTACACGTCTACATCGACAAGCACGACGGCAAGAAAAAATCCAGTCACCTTCTATAGGATTTATGTGAGTTCCTCAAGCTCCACGAAGGTCTGGTCCAGATGAATCACGACGCGATAAACAAAGGCTATGGAGCTTCCCCGGGTGCCGTGGCTCATGGAGCGCCACCACCACCCGGGCCACCACCACTTGTAGCTGTACCAGTCCAAAACAACGAAGGCGAACAGTACCCGCGATCACTAACATGGGAATGATCCAAAAAGGACGCCCATCAAATCGGGTGCAAAAATCAATCACTCGCCAAGTCAATCTGGCGATAAACTCTTCACCCTCCACCACTGAGTACCTCAGTGGGAGCGAGTCCTGCATTACATTCGACAAACGCGATCATCCGCGTCAAGTACCTCGCCCAGGCCACTGTCCCCTGGTGCTCGAGGCACAAATTGGAGGCTTTGAGATGAGTCATTTCTTCATAGACGGTGGAAGCGGCATCAACCTCCCCCTGTCATGCCTTGAAACCTCAGACACAACATTCCACGGCATCGTCCCAGGGAAGGGTGTATACCCCCTGGGCAAGATCAGCTTGGATGTCATCTTCGGAACGCTAAAACTTCTGGCAAGAGTGCATCGAATTCGAAGTGGCCGACTGGCCCTCACAATACCACTGTATCCTCGGACTTGTCGCGTTCGCGAGGTTCATGGAGGTTCCACACTACGCCTACCTGCAGATGAAGATGCCGGGCCCCACACTACTAGGAAAAACGTTATCAGTGGCGCACGAAAACAACTTTCTTTGACACATCTAGCAGTCGCCACTAAATTGTCGCCACTAAAATTACATTTCTATGGCGCATATGCATATGCGCCACAGAATCCTTTTTTCAGAATTTTGAAATTTTCAGAATCTGGTACAGATACAGTATATAACAGGTATATTACAGGAAATACACAAAAAAATAACAGAAATTCACAGAAAAGCTGCACACAGCAGTACAAATGTTCCAGTTCACATATAATACATCAACAAGCACGAATGTTCACAAGTGTTCATCAATCACATCACTTAGAACCGAATAAGTGTACAAGTATATTTCACAAGTGTTCATCTCACTCACATAACTTACAGCTACGAATGTTGTCACCGCCTATACCTTAGGACAGAATGTAGTACACCGTAACCGCGATGCCGGTGAGGAGGAGCGGCACCAAGATCTTCGTCCGGTTCTTCTTCCACACGTGTCTCCTCCACTTGGCCACCGCCTCCTCTCTAGTCATGTATCCCTTGTAGCTGTTGCCGCTGAACTTGTCCACTTGTTGGTGGCAGTCCACCCACTCCTCGTAGACACCTGGAACCCGACCCTTGTACACAACGTACGTCGGCATCTCTATTGACAAGGAATATTAGTACATCATGCAAATATATATGTTGACAAATATTAGAGCAAGGCATTCATAAACTTAAAACAATGCGTCGATGACAATGAAAGAAACACGACAACATGTCCGACACAATAACAACGACAGTTTCAAGCTAGGAAAGTTAAGTTTTTCGACACACACTACATGTCCACCGATACACACGCTCTCTCGGTCAAGTAGCCTTCTCCTCGCAGGGCGCCGGGAACGCTTGTACATGTCTTTCATCGTCCATGTCCTGAAGTCACCCTGCGCCTTGAGGCGGGCTTCGATCTCCCTCTTGGTGAACGACCTGGGCTGGTGTAAGAGCCCACCATGTGTGTTGACCTGTTCCATGATGATATGTGACAGCTTCACCTGCGTATCATGGAAGTCTTCCCTGAGATCGGGGTCACTGATCCCATGCAACTTTTGGGCCCATCCTTGGAGAGAAGATGGCAGCGTTAGCATCTCGCAATCCCGGACAAACCCTTTGAGGTGATGGCAAACGTAGAAGGCCTCCTTCACACTGTCAGACGGCTGCTTGACACAGGGGAACTCGAACACATGCTTGAACTTGTGTCGGCCATCGTCCCTGTAAGCCTCCCCCTTATAGTTGAAGGGGCCTCCCTGATTGGCATAGCCCTCGATAGCATCATCCAGAACGCTCCTTACTCTGGCGTAGTTCTTCCTCCTCGCACTCCTCGAGTCGAAGTAGGTGGCAAGCGAATACCTCGTGGAGAGGACGATGAGCGTGCAGTACTTATCTTTGCGCAACACACAATGTGCAACGGGATGTTGGAAAATAGCAATGGAAAGAAATACTTATGTGTTACGACGGCGGTAGGAGGATGTGTACACTTACTCGGGAAAGAAAGGCACAAGGATGTTGTCCTTCCTCTTGTTGTCCATCAATAACTTCTGAAGGTAGGACTTTGCCTAGGCCCGGGTCCTTGTTCCTTCTTCCAACTGGCTATCCCGCATGTAGTAGGGATCCGCTATCGCGACGAACGGGTTGTCCTCTCTCTTGACCTTCATCGCTAGATTGAGTGCGAATAGGCAGACCAAGTTATAGTCCAGCCGTCTCGAGTGGAACAGCTTGAAGATGTCCTCGTAGGCTATGAAGAACACATCCGCGGGGGCATCGGTGATGAATCCCACGTCCTCCGGCACCTTGGCGGTGAACACCGGGTAACTCGGGTCCTTGTCCTTGAGAAGGAGGACCTCTAGTGTCAGGACACCTTCATGCAAACTCATCATAGCTCCTGAAGCCAGGCGGCCCAGTTCCGGAGGTAGTATGGGTTGACCAGCTTTGTGCACTCTGGTCAAGCCATCCTCGCGGGGTGGTACAACATCGCCCTGGTAACGGATCGGAGCAGGCTGGCTCGCAGCCTTGTCCTTGTTCCTGTTCGGCCTCTTCCTCACCCTCTTCCTCTTTGCATCAGCAGCCTCCACTGGCGATGCTAACCCGTCACCGGCCGTCCTGCGGAGTGTGTCAGGGCTGAAAATGATTCCGGCCGATGGAGGTTGTGTCTCGACGGCCGGAGGCATCTCCTGAGAAAACCCACGGAAGACCAGGCGCTTCTTGGGATGGCTAGCTTGATCGTGGAATGATGGTTCTTCAACGAGAGGAGACATGAACGGTCCTTTGCTAGCGCCGGTGTTGACGAAGGCATTGACGTTGACCGGTGCATCATCATCATCATCCACCTCGATGTTGGCATCGAAGGCCACCATGTCCATGTCATCCTGGGGTGGTGGCGATGGCTGTTGCGGTGCCACGGCCTTGCCTTTAGGCGGTGGCGATGGCGGTCGAGGAGCAACCACGCCCTTGGCTGCTTGTGGCGCCGGTGCAGACGCTCCCAAGAGTCTCTGGTGACGGCTTGTGGTGGCGGCGACGACGACCGGTGCAGCAGGAGGCTTCATCCTTGGCGGCCGGACGACCGAGGTGGCACCGGTGGAGCGAGACCCAATACGAATCTGGGTCTTTGGCCAAATCATGGGATAGCCGTGGCAACCTTCCAGGGTCAGGTGCTCGTCGGCTCCCGGAGGTTGCATGGGAGGGTCCATGTCTTCGCACCCCCCAACACACGACCCAACTCGACGCGCATCACGGCATCGTCCATGGGCTTGCAGTGCATCGTGCGGTTCGCCGGTTGTATTAGCTTGCCCGTGGCAACATCCTTCAACTCGCCGCCGGGCACCTTGTGCAGGAGCACGCACGGAGTGTCCTGAGGCATACAGATATGCATCATGAGATGGCAGCCAATCAAAGGCATTAAGTAGAGCACGCTGACTAACTACTTATTTTACCTTGGTGAGGGCGCCGAGCTCGGGTAATGTCGAGACACAGGCGGCCGGTGGCTGATCCTTTTTCTTCTCCGTCTCGGGTGCATTAGGAAGCACCGCCGCCGCTGGCTGCTGCGCCTTGGTAGTCTTGGCAGGAGGGGGCAGCTCCGGCGCATCCAACTCCATCGGCTGCGCCACGGGGATGGAGGGCGGCGGGGTAACCATGTATGGCGACACTTGGTGGCTCGAGGTGCTACCGCCGGTGCTGGGCACTTGTATCGGCCCCACCTGACCATCCGCATTCCATTTTGCTATCCCCTCCATCAGCCGAGGGGGTAGCATCTCAAGGATCTTCTGCTGCACTATCGCGTTCACCTCGTCCTGGTCCACCTTACTGGCCTCTAGATGCGCGATCTTCCGCTTCAGCTCTTCCTTCTCGGCTTGATCCTGAGCCGCCGACTGGGCCCGCCTATCCTTTCTCTTCTTGGCTTCCTCGCTATAGTACTCGCGGAACTTTGTGCTCGTACCAAAGCCAGAGACACAGCCAAATGACGTGGGCGGCTCGGACTGTGGCCTCCCCTTGAAGGCGTTGGTCGCCCTAATGAAAACCGTGTCCCACGGCTCCGTCGAGCCCTGGGACGACGAGTCCGGCGCCTCGCGTCTAGCCTCGATTTCAGCGTCCTGCAGATAAGGAAAGGTGAACCCATTTAGGAACTTGCCTTCATTATTGAAAATGAAAGCAAATGGACCGCGGGTAAATTCCTTACCAGCTTACTCTCAAACTTCCTCACATCGTCATCATCGGTGACGAATTCCTTGGAATCCTTGTCCAGATAGTAGCGGGCCCGGACAAAGTTCCGGGTCTGCTCATCCGTGGTTTTTAAAAACGGGTTTTCTTTCCCGAGACGCTCAACCTCGGCGTCCTCCCTTGCCCATATGGCCTTCTTTCCCCTGTAACCGCCGCTTCCACATCGGTGGTTACCTATGTTCTGTTCCCGCATTTCCCGACCCCACTCCGTCCATGCCTTCGCTTCGTCAGTCTCCATCTCCGCCTTGAATATCTTGAACTCGTCTTCATCGATCATGGTCTCACCCTTCTTGATCTTCTCCCAGCTTTCCTTTTTCGCGATCTTATTCTTCACCCGGGTTCTCCAGCTGCTCAAGGCATTGGCCATCTTCGTGTTGGCTAACCTGTTCACCTTATTGGATTTTTCCAGTTTGTCGGTGTATGGTGCTGGGAACTTGTACCGTCGGTGAAGCTTCTTAAGGCAGTTTGCCACCAACCGCTCATTCGCTTCACTTCTCAGGTGCTTCGTGTTGATCAACATGCTTTCCCGATGATGCACCCGAGTTGCATGCTGTACCCAGCGGCAACATCCGGAGGCTCCAACGGAAGGCCACTTTCCGAGACCAGAGTGATCTCGTCGGTGGTGTCAGCGAGCTTTTGCGGCTTCCGATCCTTCCTCGGCTTCTTATTCTTCTTAACGGACGGGTTGCTGCTACCGCCATCCGTGCGGTCGCCGCCATCGGTCGTGCGGCCTCCGCCATCGGTCGTGCGGCCTCTACCATCGGAGGTGGTCACATCCTCCTCCTCGGCTTCATCTATCCGGTAGTCCTCGTCCCCCTCTTGCTCATCATCCCCATCGTGGCCCGCAGTAGCTGCCACATCCTCATGCTGAGACTCCGCCGCCTCGTGCTGCGCCGCCGCCTCCCAGAAAGTGAGGTTCGCCGCTCTGGCTTGGTCTTCGACGCTCATGGCGGCCATAGAAGTGTCGGCCCCATCGGCGGCCGACATGTTTGCACACTTTTAAACAAATTAAAATAAGGAAGTTAGTATTAATTATTGTTGACAATATTTAAAATGAGCTGTCCATTTCTCCCGAAGTGTCAATTCACTTCCACTTCGGTCGAGAAATGGGGCTCATATGTCAAAAAATTAGTAAGTGTCGACCGAAAAATTCGGCATGACCTTCGCAATTTTTTTGACATATGAGCCCCATTTCTCGACCGAAATGGGTCGAAATCAACATTTCAGGAGAAATGGGCAGCTAAGGTGATTTCCCTGCAAACATTTCACATACAAAAATGCACAAATTATGCTCCACAACCACATATGGTGCTCCAACATCATATAATCCAACAGGGTATAGAGATTTCTGTCATCGTATATATACACAATGTAATTTTTTTGTTTTCATTTTTTCGTGATCCCAAACACCCATGCTTATGACAGATGATCCATTAAGCACTCGCATACCACTGACATGAGCTAATTTTATTTGCCATCCTCAGTTGTGAACACGTTTTCCTTATCTCT
Source organism: Avena sativa (assembly GCA_916181665.1). Lineage (NCBI taxonomy): Eukaryota > Viridiplantae > Streptophyta > Magnoliopsida > Poales > Poaceae > Avena > Avena sativa. The sequence continues at coordinate 111,588,192 of OV702289.1, read as the reverse complement.
ATAACCAGCAGCTATGGCAAGTTCAATACTATAAACTCAACTAGCAATATATCTTCCAGCTTTACCACCACCATGCCCCATGCATCCTTGCTAAATACAGCAGGGTACATCTGAACATTACGTGTGTTTTTTTGAAAATTTTGAAACCAGTATTACCAATGCATTGTTGGAAAAACTCAGTATAACATGATAAACTTCCTTAACTAACTAGTCAACAAGATCATCATACATGCATGAAACGACATGTTGATCGAATTCGCTAGATATGTAAGTCCTCCAGCTCCACTGCATTACTGTTGTACATATAAACAAGAGTAGGGCCCATAGTGGCAGTGCTGGGTCCTGGCTCAAGTTGCAGAAAAAGGAAGACCCTATCTCATGATCTATATACCAAGGCTGAAATTCTTAGGTAGTGTCTTAGCACCATTAGAGGTTTCATTCCTGCAGGTTGCTAAGGAGGAAACAATATTGACTACCCAATAGGTCGAGCCATAAAAACTAGGGATGCCAAACTTGGCCAATGGGATACCCTCATCATTCCCTATTACATATTACTGGCACTTCTGGTTCATTTTATCACAACTTTGGGAGCAAACAGGATCACCATCTCAGCCATTTGCAGAATATCTAAAGGCTGGTATCAGGAGGGGGTAAGAGGTGAATGGACCATCACCACTGATCAACATATATATAGGAGTTATTAAAAGTAACATTTAGCGTCATCGCTTTCACCTGCACCCAAAAGACACACATAGCTAGACAAGTGCTATCAGCTATTGTTCAGCTCCAAATATGCAGAAAAGACAAGCGTGCACCCAGATATAGTAATTAATAGCTGTAATTAAAATAGCAACCGTGATGAATAACTACAGTAGTTGTAGAGTAAGCTTACAACTAGTACTATCTTTTACTCCACACTTTGTAAAATCTTGGGACTTAGTACATGACCTAGTAGTATCTGAAATTGTCCGTATTTAGTTAGAACTACAATAGTATCGATCACCAAAATTAAAAGGTATATTAATTAATTCAGTAACTATAGCTTGGGTTTTCCTAGTCTCGCCCATCTGTGTCAACAGAACCAATAATAAGCTAGGGTATTATACATACTTGTTCAACAATAGTAAACAATGGCAATTGGCAAGTTGTTACCTGCCCTGTCCCGGCATTGATTTGACACCAGGAAATTCAAAACCTGGTCCAGCCTCAGCTAACATTTAAGGATAATAAGAGTTTTCACAAACAAGAATAATCACCCAAAAAAGAGGCAACATCTTACAGATGAGTAGCAGTACACTAGTACAACACTTGTACTAGCTTGTTCATTTTTGACAGAATGAAGCTAGTGATGGATCTTAACGACTAAAAGGCAAGGAAGGGGGAGAGGGGTCACCTGCGGGGTGGTGGTGGCGGTGGTCCTAGACGCTGGAGCGAGCCTCCTCCTCCTGGTGTTCTGCGGGGTGGTGGTGGCGGTGGTCCTGGACGCCGGAGCGGGCCTCCTCCTCCTGGTGCTCTGCGGGGTGGTGGTGGCGGTGGTCCTAGATGCTGGAGCGGGCCTCCTCCTCCTGATGCTCTGCGAGGCCACGGCGAGGCCACGACGAGGCAAGGCGGGTGGTGGTGGCGGTGGTCCTGGACACTATAGCGGGCCTCCTCCTCCTGGTGCTCTGCGAAGCCACGGCGAGGCAAGGCGGGTGCGGCGCGGCGGCACGACGGGGCAAGCGCGGTGCGGCGGAACTGCGGTGCGGTGCAGCGAGCGAGGCGATATGAGGAAATCTGAGGCGTGCTAGGGTTCTGGGCGGCGCGGTGCAGCGAGGCGATATTATTTCTAAGTCACAGAATTATGTGGCGCATCTGTTCAGATATGCGCCACAGAATTTTTGGGGATAGTACAAAACGCGCGTTGCGCTGTTGTTTGACAGAAAACGAAGCTTATCACATTGGTTACTCCTCTCTGTTCTAAACCTGGGGGGCCAGGTTCGATTCCTGGCACAGCCACATTTTTTTTTGACTTTTTAAAAAATATTTTAAGGATGGTAATAATATATTAAAAGCAAGAACTAATATATTTGCCTATTACAAATATTTTATGGATGGTAATAATATATTAAAAGCAAGAACTAATATATTTGCCTATTAAAAACAAGAATTAATATATTTGCCTCATGTGCATTAATTAGTACAAGCGCGCGAGCACACATGTGCATTAATTAGTACAAAAAAAGGCGTCAAAACCGCTAAGTCGGCTCCGAGGTAGCTAGTGTCTCTTCACAACAACTTTCTTGCCCTTCTTCTTCGCGGTAGAATACTTTAGGCCGGCCACCTTGAGATTTCTTCTCGTGTACGGGCAACCTTTAGCCGGTAGGGTGGTCTTCCTTCTTACTTTAGCATAAGTAGTTGGCTTGTCGAAGTACTTGTCGAATTCCTCTTTGATCTTCGGATCGCTATTCTTGTCAATGTCTTGCTTGTTGGCGGGTCCTTCCATTCCGATGATGCTCCTCTTGCCCCTCCTCACGACAACACGGCTTGGCTTTGTCGAGTCGGTATTGAAGAAGCATTGGTCAACTTGGCTAGCGAGCACCCATGGCTCATTTTTCGTGGAGGCGTTCTTCGATTTGGCATCGGGTATAACCATGGTGGTGAAAAACCGACCATCTTTTTCGACGCTCTTGGCCCATCTGACACGAAACATCGGCACCGTCACTATGCAGTAGTCGAGTTCCCATATCTCCTCGATCCTTCCGTAGAATCTTTCCTTGACATCAGTCTCGTCATCAGCGTATGATAGCATAGTTACTCCTGAGTTATGGTATTCGCTATTCTTGTCCTTCTCCTCGGTGTAGAATCTGTAGCCGTTGAGGTCGTACGTCTGATAGGTCCTAACGTTGCACCTGGGGCCCTGTGAGAGTGAGAATATGAGTTTCTGATCTTCAGTATAAGGCGTCGGCATGGGACTTTCCAGTAGCCTTTTCTTGAACCACCCCGTGAAGCTGGCGTTGTGCTCTCTGGTTACGTCTCCCTTCTTCCTCGGCTTACCCATGTTGGCGAGCTTTTGCTCGATTAAGGTTTTGTGCTCATCCATCCAGGGGCCGACCAACTGTATGTGTTGTAGCGCGACTCAGTTTGCCCTATCAAAGTCGGCGTGTTCAAGTTTGATGCCGACGTGGAGTGCGCGGTAGCCCTCGCGGTGACCAAATCCAGCGAGCCTCCCGAGGTGCTTCCTGGTGGGCAGACCGACATCCTGGTTCTCGGTGCTTAGGTAGTTCTGGCAAAAGGAGATGCACTCGTAGGTCAGAAAGCCCTTGGCTATGCTTCCATCTGGACGGGACCTGTTGCGAACGAATCCTTTGATGACACCGTTTAGCCTTTCGAACGGCATCATGTTGTGCAGGAACGCCGGCCCAAGATGGATGATGTCATCCACGACATGGACAAGCAGATGCACCATGATGTCGAAGAACGCAGGAGGGAAGTAAATCTCAAGCTCGCATAGTATCTCGACGATCTCTTCCTGTAGCTTGCCGAGCTGCTTCACGCCGATAGACTTCCTAGATATGACATCGAAGAAGTTGCAGAGGCCAAATAGCGTCTCACGGACGTGCTCGTCCATTATCCCTCGGATCGCAACGGGGAGTATCTGCGTCATCAGCACGTGACAGTCGTGAGACTTCATCCCACTGAACCTCTTCTTCGCTACGTCCAAATATCTGCTTATCTTCCCAGAGTAGCTATGCGGAACCTTGACTCCTAGGAGGCAACGGAAAAACCTCTCGAGCTCCTTCTCGCTTAGAGTGAAGGATGCAACTTTAAGCACCACCTCATTCTTCTTAGCCCTTTTGCGGCGACCCTGGGTCCCTTCCGTCTGTTCATCATCATCATCGGCATCGTCACTATCGGGGTACTGAAGTTCCTTCTTAATGCCAAGCAATTTTAGGTCGCTTCTTGCTTTCGGCCCATCCTTGGTCCTATCTGGCATGTTCATCAGAGTGCCGAGCAAGCTCTCGGTAACGTTCTTCGTGATGTGCATCATATCGAGGCTATGGGGCGTGTGGAGGACCTTCCAGTAAGGAAGGTCCCAGAAAACAGACCTCGCCTTCCATACTTCATGCAGCGGTGATGGCTGTTCCCTCGGTCGCTTCTTTCCTGGCGCAGGGCACTCTTCCCAATTGTCCAGAAGCTCCTTGATTTCTTTGCCGCTTAACAGTCGACGTGGGGCATTTTCGAGCTCGTCTTTGCTGTTGAACAGGTCTCCGCGCTTTCTCCATGGGTTATCCTTGCGGAGCCACATTCGAGTCCTTTGGAACACGGTTTTCGAAGACCCAGGATCCCTCGGCAGCTGCAGATGCGGGGTCTGATCCATGTACCTAACACATGCACAGAATGCGTGGTTCACCTGACATGCTACATATCTGTAACTAGGATAGTCCTGCATCGTCGTGAGCAACGCAGCTCTTAGGTCGAAATAATCTCCAGTGTAGGCATCCCACGTACGTGCCGGCGTCTCCCACAGCGTCGCTAACTCCTCTTTCAGGAGCCCGAGATACAGATGCATGTCGACACCCGGTTGTTTTGGCCCCTGGATAAGGATACTCATGTGTACGTACCGCTGCTTCGTGCACAACCAGGGTGGGAGGTTGTACGGCCATACAAACACGGGCCAGGTGCTATGCGTGCTACTCTGGTTGCCAAAGGGATTGAGTCCGTCAGTGCTCATGCCCAGCCTAACGTTCCTTGGATCGAGCCCGAACTCATCTTGGAATTCGATGTCCAGCGCATTCCACTGGCTAGCGTCCGTGGGGTGTGTCAGGATCTTTCCCTTCTCCGGATCATCTTCCGACTTCTCCCTCTTTGCGTGCCATTGCATAAGCTCCGCTTCCTTAGGGTCTATGAAATACCGCTACAGACGGGAAGTGATAGGAAAGTACCACACCACTTTTCGAGGAACTTTCTTGTTCCCTCTCTTGTACCGTCCCTGGCCGCACACCGGGCATGTGGTTTTATCCTTGTACTCGTTCCGGTAAAGTGCGCAGTCGTTGATGCATGCGTGGTACTTCACGTACGGTAGGTCTAGTGGACAAACTACTTTCCTCGCCTCCTCGATACTTGTTGGCAATGTGTTTTCCTTGGGAAGACGAGCGTGCCAGAATTTCATGTGAGCGTTAAAGCTAGTGTCGGTCCATTTGTACTCCGCCTTCATCTCCAGAGCCTTCAGTGTTACACTCAAGCGTGTATCCTCGGGCCGGCACCCAGGATACAATGGAGTCCTCCCGTCTACCTCCATCTTTGCCAGCTTGGCTTTCTCTCTAGCTGCAGGTCTCGTGTTGGCCGTCTGCTTGAGGAGTATTTCTTGAAGATGAGGGTCCCGCAAGGCCGAAGTTAGCGGCGTGTCCGTGCTCCCGCCTTCTCCACCGCCACCACCACCATCTGCTCCGGCATCGTCTCCTTCATGCTGATCTCCTTCGTCATGATGACCATGTCCAGGAGACCCTTCGTCTTCTCCCCCGCCCCCGGCCTCTTCTTCATCATGGCCACCGCCATGTACTGACGGCTCCTCATTCACTAAGAAGCCAGGCATGAAACCGCGCATCAACAGGTGAGACTCCAGTTTTCCGGAATCAGGGTTGATCCACTTCCGGTGTTTGCACGTTCGGCACGGACATCTTATCTTGGTCATGTTGTTCCGAACCATGTCGGCTACCGCGTCAGCCTTGTATCTAACCACCCAGCGTTCGCTCATATGGATGACCATGGTCGCCTGCGCGCGAACATAGACCAAATTAAAGAGAGTATGTTAGAACCATGCACACACACGACGCGCACACACATACATGCATGCGCATGATCGCCCGGGAAATTTCGGCATGACCTATCCTAAAAATAGGACGTATGGCTAGTGCAGAAATTTGTCGAAATGGACGTGAATCAACATTTCGGCAAACCTCCATGCACCCGGCGCCGGCAACATGCATTCAAGCACAACACAACCTCACTCCACAAGCAACATGTATTCAAGCACAACACAAAGCGAAGGAACATCATCTCTCGCCATCGGACACCGCCCGCGGGACCATCTTCACCTACAAAACATCCATACACACCGCGCCGAGGCCCGCCGGCCACACAAAACATGCATCACACAAGTAACCCATGCACACATGCCTCACAAATCTACAAACCCCATATGCATATATATAGTGTAGCAAGAGGGGGTGTTGGGATGTGTGGAGGAGGAAAGTATGAGTGGTTTACTACCTTTACAAGTAGGAGTAGCTTCCCCTCACAAGTACATGAACCAAAGTAGGTCTAGCTATCAACAATGGAGGTGAGTATGAGCAAAATGGAGTGGGAGGGAGGAGGGGGACGAGCTAGCTAGTTGGAGGTGGTGGGAACAAGGGAAAGGGAGGCTGCCACCTTTTGTAGATCTGTTTCGCATATTCTGTGGCGCATATGGAAAATGCGCCACAGAATGTCAACATTCTATGGCGCATCCACAGAATGTTGACATTCTATGGCGCATATATCCATATGCGCCACAGAATTCTGGCCTGCCCATATGCTGGGGTCAGGCCCACATGGGCCCACAGGAGTTCTGTGGCGCATGTAGCATATATGCGCCATAGAATTCTCATTTTCTGTGGCGCATATATCCATATGCGCCACAGAATTGCAGGAATTCTGTGGCGCATTTGCTACATGCGCCACAGAATTAATTTTAGTGGAGCATTTTTTTGCATATGCGCCATAGAATTAAAATCTACCTATAATCATTTTCCTAGTAGTGCCAACGGCATTATCACCGCCAACGGAAGCTTCGAGAGGTCCGACAGCTGCGACATGGAATTCAACAAAATCTCCCATTCTTTCGGCATGCAGGAGGAACTGGCGAGGTTGAAGGAGTCGACAGACAACAGTCTACCTCCTCTGAGTAAGCCAAGATCACCTGACCAATCCTTCGACACATCGGTCCACACCCAGACGGTCTAGGTCCACCCAATGGACCCGACCAAGACGGCCCTCATTGCCAACAACTTGAGTCCTGCATAGGAACTCGCGCTCATCGAATTCCTCCATGAGCGTTGGGAAATCTTCGCCTGGTGTCCAGCGGACATGCCAGAAGTTCCCAGGGAATTCGCCGAGCACTCACTCAATGTGAATCCTGAAGAAAGACCAGTGAAGCAGACGATATGTCGACTATCTGAGCCAAGGGCAAAAGCGGTTAGTATGGAAGTCAATGACGGCCCAAAATATATCGAGCTCGTTGGGGAACCCCAAGAGGAAGGTATGATGAGCACAACAACAAGTTTTCCCTCAGTTATAAAACCAAGGTTTATTGAACCAGTAGGAGCAAGGAAACACATCCAAGGTGTTGCTAGCTGGCCTTTGGCAGGGTGCACTACCGGTGGTAGCAGCAACGTGGAAACCTGCACAACACAACCACAGAACTTTGCCCCCAACTTACAGTGAGGTTGTCAATCTCACCGGTTTTGCTGAAAACAAAGGATTAAACGAATTGTATGGAATAAAGTAATTGCTTGCAGAAAGTAAACGGAAAATAGTAAACAATTGTAGATTGATGGTAAAAGAAAGGACCGAGGTCCATAGTTCACTAGTGGTGGCTCTCCTTAAGATAGATGACATGTTGGGTGAACAAATTACAGCGAGGCAATTGTCAAACATCGAGAAAGCATACAAGCATATACTACTCATCTTGACTCCCTTGAGATTTGATTGGGCATTACAACATTATACATAGACCGTAATCCAACTGCATCTATGAATAATAATCCACCTTCAGGTTATCATCCGAACCCCCTCCATTTTTAAGTTGCAAGCAACAGATAATTGCATTACGCATTGCATGTAAAGTAAACAATACGATTGTTCTATAAACAAAGGATTGCTGTTTTATCCCTAGTAGCAACAACACATCTAGTACCTTAGAGATTTCTGTCACTTCCCTAGATTACTAGAGGCATGAAACCACTATCGAGCATAAATACTAACTCTTGGAGTTGCTAGCATCTACTTGGTCAAGATTGCTACTAACAACAGAAAGCATGCAAGATCACAAATAACAAAGACATGATAGAATCAATAATCAATCTAAAATAGCATCTCAATATCCATCGGATCCTCGCAAACACAACAAGTAGGATTACAAATAGATGATCTTGATCATGAACGGAGCTCACAAGATCTAAACATGATAGCACAAAGGAGAAGAACCAACCATCTAGCTACTATATGGACCCGTAGTCCAAGGATGAACTACTCACACATCACACCGGAGGCTTGCATGGTGATGAAGAAGGCCTCCAGGGTGAATTCTCCCCTCCGGCAGGGTGCTAGGAAGAGCTTCAGACCCCTCCCGGTCTAGGGATGGATATGACAGCGGCTACAGACTCTTTCATGGAATTTTGATCGGGTCCTTAGGGTTTCTGTATCGGAGGCAATATATAGGCGAAAGGGGAAGCCGAGAGGATGCCCTAGGTGGCCAGACCACCCCCTGGTGCGGGCCAGGCCTGGCCGCGCGGCCAGGTGGTGTGGCTGGCCCCTGGCCCCTCCGTGTCTCGTATTCTGGCTCCGTGTCCCCCTCGGTGAAAAACTGAATTTGGCTTTTGTCCCGTCCAATTCTGAGAATATTCATTTTCTGACTTTCCTGGAACCAAAAATAGCAGAAAATAGGCAACTGGCACTGTGGCATCTTGTTAATAGGTTAGTTCAAGAAAGTGTATAAAAGGTACTCCAAAGTGTGGACAAAACATAAGAAAGTAGATAAAACCAAGCATGGAACATCAAGAATTATGGATACTTTAGCAACGTATCAGTCAATAGACTCCTCGACGCTAACTTCATACGCGAGATCAAGGAAAGCACCTAGGTAGCAAACCCCGTGCTCATTCCTAAAAAGGACACGGATATCCTACGGATGTGCGTGGACTTCACCTCCCTGAACAAACATTGCCCAAAGGATCACTTCCCATTACCGTAGATCAACCAGATAATCAACTCCACCGCTGGATGCGAGCGCCTCTTCTTCCTCGACGCCTACTCAGGCTACCACCAGATTTGAATGAAGGAGGAAGACCAGGAGAAAACAGCCTTCATCACGCCCTTTGTCGTTTTCTGCTACACAATGATGCCTTTCGGGCTGAAAAACACAGGGGCTACCTACCAGCGGTGTATGCAGGCCTGCCTCAAGAACCAGCTTGGTCATAACATTCAAGTCTATGTTGATGACATCATCGTCAAAACCAAGGAGGAAGCCTCATTACTCAACGATCTCCACGAGACCTTCGATAACCTTGATCGCTACCGGATCAAGCTGGATCCGGACAAATGCGCCTTCGGCGTACCATCTGGGCAATTTCTCGGGTACCTCATCTCCGCGAGAGGGATCGAGGCCAACTCGAAGAAAATAAAGGCCATACTGGCCATGGAGAAGCCGAAGAACGTGAAAGGCGTCCAGCAGCTAGCTGGGCGAATCGTGGCGCTCAGCCGACTCAGCAGTCCAATGGGCAAAAAGGCGTTGCCTTTCTACCAACTCCTTTGCAAGGCTCACAAATTCGAGTGGACAGACAAAGTACAAGAAGCATTCGAAGACCTCAAGCGTCTACTATCCACTTCGCGGTGTAGGTAACACCTCAAGAAAAGGAACCGCTGTTGTTATACATCTCTGCCACCAACCAGGTGGTTAGTACTGTGCTCGTAGTGGAACGAGCCAAAGAAAACAAAGTCCATGGGGTACAACACCTAGTCTACTACCTCCGCGAGGTGCTCACACCGACAAAACAGCGGTACCCGCATTACCAAAAGCTGGCATACGGCATCTTCATGACAGCCTGGCGACTGCGCCACTAATTCCAGGAGCACCCCATCATTGTGGTGAACGACACTCCGCTAGGGCACATCCTCAACAACCCTGACGCCACCAGACAAGTCGCCTTTGGAGGATAGAACTGTCTCCACGAGACATCACATACAAGAAGCGAGATGCGATCAAGTCGCAAGTACTCCCGGACTTCCTCGTCCACTGGATAGAGAACCAGCTCCCCGACAAGCCAGACATGTCATATCTAAGGACAATGCACTTCGGCGGATCAAAACATAAAGAAGGAGCTGGCGTGGACGTCATCCTGACATCACCACAAGGTGACTAGATGAGGTATGTTATGCGAATGCAGTTCCGTGCCTCCAACAATGAAGCTGAATATGAAGCCCTACTCCACGGGATGCAGATGGCCAAAGCTTGTGGCGCAACACGACTCGTCATCTACAGCGACTCTAAACTGGTGGTAGATCAAACCATGAACCAGTGCGATGCTCTGAGCGACAACATGATCGCCTACCACGAACTCTATGACGCACTCGAAGGGGACTTCGATGGCTACGAACTGTGGCACGTTAGCCACGAGAGAAACGAGGAAGCGGATATACTTGCCAACATTGGCTCCGCTTGTGCCCTGGTTCCACTTGGAGTATTTCTAGAGAAAATCTGTGAATGCTCTATCAAGCCAAAGGCTCCAGAGCAGAAAGCCATCACGGCAAAGGACTCGGGGGCTACGCCACCCGACGAACCGAAGGCACTCAAGGACATGAATCAAGATACAGGACTAGAAGGCCCCATGGAGGTCATGATGATCGAGACATCCTAGACAAAACCATACATCACATACTTGCTCAGCAAAAGGTTGCCAGATGACCCGATAGATGCGTGTCATATAGCACGACGATCTAAGGCTTTTGCCCTTATCAACAGCGAAGTGTACAAGCGCAGCACCACAGGAGTCCTTCAACGATGCGTCTCCAATAGAGACGGAAGAGCCATCCTTCTCGAGATACACGAAGGCAATTGCGGCCATCACGCTGGCAGTCGCGCTCATCGCCAAAGCTCTGTGAGCTAGATTCTACTGGCCAACGGAAATGCGCGATGCTAAGGACATAATCCAGCGATGCAACGCTTGCCAACGATTCACGGAAAAACCGCACGCACCTGGCATAGAACTTAGGCCAATACATGTGGCCTGGCCCTTCACGTAATGGGGACTCGACATGGTCAGCAAGCTATAAAAATCTTCACCTGGAGGGTATGTCTACCTCCTCATCGCGGTCAACAAATTCAACAAGTGGATTGAGGCCATGCCGGTGACAAACCAATCAGGGGCCAGCGCCGTTAAATTCTTCGAGTCCATCGTCTTCCGGTTCGAGGTGCCGCATAGCATCATCACAGACAATGGAACAAACTTCACCTCGAATGAGTTCTAGGGTTTCTGCGAAAACCTGGGAATCAACATTAGCTACGCCTCAGTGGCGCACCCTCACACCAACGGTCCAGTCGAAAAGGCCAACGGCCTCGTCTGAGGCGGCATCAAGAAAATGCTCCTCTGGCCAATCGAAAGAGCCGCTGGGTGCTGGCCCGAGGAGCTACAATCCAGTACTATGGAGCCTACACACAACTCTAAACAGCGCCACAGGCTATACTCCGTTCTTCATGGTACATGGCGCCGAGGCGGTACTACCCGCAGAAGTGCGCTACAAAGCCCCATAGGTCGTAGCATACAGCGAGGCAGAATCAACTCTCGCACTCTAAGACTCTGTCGATCTCCTCGATGAAGCACACGAGATAGTAGTGGAGCGATCCATGCTCTACCAGCAAAACCTCCGCAACTACCACAGCAGAAAGCTACGCCCAAGGTCCTTCGTCGAAGGAGACCTGGTCCCCTTGGGAGGGACCTTATGTGACTACCGAAGTAATCCGAGGTGGCACCGGAGTCGCATACTCCAACCCCTGGAACGTCACGCAGCTGCGTCGTTTCTACCCTTAGATGTTTTTACTTTACAAATAAGGATATTCAGCCAGGCTACTTAGCCACACATTGTATCTCGTGATATTCTGTGAATAAATAAAGCTAAGTGCCTCCAACTATGTGTTTCTATTTTTATTTGCAATTGCATCACTCGGGAGATGCACCACCCTTTCCACCTTGTTACACGAATAATGCAGTAGCCTGAGTAGCTGACGTACTATTAATCGAAGCCTTGGTAAAACCAACCCAGCTGCATCGCACCTGACAGGTTGACAAGGTCCTAAGATAAGTATGCGTCAGGCTAACAAAAAGGAACTACAGAAGCTACTCGAAAAATATACAAGCCAGCAAGATTTTACATATAAACGGGTAAAAAAAACACCCGACGCACTTATACAAACTTTACAACACCTATACATCTATGTGCAGGTTCAAAACTACTCTACTGCTGTAAAAGGAGAACATTGGTACGTTCTTCGAACAACTCGACGATGTCTTCACCTGGCTGCTCAACCGCCCATAATGTGGCACCATGTTTCATGCCATCCCTTCTAGTAGGGGTGGCGTTCCAGCGGCAATATCTACAAGATCCAGATCGGGTCGATGCAGGCGAACAAGTGCTAGTGCAACCTTGGCACCCGCGACTAACTGCTGACGCACGCACTCGCGAACCACGCTGGCATCCTGGAATTTCTTAAGTAAAGCTAACAAGCTTGAAGGTACTGCATCCAAGGGGAACATCACCCGGAAAATATGCTTGAGGCACGAATGCGCCTTCTTCAAATAAAGCAGCACCTGCGACGCACGGTCCTGCACTGTCGCCAGCGCGACTGCGCGATCTCGATCAGTCCAAAAGTACCCACTGGCTTCCAACTGCTCATGGGTCAAGCAGTTTAGCTAAATGGCGACTCGATCTCTCCCTTCTTGCGGAAGACGAGCACAAACAACTGTAAAAAGCAGTACAAAGCGTAAGGACAAAGCGCCGCCACGAGTGGCTGTGAAAGGATAAGAAACTAGAGAACTAACACTTAAATTGCTCATTCAGCTGAGCCACCTCGCCCAGAAGGTACTTCTCGCGCGTGCTGGCTTTTTCGACTTTCGACTTCCACATGTCCATGCTACCACGGATCATGGGCATCTCTCGCTCCAAATGTTTTATACGGTCACACAATCGAGACAACGGCGACACCTGCACCACCTTTGAATGTGGTCGCACCACAGGTTCATCGGTGGGAGGTGAGTCGGATGGACCACTCGAAGGACCCTATTATATTACAAGCAGAGCAAGAGATAGATAAGACCAACCATTCATAATAATGCCAAAAGAAGAAACATCGAAGTTCAACAAGTCTTAAAATGGGTACCCCCACAAGGCACGACAAAATTCAAAAGGAAGTCTGGAGAGGCTAGAGTATTACAAAAGGCGACTAAGAGACAGCCTACAGCTACGCGTTGGCACTCGAGGAAATCCTCGAGTCTGTGGCAGTCTCCGACGCCACAACCTTCTCGGTTACAGCCTCTGATGCTATGCATTTTGCAGTCTTCGCTTGCCTCAGCTCCGGTGAGTACTTTGTGAGTGTATCAATGAGCCGAGGCCCATATTTATGATAGCGAGTAGCAAAGGGATCAAATACTACCCGCTGGCCATCCGTAGTGACCGGCATCGCCTTGGAGACCTCGCTGGGATTCAGCTCAACCTCATGAGCCTACACCATCGCAAGTCCCATGGTTTCTCCGACTCTCCTCTGAGCATTATTGAAGTCCATGGGAACGCCTTGGCAAAGGACTCCATGAGGCCTTCAAGATCACCGATAAGTTCGGCCTTGGGGAACATCTCCTCTCGAAGACGCCCAAGTGTGCCCTTGGCCTTCTGGAGGGATTCCTTAGTGGCGACGCTGCGGTCTTTGACTGTAGCTACAGCACTGGCTAAAGCGTCCTAGCGAGAAAGCTTGAGCGTTGAAGCCCACGCCAGCAGCATCTGTAGAAGACATAGATAAGCATAACAAACACAATGGCAAAAATAGAGCACAAAAACAGGGACAAAGCATCATACCTGATAGAGCCTCGACAATAGTGAGAAGCTGATCCGCGAACACCTCCCTATCAGCTGCAACTGCTAGCAGGTCCTCCTCGCATTTCTTTGACTCCTGGGCGGAGCGTTCCAAAGCTTCGAGTGCCTCATCGCTTTTCTTCTCCGCTGCAGCAAGACCCTTCTGGAGGGAGTCGATGCGACGACGGAGCTCATTATGCTCACCTACAAATGAAAATAGCACAACTTCATCTTGCCAATTCTTTGTACAAACAACATGGAGCAAAGAGTGTGAATTCACCTTCAAAGGCACGATGACGGGCCTCCAACAAAGCATGTTGATGGCCCAACGAAATAATTTGTTCAGCGAGGCGAGTGGATTCCTTCAGGACAGGTTGCAAAAGAGAAGCGTGAGCATTAACCCAATTTCTACTGCCAAAGACAAGAAAACTTACATGTTCCTCCAGGGACTCCGAAGTTTCCTTCTACAAAGACGTCCGAGCAACCATCTGGTGCCCCTGTGTGGGGGGAACTCGAAGAATTGTCACCGAAGTTGGCCGCCACCTGGGGAGAAGGAGATCGTGCCGCCATCTCCTTGTCTTTGGAGTCTGCGACTCCAATCTCCTCTATGAAGCCACAGTCATCAGACGATGACGACGCTGTTTGGCTAAAACATACAAAGAAACTTCAGAAGAAAATATTTTGGGACATAAGGACAAACTAGTAGGAGTACAAAGCATACCCGTCAAAATTGTCAAGGTCGAAAGAGTCCTCAGATGCCTCCTTCGGTGTCCTCAGCTTCTTTCGTGGAGGAGGAGCCATGGCACGCACAGGCACAGCAGGAATTGGCTCCTCTACCATAGTGAGAGGACCCTCCGGCATCGTCGGTGAGGATGCATCTGAGTCCTCGCTTCGGGAGCACTTGCGAGTCCCGTTCCCACTAGATTCGGGGGGCTTCCTGCTCCTCCTCAATAGGGATGTGGAGCCCGATTCGTCCTCCTCTTCGGCTTCACGAGGGGTTAATCCCTCTGGTGGAGGAGGCAACACAGTGGTCATGTTCTAGTCCTAGAACATGGAATAACATTAGCATAAAGGAAAACCTAGCAGGCAATCGAAAAACAAGAAGAGCTCACAAGAAAGCCACCTCGGGCGGAGGATGACTCGCATAGAAGGGAGGCATGGCCGAATCACCAGGGAGTCTCTCCTTGGCTATGTACTTGGTCAGTAGCCAAAACCTCTTGTCTACTTCACCCGAAGAAATATTCTCCCGCGAGATGCGAGTGACATCATCAACGCCAATCCAGCAGCACATCGGATGCGCCCTAGCCTGCAGCGGTTGCACCGGACGATGCATCCAGGTGCGGATGAGGTCTGTGCCTCCTAGTTCCTTCCCCATGCGGACTTCAAGGTCGCAAACACACTTGTGCAAAACCTCACTTTCTTCGGCTTCGCCGGGCATCACTGTGTTCTTCCATGACCTCCTTCTCTTGCAGTCTGCCTTCGAATCAAAAGGCGTGAGCCCGAAGTGTTCTTCATCAACTTTCTGGTCGCGGATATAGAACCACTTCTCCCTCCACCCTTGGACAGATGCATTGAAGTTGATGGCGAAATATTTGACATTGGGGTCTACATGGATCTCGTAGCCTCCTATATCATAGACTACCGACCCAGAGCCCGACTGGCGTTTTAGTTTGAAGAGTTTTTTGAAAAGACCAAAGTGTGGCTCGATTCCGAGCCAGCACTCGCAAAGAGGGATGTAGCAAGCAATGTGAAGAATGGATTTTGGGGTCAGCTAATGAAGCTGGAGCCCGTAGAAGTAGAGTAACCCCCTCACAAACTTGTGAAGGGGGAGAGAAAGACTGCGAATGACAAATGCGAGGAACATCACCCGAAATCTGGTGGGGAGACTAGGGATTATCTCGTCGTCAGGAATCTGACAGTCATCCTCCATAGTAGGGAGAGAACCATCTTGGCACTAGTTGAAGAGCTCTGTGTCGTTGATGGCGGTCTGTCGCCATGATCCATTCGTGAAGCGTGTGCCCACTCCCTTCTTCTTGCCAACCGCGGCGACAGTACTGGTGCCCGTGGCAGCGGCGCCCTTCTTCTTGGCCGCAACGGTGGCGGCTGCAGATCCAGTAGCGGAGGCACCTTTCTTCTTCCCCATTTGGCGAGTGCGGTGCGAGCGCAGAAAATAGCTCGGGAAGACCTTGAGGCTGTCCAGCGCAGCAACAGAGGAGCGAGCAAAGGAGCAACGGAGAGCAGCAATGGAGGCAGCGTGCAAGGAAGAAGATGAGTTGTGGGGAAAATAACCGCACAACAATCCCTACTTAACCTCACTGCAGATGCAATCCAACGGCCAGAAGTGCACCAGCCAGACGCGTGGCGCAAATCGATATAGGCGCGTAGCAGTGCAAACAGTGAACCGTCACTCCACTCCTCCCATTATGCGCAAGAATCGATGAGACACAATCAAAATCAAAGATTACGCATGCCTGATCAAATCCAAGTCAGGAATGGGGCCTCACTTTCGTCATGTCCCGTCAAAACCGCTCACGTGGGCAAATGAGGTCATCTCATCATCAGCACTGACGTCATTAACTCCAGTAGTAGCATCTCCTTACTAATCTAGTCATCACTCGAGTCTTCGACTCGACCAAGCACTCGGGAGCTACTCCTAACAGGAGCGCTAGCCGTGCACCCGATAAACTTCATACACTTTCAAACATCATGACAATGTATTTCCTCTCAAACCCTTCACTCGAATCAATGAGTCGATTGTGAACTCAGGGTTACTCCCATAGGGAGCGGTGGAAGCATATTCGACTAAATCAAGCAAAAGACAACATTAGTAAAAAACACTCATAGTCCCCACTCGAGTCTATGACTCGAATAGGCACGCGGGGGCTACTCCCATAGGGAGCGCTGGTCACGCACCCTATGATTTTGCTTTTGAATAAATGTGTATTGACTATGTCAACACTCGAAAGCTTTGGCGAATCTGCCTCGTACTTTCCCTGCAAAGAGATTGCGTCTCCTGGGCCACCCGATTCATCTCCGCGATGACAAAATTCAGATACCACGCTTGCAGCGTGAATATAAGACCTGAAGAAGGCCTAGCAACGCACCTGCTGTGCTCTACCAAAAATAATTTGTGCCTACAGGTACAATAAAATAAGCCTTGACGGACGCATTGAGTGCTCACACTTATACACTGGGATTCGATTCTATAAGACCTCCGCGGCATGATTCGAATTACGCAAGAACTTTTTCCGAATTCGAGTCTGGGTACTCGAGTTTGAGTAGGTTGCGTTGTCTTTCCCTAAGGCAGTTAACTGATCCCGATACATCAGATGAATCAGGCACGTATATCGACAATCCCTATGATATCAATTAGAGCACTCGAAAACATGCTCAACTATACAATCGAATGCTTCATAAAGTCTCGACTCAAATCTGCGATTCAAACGGACACTCGGGGGCTACTGACATGGGCATATCTTACAGGTACTCGAGCTTAGCATATACGGTCCAGCCTAGAAGAAGCCCACGACGTTGCTAAGGCCTAGTCAAGATTTGGGTGACCCAGGAGACTTCGATTGCTTGCAGCACACGGCAAACTCAAGATAGAAGTTTAAAGGGAAAACCCTAACATGTAACCGAGTCGGCCTGCTATCCCGGGACCTAGCCTATCTATATAAAGGCTAGGAGGGGCAGCGAGGAGGATATCCGAAACCCTAGTATTCGCATCATCACTAGATTGCATCTGTGCACCCCTGTAACTTCCGACTCCTCGATAATTCCAAGAGTAGAATAGCAGGAGTAGGGTCCTCTATGAGGCCTGAACCTGAGTAAACCTTGTGTCCCCTGAGTTCTTGGTTTCTAGTCGATCGATGCCTCCAGCGCTCCCTACTTCCTCGAACATAAGTCCATCTGCGATGGGCATTGATGAGTTAACCCCTTGTCACACACTGACCTTCGATTTCTTCGTCAGGTTCGAGCACAACTCAGACTGCGAGTGTGTTCTGCGTTCTTCTCGTGCACTCAAGTGTTGTGAAGATAAAATGAGCTTCATGTGTTGGCATCGCGCCTTTGGATGGTATGATCGCTTGAGGGAGCTACATTTCATCTCAAAACTCGGCTTCGACGGTTTTCCATTGGAGGCTTGGGAACCAGAGGCCCTCAAGCAGGTGGCCAACAGCCTTGTCGGCGAGCTAGTGGAGATTGTGCCACCGAGTGTTAGATGGATCATCCAGGTAAAGGCGTGGATGAAAGATCTAAATTTTGTTTTATAGATGCACGAGGTGAAGATTACCAGTAGGGCAAGGCGGCATCTTAACTGGAAGCACCCGGTCACATCCACTTGGAGGAGTTACTAGACCTGTGTCGGGGTTATACTTTCTAGGTATACCCATGTCTAGCAAATGTACCATAAGACCAAGGTGGACCACTTGTGTTTAGCGCCTATGGATCCACGGTCCAGTCATTGAGACTGATGGAGTCTCGTCCGGCTACGAGAAGGCCTAAAAGGGTTACCAACTTGGACCTAAAGCTGGAAGACTTAAAGTATAAGATGCAGTAGTTACCGACTATGTCGTAATCTGTAACATCGCTTACAAGGATTCCTCCCTGTAGGCTCTATGCCGGGCGTCTATATAAGCCACATAATGGCAGCCCTTAGGGTAAAAGTAATCTGAACTTGCACATGCGAACGATAGTCAAAACCTCTATAACCTCTGGCTTTACCGATTATAGTGGATTGATTGTAGGAGTACTATCCGACCACCATAGTCGGATCTGATCATGGGTAAACTTGGAAAAAAATCAAGTTTGAACAAATTTTTAAATTGAACATATTTTGGATCTAAACATATTTACAATTTAAATATATTTTGAATTTGAATCAATTATAAATCTATATATTTTTTTCAAAATATTTGTTAGAGGAGAAGATAAACGTCCGATGTTTTTTGCTAGAGAAGAACACGCAGAAAAAATAGGTAGCCAGTGAGAATGCTTTAGCGGAGAAAATAATTGAAGCCATCGAAGAATCATATCTTGTTTATTGGGCCAGCCTAATTGTGCACTACGGGTATGGAACATGTTGCGAAACGACGCAGCCAGCCTAGAAGGAGTGCACCGAGAAACGAGGAAATCCTATAAACCGCTGCGGCGGGGGACAGTCGCGACACACACCTCTCTGCGCCGCTACCGGCATTTGGGCCTAGCCCAACTGCCTTCCTGTTTTGTCGGTTTACTGAATAGGTTTTTAGTGCTGTTTTCTTCTCTTTTTTTCATCCTACTTGTAATATGGTTTTTCTTTTTCTTTTTCAGTTTTATTTTTCTTCTATCTTAGTTTTATTTTTCTTCTATCTTGGAAAAAAAAAGGGAGCTACATGTTACTAGACCGGCCCATGGACCAGTCGGCTTCAGGCGGCGCCAGTTGGAGGCCGAGCGTCTCACTGAAGGTTTTTCGATGTGGGTTGGGCCTGTTAGGATGTCTCGTTCTCTGGGTTGGCTTCTTTCTTTCTTCCTGTGCGTGGAGAGCAGAAAAGCAACGGGCCGTAAGACTGGGCTCCACACGCTACCCCCTTTTGCGTGGCCAGCATGTATGCTATAGCTAGCAGCTAGCTGGTGCATAGATAATCAAGTCTCCCCTCGTGGCTTAGCTGCCTGCTTCCGATCCATCAAACCCTAAGCTACCTACCACGTTCAAATGCAGTTAATCCGTGACCAATATTTGCTTTGGGTGTAGTGATCTTCGTACCTAACACCTGCACTTCCTAGGCTAATATATATATATATATATATATATATATATATATATATATATATATATATATATAGATAGATAGATATATATTTGTATATATGTATGTATGGAGGTGTATTATCTCTCTCCTGCACTTGCACTGCGTCCATCTCCATCATACCTCCTCCTCCTCCAGCCCAGCAGCCAGTATGGAACCCTCCAGCCCTCTCCTCCCTAGGTCCAGCAGCAGCTACGCGGTGGCGCTGCACGGCGGGAGCCGTGAGCTGGAGGCGATCCTGAGCGACACCACAACGCCGTGGGCGCGCCGCATGAGGGCAGCCGCCTCGGCGGAGTTGCAGCTACTGCTGCGGGTGGCCATGCCGGCGGTGGCGGTGTATGTTATTAACTATCTCATGTCCATGTCCACGCAGATCTTCTGCGGGCAGCTAGGTAACTTGGAGTATGCCGCGGCGTCGCTGGGGAACACGGGCATCCATGTCTTCTCATACGGCCTCATGGTGAGTGAGTGAGTGAGTGAGTATGGTACAACTGTTTCATAATGTTGAGGCGATGACCTCCATTCCTCGGTGTGTTCCATGCACACAAGGACGATGACCTATCTACTAGAGTTCGATCGATGATGACACATACACATACATTCATGGTTTCATATTTTATATCCACGGATCCACGTAAGTTCTACGCCTGTATATTTTATGAGTACAAGATAACATGTCATTTAGTAGTCCTACTATAAAAGAGCGACACTTATCACATCCCACCAGAGTCAAAACCAACAAAGAGTACTTCACTACCTTGATTCGAAAATAAGTGACTTGGATTTTTCTAGACATGTATGTACCATTTTAGTGTACATATATACAAATTCAAATCATCTATTTCTGAAAAGAAGAGTAGATATTATGCCACTTACCTTTGTATCTCTCCAAATGGAGAAGAACGACTAGATGCCAAGGGATAGGCCACCCGCAAGAGGCCCTCTTTAAAATGGATTTTTTATCGGGAGAACCATAAACCTATGTGTGTAAAAGATCATACCTAAGGTGTCAAGTGGGAGCCCACACCTAGATCTCACTTTATTGTGCAAAAGTTTACACTAGAAATCTCAAAATAAATTAGAGGTGGGATCTTGGTGACACTCAAGCCACGTTGTACATTCATAGCCGGGTGTGACCTCTAGCAAGTCATGGCTTCATATTTAATCTACACATGCATCGAGCAGCTGGTACAAGATGGGGTTGTATTTATAAAAGAGCGGCACTTATCACCAACCCACTGCCAAAACCAATTAGGACTAGTTACTAGATATTCTGACAATCTCTATCTCCACATGGAGAAGAACAGTCGGATGTCAGGGCACAGCCCCACCCCAGTGTAACCAAACCCTGCAGAGGCCTTCTTTTTTGGATCCATGCAGGAGAGCTGCATGTGATTTAAAGAGATAAAAATGGATTTTTTATCCTGAGCTCGATAAGAATATACAACATCTCTACTAAAAAAATGAGGACTTCCCAAAACCCTAACTTGTGAATATATCCTTTCCTTGTATAAAAGATCGGCAAAACAAATATGAAATCAAATTTTATGCAGCTTGGGATGGGCAGCGCGGTGGAGACTCTTTGCGGACAAGCCTACGGCGCACACAAGTACGATATGCTTGGTGTGTACCTGCAGCGCTCCACGGTGCTCCTGGCAGCCACCAGTGTGCCCCTTGCTGTCATATACCTCTACTCCGGCCCCATACTCCTCCTGCTCGACGAGTCAGAGCACATTGCCGCTGCGGCCGCTGTCTTTGTCTACGGCCTCATTCCCCAGATCTTCGCTTATGCGGCCAACTTCCCGATCCAGAAGTTCCTCCAGGCACAGAGCATCGTGGCCCCCAGCGCCTACATATCGGCGGCCACACTGTTGCTCCACCTGGCACTGAGCTGGCTGGTGGTCTACAAGCTCGGCCTCGGTCTGCTAGGCGCCTCACTCGTTCTTAGCCTCAGTTGGTGGCTCATAGTGATTGCCCAGTTCGCCTACATCCTCACCACCCCAAGATGCAGGGACACGTGGACAGGGTTTACCACGCAGGCATTCACCGGTCTCTGGAGCTTCGCAAAGCTGTCGGCCGCGTCAGCGGTGATGTTGTGCCTAGAGACCTGGTACCTGCAGATTTTGGTACTCCTTGCCGGTCTCCTAGACAACCCGGAGCTCTCCTTGGATGCCCTCTCCATCTGGTAATTACAAGTTTCATTTAGCTCCAGCTAGGGAATTACGATTACCCCAAGTTATTCATTTCTCCATCATTCACATGACGTGACAGCATGACACTAAACGGATATGTGCTCATGAGCTCCATCGGATTCAACGCGGCAGCAAGGTACTATCGATCTATTTTTTGTTATCTCCCTGTACCCTTGACAAGATAGAATCAGACTAGCCCCAATAGAAATATCATAGATAGTATCATACATACAATGTTAATAAAATTCTGACGTGACATGCTAATTAATAATGAAAGAGATTATGTTGGTATCATAGTTAGACACAGTATCATAGAACGTAGAACTAGAAAAAACTAATTTCAAATAAATCTTGTACTAGACAATTTTATATTGAGATTTTACAAAACAATAAATATACTAAGACTATGATACTATATGATACTATGCATTGCAGAGATGGTGTCATATACTAGTACCATATACATGATACTACTATATGATACTGCCTATTGTGACTAGTCTAACACTGCGCTATTGCATATGCTAGTGTTCGCGTGGGGAACGAGCTAGGCGCGGGCAACCCTAGGGTAGCGGCATTCTCGGTCGTCGTATCCACTGGTATGTCATTCCTTCTCGCTCTTATCGCGGCTGCGATCGTCATGTGCTTCCGAGATCGCATCAGCTACCTCTTCACCGGCGGCCAAGCCGTGGCAAACGTGGTGTCCGACCTCTGCCCGCTACTCGCCATCACGCTTATCCTCAACGGCATTCAGCCGGTGCTCTCTGGTAAATTTATCTTTTTTCTTTTATTTATAAAAGTTACGTGCGCTTTTGTTTGAGTGCTCTTCCCTATCCAAACTTAAACACAACAACGGTGGAGAATCACTCCGTAGCCCTTCATAAGTAAGGCATGATGGTCATTAATAAAATAATAAGTTATCATTAATGAATAACTAATTATTATCTAGCGCTCACTCAAAAAGTAATTCTTATCTAGCACTGTACAAACCGTGCATATATGTATACATAGGGAATATGTATGTCGTTGTGGACCCGTCCTTGTCCCTGACGATTCATGGTGGCTTTGTCCTCGCCCGTGACGAGGGATGGCACGTCCTCAGCTGCCCTATGGTGGTGCTCCCTATGCGGCATCATGTAGGTGTATAGGCGGCGCTTGGATAGAGCAGTGGTGCACGCTCCACAACATCATCATTTAGGCACAACGGTATTAGGACGTGTACCAGCTTCACCTTTACTGCAACGTCCGATGACAACATTGTTCGTTCCGTCCCGCGCCAAATTCCTTCTCGCGGCAGCCATGTCCACGTCCTCACATGTGTCCATCAAGATGTTTATGTCAAGGAAAATAGGCAGTTGTATCTTTACGTGGGTAATACATGTTTGGTTTTGAATCTAAGCGGCCAACATAATTCATACGGGATTAGAGACTATTTAATGGCAAAAACCAGATTGTCCATTTAAGTTTTGACGAGTGCGGAAAAGCAGGCCTCAAGAACTCATTGTAAGTTATAATTAGCTATCTACTTGGTATCACGTGCTGCGTCACCATGAGTATGTTAGAGCAAGAACAATAGCACACCCTGCTGCGGGCTGTATACTCTATGCCACGTCACTTAGAGCCATCGTAAAGTAAGCGTCGTATAATAAGCTGGCTACATGATTAGCTTTATTAAATATTTAATTATTTAACTTTTAGATTATTGTGCTTACAAGACACAAGAGACATGCATTCAATCCATGCAGCCGGCCAAGCGCATCAAATTAGGCTGCATGTGGGCTGTACTTGCCTTGGTTATTGAGCTGGAGCCGGCGATAGCTGAACACCCTGCTTCTTTCTCTCTCTTTCTTTCTCTCACCTCGAGCTATGATTTTAGTGATGTGGTACTGCTTATAGCCAGCTGAGTAGGATCTATTGTACTTGCTCTTAGTAAAGGTGGAGCAATACCTATAGATATGTCAATTTCCAATACCTGGGCATGTAATAATAAGTTTTCCATATATGTCTTAGTTGCTCGGCATGCCAAAGGTCGCACATGTGGTATGTGGCCAGATCAACAGAACTATCTTGACATGTCCGAACCATCAAAAATAATAAAAAATTATTAGATTCGAAGCTGCAGCTGATACAAAAAGTAGCATGGCTTGTTGCGCAGCCTAGTTATGCACTTCCGCCTTCATGTTTTTTCGCCTTTAATCGTCATTCGATTCGATTTATCCATTGTGTGATTCGTATCCGTCCTCTAGGAAAACACATTTCCTTCTGGCATTTCTTCCATCGGACCACCCCATATAAATAAAATAATGTAATTAAGTCAATAATGTTAGTCTTCCATGAATACTCCACATCATCCAGAAAATAATGTAATTGATTTTTGGTCAAAATGGTGTTCCTAAGGGAAGAAATATGGTGTGCAATCGAGAAAAAGTTTCCACTATGTATATCAAAGTGTAAACAACCTTGTATTTATTACAGGTGTGGCGGTGGGGTGCGGTTGGCAGGTGTTTGTGGCGTATGTGAATGTTGGGTGCTACTATATCATCGGCATGCCACTCGGCATATTCTTGGGTTTCTACCTTGGTCTTGGGGCAAAGGGGATTTGGAGTGGCATGGTCATCGGTGGAACACTACTACAGACGCTCATCCTATTGTGGGTGACCATCCGGACAGACTGGCTACATGAGGTAAGTACGCACGCACGCATATAGGAATCTAAGAGCAGCATCTCTCTATATAGATAGATTTTGTTCAAATCCAGGTTCTCAACTAAATCCTAAACTCTAAATCCTATATATGTTTAATTCTTCGTAGGTGCACAAGGCGCAAGAGAGGATTGCGATGTTGGAAGACAAGAAACAATTGCTGCAGCAGATCTGACCGACAGGAAAAATGCAGCTGTATAGGGTGTGTATATATGCTATCTCCCAGGCTAGACGACCACCCAATTGGACAAAACATGACTGTATTTTGGAATTTGTAATTTCTATTTTGATTTGCGAAAACATGGGGCAAGCACGAAGCCACATGGATGGCAGTGTATTCCACGGATCGGACCTTAGGTGTTTCACAAGTCCTACATATACAATTATTGTGGCGACTTATGTTTTTTTTGGCGGCTGCGTGCATCTTAGATATACGGAGATAATGTGTGCGCACTTTTTTGATAATATTGTCTTGATTCAAACTATTAATTGAAATAAATAAAGTGTCATTTATCAAGGAAAAATGTATCTGATGGGTGACAATGCCCGTGCACCGTGGCTTTTCCCCCAACTGGACCATGCTTCAAGGCTCGCAACATGAGTAACCATTTTCCTAATGCTGAGTCGAAGACCTCCATTATTCCTTGGCGTGTTCCATGCGCACACACACGCACGGACGATGAGCTAGGGTTCGATCGATGATACGTACACATACAATCATGGCTTCATGTTTTATCCACGCATCCACGTTCTACGCCTCTATATTTAATGAGTACTCCATCCGTTCTAAAATATAAGATGAATACCTTTTACAAGACGAGTGTACTTGCAGGCCTACACACTAAAATATGTCCAGATGCATTCTTTTCTAAAAATTAAAACATCTTATATTTTGGAACGGAAGCAGTACAATATAAGATGTAATTTATTTATTATAAAAGAGCGACACTTATATCACATCCCACCGGAGCCAAAACAATTTAGGGATACTTCACTCCCTCCGTCTCTGTTTGAAATTAAGTTACTCGGATTTATCTAGATGAGTCGTATGTACAGTTTTAGTGTGTATATATATACAAATCTAGAAATTTCAAATCACTTATTACCGAATAGAACAGTATATATTATGCCAGTTACCTTGGTATATCTCCATCCAAATGGAGAAGAACGGTCAGGTGCCAGGGGATAGGCCACCCGCGAGAGGCCCTCTTTAAAATAGTTTTTTATCGGGAGAATTCTAGAACTTGTGTATTTACAAGATTGGGCTTTCCGGCCGAAAGGACCGAAATCATACCTTGTACCTTACAAGATCAGGCTTTCTGGTCGAAAGGACAAAAACCCTAACTTGTACTTTTATAAGATCGGGCTTTCCGTCCAAAAGGACCGAATCATACCTTGTACATGTATGAGATCAGGCTTTCTGGTCCCCTAACTTGTACTTGTACAAGATCTGTCTTTCCGGTCGAAAGGACTGAAATCATACCTTGTACCTCTACAAGATTGGGCTTTCCGATCCAAAGGACCTAAACCCTAACTTATGCTTGTATAAGATCGGGCTTTCCGGCTGAAAGAGGACCGAAATCATACATTGTACTTGTACAAGATTGGGCTTTAATTTCCAATCCAAAGGACCGAAACCCTAACTTGTGCTTGTATAAAATCGGGCTTTTAGGCCGAAAGGACCGAAACCCTAATTAACTTGTATACATGTATAAAATCGGACTGAAACCGTAGCTTGTACATGCATGGATACACGGACGTTTGCTGGATTGATGACACATGGAGTCGAAAGGTCACCATGAGGCCACGTTGTACATTCTGACATCTAGTCATGGCTTCGTATTTAACCTACACATGGATCCTTGATGAGTGACGGCCCAGCTGGTACAAGATGGGGTTGCATTTATATTTACTAGTAGTACTATAAGTACAAAAGAGCGGCGCTTATCACCAACCCTCTGGCAAAATCAATTAGGACTAGTTACTCCTCCACATCTATACCTAATAATAAAGGATGGATTGTTTCTCCCGGTCCAACACTTTTTTGGACCTTTTGCCCTCCCACCAAAGACCTACAAACCGATCCGTTGAAAAAAAACCCTGATCCGACGCCGCACTGTTTTACCAGCGATGGAACTTTTTTCTGTGCGACCCAACCCACCGCAGCACGCTGACCCAGTGCACCGAACTTTTTTCTGTGCGGCCCATCCCACCGCACCAAGCTGACCCAGTGCACCGATGAACTCCCTAATTCCCGATAAAATTTTATTGAATAGTCCCACATTGCTCCCTTAAACAGAGTTCCACCAATTTATATACTTAGCAAATCGACCGAAATCAACAAGTCACCTTGGAATCAGATTTTGATGGCTGCATGGTACAATTGGAGAGAGATACATATGTAGAAAGGAACCAAGACGCGACGAGAAAGCAATCGGATAGACTGCGACTAGCAGAGCAAGTCAAGGGGGCGAGACAGCTCGACGGAGGCATGGAGCTGTGATTGGTGCTACACCATGAAGAGGATGGCGAACAAGAAAAGAAAGGAGACGTTAGGTGGTCTTGTGGGCGTGCCGGTTGCTCTCCCTGACGAGGTTAAGGAGATGCTCAATTCACATCTCAGGAGATAGAAGTTGAGCAGAGGTTGGAGGAAAGGGAGCGGGCCGGCCGCGCGTGCGCACTCTGATTTGGAGAAAACTACCCCACGAGACCTTATCTCTTTGGAATTTTTTATCTTTTCCATAAAGTTCCTACATTTCCATTGTTAGCTGACCAAGGCAAATACAATTACGAGATTCTAGCAGATCCAATACCAGGCGCAAATGAATAAGTGTCAAAAGGGCACGCAAACCATGTTTTCTATAGATAGAATACCAGTCATATTATATACTGCCTACTCTTTTGGTAAATACAAAAGAGAAATACAGAGTTGATATTTGTGAAGATAAAAGAATGACCATGAGTTGATGAGAGAAAACGAATTATCGTTGAATGTACTTGTTAAAGAAGGGATGGACTATATCAAATAAATATTATTACAAAATATTATTACAATAAGGTGAACTGAGGTGGTTGACTTTGGGCAAAATATTAGGTGGAAAATGTTTTTGTCAATAATTCTATTTTGTTGGTGCAGCGCACGGGCGTGTTTCCTACACTTTTTTGGACCCTTTTATCCTCCTATCAGACAACAAATTGTTCACCAATGTCACCGGTCCAACATATTTTTGGACCATTTTATCCTCCCATCAGACAACAAATTGCCCACCAATGGCACCGGTAAGTCAAAAAAAACCTGTTTCGTACAGTTCCCCTCTGTTGGCCGATTCCTCCGTCATCGTTCGCTTGCTTTGTTCGTCACCAGCCTGTGGGCCTGGCCCGAAAGTGTGCCCAACAAACCCAACCTTACGCGCTCCGTCGAGCATAAAAAAGGTCCAGGCCTAAGCTCTATCGTCCAATGAGGCCCTGTTTTTGCGTCATAAATAATCGGCAGACATACGCGCCTCAATACCCGGTACCACTGAGATTTAGTCCCACCCTGCTCCCTTAACCTCCCTCCCACCGGCTCATATATGTTTGCAAATTGACTAGGATATCGACAAGCCATATTGGGAAACAGCAAACTGATGCATCGTTGTTCGCTGCATGTTGTGAACGGTAATTAAAAGGGAGGGATTGTTGAGATCCTCATGCTGAGGTAAAGGTGTTTATATGTGATGATGATTTGGAGTTTGAACCGTCATTAGACGGTATAATTATGGGCTGTGTTGGCATAAGTGAAGGAGGAGTTCTCATGCTCGAGCTCCCACGCCTAGAATTAGCGTCCGATATGTCCTGACGAGAACGCGAGACTCCCCAAAGATGCTTGTGGATATTTTATGGAGGGCGGAGAGCGGCGCTGGAGGTTGTGACTGTGGCGTGGGCACATCGGGCATGGAGGTGAGCGACGTCGAAGGACATAGAGGGGCTTGGGAGAGCGGCTGGATGTTTGGGCCTGCTTGGGCTAGAATTAAAAGAATTTTATCTGATCGGTGCAATATGACACATCCTGGCTCACCATGTATGCATAGATGTTGCCGATGAGTATATTTCCTTAAGTGAACAACTCCTTTTCTTTTCCGCAGCATCGCGTGGGCATTGTCCTAGTCTATAATAATAACTAATTAAGTCATTCCCACTATCTATTTCTCTAAACATGCAGCCTATCCACCTCATCAAACTGCCATATCAGCAATTTATCCACCTAATCAATCTTGCCATCTCAGCTGCCGTTTGTTCGTTTCGTTTACTCTAGAAATTCATTGCATTTTTCTTGATGTTCATCCCGCGCTCATCAAATCGCAGCAAACGGCCACATAAGGCCTGATACCTTTTTTTCTTCTCTGTCAATCACTTCAGCTACCGAGCAAAGTTCTAAAAAGTAAAATTCTCAACGCTTTGTATGCTCTGGAGATGAACCGATCCGATCGATGGCAAAACGAGGGCAGCCGAGCGGACGGTTGCCTATTTATTTTCCTCCACCCACTACTTCCGTTTCGTGCACAGATGCTTCTCTGCCCTCCTCATATATGGCTACTGTATGCTCAATTAGCCCCATATAATATTGATCTCCTCCTCGCATCCTGTCACTCCACGCCTCCACAGAACTACGGCCGTCATGCTTCTGCGCCGAGACGCGTCGCTCCCAGTTCCCTCTCCACAATGTCTTCTTATCAGCGTAGCCATCGTGCCAC
This sequence comes from Avena sativa, assembly GCA_916181665.1. Taxonomy (NCBI): domain Eukaryota; kingdom Viridiplantae; phylum Streptophyta; class Magnoliopsida; order Poales; family Poaceae; genus Avena; species Avena sativa. The sequence goes on along the minus strand of OV702289.1, from coordinate 111,558,925 downwards.
ACACACCCAAACATATCGACGACCCTCTGATTCGGATTTCCACTTCATCGTCTACATGGAGCCATCCGGAAAAAGAAGCAGAGGAAGTACATCGGCATAGCAGGACGTCTGGTTGATTCTATATCACTAGGTGTTTGCTTTCTATTTCGTGAGAGCCCCATGGGCCATGGCGATCGAGGTGCTATCCACTCCACCAATGGACAAAAGCAGCCTCACTAATTCTCCTGAAAACTTAGCAGGTAAATTTTCCTAAAGAAATCAAGATAGCTAGAACCAAGTAGTGCCCCTCGACCAAATCTACCAATCAACGTCTCCCTCATGTATATATACAAAGTAATGTTGTTGATTTTCTTGGTAGGAAGATCTCTTTTCCTATCATCCAGCAACTGTGGTCAAGTGGTCGTCTGCCAACCGATCCATACTCCCATAGCGTCTCACAAGGTCACACACCTAATTATGAAGTATAAGATTGGTAAGAAAATCTCAGCTTTCTTTTTATCTATCATATGGCATACTTTTAATCCTTTTGAAGGAAGCTATGCTTTCCCATATGTTAGTTCTCGCATTTCAGTAATATATGTTATGTAAATACCTGCCCACGCTGCTAGCACGTTACAACAGTTTTTTCATTATTTGCAACAATTTCGTCACTTCTTCCTTTCAATTTCAGCGCTCTTACAAGGTATATGATATATACTCTTATGACATGTGTATTTCTGTGTAGATTTTCTTTTGTTACGTACAAATAGGATGGATGACTAGAGTGAGCTCTACATATAAGAATCAGGAAAAGTTGATTGGCCAAATTATTAGTATGTTCATTGGCTACTATCAAGTTCTGTTAAATATGTTTATGTATCATCACAAAAGGTTTATAATTTTGTCGGACCCTTGGATAATAGTATATTGGTCGAAGAACATAAGACTTTTTTTTGCAGCTTGAGGAAGGTTTACCCTTTATTTCCCTTTTACTTTTGTGTGATAATGCAGGAAAAAAAGAAATCAAGATGCCAACACGATTATTGCCGACATATTTTAGAGAACACTTCTTGCTGGTATTTATTTGAATCCAAACCTTTCTTAGTAAGATAAAATATGCTCTCGATGCACTTAACAGATTTATTCTGATTTAAGGGGATTATACAATATTTCAGTACCTGCTCTTTTCCCTTTGCTGATAATGTGGAGGGTGAGAGAGAGCACATGACAAAAATATTGTATTGAAATGTGCGGTGGAGCAACTGAATGAAAATCAGTAGCTTCAGACTTCATTATGTCACCCTCTCCCGGCGATATATTGTTTATTGTGTGCACTGTCTGTTGATTGCAAGAAACATTGGTCTCAAAGGTATAGCTTTTCTCTTCCCATTAATACTCTTAGTGATCCTGTATGTTTGTTTCTGTTTGGAAAACATAGGGATTTGATGTCCGTATACATGTTATCTAAACACTTTTTCTTCAAATGTTGTTGGGCTATTTTGGAAAAACCAATCATTGCACATACATGTTTTCTATTGTATTGCTCTAACATTTGAAGCCTTCTTTGTCTACCAGAAAGGTGTGTCGTGATGTGTGGAGTGAGGAGGGAATTATCGATCTATGCATACTATGACCCACTGTTAGTAAATGTATTTTCCGACAAATGGATCTTTTATTTATTCCAAAATGTATTAGATTTTGACATAATATATGCCAGGAACAATTTTTTGCATTGACACGTGGAGACCAATGCTTTATCGCTAAACATGATCTTAAGGCATGTCACTATGGTATATGCTTCTTACTTCATATTTTTGTGTAGCATAGATTTCTTCAATCATATTTTGTTATCGGAACATCTATTTGAAGATATTTGCATTCTTTTTTGTAACAAGTATTTCCGCAGCAACGCGTGGGGTATTATCTAGTTGAGAAGAACGGTTGGATGTCTGGGGACAGCCCACCCGCCCCACCCTCCACAGTGCTCCTAGCAGCCACCGGTGTGCCCCTCGCCGTCATGTATGTCTACTCGGGCCCCATCCTCCTCCTCCTCGGCAATTCGGAGCACATTGCCGCCGCGGCTGCTGTCTTCGTCTATGGCCTCATCCCCCAGATCTTCGCCTACGCGGCCAACTTCCGGATCCAGAAGTTCCTCCAGGCACAGAGCATCGTGGCACCCAGCGCCTAAAAATCGATCGCCACGTTGTTGGTCCACCTGGCGCTGAGCTGGCTAGTGGTCTACAAGCTCGGCCGGCGCCTCGCTCGTCCTTAGCCTCAGTTGGTGGCTCAGTGATTGCCCAGTTCGCCTACATCTTGACCAGCCCAAGGTGCAAGGACACAGACAGAGTTTACCACACATGCATTCACTGGTCTCTCGGGCTTCGCCAAGCTATCGGCCGCGTCAGCAGTGATGCTGTGCCTAGAGACTTGGTACCTGCAGATTTTGGTACTCCTTACCGGTGTCCTCGACAACCCAGAGCTCTCCCTGGATGCCCTGTCCATCTGGTAATTACATGTTTCATTTAGCTCCAAGGAATTGCCTCATGTTAATTTCTCCTCCACGTGCATGGCAGCAAGACACTAAATAGATGGGTCCTCATGATCTCCATCGGATTCAACGCGGGAGCAAGGTATCAATCTATTTTTCCTTCTCTCCCGTACCCTTGAGATCATATATAGCATCAATCTAATGCCGCTTTGTTGCATATGATAGTGTTCGCGTGGGGAATGAGCTAGGTGCGGGCAACCCGAGGGTAGCGGCATTCTCGGTCGTTGTATCCACTGGGATGTCATTCCCTCCCGCTCTTATCGCGGCTGCCATCGTCATGTGCCTCCGACATCGCATCAGCTACCTCTTCACCGGTGGCCAAGCCGTGTCAAAGGTGGTGTCCGACCTCTGCCCGCTACTCGCCATCACACTTATCCTCAATGGCATTCAACCGGTGCTCTCTGGTAATTTTATCTATTTTACTTATTATATTTATAAAAGTTACTTAAGAACTCACGCTTTTGTTTCAGTGCTCTTTCCTATCCAAACTTAAACACAACAACGGTGGAGATTCTCTCCTTAGACCTTTATAAGTAAGGCATGATGGTCTTCAGGCTGGTTCTAGTGGAGTGTTATAGCTAGTATCATGCATGACATATTGACAAAAATCTAGAAAATATTCATGCAAATTAATCTTGTACATAATTTTACATTGAGATTCTATCAATCATTAAATATAGTACTAGTATGATATTACCATATGATACCATGCACTATGGAGACATTATCATACACTAGTATCATATGCATGATACTAAGAGCATATACAATGAAAGAGAAGACGGGTCTTCTCTTAGCCCTCCACGTAGCCTAGAGAAGACAATAACAATAAATCATACAATGGATCATCTCTTATTGTTATCTCTAAGAATTAATGTTAATTGAATTATAGTAAAAAATTGTGTTGATAAGAGAAGGCACAAGGTACAATGGAGAAAATAACCTTTTCTTATTTCTAAGAGATCAGCTCTTAGCTAAGGAAAGACAACCTTCTCTCTCTTAATTCTCTCTCCTCCAACTAAGTGAAAATCCGCGTGGCAACTTTAAGGGAAGGCTGACGTCACCGCATTGTACATGCCCTAATAGTATGATACTACCACTATGACTAGCCTTAGTAAATTATTAAGTGAGCATTAATGAATAATTAAATCTTATCTAGCGCTCACTCAAAAACTACTCCATCCGTCCCGGTTTAAAGGGTCTACGCGTATATCTATGTTATTTATTTGACCAATAAAATATAAATATTTTTACCAAAATGGTATACCATTAGAAAGTATAACACCTAAATTTTCCAATGATATAATTTTTGTGTTAAATAAATAATATTTTGTTAGTCAAATTAACGACCTAGGTAATTAATTTGTGTGGCCATAGTTGGAAGGCGCCTAGTAATTCTTATTTATCCCTGTATAAAACCGTGCATATCTACATACATACAAAATACTAGCTAGTATCGGCGTGGCGGCACGTCGCGCCCGTGCGTTGCTATGAGATGTATTGCATTGCATGTTTTAAGTGTTGGGATCGGGGTCATTTTCTTTATCTGAAGCAAATGAAACACGAACTTTGCTATCCACCGAGCAGAAAAAAGCCAAGTGAAGATGTACCAGACTACTGATCAAAAGGGTCATGATACATATCTGGTCACTGAAGTTCAAAGGAACAACAAACCAGTAAGATAAGGTAAGAACTCTAAGCTACTCTATATCCTGGGGCATCAACGCTAGCAGTGTTTATCATTGTTAGGGGATGGAGTGCCTCCTGTTCTCTTGATGGAGGGCTCCACGACAGTCTTTGTCATTGTTAGGGGATGGAGTGCCTCATGTTCTCTTGGTGGAGGGCTCCATGGCTTCATCACCTGATATGTTGATGTCTTTCCTGTCGAGGAGCGAGTCAGTGGTCTCTAATGGTCTTCTGGTTGGCAATGTAGGGGTTGGGTCGCTTCCCCTAGCACAAGTGGACCTAAAGGATTCTTCAATGGCACTTGATGTGCTGTTGCTCCTCTTCCTTGGTCGTTGTACATTTGTTTTACACAAAAAGTGCCTACAATATGAAAGATAAATCAATTATAAACCACTTAGAACTGCAGACTATAGTGTAGTGCCAGGACGAAAGACAAATCCTAATAGGTAGGATCTTTGTTACTTTGTTTTGCTTGTCATGTCAAAGAATGGATATATAAAGTGTTAATGAATCAAGGTCATGGAAAGATGACAGATCCATCATTACTAGGCAAAGAAATCAAAAGGTTGTGTGAACAATTCAGAACATTTTTTCAAATAATTAGAATCAAGTTCGTAGTGCAGTTGTAAAGGCAATGAATAGAAGATACACCGATTTTTTTTGCTAGCCTTTTAAGTTCGAATCGAACTTAGTATTTTTAATGCCAACCATAATGCTTCTAATTTTGTGTTTTCTACCCTTGTAGCTTCGAAGCAAACTACAATCATGTTCTTTCTATTCAAAGAGTACATGGAGTGGACAACAAATTAAGGAAGTCGGTGATGGAATAAAGTTCATACCACTCCATCATCTTGTCTTCCTGGTTCAACAACAATCGTCCCATCTATCACCTGTGAAGTAGCCACCATCCCTCCAGAAACCAATGCACTTTTCCATAACACCTGCACCCATGTCCAGGCATGAGCTCCAAAATGCAGACATTTCTAAATTTCCACAATGACAACACACAACAGCAGAGACCATACTAATGTTCCAATTATTTTACTGAACCACAAAGTGGTCATGCCTCATAACTGGCACCAATCCTCCTATTCAGAAATACTGATAACATGTGCAATATGCTTTTTGGGCACATGAGATTCACATATCGGGGGGTACTTGTTGGAAACATAATCTTCCAGCAGTAACCATAGTGAGCAACTTAGATAAAGGAACGCAGAATATACATTAGAATATTACTACACCTTTACCAATTTACACAGCAAGTAATAAATCAACATTTGTTTTTCTATGAAAAATGGTCTATTTCCTACAGCCAAAAACTGGCTGAGTTCATTTTGAATGAAACAATAGTAACTTAGAAAACGGAAGATTTTTTGGTCTGCTCTTAGTACTTGGACTGACGGTCATTGCAAGGCGCCTTGGAGCCCCAAATATGTGGGCAAAAGTTCATGAAAACGGCCATGAGTCATGAAAAGGACGAGTTTTTGGTCAAATCTCTCAAACATGTATCTGGACTTACGGTCGTCGTAAATCACCCTGGAACCTAAAAAGTATGGGCAATAGCTCATGAAAACAGCCATAAAACACGAAAACGATGAGTTTTTGTTCATATCTTTCAAACATGTAACGGGTCTTACGGTAGTTGTAAATCGTCCTGGAACCCCAAAACTATGGGCGATAGATCATGAAAACGACCATAAAGCGTGATAAGGACGAGTTTTTGGGCATACCTCTCAAATATCTATTGGGTCTTACTGTCGTTGTAAATCATCCTGGAACCCCAAAAGTGTGGGCAATAGTTCATAAAAACGGCCACAAAACATGAAAACGATGAGTTTTTAGTCATATCGCTTAAACATGTATTGGGTCTTACGGATGCTGTAAATCGCGCTAGAACCCCAAAAGTGTGGGCAATAGCTCATGCAAACAGACATAAAACACGAAAATGACGAGTTTTTGGTCATATATCTCAAACATCTATCGGGTTTCACTATCAGTGCAAATCGCCCTGAAACCCTAAAACTGTGGGCAATAGCTCATGAAAATGGAGATAAAGCACGACAAAGACGAGTTTTTGGTCCTAACACTCAAACATGTATCTGTTCTCACGGTCATTGTAAATCACCCTGAAACCCCAAATGTGTGGGCAATATCTCATGAAAACGGCCATAAAACTCAAAAACAACGAGTTTTTGGTCATATATCCCGGACATATACTAGAAGTTATGGTCATTGGAAGGCGCCCTCGAGCCCCAAATATGTGGGCAATAGTTCATGAAAATGGCCATAAGTCACGAAAAGGACGAGTTGTTGGTCAAATCTCTCAAACATGTATCTAGACTTACGGTCGTCGTAAATCACCCTGGAACCCAAAAAGTGTGGGCAATAGCTCATGAAAACGGCCATAAAACACGAAAACAATGAGTTCTTGTTCATATCTTTCAAACATGTATCAGGTCTTACGGTAGTTGTAAATCGCCTTCGAACCCCAAAACTGTGGGCAATAGATCATGAAAACGGCCATAAAGCGTGTCAAGGATGAGTTTTTGGGCATACCTCTCAAATATGTATTGGGTCTTACGGTCGTTGTAAATCGGCCTGGAACCCCAAAAGTGTGGGCAATAGTTCATAAAAATGGCCATAAAACATGAAAATGACGAGTTTGTGCTCATATCGCTCAAACATGTATTGGGTCTTATGGATGCTGTAAATCGCGCTGGAACCCCAAAAGTGTGGGCAATAGCTCATGCAAACGGTCATAAAACACGAAAACAATGAGTTTTTGGTCATATATCTCACACATCTATCGGGTTTCACTATCGGTGCAAATCGCCCTGAAACCCCGAAACTGTGGGTAATAGCTCATAAAAACAGACATAAAGCGCGACAACGGCGAGTTTTTGGTCATATCTCTCAAACGTGTATCGGGTCTTACAGTCATTGTAAATCGCCCTGGAACCCGAAAAGTTTGGGCAATAGCTCATGAAAACGGCCATAAAACACGAAAAAGATGAGTTTTTGGTCATATCGCTTAAACATGTACCAGGTCTTATAGATGTTGTAAATCGCCCTAGAGGCCCAAAAGTGTGGGCAATATCTAATGAAAATGGGAATAAAGCGCGAAAACGACGAGTCTTTCGTCATACCTCTCAAACATTTACCGGGTCTCTCTATCGTTGTAAATTACCCTTAAACCACAAAACTGAGGGCAATAGCTCATGAAAATGGCCACAAAGCGCGACAAGGGTGAGTTTTTGGTCATATCTCTCAAACATGTAACGGGTATAACGGTCTTTGTAAGTCGCCCTGGAACCCCGAAACTGTGGACAATAGCTCATGAAAACGGCCATTAAACGTGAAAAAGACGAGTTTTTGGTCATAACACTCAAACATGTATATGTTCTCACGGTCATTGTAAATCGCCCTGAAACCCCAAATGTGTGGGCAATATCTCATGAAAACGGCCATAAAACTCGAAAAACGAGTTTTTGGTCATATCTCCCAAACATTTACCGAGACTTATGGTCATTGCAAAGCGCACTGGAGCCCCTAATATGTGGGCAATGGCTCATGAAAATGACCATAAGTCACGAAAAGGACGAGTTTTTGGTCAAATCTCTCAAACATGTATCTGGACTTACGGTCATCGTAAATCACCATGGAACCCAAAAAGTATGGGCAATAGCTCATGAAAATGGCCATAAAACACGAAAACAATGAGTTTTTGTTCATATCTTTCAAACATATAACGGGTCTTACGGTAGATGTAAATCGCCCTGGAACCCCAAAACTGTGGGCAATAGATCATGAAAACGGCCATAAAGCGTGATAAGGACGAGTTTTTGGGCATACCTCTCAAATATCTATTGGGTCTTACTGTCGTTGTAAATCGTCCTGGAACCCCAAAAGTGTGGGCAATAGTTCATAAAAACGGCCATAAAACATGAAAATGACGAGTTTTTAGTCATATCGCTTAAACATGTATTGGGTCTTACGGATGCTGTAAATCGCGCTGGAACCCCAAAAGTGTGGGCAATAGCTCATGCAAACGGTCATAAAACACGAAAACGATGAGTTTTTGGTCATATATCTCACACATCTATCGGGTTTCACTATCGGTGCAAATCGCCCTGAAACCCCGAAACTGTGGGTAATAGCTCATGAAAATGGACATAAAGCGCGACAACGGCGAGTTTTTGGTCATATCTCTCAAACATGTATCGGGTCTTACGGTCGTTGTAAATCGCCCTGGAACCCGAAAAGTTTGGGCAATAGCTCATGAAAACGGCCATAAAACTCAAAAACAACGAGTTTTTGGTCATATATCCCAGACATTTACTAGGAGTTACGGTCATTGGAAGGCGCCCTCGAGCCCGAAATATGTGGGCAATAGTTCATGAAAACGGCCATAAGTCACGAAAAGGACGAGTTGTTGGTCAAATCTCTCAAACATGTATCTAGACTTACGGTCATCGTAACTCACCCTAGAACCCAAAAATTGTGGGCAATAGCTCATGAAAATGGCCATAAAACACGAAAACGATGAGTTTTTGTTCATATCTTTCAAACATGTATCGGGTCTTACGGTAGTTGTAAATCGCCCTGGAACCCCAAAACTGTGGGCAATAGATCTTGAAAACGGCCATAAAACGTGACAAGGACGAGTTTTTGGGCATACCTCTCAAATATGTATTGGGTCTTACGGTCGTTGTAAATCGTCCTAGAACCCCATAAGTGTGGGCAATAGTTCATAAAAACGGCCATAAAACTTGAAAACGACGAGTTTTTGGTCATATCGCTCAAACATGTATTGGGTCTTACGGATGCTGTAAATCGCGCTGGAACCCCAAAAGTATGGGCAATAGCTCATGCAAACGGTCATAAAACACGAAAACGATGAGTTTTTGGTCATATATCTCACACATCTATCGGGTTTCACTATCGGTGCAAATCGCCCTGAAACCCCGAAACTGTGGGTAATAGCTCATGAAAACGGACATAAAACGCGACAACGGCGAGTTTTTGGTCATATCTTTCAAACATGTATCGGGTCATACCGTCGTTGTAAATCGCCCTAGAACCCGAAAAGTTTGGGCAATAGCTCATGAAAACGGCCATAAAACACGAAAAAGATGAGATTTTGGTCATATCGCTTAAACATGTACCAGGTCTTACAGATGTTGTAAATCGCCCTAGAGGCCCAAAAGTGTGGGCAATAGCTAATGAAAATGGGCATAAAACGCGAAAACAACGAGTCTTTGGTCATACCTCTCAAACATTTACCGGGTCTCGCTATCGTTGTAAATTGCCCTTAAACCACAAAACTGAGGGCAATAGCTCATGAAAATGGCCACAAAGCGTGACAAGGATGATTTTTTGGTCATATCTCTCAAACATATAACGGGTATAACGGTATTTGTAAGTCGCCCTGGAACCCCGAAATTGTGGACAATAGCTCATGAAAACGGCCATTAAACGCGAAAAAGACGAGTTTTTGGTCATAACACTCAAACATGTATATGTTCTCACGGTCATTGTAAATCGCCCTGAAACCCCAAATGTGTGGGCAATATCTCATGAAAACGGCCATAAAACTCGAAAACAACGAGTTTTTGGTCATATCTCCCAAACATTTACCGGGACTTATGGCCATTGCAAAGCGCACTGGAGCCCCAAATATGTGGGTAATGGTTCATGAAAATGACCATAAGTCACGAAAAGGACGAGTTTTTGGTTAAATCTCTCAAACATGTATCTGGTCTTACGGTCGTCGTAAATCACCCTAGAACCCAAAAATTTTGGGTAATAGCTCATGAAAATAGCCATAAAACACGAAAACGATGAGTTTTTGTTCATATTATTCAAACATGTATCGGGTCTGACGGTAGTTGTTGTCGGATTGATGACAAGTATGCCATGAGGGGGTCCTCGAGGCGTGCGGAAGAGAGGGGGGTGAGACGTACAGTATTCCGGGACGGTGAGCACACAAGTTTACCCAGGTTCGAGTCCACCGGCTTTGGACGGATCCTACTCCTGCTAGCAATCTAGTAATACGGCAGATCCGGAATATGGGTTACAAGGGTTTCGCCTGTGTGAGTTGAGATTGTAGACTATTGAGGTTATGCCCTAAAGGCTCTCCCTAGGACGGCTTATATAGATATCCGGCCTAGGGTTTACAGGAGAGATCTATCCGGCTACGACTAAGAGTCTGTTACAGAGTACATCTTGAACTACAAGTAACATCATGGCCTAAGTCGGTAAGTCTTCTGGCCTTCCTGTAGCCGGATTGGACTCTGTCTTCTCTCCCTGACTGGGCCACCCGTGAAGCAATACTCTAACCCGAAGTGGGCCACCCTGGTAAGTGAGGAACTGTGAGGATACCCGAAAAGTATATCCCCAACAGCAGCCCCCAGAGGCCTCCAAGATCCAAAGTCGGATTTATCATCGTTTAGCTTGATGTTCGGCTTGCAGAATATTGAAGGGTTCCTGAAACTTCACAACAAAAGATACGATCCAGGTCTTAAGAAATAAGTCGGACCTTTCAGTTGGTAGCTCGTATTTTCCAGCTCATTTTGAAACTAAGCCGGAACTTGGTCTCTAACGTCATCTGACAGCGTTTCGTCAGCACAACCGTTGGTGGGTCCGTGGTCTATGGAACCGAGGCGCCGTTTCAATGTGTGCGTGGAGATCGAGGCGACGCAATCATCGTGCGGGTCCTTCCCAGTTCTTTCCACGACGTGTGGCGATTGCACTGTAGCGTTTGCATGAATCTTGGTGTAGGTAGGTGGATATAAGGGGTTTAGATTTCCTCTTCTCCTTTGCACCAGTGCATTGCCGTTCCTTTGCTCCCAATCTTCCCACGCGCACAGAGCCTCCTCGTCCTCCTCCCACAGAGCTCCTAGCGCCGCCACTTTAAGGTCACTTTTTCCATCGGAGAAAAATGGCTTTATCTTCATCTTCCTATGGTCTAGCGGCAGTGGCAGCGGCGGCGGAAGCAGCAGCGGAGAAGGAGAGCTTTCGGGGAGTCTGGATCCCCTGCGCCCTCAATGAGGAGGGCCTCAAGAACGTGGAGAAGGAGGGGCTTCTCGCTGCCGGTGACTGGCGGACCGGCTCCGGCGAAACCGTCCCCAACCCGTGCGAGGGCGAACGAGTCCACTTCGGCACTCATCTGGACCGAGGTCTGTGTTTTCCTCCCTCGGAGTTCTTCTCCGAGGTGATAGATCACTATGGAGTTCAACTCCACAATCTTCTTCCCATTTCTCTTCTAGAAATGAGCGCATACGCTTTGCTTTGCGAGGGCTTTCTCGGCATTAGGCCGAGTTTGCTTCTCTTTCGGTACTATTTCCATGTCGGGAGGAATTCCATCACTGCTGGTGTTCCTTACATCACCAGCACTATTAGTTTTTCTCTTAGACGAGACCGGGCATATCCCAAAATTTCTGCCAGTGACTTGGTCAAGCAATGGCTAGCCACTTTTTTCTACCATAGGGATATTCCGGCTCTCGGCAAAGCTACTGCTTTGCCGGCTTTTTCGATGGAGCTGCCACGGCCCAACCTTCCTAGGACGAGGTTACTCCGGCTCTCACAGATGATCTGATCCTCGCTAAGAGGCGAATCAAATATCTGATCAAGCACAATGGTCTGAAGGGATCCGACTTGGTCCAGTGCTGGGTCTCACGCTGGATCCAGCCACTTCAGTACCACAGGGATAGACTGATGCATTCCGTCACGTCTACCCTGACCGACTCCTTCCGCATCAGCCCTAAGGCCTATACCACTCAAGGCTACATAAGCCAAATCAAGTGGTTGATCAAGGAGCGGATCGAGAGGCGGATTCTAGAGGTTTCTCTGGACATGCACACGGCGGAAAACCCCATGGTGCCGGTAAGCTTTTATCATCACATCTTTTATGTGTTTCTATCTTCAAGTTACATTGCAATGTTGATACGTTTTCTTGTTTTCAGCTTGCTGATATCCCCGAGTCAGAACTTGCTCCGCTCGAAGGATACCCTCCGGAGTTCTCTCAGGAGGTGGAAGTGGTTCCACTGCCGGATCTTGCGCTCAAGAAGCGCAAAGCTCTGACAGTGGCGGTTGGCACAAAGGAGGTGCCAGTCATGAAGAGGTAACCTTCTGTCACAACTCTTCCGCCTTTGTTCTTTACTCAAGTTTCTTTCCGAGATGTAATGTTTCCGACTTTACTACTTTCTCAGAGCAAAATCAATCATCAAGGGCAAGGGGAAGGGGACTTCTTCAAAGCCCTTGCGCCAGACGAAGCTTACTATAGCTTCCCCTGCCGTGGCTCCTCCGACTCTGGTCCCTCAACCTTCTGCAACTCCGGTGATCATCCCTTCTCCGGTGATTGCAGAAGATCCGGCTCCTCAAGCGGAGCTGACGATCCTTGGGTCGCATACTGACGTCACCGCGAGTGTGTCAGGTCAAGATAAGGGTGAACCCTCTTCGGGTAATGATCCCTCGGCTGAAGTCTTCGCCGAAAACCTCCTCAACAATCCGGGTCTTGCCAAGTTTGGCCTGACCCGGAAATCTGCAGAGGAGATCCAGCGGCTAGCCAGGCAAGTCCTGGACAAAAGCCATCTATCCCTCGAAGAGGAGGCGCAAGAAGAAGAGGACGTCAAGTTCTCTAATCTTCTCACTCAAGTTCGCCTTCGCGACGAGAGGATCAGGACTGGCGAGCTTCCAACAGCCCCAGTGATCCCTCTTACTCTTGCCGAGAAGGTGGCAGCTGAAGTGAACGCGGGTTTAGACAAACTCACCTGTGAGCAATATGTAAGTCAGAATTCCAACTCTTGTTTTTACATTATGTTATATCATATCCTCTAGCCCCCAAGCATGAAGTAGGATATAGAATCCGAGTTTATGCTTTCATTAGGATGCCAAAGAACGAACTAGTGTAGCCCCCAAGGCTCGTGCTGATATTTAGTAAAAATATTAGCCTGAGTCTTAAGTAGCTTTCTGACTTTGGGTATTCTGACTTACAGAAAGTATGTTCCTATAACCAGGAATTATTGTCCAATGTCTGTAATAAGCGGAGAGAGATCAAAGCTCTCCGGCTTAAAAATGCTGAGCTCAAGGTAGCCAAGGATGAAGCTGAAGGTAAATATTTCGAGATTCAAACCTTGTCTTTTGCTTTTTCTATGTCGAATTTTTCTGAACTGTTGTTCTTTTTGTCTTACAGTGTTGGTGAAACAATCCATCGCTATGATTGAAGAGGCCGAGAACCTCAAAACCCTGGTGGTGGAAAACAAGGGACTTCGCCAAGAGCTAGATAAGCTCAAGGCGGATCATGAAACGAGCATAGCTCAAGTCCTAGAATCCTCCTCCATGGCCACTGAAGAGCGCGATCGCAAGATTGCTGCTCAAAATAAAGTAATCTCGGACCTCAAGAATGAGCTTGGCAGAGAGAAGGATATATCCCAGGCGCTCCGGGCTGAACTCCAGAGTCTCCGGGAGGAGAAGACCAAGATTGACGACGTCATTCTTGGTACGTTCCACCTTTCTGACTTATCTTTTCTTTGACTGTTTTCAATGTCGGATTTTTCTTGACTTGTTTTGTGTATAGGTCCTCTAAAGTTGTCAGACTCTTCCTCGTCCGAGCCCCGCACTCACCGGCTTACCCAAGTCGGTGATCTTCTTCATGACTACCGCCAGTCCCTTGAGGACATTGGCGAGTCTCTCAAGATTCCGGACATGCCAAGCATGTCGGATTTTGAGGTGCGGGATAGGGCCAAGGAGATGCTGCAGCTTGTTTGGGACTGGAATATGTCCTACGCGCGGACTGCCGCGCAGAATGCCCTCTCCATGGTCATGAGCCACCATGGAAACATGGAAATATGGCAAGTGACTAAAGGGTACTGCAAGGTAGACGAAGACGACCAGGAGCAAGACCTTCAAGCCATCATGCACTCCTGTGCCGGATATGGGTGCCACATAGCTGATCTGACCAGCTACGAGATCCCCTTCTTCACCCGCGTGGATACTCCGCCTCCTCCTGCAGAAGAAACCGAAGAAGTTTCCGACGATGAACGCACCAACTCGGATGCGGATATCTCAGAACGATATCAAGGCAGAGTGACCAGCGAGCCAGTAGATCCTTCATCTCCTCCTGCATCATAGACCACAAACTTATGTATTTCTGTGAAAGAACATGATGCGTTTTGTAAATATTAAGTACTATGACTTTTTGTTAGTGCTAAGTTTTTTAATCTATTCAGCACTTTTGTCCTTAGAATTTTTGTGTGTGCCTGAAATGTTTTCACAAGCACTTATATTTTTCGTCTCGACTTATCGTTTATCTGGCTTTCCGCCTCGTCCCTTTCGTGAGACGGCTAAACCTTCAGCTAGAAACCTTGCCGAGCAACAGAGCTCAATTGCTAAACCAGTTTAAACTCGAAAACAAAGCCGGCTTCCAGTACCAACAATTCACTACTCGGAAAATGCCCGCATCCAGCAATCAGATAAATAACCAAAGTAAAGACTAGAAATTTTTAGAGTTATACCCGAAGGTAGCAGTTTTTAGAAATCAGAAATCTAGACCAGAACGAACATGAGCATAAAGTACTTTCAAGCATTCTGGGATTTTCGACTATGACATGATCATTCAGAAATAAGATGGTTTAAGAACTTCTCAGAAAAACTTGAGGCAACCAAAACTTTTATTTCTCACAGAACATGTACATATGTATGATTACAAAGAAGGATAAACTAAGAATAAAAGAGACGTAGCTGAGCAATATTCCATGGTCTATCTAACTCATCCGAATTTGTACTGCCTCCAGCTCTCTTTCTCTTCTTAGTAGCAGGTGTTTCTTTGACTGACCTCATGTCAGTTAAGTAGTACGATCCATTGTGCAATACTCGACTAACTAAAAAATGCCCTTCCCATACTGGGGAAAGTTTGTGCTTTCTTTGTTGCACAAGCCAGAGGACCAAATCACCTTTATTGAAAGATCTATTTCGGACTCTCTGGCTATGATACTTGCGTAACTTATGCTGATAGGCTGTAGATCTCATTTCAGCAACAACGCGAACTTCTTCGACTAAGCCGAGATCATTTTGTCGAGAAATCTCGGCATCCTCTTCGATATACGCGGCCACTCTAGGAGAAGTATGAATTAAATCACTAGGAAGAACTGCTTCTGCACCATAGACCAAGAAGAAAGGTGTATATCCTGTTGACCTGTTCGGAGTTGTTCGTAAACTCCAAATTACAGAGGGTAGTTCCTCTGCCCAAGCCCCCGCAACACGTCGTAGTGGTGCTTCGAGTGTTGGTTTCAAGCCTTGTAGAATTAAACCATTTGCTCTTTCAACTTGTCCGTTAGCTTGTGGATGTGCGACTGACGCAATGTCAAGCCGGATATTTTGCTCATCACAGAATTCAGCCAGTTCTCCCATAGAAAAGTTACTCCCGTTGTCCGTGATAATGCTATGTCGATAACCATACCGGATTATAACATCCTCGACAAATCTTTTGGCTGTTGCTCCATCACAACTAGTGACAGGTTTAGCCTCGATCCACTTGGTGAATTTATCCACCATCACTAAGAGGTGAGTAAATCCACTTGGAGCTTGTTTAAAAGGTCCTACCATATCAAGCCCCCAGACCGCAAAAGGCCATGTTATAGGTATTGTTCGCAGCTGATCAGCCGGAACATGAGCTTGCTTGGCGTACTTTTGGCAGCCTTTGCATGTCTTGACTAACCGTTCGGCATCTTCCTGAGCTGTAAGCCAGAAAAATCCATGTCGAAAAGCTTTTGCCACTAAAGATTTGGCTGCAGCGTGGTGACCACACTCACCTTCGTGGATTTCCCTTAAGATTTCCACTCCTTCTTCCGGAGATACACAGCGCTGAAAACCCCCAGAAATACTCCGTTTATGGAGCTCACCCTTAACAATAGTATATGCTTTTGCTCGTCAGATAATCTGCCGGCTCAGCACCTCATCTTCGGGTAATTTGCCATCTACCAAATAATCAAGGTAGGGTTGAGTCCAGCTGGGAATTACAGCCAGAACTGCTATTAAAGGTGAGTCGGATTTTGTCGGATATTCCTCATCTACTCCCTTTATTGAGGGAACTTTGAGGTGCTCTAAAAATGCGCCATCCGGGACCTCTTTCCGCGCAGAGCCTATTCGAGATAGTGCATCTTCTTCCTCATTTTCTGCTCGAGGGATGTGCTGAACTTCAAACCCTTTGAACGATTTAGATAGATCATCCACGACGGCTTTGTATGCTGCCATGTGCTTATTTGCATTACAAATATCGGAGACTTTGCTGAGCAACAAGATCTGAATCTCCGTAACACATCAAACGTCGGATGCCAATATCCTTGGCAATCCGGATTCCATGCAGCAGTGCTTCATACTCGACAATATTGTTTGTCGCTGTGAAGTGGATCTGCAACACGTATAATAGTTTATCTTCTTGGGGTGATTTGAGCACCACGCCAGCCCTCGAGCCCCCTCGAGCCTTAGACCCATCGAAAAAGAGGGTCCAATATTCCGACTCAGGGAGGACCTTGTTCTCCTTCGTCTCTGTGCAATCAGCGACAAGGTCGGCAAGGATCTGGGATTTGATTGCTGTCCGAGGTTTATACTCAATATCGAAAGCTGAGAGCTCTATGCCCCATTTGGCGACACGTCCGGTGGCGTCACTGTTGTTGATTATGTCTCTCATGGGAGCTTTGCTCACCACGGTAATTGGATGCTCCTGAAAATAGTGTCATAACTTACGAGATGCTAGGAAAACACCGTAAGCCAACTTTTGATAGTGCGGATATCGCAGTTTTGATTCTGTCAAGATCTCGCTGACAAAATAAGTCGGACACTGCACCAAGTGTTCCTGATTTTCCTCTAGTCTCTCCACCACCATGACGATACTAACAACCTTATTTGTCGCAGCAATATAAAGCAACATCGGTTCCTGAGGTTCCGGCGCTGCGAGGACAGGAGCAGATGAGAGTACGCTTCAGGTCTTGCAGTGCAGCTTCAGCTTCGTCAGTCCAGAAAATTCCTTGGTTTTCTTGAGGAGTTTGTATAATGGTGCGGCTCTTTCACCAAGCCGGCTTACAAATTGACTGACCACAGCAATGCAACCAGTTAATCTTTGTATGTCCTTCAGGCGAGTTGGCCTGGAAATATTGAGTATAGCCTTGATTTTGTCGCGGTTTACCTCTATGCCTCTTTAAGACACGATGAAACCTAACAATTTTCCGGCTAGTATTCCAAAGAAGCATTTCTTCGGGTTAAGCATGATGTTGTATTTTCGTAGAATGGTGAACGTTTCCTCCAAGTCGGAAATGAGTGTTTCCTTCTTTTTGGACATCACCGTGATATCATCCACGTATGCATGTACATTGCGTCCGAGTTGGTCGTGGAGGCAACGCTGCATCGTGCGCTGATACGTAGCTCCTGCGTTCTTCAACCCAAAGGGCATCGTAACAAAACAGAAGGTTCCGAAGGGGGTTATGAATGAAGTTTTGACTTTGTTAGATTCCTTCTTCCGGATTTGGTGATAACCAGAATATGCGTCGAGAAAACAGAGGAGTTCCGAGCCTGCCGTAGAATTGATAACTTGATCAATTCTAGGCAAAGCGAACGGATCTTTTGGACAAGCCTTGTTCAAGGCAGTATAATCAACACACATCCTTAATTCAGTGGTGTCCTTTTTAGGGACCATTACAGGATTGGCCGACCACTCAGTGTGGATGACCTCTTCTATGAATCCAGCTAACTCGAGCCATGCTAGTTCCTTAGCTATTGCCTTACGCTTTTCTTCGCCAAACCGTCGTAAGGACTGTTTGACGGGTTTAGCGTTCGGGTTTACATTTAGAGAGTGCTCGGCAAGTTCCCTAGGTACTCCGGTCATGTCAGATGGCTGCCATGCGAAGATATCTTGATTTGCTTGGAGGAACTTGACGAGCGCGCTTTCCTATGCGTTATCTAGGCCTACACCTATCTGGGTCACCTTGGAGGGGTCATCTTCCTTCAACGACGCTTTCTTCGTCTCTTCTGATGCCTTGAACTCCGGATTTGGCTTGGTAACCTCCTTCTTCGTTGCGGGCATCTCGGACGGATCTATGCTCTTCTTGATCTCCTAGAACTCCTGGGCGTGCAGCATGGCTTCAGCAAAGGCGGCATTTCCATCCTCGCACTCTCGCGCTTTCTTTGGGTCTCCCCTAATGGTGATCATGCCATTGGGACCTAGAATTTTCATCATATTGTAAATGTAACATGGACGAGCCATAAAATCCCAGTAAGCCGGACGTCCGAATATAGCGTCATATGCGCTCTTGAACGGGACCACTTCGAAGGAAAGTGCCTCCGTTCGATAATTCTTTGTTGTTCCAAAGGTAACATCCAAAGTGATCTCTCCCAGGGAATTAGCTTGTCTTCCTGGGACAACTCCGTGAAAAATCATAGAGCTATGGTTCAGCTGTGTCTCCGAGATCTTCATCCGGCGTAGCGTTTAGACATAGAGAATATTGATGCTGCTACCACCGTCCATGAGGGTCTTGGAGAAACCATAACCGTCAATAAGTGGGTTGACGATTAAGGCGTATTTTCCTCGCCTGTTTAGCTTAGGCGGATGATCATCGCGGTCAAACGTGATTGCCACTTCCAACCAGTCCAGATACTGGGGGACAGCCGGAACTGTTGCATTGAGCTCGTGTAGAACTGATTTCTTGACCTTTGCTGGTTGTGATCCGAGGAAGGTGACATAAGTGTCCTTCTTTGTGGGAAAAGTCTTCTTCCCTTCTGACTTGGGATTTGAAGCATCAACTTCCTCCATGTCAGAATCCTCCTTGGTCTCTTTGTCTTTTTCGGGATTTTTCTTTCCCTTCTTCCGCTTAGCTTTGTAGCCCGCGGTGTCATCTCTTTTGATGTCGTTGTTGAAACGACATTCAGCGTTGGTGTGGGACGAGCCCCCACTAGCATCTAGGTGGTGCACACATGGGTTATTGGCAATGTCGGCCCAAGAGTAGGTTTTGCCTGGTTGTTGTTCTCCTCTACCTTGGACCCTTGATGTCCCACGGCCACGCCCGCGGCCTCCGCCACGTCCTCCTCGTCCTCCAGACCCGGAAACAGTAGTGACTACTGCTGTTTCCGTGTTGGGTTTTTCTTTCGAGGTGTTTTTGCGCTTCTGAGCTTGCTACTTTGGTTGTTTTGCCGACTAAGGCACAACTAGTGCATTGAGTAGTCCTTCTGCATCGTCGTCAGCGTCTGCATACTTGCTCGCTGTTTCTATCATCTCTCCCAAATCGGTAACCTTGTCACACTTCAAGCGATGTCGTAGTAAACCAATAGGGAGACCTGCGATGAAAGCTTCAATCACAGTTTGATCATTTACTCCTTCGCAGGAGTTCTTGGTGTAGATCCATCATCCGAGGTAATCCCGGCAAGTTTCTCTGGCTTTCTGGGTGCAACGCTGTAGGTCTCCAACCGTACAGGTCCTCTGATATGTGCCTTCGAAATTCCGAAAGAACGCGCTTTGTAAATCATACCAGTTATGGATGGTGTTTGCCGGGAGTTCATTGAGCCATGATCATGCCGTCTTCCGCAACATAAGTGGGAGATATCGGGTTGCGACCAGGCTGTTTCCGCCTTTGGCGATGCAGCAAGTTTGGAAGAAATCCTATAACCAGGTGTCTGGTCGAGCAATGCCGTCGTAGGCTTGGATATGTCTTGAGATAGCAAATCCTTCCGGGAATTTTGTAGCTCTGATGCATGGACCGAAACACTTTGGGCCCACGTACACATCATCATTTTCATAGCGCCGAGCCTCTATGTTGGAGTTAATCCTGTGTCTTGCGTCATTCAGGGATAAAGATCATCCCGAATGCCGGCTGTGGCTGTGGTGCCGTGCAACCGGACTTCAGCTTCTGCCACCACCTCCTCCGCCATGTCGTCCTCCTTGCCCTCCATGGGAGCCGTTGTGATGACTGTGTGGTGGAGAAGGTGGAGCAGCTGGATAGTTTCCGGCTGATCGCCGGCCTCTGTCCGGAACGTCATTATTCCGTTTTTGGGGAGGGTCTTGACTACGACGAGCCCCCTGCCGGCTTATACCTGCATGGTTTCCGTCGTTCCTTTGTCCGTCGTTCCCACCATAGTGAGGCTCAGCCGGACGGTTCTCATGTCTAGGAGGCGGCATTCTCTGACGATCCTCCTCCCGACGTTTCTCTTTATCTTCTCCCCTTCCATCCTTAGATTCTCGTCGGGGAGGATTCGTCGGATTCAGGGCAACGATGGCGTCTTTCTCGGCCGCTGGTGCGACATTGCCCCAACCGCGTGTGGTTTTGCGATGCTGTCCTGACGATCTGGTTCTCGAATAATTGGCTTCCCGTCGTTCGGGACGATAATACTGCTCCGGAACGTAATAGGGTCTTACATTATCCCATGCCGGATCTGTGCGACATTGGTCAGCATTTGAGACCAGTTTTTGACTTCCGGACAAGGCGACCTTTTGCTGCTCCAGTCCCTTATTGAGTAGCTTGATACCCAAATGGATCTCCTCTTGTCCTGGATTAGCTGATAGGATTTCTCGGGCTGCCACGGTATTTTGTACTGGTGTTGGGTATACCCAATCTCCGTTGCTATCTTTCCGTGGCTTCCCCATCTCATCTCCAAAAAGGACGGCACGAACACGTGGGAATTGGTTGTCATCTATGTGACGCTTCCGTGTCTTCTGATGCAGACGAGACTCCTTGTTTGACATGCGTTTCTTCTCCACCTCGATGTTTTTGGCTTCATCGAGGAGTTGTTGACGACGCGCTTCTAGGGCTTGCGCCCTTTCATCCAGCTCATCTGCAGTAAGTTCTGCAGCTGTAGGGATAGGTGTAGTTAATGCCGCATCGATGAGTTTACGCGCACCTTCAGTGATCACGTGTCCATCCACCGATGCTTCTCTCTTCAGCTCATCTGGGATCAGTGCTCCGTCCGAGTCTTCTTCGTATTCCTCGGCAATTACTTCCTCTGTTAGAGGGTCTTTTGCTAGGGTCTTGTTTTTCTTGTTCTTCTTCTTTGCCTTCTTGGCAGCGCCGGTAGCAAAGACGGCTTTGGGCCCGTTTCCCGGAGTCAAGCTCTGATCGGTACTTTCGGATATTTGGACTTCGGGATTGTCTCCGAGGTCCATGTCATCCTGCGCTTTGGGAGAGTGTTCCCCGGATCCTTCATCCATGGCTTCTCCTTCTTCTGCAGCTTTGAGTTATACTCCTCTTCATATTCCACGGAGAACTTTCGAAAATCTACTGACGTCATCGACTCATCCGAGGATGCGGGTATGTCGGCGTTTGTTCCAATTGCCTCCAGCACCAAGTCAGCGTTTTCTCCAGCATCGGCAGAGCCGGATCTGGATCCCACGTATCCAACAAAGTGCGACGCGTGCGTCCTGAGGTACCTTAGGAAAGGCCTGTCTATTCCAGCATCATCAGAGCCGGAATCAGTGTCGTTGATATGCTCCTCCTGGATTTCGACTTCCACGGGTGGGTCGATCTAGGATCTGGCTCCTCTGGGGAGATCCACTCCAGATTCGACGTTGACCGCTAGGTCTTCTTCAGGTTCGAATTTCTCCACTTTCTCTGCAACTGGTGCGAGCTGGGTGGGATTAGGGTGTTTTGAGATCCGGAACTCTGCTGCCTCCGCGGACAAAGGGGACCCAGAAAATTCTTCTGCCTCTATCATCACAGCTGGGGTGGGTTGGGCAGGTTCAGCGAAACCGATGTAAACATCGATCTCGCCAAAATACATGATTGTGTAGGCAGTCACGACCTCCTTTGCCGGAATCCAAGTCTCGTCGAGAATGATGAGAGGGACATCGCTGGCGTAGAGGATGTGACCGATGGCGATAGTCTTGCCGATGCTGATTCTTGCAGATTCCGCTCGGAACACAGATCCATAACTCACTTGCCCCATGGTGGGCGCCAACTGTCGTCAGATTGATGACAAGTATGCCATTTGGGGGTCCTCGAGGCGTGCGGAAGAGAGGGGGGGGGGGTGAGACGTACAGTATTCCGGGACGGTGAGCACACAAGTTTACACAGGTTCGAATCCGACGACTTTGGATGGATCCTACTCCTGCTAGCAATCCAGTAATACGGCAGAGCCGGAATATGGGTTACAAGGGTTTCGCCTGTGCGAGTTGAGATTGTAGCCTATTGAGGTTATGCCCTAAAGGCTCTCCCTAGGACGGCTTATATAGATATCCGGCCTAGGGTTTACAGGAGAGATCTATCCGGCTACGACTAAGAGTCTGTTAAAGAGTACATCTTGAACTACAAGTAACATCATGGCCTAAGTCGGTAAGTCTTCTAGGCCTTCCCGTAGCCGGATTGGACTCCGTCTTCTCTCCCTGACTGGGCCGTCCGTGAAGCAATACTCTAAACCGAAGTGGGCCACCCTGGTCAGTGAGGAACTGTGAGGATACCTGGAAAGTATATCCCCAACAGTAGTTGTAAATCGCCCTGGAACCCCAAAACTGTGGGCAATAGATCATGAAAACGACCATAAAACGTGACAAGGACGAGTTTTTGGGCATACCTCTCAAATATGTATTGGGTCTTACGGTCGTTGTAAATCGTCCTAGAACCCCATAAGTGTGGGTAATAGTTCATAAAAACGGCCATAAAACTTGAAAACGACGAGTTTTTGGTCATATCGCTCAAACATGTATTGGGTCTTACAGATGCTGTAAATCGCGCTGGAACCCCAAAAGTGTGGGCAATAGCTCATGCAAACGGTCATAAAACACGAAAACGATGAGTTTTTGGTCATATATCTCACACATCTATCGGGTTTCACTATCGGTGCAAATCGCCCTGAAACCCCGAAACTATGGGTAATAGCTCATGAAAACGGACATAAAGCGCGACAACGGCGAGTTTTTGGTCATATCTCTCAAACATGTATCGGGTCTTACGGTCGTTATAAATTGCCTTGGAACCCGAAAAGTTTGGGCAATAGCTCATGAAAACGGCCATAAAACACGAAAAAGATGATTTTTTGGTCATATCACTTAAACATGTACCAGGTCTTACAGATGTTGTAAATCGCCCTAGAGGCCCAAAAGTGTGGGCAATATCTAATGAAAATGGGCATAAAACGCGAAAACAACGAGTCTTTGGAAACATGGAAATATGGCAAGTGACTAAAGGGTACTGCAAGGTAGACGAAGACGACCAGGAGCAAGACCTTCAAGCCATCATGCACTCCTGTGCCGGATATGGGTGCCACGTAGCTGATCTGACCAGCTACGAGATCCCCTTCTTCACCCGCGTGGATACTCCGCCTCCTCCTGCAGAAGAAACCGAAGAAGTTTCTGACGATGAACGCACCAACTCGGATGCGGATATCTCGGAACGATATCAAGGCAGAGTGACCAGCGAGCCAGTAGATCCTTCATCTCCTCCTGCATCATAGACCACAAACTTATGTATTTCTGTGAAAGAACATGATGCGTTTTGTAAATATTAAGTACTATGACTTTTTGTTAGTGCTAAGTTTTTTAATCTATTCAGCACTTTTGTCCTTAGAATTTTTGTGTGTGCCTGAAATGTTTTCACAAGCACTTATATTTTTCGTCTCGACTTATCGTTTATCTGGCTTTCCGCCTCGTCCCTTTCGTGAGAGGGCTAAACCTTCAGCTAGAAACCTTGCCGAGCAACAGAGCTCAATTGCTAAACCAGTTTAAACTCGAAAACAAAGCCGGCTTCCAGTACCAACAATTCACTACTCGGAAAATGCCCGCATCCAGCAATCAGATAAATAACCAAAGTAAAGACTAGAAATTTTTAGAGTTATACCCGAAGGTAGCAGTTTTTAGAAATCAGAAATCTAGACCAGAACGAACATGAGCATAAAGTACTTTCAAGCATTCTGGGATTTTCGACTATGACATGATCATTCAGAAATAAGATGGTTTAAGAACTTCTCAGAAAAACTTGAGGCAACCAAAACTTTTATTTCTCACAGAACATGTACATATGTATGATTACAAAGAAGGATAAACTAAGAATAAAAGAGACGTAGCTGAGCAATATTCCATGGTCTGTCTAACTCATCCGGATTTGTACTGCCTCCAGCTCTCTTTCTCTTCTTAGTAGCAGGTGTTTCTTTGACTGACCTCATGTCAGTTAAGTAGTACGATCCATTGTGCAATACTCGACTAACTAAAAAACGCCCTTCCCATACTGGGGAAAGTTTGTGCTTTCTTTGTTGCACAAGCCAGAGGACCAAATCACCTTTATTGAAAGATCTATTTCGGACTCTCTGGCTATGATACTTGCGTAACTTATGCTGATAGGCTGTAGATCTCATTTCAGCAACAACGCGAACTTCTTCGACTAAGTCGAGATCATTTTGTCGAGAAATCTCGGCATCCTCTTCGATATACGCGGCCACTCTAGGAGAAGTATGAATTAAATCACTAGGAAGAACTGCTTCTGCACCATAGACCAAGAAGAAAGGTGTATATCCTGTTGACCTGTTCGGAGTTGTTCGTAAACTCCAAATTACAGAGGGTAGTTCCTCTGCCCAAGCCCCCGCAGCACGTCGTAGTGGTGCTTCGAGTGTTGGTTTCAAGCCTTGTAGAATTAAACCATTTGCTCTTTCAACTTGTCCGTTAGCTTGTGGATGTGCGACTGACGCAATGTCAAGCCGGATATTTTGCTCATCACAGAATTCAGCCAGTTCTCCCATAGAAAAGTTACTCCCGTTGTCCGTGATAATGCTATGTCGATAACCATACCGGATTATAACATCCTCGACAAATCTTTTGGCTGTTGCTCCATCACAACTAGTGACAGGTTTAGCCTCGATCCACTTGGTGAATTTATCCACCATCACTAAGAGGTGAGTAAATCCACTTGGAGCTTGTTTAAAAGGTCCTACCATATCAAGCCCCCAGACCGCAAAAGGCCATGTTATAGGTATTGTTCGCAGCTGATCAGCCGGAACATGAGCTTGCTTGGCGTACTTTTGGCAGCCTTTGCATGTCTTGACTAACCGTTCGGCATCTTCCTGAGCTGTAAGCCAGAAAAATCCATGTCGAAAAGCTTTTGCCACTAAAGATTTGGCTGCAGCGTGGTGACCACACTCACCTTCGTGGATTTCCCTTAAGATTTCCACTCCTTCTTCCGGAGATACACAGCGCTGAAAACCCCCAGAAATACTCCGTTTATGGAGCTCACCCTTAACAATAGTATATGCTTTTGCTCGTCAGATAATCTGCCGGCTCAGCACCTCATCTTCGGGTAATTTGCCATCTACCAAATAATCAAGGTAGGGTTGAGTCCAGCTGGGAATTACAGCCAGAACTGCTATTAAAGGTGAGTCGGATTTTGTCGGATATTCCTCATCTACTCCCTTTATTGAGGGAACTTTGAGGTGCTCTAAAAATGCGCCATCCGGGACCTCTTTCCGCGCAGAGCCTATTCGAGATAGTGCATCTTCTTCCTCATTTTCTGCTCGAGGGATGTGCTGAACTTCAAACCCTTTGAACGATTTAGATAGATCATCCACGACGGCTTTGTATGCTGCCATGTGCTTATTTGCATTACAAATATCGGAGACTTTGCTGAGCAACAAGATCCGAATCTCCGTAACACATCAAACGTCGGATGCCAATATCCTTGGCAATCCGGATTCCATGCAGCAGTGCTTCATACTCGACAATATTGTTTGTCGCTGTGAAGTGGATCTGCAACACGTATAATAGTTTATCTCCTTGGGGTGATTTGAGCACCACGCCAGCCCTCGAGCCCCCTCGAGCCTTAGACCCATCAAAAAAGAGGGTCCAATATTCCGACTCAGGGAGGACCTTGTTCTCCTTCGTCTCTGTCCAATCAGCGACAAAGTCGGCAAGGATCTGGGATTTGATTGCTGTCCGAGGTTTATACTCAATATCGAAAGCTGAGAGCTCTATGCCCCATTTGGCGACACGTCCGGTGGCGTCACTGTTGTTGATTATGTCTCTCATGGGAGCTTTGCTCACCACGGTAATTGGATGCTCCTAAAAATAGTGTCATAACTTACGAGATGCTAGGAAAACACCGTAAGCCAACTTTTGATAGTGCAGATATCGCAGTTTTGATTCTGTCAAGATCTCGCTGACAAAATAAGTCGGACACTGCACCAAGTGTTCCTGATTTTCCTCTAGTCTCTCCACCAGCATGACGATACTAACAACCTTATTTGTCGCAGCAATATAAAGCAACATCGGTTCCTGAGGTTCCGGCGCTGCGAGGACAGGAGCAGATGAGAGTACTCTTCAGGTCTTGCAGTGCAGCTTCAGCTTCGTCAGTCCAGAAAATTCCTTGGTTTTCTTGAGGAGTTTGTATAATGGTGCGGCTCTTTCACCAAGCCGGCTTACAAATTGACTGACCACAGTAATGCAACCAGTTAATCTTTGTATGTCCTTCAGGCGAGTTGGCCTGGAAATATTGAGTATAGCCTTGATTTTGTCGCGGTTTACCTCTATGCCTCTTTAAGACACGATGAAACCTAACAATTTTCCGGCTAGTATTCCAAAGAAGCATTTCTTCGGGTTAAGCATGATGTTGTATTTTCGTAGAATGGTGAACGTTTCCTCCAAGTCGGAAATGAGTGTTTCCTTCTTTTTGGACATCACCGTGATATCATCCACGTATGCATGTACATTGCGTCCGAGTTGGTCGTGGAGGCAACGCTGCATCGTGCGCTAATACGTAGCTCCTGCGTTCTTCAACCCAAAGGGCATCGTAACAAAACAGAAGGTTCCGAAGGGGGTTATGAATGAAGTTTTGACTTTGTTAGATTCCTTCTTCCGGATTTGGTGATAACCAGAATATGCGTCGAGAAAACAGAGGAGTTCCGAGCCTGCCGTAGAATTGATAACTTGATCAATTCTAGGCAAAGCGAACGGATCTTTTGGACAAGCCTTGTTCAAGGCAGTATAATCAACACACATCCTTAATTCAGTGGTGTCCTTTTTAGGGACCATTACAGGATTGGCCGACCACTCAGTGTGGATGACCTCTTCTATGAATCCAGCTAACTCGAGCCATGCTAGTTCCTTAGCTATTGCCTTACGCTTTTCTTCGCCAAACCGTCGTAAGGACTGTTTGACGGGTTTAGCGTTCGGGTTTACATTTAGAGAGTGCTCGGCAAGTTCCCTAGGTACTCCGGTCATGTCAGATGGCTGCCATGCGAAGATATCTTGATTTGCTTGGAGGAACTTGACGAGCGCGCTTTCCTATGCGTTATCTAGGCCTACACCTATCTGGGTCACCTTGGAGGGGTCATCTTCCTTCAACGACGCTTTCTTCGTCTCTTCTGATGCCTTGAACTCCGGATTTGGCTTGGTAACCTCCTTCTTCGTTGCGGGCATCTCGGACGGATCTATGCTCTTCTTGATCTCCTGGAACTCCTGGGCGTGCAGCATGGCTTCAACAAAGGCGGCATTTCCATCCTCGCACTCTCGCGCTTTCTTTGGGTCTCCCCTAATGGTGATCATGCCATTGGGACCTAGAATTTTCATCATATTGTAAATGTAACATGGACGAGCCAT
This sequence comes from Avena sativa, assembly GCA_916181665.1. Taxonomy (NCBI): domain Eukaryota; kingdom Viridiplantae; phylum Streptophyta; class Magnoliopsida; order Poales; family Poaceae; genus Avena; species Avena sativa. Next base: position 111,531,158 of record OV702289.1, on the reverse strand, counting down.
AAAAGCCCAGTAAGCCAGACGTCCGAATATAGCGTCATATGCGCTCTTGAACGGGACCACTTCGAAGGAAAGTGCCTCCGTTCGATAATTCTTTGTTGTTCCAAAGGTAACATCCAAAGTGATCTCTCCCAGGGAATTAGCTTGTCTTCCTGGGACAACTCCGTGAAAAATCATAGAGCTATGGTTCAGCTGTGTCTCCGAGATCTTCATCCGGCGTAGCGTTTAGACATAGAGAATATTGATGCTGCTACCACCGTCCATGAGGGTCTTGGAGAAACCATAACCGTCAATAAGTGGGTTGACGATTAAGGCGTATTTTCCTCGCCTGTGTAGCTTAGGCGGATGATCATCGCGGTCAAACGTGATTGCCACTTCCAACCAGTCCAGATACTGGGGGACAGCCGGAACTGTTGCATTGAGCTCGTGTAGAACTGATTTCTTGACCTTTGCTGGTTGTGATCCGAGGAAGGTGACATAAGTGTCCTTCTTTGTGGGAAAAGTCTTCTTCCCTTCTGACTTGGGATTTGAAGCATCAACTTCCTCCATGTCAGAATCCTCCTTGGTCTCTTTGTCTTTTTCGGGATTTTTCTTTCCCTTCTTCCGCTTAGCTTTGTAGCCCGCGGTGTCATCTCTTTTGATGTCGTTGTTGAAACGACATTCAGCGTTGGTGTGGGACGAGCCCCCACTAGCATCTAGGTGGTGCACACATGGGTTATTGGCAATGTCGGCCCAAGAGTAGGTTTTGCCTGGTTGTTGTTCTCCTCTACCTTGGACCCTTGATGTCCCACGGCCACGCCCGCGGCCTCCGCCACGTCCTCCTCGTCCTCCAGACCCGGAAACAGTAGTGACTACTGCTGTTTCCGTGTTGGGTTTTTCTTTCGAGGTGTTTTTGCGCTTCTGAGCTTGCTACTTTGGTTGTTTTGCCGACTAAGGCACAACTAGTGCATTGAGTAGTCCTTCTGCATCGTCGTCAGCGTCTGCATACTTGCTCGCTGTTTCTATCATCTCTCCCAAATCAGTAACCTTGTCACACTTCAAGCGATGTCGTAGTAAACCAATAGGGAGACCTGCGATGAAAGCTTCAATCACAGTTTGATCATTTACTCCTTCGCAGGAGTTCTTGGTGTAGATCCATCATCCGAGGTAATCCCGGCAAGTTTCTCTGGCTTTCTGGGTGCAACGCTGTAGGTCTCCAACCGTACAGGTCCTCTGATATGTGCCTTCGAAATTCCGAAAGAACGCGCTTTGTAAATCATACCAGTTATGGATGGTGTTTGCCGGGAGTTCATTGAGCCATGATCATGCCGTCTTCCGCAACATAAGTGGGAGATATCGGGTTGCGACCAGGCTGTTTCCGCCTTTGGCGATGCAGCAAGTTTGGAAGAAATCCTATAACCAGGTGTCTGGTCGAGCAATGCCGTCGTAGGCTTGGATATGTCTTGAGATAGCAAATCCTTCCGGGAATTTTGTAGCTCTGATGCATGGACCGAAACACTTTGGGCCCACGTACACATCATCATTTTCATAGCGCCGAGCCTCTATGTTGGAGTTAATCCTGTGTCTTGCGTCATTCAGGGATAAAGATCGTCCCGAATGCCGGCTGTGGCTGTGGTGCCGTGCAACCGGACTTCAGCTTCTGCCACCACCTCCTCCGCCATGTCGTCCTCCTTGCCCTCCATGGGAGCCGTTGTGATGACTGTGTGGTGGAGAAGGTGGAGCAGCTGGATAGTTTCCGGCTGATCGCCGGCCTCTGTCCGGAACGTCATTATTCCGTTTTTGGGGAGGGTCTTGACTATGACGAGCCCCCTGCCGGCTTATACCTGCATGGTTTCCGTCGTTCCTTTGTCCGTCGTTCCCACCATAGTGAGGCTCAGCCGGACGGTTCTCATGTCTAGGAGGCGGCATTCTCTGACGATCCTCCTCCCGACGTTTCTCTTTATCTTCTCCCCTTCCATCCTTAGATTCTCGTCGGGGAGGATTCGTCGGATTCAGGGCAACGATGGCGTCTTTCTCGGCCGCTGGTGCGACATTGCCCCAACCGCGTGTGGTTTTGCGATGCTGTCCTGACGATCTGGTTCTCGAATAATTGGCTTCCCGTCGTTCGGGACGATAATACTGCTCCGGAACGTAATAGGGTCTTACATTATCCCATGCCGGATCTGTGCGACATTGGTCAGCATTTGAGACCAGTTTTTGACTTCCGGACAAGGCGACCTTTTGCTGCTCCAGTCCCTTATTGAGTAGCTTGATACCCAAATGGATCTCCTCTTGTCCTGGATTAGCTGATAGGATTTCTCGGGCTGCCACGGTATTTTGTACTGGTGTTGGGTATACCCAATCTCCGTTGCTATCTTTCCGTGGCTTCCCCATCTCATCTCCAAAAAGGACGGCACGAACATGTGGGAATTGGTTGTCATCTATGTGACGCTTCCGTGTCTTCTGATGCAGACGAGACTCCTTGTTTGACATGCGTTTCTTCTCCACCTCGATGTTTTTGGCTTCATCGAGGAGTTGTTGACGATGCGCTTCTAGGGCTTGCGCCCTTTCATCCAGCTCATCTGCAGTAAGTTCTGCAGCTGTAGGGATAGGTGTAGTTAATGCCGCATCGATGAGTTTACGCGCACCTTCAGTGATCACGTGTCCATCCACCGATGCTTCTCTCTTCAGCTCATCTGGGATCAGTGCTCCGTCCGAGTCTTCTTCGTATTCCTCGGCAATTACTTCCTCTGTTAGAGGGTCTTTTGCTAGGGTCTTGATTTTCTTGTTCTTCTTCTTTGCCTTCTTGGCAGCGCCGGTAGCAAAGACGGCTTTGGGCCCGTTTCCCGGAGTCAAGCTCTGATCGGTACTTTCGGATATTTGGACTTCGGGATTGTCTCCGAGGTCCATGTCATCCTGCGCTTTGGGAGAGTGTTCCCCGGATCCTTCATCCATGGCTTCTCCTTCTTCTGCAGCTTTGAGTTATACTCCTCTTCATATTCCACGGAGAACTTTCGAAAATCTACTGACGTCATCGACTCATCCGAGGATGCGGGTATGTCGGCGTTTGTTCCAATTGCCTCCAGCACCGAGTCAGCGTTTTCTCCAGCATCGGCAGAGCCGGATCTGGATCCCACGTATCCAACAAAGTGCGACGCGTGCGTCCTGAGGTACCTTAGGAAAGGCCTGTCTATTCCAGCATCATCAGAGCCGGAATCAGTGTCGTTGATATGCTCCTCCTGGATTTCGACTTCCACGGGTGGGTCGATCTAGGATCTGGCTCCTCTGGGGAGATCCACTCCAGATTCGACGTTGACCGCTAGGTCTTCTTCAGGTTCGAATTTCTCCACTGTCTCTGCAACTGGTGCGAGCTGGGTGGGATTAGGGTGTTTTGAGATCCGGAACTCTGCTGCCTCCGCGGACAAAGGGGACCCAGAAAATTCTTCTGCCTCTATCATCACCGCTGGGGTGGGTTGGGCAGGTTCAGCGAAACCGATGTAAACATCGATCTCGCCAAAATACATGATTGTGTAGGCAGTCACGGCCTCCTTTGCCGGAATCCAAGTCTCGTCGAGAATGATGAGAGGGACATCGCTGGCGTAGAGGATGTGACCGATGGCGATAGTCTTGCCGATGCTGATTCTTGCAGATTCCGCTCGGAACGCAGATCCATAACTCACTTGCCCCATGGTGGGCGCCAACTGTCGTCAGATTGATGACAAGTATGCCATTTGGGGGTCCTCGAGGCGTGCGGAAGAGAGGGGGGGGGTGAGACGTACAGTATTCCGGGACGGTGAGCACACAAGTTTACACAGGTTCGAATCCGACGACTTTGGATGGATCCTACTCCTGCTAGCAATCCAGTAATACGGCAGAGCCGGAATATGGGTTACAAGGGTTTCGCCTGTGCGAGTTGAGATTGTAGCCTATTGAGGTTATGCCCTAAAGGCTCTCCCTAGGACGGCTTATATAGATATCCGGCCTAGGGTTTACAGGAGAGATCTATCCGGCTACGACTAAGAGTCTGTTAAAGAGTACATCTTGAACTACAAGTAACATCATGGCCTAAGTCGGTAAGTCTTCTAGGCCTTCCCGTAGCCGGATTGGACTCCGTCTTCTCTCCCTGACTGGGCCGTCCGTGAAGCAATACTCTAAACCGAAGTGGGCCACCCTGGTCAGTGAGGAACTGTGAGGATACCTGGAAAGTATATCCCCAACAGTAGTTGTAAATCGCCCTGGAACCCCAAAACTGTGGGCAATAGATCATGAAGACGACCATAAAACGTGACAAGGACGAGTTTTTGGGCATACCTCTGAAATATGTATTGGGTCTTACGGTCGTTGTAAATCGTCCTAGAACCCCATAAGTGTGGGTAATAGTTCATAAAAACGGCCATAAAACTTGAAAACGACGAGTTTTTGGTCATATCGCTCAAACATGTATTGGGTCTTACAGATGCTGTAAATCGCGCTGGAACCCCAAAAGTGTGGGCAATAGCTCATGCAAACGGTCATAAAACACGAAAACGATGAGTTTTTGGTCATATATCTCACACATCTATCGGGTTTCACTATCGGTGCAAATCGCCCTGAAACCCCGAAACTATGGGTAATAGCTCATGAAAACGGACATAAAGCGCGACAACGGCGAGTTTTTGGTCATATCTCTCAAACATGTATCGGGTCTTACGGTCATTGTAAATTGCCCTGGAACCCGAAAAGTTTGGGCAATAGCTCATGAAAACGGCCATAAAACACGAAAAAGATGATTTTTTGGTCATATCGCTTAAACATGTACCAGGTCTTACAGATGTTGTAAATCGCCCTAGAGGCCCAAAAGTGTGGGCAATATCTAATGAAAATGGGCATAAAACGCGAAAACGACGAGTCTTTGGTCATACCTCTCAAATATTTACCGGGTCTCTATATCGTTGTAAATGGCCCTTAAACCACAAAACTGAGGGCAATAGCTCATGAAAATGGCCACAAAGCGCGACAAGGGCGAGTTTTTGGTCATATCTCTCAAACATGTAACGGGTATAACGGTCTTTGTAAGTCGCCCTGGAACCCCGAAACATGGACAATAGCTCATGAAAACGGCCATTAAACGCGAAAAAGAGAGGTTTTTGGTCATAACACTCAAACATGTATATGTTCTCACGGTCATTGTAAATCGCCCTGAAACCCCAAATGTGTGGGAAATATGTCATGAAAACGGCCATAAAACACGAAAACAATGAGTTTTTGGTCATATCTCCCAAACATATACCGGGACTTATGGTCATTGCAAAGCACACTGGAGCCCCTAATATGTGGGCAATGGCTCATGAAAATGACCATAAGTCACGAAAAGGACGAGTTTTTGGTCAAATCTCTCAAACATGTATCTGGACTTACGGTCGTGGTAAATCACCCTAGAACCCAAAAATTGTGGGCAATAGCTCATGAAAATGGCCATAAAACACGAAAACGATGAGTTTTTGTTCATATCTTTCAAACATGTATGGGTCTGATGGTAGTTGTAAATCGCCCTGGAACCCCAAAACAGTGGGCAATAGATCATGAAAACGGCCATAAAGCGTGACAAGGACGAGTTTTTGGGCATACCTCTCAAATATGTATTGGGTCTTACGGTCGTTGTAAATCGTCCTGGAACCCCAGAAGTGTGGGCAATAGTTCATAAAAACGGCCATAAAACATGAAAACGACGAGTTTTTGGTCATATCGCTCAAACATGTGTTGGGTATTACGGATGCTGTAAATCGCGCTGGAACCCCAAAAGTGTGGGCAATAGCTCATGCAAACTGTCATAAAACACGAAAACGATGAGTTTTTGGTCATATATCTCACACATCTATCGGGTTTCACTATCGGTGCAAATCGCCCTGGAACCCCAAAACAGTGGGCAATAGATCATGAAAACGGACATAAAGCGCGACAACGGCGAGTTTTTGGTCATATCTCTCAAACATGTATCGGGTCTTACGGTCGTTGTAAATCGCCCTGGAACCCGAAAAGTTTGGGCAATAGCTCATGAAAACGACCATAAAACACGAAAAAGATGAGTTTTTGGTCATATCGCTTAAACATGTACACGGTCTTACAGATGCTGTAAATCGCCCTAGAGGCCCAAAAGTGTGGGCAATAGCTAATGAAAATGGGCATAAAACGCGAAAACGACGAGTCTTTGGTCATACCTCTCAAACATTTACCGGGTCTCGCTATCGTTGTAAATTGCCCTTAAACCACAAATTGAGGGCAATAGCTCATGAAAATGGCCACAAAGCACGACAAGGACGAGTTTTTGGTCATATCTCTTAAACATGTAACGGGTATAACGGTCTTTGTAAGTCGCCCTGGAACCCCGAAACTGTGGACAATAGCTCATGAAAACGGCCATTAAACGCGAAAAAGACGAGTTTTTGGTCATAACACTCAAACATGTATAGGTTCTCACGGTCATTGTAAATCGCCCTGAAACCCCAAATGTGTGGGCAATATCTCATGAAAACAGCCATAAAACTCGAAAACAACGAGTTTTTGGTCATATCTCCCAAACATTTACCAGGACTTATGGTCATTGCAAAGCGCACTGGAGCCCCTAATATGTGGGCAATGTCTCATGAAAATGACCATAAGTCACGAAAAGGACGAGTTTTTGGTCAAATCTCTCAAACATGTATCTAGACTTACGGTCGTCGTAAATCACCCTAGAACCCAAAAATTGTGGGCAATAGCTCATGAAAATGGCCATCAAACACGAAAACGATGAGTTTTTGTTCATATCTTTCAAACATGTATCGGGTCTGACGGTAGTTGTAAATCGCCCTGGAACCCCAAAACAGTGGGCAATAGATCATGAAAACGGCCATAAAGCGTGACAAGGACGAGTTTTTGGGCATACCTCTCAAATATGTATTGGGTCTTACAGTCGTTGTAAATCGTCCTAGAACCCCAGAAGTGTGGGCAATAGTTCATAAAAACGGCCATAAAACTTGAAAACGACGAGTTTTTGGTCATATCGCTCAAACATGTATTGGTTCTGACAGATGCTATAAATCGCGCTGGAACCCCAAAAGTGTGGGCAATAGCTCATGCAAACGGTCATAAAACACGAAAACGATGAGTTTTTGGTCATATATCTCACACATCTATCGGGTTTCACTATCGGTGCAAATCGCCTTGAAACCCCGAAACTGTGGGTAATAGCTCATGAAAACAGACATAAAGCGCGACAACGGTGAGTTTTTGGTCTATCTCTCAAACATGTATCAGGTCTTACGGTCATTGTAAATCGCCCTGGAACCCGAAAAGTTTGGTCAATAGCTCATGAAAACGGCCATAAAACACGAAAAAGATGATTTTTTGGTCATATCGCTTAAACATGTACCAGGTCTTACAGATGTTGTAAATCGCCCTAGAGGCCCAAAAGTGTGGGCAATATCTAATGAAAATGGGAATAAAATGCGAAAACGACGAGTCTTTGGTCATACCTCTCAAACATTTACCGGGTCTCTCTATCGTTGTAAATTGCCCTTAAACCACAAATTTGAGGGCAATAGCTCATGAAAACGGCCATTAAACGCGAAAAAGACGAGTTTTTGGTCATAACACTCAAACATGTATATGTTCTCACGGTCATTGTAAATCGCCCTGAAACCCCAAATGTGTGGGCAATATCTCATGAAAACGGCCAGAAAACTCGAAAACAACGAGTTTTTGGTCGTATCTCCCAAACATTTACCGGGACTTATGGTCATTGCAAAGCGCACTGGAGTCCCAAATATGTGGGTAATGGTTCATGAAAATGACCATAAGTCACGAAAAGGACGAGTTTTTGGTCAAATCTCTCAAACATGTATCTGGACTTACGGTCGTCGTAAATCACCCTTGAACCCAAAAATTGTGGGCAATAGCTCATGAAAATAGCCATAAAACACGAAAACGATGAGTTTTTGTTCATATCTTTCAAACATGTATCGGGTGTGACGGTAGTTGTAAAGCGCCCTAGAACCATAAAACTGTGGGATATAGATCATGAAAACGGCCATAAAGCGTGACAAGGACGAGTTTTTGGGCATACCTCTCAAATATGTATTGGGTCTTACGGTCGTTGTAAATCGTCCTGGAACACCAGAAGTGTGGGCAATAGTTCATAAAAATATCCATAAAACTTGAAAACGACGAGTTTTTTGTCATATCGCTCAAACATGTATTGGGTCTTACGGATGCTGTAAATCGCGCTGGAACCCCAAAAGTGTGGGCAATAGGTCATGCAAACGGTCATAAAACACGAAAACAATGAGTTTTTGGTCATATATCTCACACATCTATCGCGTTTCACTATCGGTGCAAATCGCCCGGAAACCCCAAAACAGTGGGTAATAGCTCATGAAAACGGACATAAAGCGTGACAACGACAAGGTTTTGGTCATATCTCTCAACATGTATCGGGTCTTACGCCGTTGTAAATCGCCCTGGAACCCGAAAAGTTTGGGCAATAGCTCATGAAAATGGACACAAAACACGAAAAAGTGGAGTTTTTGGTCATATCGCTTAAACATGTACCAGGTCTTACAGATGCTGTAACTCGCCCTAGAGGCCCAAAAGTGTGGGCAATAGCTAATGAAAATGGGCATAAAACGCGAAAACGACGAGTCTTTGTTCATACCTCTCAAACATTTACCGGGTTTCGCTATCGTTGTAAATTGCCCTTAAACCACAAAACTGAGGGCAATAGCTCATGAAAATGGCCACAAAGCGCGTCAAGGACGAGTTTTTGGTCATATCTCTCAAACATGTAATGGGTATAACGGTCTTTGTAAGTCGCCCTGGAACCCCGAAATTGTGGACAATAGCTCATGAAAACGGCCATTAAACACGAGAAAGACGAGTTTTTGGTCATAACACTCAAACATGTATATGTTCTCACGGTCATTGTAAATCACCCTGAAACCCTAAATGTGTGGGCAATATCTCATGAAAACGGCCATAAAACTCGAAAACAACGAGTTTTTGGTCATATCTCCCAAACATTTACCGGGTCTTACGGTCATTGCAAGGCGCAGTAGAGCCCCAAATATGTGGGTAATGGTTCATGAAAATGACCACAAGTCACGAAAAGGACGAGTTTTTGGTCAAATCTCTCAAACATGTATCTGGACTTACGGTCGTTGTAAATCACCCTAGAACCCCAAAAGTATGGGCAATAGCTCATGAAAATGGCCATAAAACACGAAAACGATGAGTTTTTGTTCATATCTTTCAAACATGTATCGGGTCTTACGGTAGTTGTGAATCGCCCTAGAACCCCAAAACTGTGGGCAATAGATCATGAAACCGGACATAAAGCATGACTAGGAAGAGTTCTTGGGCATACCTCTCAAATATGTATTGGGTCATACAGTCGTTGTAAATCACCTTGGAACCCCAAAAGTGTGGGCACTAGTTCATGAAAACAGCCATAAAACATGAAAACGACGAGTTTTTGGTCATATCGCCCAAACATGTATTGGGTCTTACGGATGCTGTAAATCGCGCTGGAACCCCAAAAGTGTGGGCTATAGCTCATGCAAACGGTCATAAAACATGAAAACGATGAGTTTTTGGTCATATATCTCACACATCTATCGGGTTTCACTATCGGTGCAAATCGCCCTGAAACCATGAAACTGTAGGTAATAGCTCATGAAAACGGACATAAAGCGCGAACCGGGCGAGTTTTTGGTCATATCTCTCAAACATGTATCGGGTCTTACGATCGTTGTAAATTGCCCTAGAACCCGAAAAGTTTGGGCAATAGCTCATGAAAACGGCCATAAAACACGAAAAAGATGAGTTTTTGGTCATATCGCTTAAACAAGTACCAGGTCTTGCAGATGTGGTAAATCGCCCTGGAACCCCAAAACTGTGGGCAATTGATCATGAAAACAGACATAAAGCATGACAAGGACGAGTTTTTGGGCATACCTCTCAAATATGTATTGGGTCTTACGGTCGTTGTAAATCGCCTTGGAACCCCAAGAGTGTGGGCAATAGTTCATGAAAACAACCATAAAACATGAAAACGACGAGTTTTTGGTCATATCGCTCAAACATGTATTTGATGGGTTCGTAGGGTGGAAAACAAAAAATTTCTACCGCAAGAACAAACAAAACCCAGATCTAATCAAGATAAAAGCCAAGATCTAATCTATTAGTCATGTGCAACGAGATAGATCTGTACTAACCCTCGTAGCTTCGATAAGCCTTGTTTGAGATCGGATCTCGTGGTTGATGTAGTCCATCACTTGCCGATCTCAAGATCAAGTAGACGATCCTTCCGGCGCCGCGTTCCGGCAGCACTTCCGCAGTCGGTCACACGTGCGGAGTCGAAGCAGACCTTCCTCTCCCCGTTCCAGCGAGCAGCGGAGGTAGTAGATCTCTCCATGGAATCCCAGCAGCACGACGGCGTGGTGGTGGTGGTGGAGTAGAGAATTCTGCAGGGCTTCGCCTAAGCTAGAGTAGAGGGAAGGAGGAGGAGAGAGGCAACTTGAGATCTAGAGAATAGAAGGGGTAAGGGGGCTTGTGCCTCCACCCCTCTATTTAAAGGAGGGAGGCGCCATGGGGAGGTGGAGTCCTTGTAGGACTCCCCTCTCCCTTGGCTGGCGGATCAAGGAGGTGGGGGAGAGTCCTACTCCCCCACGAATCCTTGTCTTACCCCACAAGGATTCCTTGATCCTTTCTTGGTTTTCAAGTAAACTCGAAGAAATCTTCTAGAACCTTCCGGAACATTCCGGAACCTTCTAGAATCCCCATACAAATACTCTGGAACATTTCCTAACTTAGAAAATGATCCCCAATATATGAATCTTATTCCTCAGACAATTCCGGATCTCCTCGTGATGTCCCGGATCCAATCCGAGACTCCGAACAACATTCGGTCTCCAACGCACATTCCATATCTACTTAAAACAACTTTGAACCTTAAGTGTGTCACCCTACGGTTCGTGAACATGTAGACATATCTCCGATCAATAACCATTAGCGGGATCTGGAGATCCATAACAGCTCCCACATACTCAACGATGACTTTGTGATCAATAGAACCATTTAACATACGAAACCAATTCCCTTTGTGCGATACTCTACTTATCCGAGGTTTGATCGTCGGTATCTCCATACCTAGTTCTACCTCGTTACTGATAAGTACTCTTTACTCGTTCCATGATATGTCATCCCTTGTGACCTAGTCACATGCTTGCAAGCTAACTAGATGACATTCCACCGAGAGGGCCCAGAGCATATCTATCCGTCATATGCATGGACAAATCCCAATCTTGGTCCATGCGCTTCAACACATACTTTTAGAATACCCAATGTCACCTTTATAACCACCCAGTTACGAAGCGGCGTTTGATGTCATCAAAGTACCCATCCGGTGATGGTGATTAACATAACCTCATGCTCGAAGGATTAGGTTACTATGAATTTGAAAGCTTATAGCAATACGAACTTAATGACTTGATCTTATGCTAGGCTTACTATGGGTGTGTGTCCATCACATCATTCTCCTAATGATATGATCTTGTTATTAACGACATCCAATGTCCATGATCAGGAAACCATGATCATCCATTAATCAACAAGCTAGTTTAACAAGAGGCTTACTAGGGACTCCTTTATGTTTACAAAACACACAAGTATTAATGTTTCCGATTAATACAATTATAGCATGGGATGTAAACATTTATCATAAACATAAAGATATAATAATAACCACTTTATTATTGCCTCTTGGGCATATCTCCAACAGTCTCCCACTTGCACTAGAGTCAATAATCTAGTTAATAACTTGTGCATTCAACACCTATTGCTTTCTGGTGTTGTATAGACACTATTGCTAGTGGTAAACATAATCTTCGGATCTGACACTTCCAGGTCCGTGTGTATTTGCATGTCCTTGCGTCTCTACGCATTACTCATTCTCCAATGAGATGGCATTGTATAAATTTGGTACTTTGGTGAGACGTTTAGTTCCTTGGGATTAAATCATGTTGATACAATTGTCATACAATGTATATTCATAGTATTATCCCGCTATGAACCACACCTAGTTTGATAACAAACTACTTGACGCAAATGCCCTCATTTGCTGCTACAATAGCAGTCATATACTTAGCCTTTTGTTGTAGTATCTGTCACAATGTTTTAACTTTGGTACTCAACCAAATCCGTTATGCAACTTTCTTTCCATTACATTGTGCCACCCATAGTTTAAATTGAGATAAACTTAATTTGTGAAAAAACTAGTATCAATGCAACAATTTACAATGAACTATTTGTCATCACTATATAAATAATATATTCTTAGTTCTTCCAAAGATCATAGGAATATCCCTACTATTGTCCAATGATCATCTTATGAGTCATTCTGGTATATGCTCATAACATTTAGAGCATAGGACATATCTGGATGTGTACATCTCAAAGAATGATTGATCAAAATATTCTTGTGATTTCACCAAGTGTCAAAACACTTGAATCTCGTGTCAACACACTTGAATCTTGATTCAGTCCTTTCCGTGCGTCAAGAACCTTTATTGTTGTTTCCATATTGAACTCATTCAACATCTTATCTATGTACATTTGGCAAAACCATATTAGCGCCTCAATCTCTCCATATAGACATTGATGCCTAATTCTTGGGTTATGCCTAAGTCTTTCATCGAAATGAAATTCTTAACCTGTGTAAATAAAAGATACATCATTTCTAATCAACAATATGTCTTTCACATAATGTATTAGAAATATGTCTTAGCGCTCCCACTTAATTTCTTGCAAAATGCAAACATCTTCATCGTCTCTGATGAAATTAAACCTTTTAATGGTTTTATCACGGTGAAGATTCCAACTCCGCGATACTCACTTCAACCATTGAAGTTTTGCATACTCTTTTAGCATCCTTTGAATTAACAAAAAAAACCTTTGGATCGTGTCATGTACACATCCTAGGTAACCATTCTATTAGAAGAACTTGTTTTGTTTTTCAACTACCATATACCAAAATATATGTAGTGGTTGCTACATTAATCCGTCCAGACTAAATATCGCTATGAAAGATCAAATCTTATCATAGTCAATTCCTTGAACATTGTCGTAAACTCTTTTCGACATGTCGACTATTTCATAGATGTGAAACATCCATGTCTATTTCTTTATAGATCCATATACAACTATAAGGTCTTGCACCTTTCCAGAGGGTCTTTCAAATTCAAAGCTTGATTTCTCGTGTATGGAATTATCACGGATTTTATGGCTTCAAGCCACTTAACAAAGTCAGGGCCCATCATTGATTATTTGCATGTAGTCGGTTCATCATTGTCAAACAACAGTGATTTAACTCTCAAATCTTGGCATTTGATTACTTACCCGACCTACTTGGTTCAATAGTAACTTAGATCTCCGTGACCACAACCTTTGAGGCACGTGAGCCATGAGCATTGTTGCTGCCTCCGGGACACTTACCGATGCTGCGCAACTCAGCACATATTAGCCAAGGTTCAACAACCTTGTCAAAGTTCTATTGTCCTCCCACTTGACTTTTCACCAAAAATTCCTTCTCAAGAAACTCGACACTCTAAGCGACAAACAATTTTTTATTCGGTGTTATGGAGGAATACCCAATGGTTATTCGAAATAACCTACAAAGACATGCTCATCCGACTTTGGTTGTAAACACTTTACTTATGCCTAGCATACCAAAAATTTAAGAAAGGACAACCTGGGTTTTATCCCAAACCATGACTTATATGGTGTCATTTCAATGGATCACGATGGAGCTCTTTTCAGTGTAAAAGCGGTAGTCACTAAAGCTTTAATCTTTTAAAATATAATGGCAGTTTTATAAATGACACCTTTGATCTTACCATGTCAAACAAGGTTTCATTACATATCTTGAACACTCCATACTCCAATGGTGTTTTTGGGAAATGCAAATCCATGGAACGATTCCTCAAATTAGGTGTTTTGCTAAACTTGTAACTCAAACATCTTTCTTTATGATCCAATCATAAACTTTTTTATTTTTTTGTTACAATAATTTTCCACTTCATCTTGAAAGTCTCTGAACATTTTCAAATGTTTCATACTTCTTCCTTATTGAGTAAGGATATACATATACTCACTCAAATCTTCGGAGAAAGCATATGAAGTTGAAATCCATCGCCCACGACTACACATAATGGACTATATACATCAATATGTACAAATTCCAATCAGTTAGTCGTCCGTTCCTCTTTTGGTCTACGAACGGAGTTTTAATTATCTCCAGGAAAGTATCACAAGCGTCATTTGATCAAAATCAAAGACTCCAAAAAATCCATCAACATAGAGTTTCTTCATGTATCCCTTTCAATATAATTTAAACGGCGATGTCACTTCGCAAGTGATCTTTCAATTATTTGTCTTGCGACATTTTAGCATTAGTTTTATGGTCGTTGTTTCTCCAACCAGACTTGTATATCATCCATCTATTATGGAATACGGTAATTATTTGAACAACCTTTTGTCGACATAATACCTGATCAAAATAACAATTATTGAAACAAATCTTGAAGGCAAGCTTTGATGTTAACGAGCAACACAACAACCCTTTGTTTGTTTTCGATGAACATCATCACATATTCTCTTGCTAGTTACTTAGGCCATTGTAGTTCATGAATTGTGTTGTCCTGTATGACACTTCATACCAACCAATTCGGTATCCAATACCACAGAACTACATTGTTTAACAAGCAAGGAATACAACCATAAAATGTATCTTCTATATACCTAAGTTGGACATCTCCAATCTTTTCTTTTCTGCCAAATATTTTATAGATTCTCTTTCAACAATTCCTTTTCTTTTAAAAGAATCTATCAACATCAATAGTGGTGTCATTCACATGACACATAGTACAAAGTGTGTATAGTCAAATACTAATACCTTTGGACTTGCACTTTGAAGTGGATCACCTTCATCAAATGTTTGGCATTCTTTCAAAGTTCCATTCTTTAGTAATCTTTTAGTGTAGTAAACATTTTACTTACATCTTCTATTCATCCTTATCATGACAGCTTTCATGATCAAGCTGCTATAGCTTATAAAGGTGAATTGCGAGTATAATGTTTCTTTTCCAAAACCTTTTGGAGGATTAGGACGACTGGCGTCTCCAACCTTCAAAAATTCTTATCAAATATGAGGACGTATACTCTATCATGTTGTAACCAACACATTGTTTTAGATATCGCAAGACCTTTCACATATGATGGTTTCTGAAACATTGCTTTCAGCTCTTAGATAAACTTGATATTAAAAACAATCTTTTGAGTATCAAGAATCATGGAGGCAAACATGATACATTAGATACTAACACTGGAATTGTTACTCTTGATTTAATACTGTTTATTAAACTTCACAGAGTAAACTGAGTTTGCTGAAAGTTTGCAACAGGACTTTTAAACTTTAGATTGACACTCAAAACAATACGATACCAGTTCGTAAAGCAAATATCCAGAATTTCTATAGTTCCACTATCTCAACTATAACTAAGTGTAAGGTGGTGAACGGATGCCAATGACTACAATAAATTATGCAAATTCACTTTGATTGTGTTTATGATAAATTGAGTTCGACTAATCCAAATTACAAATAAACTCCCACTCAAAACAACATCCCTCGAGTTGTTTTAGTGATTACATAAACCAAATCCACTACACCAAGTCCGATCATCACGTGAGATGATGTAGCTTTAAAGGCGAACAATCAACATGTTCATCATATCATCCATATGACTCATGCTTTACCTTTCGGTATTCCGTTTTCCAAGACCATGTCTGTACATGCTAGGCTCGTCAAGGGTAACCTTAGTATCCGCATGTGCAAATCTGGCTTGCACCCGTCGTATGCACATGTAGAATCTATCACACCCGATCATCACGAGATGCTTAGAAACGACGAGTCTTAGCAACGATGCCTACTAAGGACGAACACTTTATTACTTGATATTTAGTGAGAGGGATCATCTTATAATGCTACCGTCGCGATCTAAGCAATACAAGATGCATAAAGGATTAACATCACATGCAATTCATAATATGTGATATGATATGGCCTTTCTTCTTATGCCTTTGATCTCCATCTCCAAAGCATGGACATGATCTCCATCATCACCAGCGTGGCGTCAAGGTCCGTGGCGCCGCTTCATGGTTGTACATCACCAACATCAGCTATTACAACTACTTGGAATAAAGCTATTACATGATGAATAGACACGCAGGTCTTAAACAAAATTTAAAGACAACCATTAGGCTCCTGCCGGTTGCCATATTACAATAAGGATCATTGCATACATCAAATATAATCACAATCACATAATGGCCATATCACATCACAAAACCCCTGCAAAAACGAGTTAGATGCCTCTAATCTTATTTGCCTGTTTTACGTGGCTTGGGGCTTTCGAATAAGAACGGATCTTACCTACGAACATGAACCACAATGTTGATTCAAGTGCTATCAAGTGCAAAGTGTAAATTGATCTACACTATGATGGGAGAGACGGACACCCTCAAAGCCACTTGTGCAATACGACTTGCACGTCAACTGTGGAGCAAGTCTCATGTGCGATGACATGTAAGGTTAGCCCGGGCCGCTTCATCCCACGATCCCGCAAGATGCAAAGTACACCAAAAGCAAAAAAGACAGCACAAGCATCAACACCCACAAAACCATTGTGTTCTACTCGTGCAACAGATCTACGCATAGACACGACTCTGATACCACTGATGGGTTCGTACCATGGAAAACTAAAATTTTCTACCGCAAGAACGAACAAAACCCAGATCTAATCTAGATAAAAGCCAAGATCTAATCTATTAGTCATGTGCAACGAGATAGATCTGTACTAACCCTCGTAGATTCGATAAGCCTTGTTCGAGATCGGATCTCGTGGTTGATGTAGTCGATCACTTGCCGATCTCAAGATCGAGTAGACGATCCTTCCGGCGCCGCGTTCCGGCAGCGCTTCCGCAGTCGGTCACACGTGCGGAGTCGAAGCAGACCTTCCTCTCCACGTTCCAGCGAGCAGCGGAGGTAGTAGATCTCTCCACGGAATCCCAGCAGCACGACGGCGTGGTAGTGGTGGTGGAGTAGAGAATTCTGTAGGGCTTCGCCTAAGCTAGAGCCGAGGGAAGGAGGAGGAGAGAGGCAACTTGAGATCTAGAGAATAGAAGGGGCAAGGGGGCTTGTGCCTCCACCCCTCTATTTAAAGGAGGGAGGCGCCATGGGGAGGTGGAGTCCTTGTAGGACTCCCCTCTCCCTTGGCTGGCGAATCAAGGAGGTGGGGGAGAGTCCTACTCCCCCATGAATCCTTGTCTTACCCACAAGGATTCCATGATCCTTTCTTGGTTTTCAAGTAAACTCCAAGAAATCTTCTAGAACCTTCCGAAACATTCCGAAACCTTCTAGAATCCCCATACAAATACTCTGGAACATTTCCTAACTTAGAAAATGATCCCCAATATATGAATCTTATTCCCCGGACAATTCCGGATCTCCTCGTGATGTCCCGGATCCAATCCGAGAATCTGAACAACATTCGGTCTCCAACGCACATTCCATATCTACTTAAAATAACTTCGAACCTTAAGTGTGTCACCCTACGGTTCGTGAACATGTAGACATGATGGAGACACATCTCCGATCAATAACCATTAGCAGGATCTGGAGATCCATAACAGCTCCCACATACTCAACGATGACTTCGTGGTCGATAGAACCATTTAACATACGAAACCAATTCCCTTTGTCACGCGATACTCTACTTATCCGAGGTTTGATCGTCGGTATCTCCATACCTATTTCTACCTCGTTACTGATAAGTACTCTTTACTCGTTCCATGATATGTCATCCCTTGTGACCTAGTCACATGCTTGCAAGCTAACTAGATGACATTCCACCGAGAGGGCCCAGAGTATATCTATCCGTCATATGGATGGACAAATCCCAATCTTGGTCCATGCGCTTCAACACATACTTTCAGAATACCCAATGACACCTTTATAACCACCCAGTTATGAAGCGGTGTTTGATGTCATCAAAGTATCCATCCGGTGATGGTGATTAACATAACCTCATGGTCGAAGGATTAGGTTACTATGCATTTGAAAGCTTGTAGCAAAACGAACTTAATGACTTGATCTTATGCTATGCTTACTATGGGTGTGTGTCCATCACATCATTCTCCTAATGATATGATCTTGTTATTAACGACATCCAATGTCCATGATCAGGAAACCATGATCATCCATTAATCAACAAGCTAGTTTAACAAGAGGCTTACTAGGGACTCTTTTATGTTTACAAAACACACAAGTATTAATGTTTCCAGTTAATACAATTATAGCATGGGATGTAAACATTTATCATAAACATAAAGATATAATAATAACCACTTTATTATTGCCTCTTGGGAATATCTCCAACAGTATTGGGTCTTACGGATGTTGTAAATCACGATGGAACCCAAAAGTGTGGCAATACCTCATGCAAACGGTCATAAAACACGAAAACGACGAGTTTTGGTCATATATCTCACACAGCTATCAGGTTTCACCCTGAAACCCAGAAACTGTGGGAAATAGCTCATGAAAACAGACATAAAGCGCGGCAACGATGAGTTTTTGGTCATATCGCTCAAACATGTATTGGGTCTTACGGATGTTGTAAATCGGTATGGAACCCCAAAAGTGTGGGCAAAATAGCTCATGCAAACGGTAATAAAACACGAAAACGCCGAGTTTTTGGTCATATATCTCACACATCTACCAGGTTTCACTATCGGTGCAAATTGCCCTAAAACCCCGAAACTGTGGGCAATAGCTCATGAAAACAGACGTAAAGCGCGAAAACGATGAGTTTTTGGTCATATCTCTCAAACATGTATCAGGTCTTACGGTCGTTGTAAATCGCCTTGGAACCCAAAAAGTTGGGGCAATAGCTCATGAAAAGGACCATAAAACACGAAAACGATGAGTTTTTGGTCATATCGCTTAAACATGTTCCGGGTCTTACAGATGTTGTAAATCTCCCTAGAGGCGCAAAAGTGTGGGCAATAGCTAATGAAAATTGGCATAAAATGCGAAAAACGACGAGTCTTTGGCCATACCTCTCAAACATTTACTGGGTCTCACTATCGTTGTAAATTGCCCTAAAACCCCAAAACCGAGGGCAATAACTCATGAAAATGGCCACAAAGCACGACAAGGATGAGTTTTTGGTCATATCTCCAAAACATGTAACGGGTATAACGGTCTTTGTAAATCGCCCTGGAACCCCGAAATTGTGGATAATAGCTCGTGAAAACGGTCATTAAACGCAAAAAATACGATTTTTTGGTCATAACACTCAAACATGTATCTGTTCTCACGGTCGTTGTAAATCGCCCTGAAACACCAAATGTGTGGGCAATATCTAATGAAAACAGCCATAAAACTCGAAAACAACGAGTTTTTGGTCATATATCTCAAACATTTACCGGGACTTATGGTCATTGAAAGGCTCCTTGGAGCCCCAAATATGTGGGTAATAGTTCATGAAAACTGCCATAAGTCACGAAAAGGACGAGTTTTTGGTCAAATCTCTCAAACATGTATCTGGACTTATAGTCGTTGTAAATCACCCTGGAACCCAAAAAGTGTGGACAATAGCACATGAAAATGGCCATAAAACATGAAAATAATGTGTTTTTGTTCATACCTTTCAAACATGTATCGGGTCTTACGGTAGTTGTAAATCGCCCTGGAACCCGAGAACTGTGGGCAATAGATCATGAAAACGGCCAAAAAGCGTGACAAGGATGATTTTTAGGCATACCTCTCAAATATGTATTGGGTCTTACGGTCATTGTAAATCGCCCGGGAACCCCAAAAGTGTGGGCAATAGTTCGTGAAAACAGCCATAAAACATGAAAACGACGAGTTTTTGGTCATATCGCTCAAACATGTATTGGGTCTTACGGATGTTGTAACTCGGTCTGGAACCCCAAAAGTCTGGGCAAAATAGCTCATGCAAACGGTAATAAAACACGAAAACGCCGAGTTTTTGGTCATATATCTCAAACATCTATCGGGTTTCCGTATCAGTGCAAATCGCCCTGAAACCCCGAAACTGTGGGCAATACCTCATGAAAGCGGACATAAAGCGCGACAACGACGAGTTTTTGTTCATATCTCTCAAACATGTATCAGGTCTTACGGTCATTGTAAATCGTCCTGGAACCCGAAAAGTTTGGGCGATAGCTCATGATAGCGGCCATAAAACACGAAAACGATGAGTTTTTTGGTCATATTGCTTAAACATATTCGGGGTCTTACAGATGTTGTAAATCTCCCTAGAGGCCCAAAAGTGTGGAAAATAGCTAATGAAAATTGGCATAAAACGCAAAAAACGACGAGTCTTTGGTCATACCTCTCAAACATTTACCGGGTCTCACTATCATTGTAAATTGCCCTAAAACCCCAAAACTTAGGGCAATAAATCATGAAAATGGCCACAAAGCACGACAAGGATGAGTTTTTGGTCATATCTCCCAGACATGTAACGGGTATAATAGTCTTTGTAAATCGCCCTGGAACCCTGAAATTGTGGACAATAGCTCATGAAAACGGCCATTGAACGCGAAAAATACGAGTTTTTGGTCATAACACTCAAAGATGTATCTATTCTCACGGTCGTTGTAAATCACCCTGAAACCCAAATGCGTGGGCAATATCTCATGAAAACGGGCATAAAACTCGAAAACAATGATTTTTTGGTCATATATCTCAAACATTTACCGGGACTTACGGTCATTGAAAGGCTCCCTGGAGCCCCAAATATGTGGCTAATAGTTCATGAAAACGGCCATAAGTCACGAAAAGGACGAGTTTTTGGTCAAATCTCTCAAACATGTATCTGGACTTACATTCGTTGTAAATCACCCTGGAACCCAAAAAGTGTGGACAATAGCTCATGAAAACAGCCATAAAACACGAAAACAATGAGTTTTTGTTTATACCTTTCAAACATGTATCGGGTCTTACGGTAGTTGTAAATCGCCCTGGAACCCGAGAACTGTGGGCAATAGATCATGAAAACATCCATAAAGCGTGACAAAGATGATTTTTGGGCATACCTCTCAAATATGTATTGGGTCTTACGGTCCTTGTAAATCGCCCTAGAACCCCAAAAGTGTGGACAATAGTTCATGGAAACAGCCATAAAAGATGAAAACGACGAGTTTTTGGTCATATCGCTCAAACATGTATTGGGTCTTACGGATGTTGTAAATCGGTCTGGAACCCCAAAAGTGTGGGCAAAATAGCTCATGCAAACGGTAATAAAACACGAAAACGCCAAGTTTTTGGTCAATATCTCAAACATCTATCGGGTTTCACTATCAATGCAAATCGCCCTGAAACCCCGAAACTATGGGCAATAGCTCATGAAAACGGACATAAAGAGCGACAACGACGAGGTTTTGGTCATATCTCTCAAACAAGTATCGGGTTTTAAAGTCCTTGTAAATTGTCCTGGAACCCCAAAAGTTTGGGTGATAGCTCATGAAAGTGGCCATAAAACACGAAAACGATGAGTTTTTGGTCATATCGCTTAAACATATTCCGGGTCTTACAGATGTTGTAAATCTGCCTAGAGGCCCAAAAGTGTGGGCAATAGCTAATGAAAATTGGCATAAAACGCGAAAAACGACGAGTCTTTGGTCATACCTCTCAAACATTTACCGGGTCTCACTATCGTTGTAAATTGCCCTAAAACCCCAAAACTGAGGGCAATAACTCATGAAACTGGCCACAAAGCACGACAAGGGCGAGTTTTTGGTCATATCTCCCAAACATGTAACGGGTATAACGGTCTTTGTAAATCGCCCTGGAACCCTGAAATTGTGGATAATAGCTCATGAAAACGGCCATTGAACGCGAAAAATATGAGTTTTTGGTCATAACACTCAAACATGTATCTGTTCTCACGGTCGTTGTAAATCGCCCTGAAACCCCAAATGCATGGGCAATATCTCATGAAAACGGCCATAAAACTCGAAAACAACGATTTTTTGGTCATATATCTCAAACATTTACCGGGACTTATGGTCATTGAAAGGCTCCCTGGAGCCCCAAATATGTGGGTAATAGTTCATGAAAACAGCCATAAAACATGAAAACGACGAGTTTTTGGTCATATCGCTCAAACATGTATCTGGACTTACGGTCGTTGTAAATCAACCTGGAACCCAAAAAGTGTGGGCAATAGCTCATGAATATGGCCATAAAACACTAAAACAATGAGTTTTTGTTCATATCTTTCAAACATGTATCTGGTCTTACGGTAGTTGTAAATCGCCCTGGAACCCGAGAACTGTGGGCAATAGATCATGAAAACGGCCATAAAGCGTGACAAAGATGATTTTTGGGCATACGTCTCAAATATGTATTGGGTCTTACGGTCCTTGTAAATTGCCCTGGAACCCCAAAAGTGTGGGCAATAGTTCATGAAAACAACCATAAAACATTAAAACGACGAGTTTTTGGTCATATCGCTCAAATATGTATTGGGTCTTACGGATGTTATAAATCGGTCTGGAACCCCAAAAGTGTGGGCAAAATAGCTCATGAAAACGGTAATAAAACATGAAAACGCCAGGTTTTTGGTCATATATCTCAAACATCTATCGGGTTTCACTATCGGTGCAAATTACCCTGAATCCCCGAAACTGTGGGCAATAGCTCATGAAAACGGACATAAAGGACAACAACGACGAGGTTTTGGTCATATCTCTCAAACAAGTATCGGGTATTATAGTCCTTGTAAATCATCCTAGAACCCCAACAGTTTGGGCGATAGCTCATGAAAGCGGCCATAAAACACGAAAACAATGAATTTTTGGTCATATCGCTTAAACATGTTCTGGGTCTTACAGATGTTGTAAATCTCCCTAGAGGCCCAAAAGTGTGGGCAATAGCTAATGAAAATTGGCATAAAACGCGAAAAACGACGAGTCTTTGGTCATACCTCTCAAACATTTACCGGGTCTCACTATCATTGTAAATTTCCCTAAAACCCCAAAACTGAGGGCAATAACTCATGAAAATGGCCACAAAGCACGACAAGGATGAGTTTTTGGTCATATCTCCCAAACATGTAACGGGTATAACGGTCTTTGTAAATCGCCCTAGAACCCTGAAACGGTGGACAATAGCTCATGAAAACGGCCATCGAACTTGAAAAATACGAGTTTTTGGTCATAACACTCAAACATGTATCTCTTCTCACGATCATTGTAAATCTCCCTGAAACCCCAAATGTGTGGGTAATATCACATGAAAACAGCCATAAAACTCGAAAACAACGAGTTTTTGGTCATATCTCTCAAATATTTACCGGGACTGACAGTCATTGCAAGGCGCCCTGGAGCCCCAAATATGTGGGCAATAGTTTATGAAAATGACCATAAGTCACAAAAAGGACGAGTTTTTGGTCAAATATCTCAAACATGTATCTGGACTTACGGTCGTTGTAAATCATCCTGGAACCCAAAATGTGTGGGCTATAGCTCGTGAAAATGGCCATAAAACACGTAAACGATGAGTTTTTGTTCATATCTTTCAAACATGTATCGGGTCTTGTGGTATTTGTGAATCGCCCAGGAACCCGAAAACTATGGGTAATAGATCATGAAAACGGCCATAAAGCGTGACACCGACGATTTTTTGGGCATACCTCTTAAATATGTATTGGGTCCTATGATCGTTGTAAATCGCCCTGGAACCCCAAAAGTGTGGGCAATAGTTCATGAAAACGGCCATGCAAATCCCCGTGGAGCACTAAAACGGTGTGGAGTAACTCATGAAAATGACCCTAAAACGCGAAAACGATGAGTTTTTAGTCATAACTCTCAAACATGTATCGGGTCTTAGGATCGTTGTAAATCCCCAAGAGCGCCAAAACAGTGTGCAATACCTCACGAAAACGGCCATCCAACGTGAAATACGACGAGTTTTTGGTCATAACTCTCAAACTTGTATCGGGTCTTAGGGTCGTTGTAAATCATCCTGGAACCCCAAAAGTGTGGGCAATAGTTCATAAAAACGGCCATAAAACATGAAAACAACGAGTTTTTGGTCATATCGCTCAAACATGTATTGGGTCTTACGGATGTTGTAAATCGCACTGGAACCCCCAAAGTGTGGGCAATAGTTCATGAAAATGGTCATAGAACACGAAAACGACGGGCTTTTGGTCATATATCTCAAACATCTATCGAGTTTCACTATCGGTGCAAATCTTCCTGAAACCCCGAAACTGTGGGCAATAGCTCATGAAAATGGACATAAGGCGCGACAACGACAAGGTTTTTGGTTATATATCTCAAACATGTATCAGGTCTTACGGTCGTTGTAAATCGCCCTGCAACTCCAAAAGTTTGGGCAATAGCTCATGAAAATGGCCATAAAACACGAAAACGATGGGTTTTTGGTCATATCGCTTAAACATGTACCGGGTATTACAGATGTTGTAAATCGCCCATAGCGAGATTTAAAACAACCGTAAGACTAGGTACACGTTTGAGAGTTATGACCTAAAATTCGTCGTTTTCGCGCTTTATGGCCATTTTCATGAGCTATTAGCTATAGTTTTGCGCTTCTTGGGCGATTTACAACGACCGTAAGACCCGATACATGTTTGAGATTTATGACAAAAAACTCTAAACCCGACACCCTAGACACTAGAGCCTAGACCGTAAACCCTACACCCTAAACCCCGAAAACCCTAAAAATCGCCCTAGAATTCTCCCTTTTTGCGCTTTATGGCCATTTTCATGAGCTATTGCTCATAGTTTTGGGCTTCTTGGGCGATTTACAACAACCGTAATACCCGATACAAACCTTGAGAGTTATGACCAAAAACTCACAGGTTTTGCGCTTTATGGCCATTTGCATGAGCTATTGACCATAGTTTTGGGGTTCTAGGGCAATTTAAAATGAGCGTAAAACCCGATACAATGCTTGAGAGTCATGACTAATAAATCGTTGTTTTCGCTCTTTATGGACGTCTTTGTGAGCTATTGCCCACATTTTGGGACTTCTTGGGCGATTTACAATGACCATAAGATCCGATACATGTTTGAGATTTATGACCAAAAACTCGTCGTTTTCGTGCTTTACGGCCATGTTCATGAGCTGCTAACCATAGTTTTGGGGTTCTAGGGCGATTTATAACGACCGTAAGACTAGATACATGATTGAGAGTTATGACCAAAAATTCATTGTTTTCGTGCTTTATGGCCATTTTCATGAGCTATTGCCCATAGTTTTGGGCTTCCCGGGCGATTTACAACGACCATAACACCAAATACATGTTTGAGATTTATGACCAAAAACTCGCCGTTTTTGCAGTTTATGGACATTTTCATGAGCTATTGACCATAGTTTGGGGGTTCTTGGGTGATTTATATAGAGCGCAAAACTCGATACATGTTTGATAGTTATGACCAAACACTCGTTGTTTTCGTGCTTTATGGACGTTTTCATGAGCTATTGCCTAGAGTTTTGGGGTTCGAGGGTAGTTTACAATGACCATAAGACCTACTACAGGTTTGAGAGTTATGACCAAAACTCATCGTTTTCGCGCTTTATGGCCGCTTTCATGAGCTATTGCCCATAGTTTTGGGCTTCTTGGGCGATTTAGAACGACCGTAAGACCTACTACATGTTTGAGAGTTATGACCAAAAACTCGCTGTTTTTGCACTTTATCGCATTTTCAGGAGCTATTGACCATAGTTTTAAGGTTGTAGGGCGATTTACAATGAGCGTAAGACTCGATATAATGCTTGAGAGTTATGACCAAAACCTCATCGTTTTCGCTCTTTATGGTCGTTTTAATGAGCCATTGCCCACTATTTTTTGGGTTCGAGGGCGATTTACAACGACCGTACGACCTGATACATGTTTGCGAGTTATGACCAAAAACTCGTCGTTTTCGCGCTTTATGGCCATGTTCATGAGCTATTGACCATAGTTTTAGGTTCAAGAGTGATTTAAAACGACTGTAAAACCAGATACATGTTTGCCAGTTATGACCAATACATCATCGTTTTCGTGCTTTATGGCGGTTTTCATGAGCTATTGCCCATAGTTTTGGGCTTCTTGGGCGATTTACAACAACCGTAAGACCAAATACATTTTTGCGAGTTATGACCAAAAACTCGTCGTTTTTGCGCTTTATGGCCATTTTCACGAGCTATTCCCCACAGTCTTACGGTTCGAGGGCGATTTACAACGACCGTAAGACCTGATACATGTTTGAGAGTTATGACCAAAAACTCGTCGTTTTCGCGTTGTATGGCCATGTTCATGAGTTTTCCCATAGTTTTGGGTTCTAGGGAGATTTAAAACAACCGTAAGACTAGCTACATGTTTGAGAGTTATGACCTAAAATTCATCGTTTTCGTGCTTTATGGCCATTTTCATGAGGTATTACCCATACTTTTGGGCTTCTTGGGGGTTTCCAACGACCGTAAGACCCGATACATGTTTGAGATTGATGACCAAAAACCCTAAACCCTAGTCCCTACACCCTAAACCCCAAAAACCCTAAAAATCGCCCTAGAATTCTCCCTTTTTGTGATTTATGGCCATTTTCATGAGCTATTGCCCATAGTTTTGAGCTTCTCGGGTGATTTACAACAACCGTAAGAGCCGATACAATGCTTGAGAGTTATGACCAAAAACTCACAGGTTTTGCGCTTTATGGCCATTTTCATGAGCTATTGACCATAGTTTTGGGGTTCTAGGGCGATTTAAAACGAGCGTAAAACCCGATACAATGCTTGAGAGTCATGACCAAAAAATCATCGTTTTCGCTCTTTATGGCCATTTTCACGAGCTATTCTCCACAGTTTTGCGGTTCGAGGGTGATTTACAACGACCGTGAGACCTGATACATGTTTGAGAGTTATGACCAAAAACTCGTCGTTTTTGCGTTGTATGGCCATGTTCATGAGTTCGCCCATAGTTTTGGGTTCTAGGGAGTTTTAAAACAACCGTAAGACTAGCTACATGTTTCAGAGTTATGACCTAAAATTCGTCGTTTTCGTGCTTTATGGCCATTTTCCTGAGCTATTACCCATACTTTTGGGCTTCTTGGGCGATTTCCAGTGACCATAAGACCCGATACATGTTTGAGATTTATGACCAAAAACACTAAACCCTAAACCCTAGACCCTAAACCCTTAACCCTAAACCCCAAAAACCCTAAAAATCGCCCTAGAATTCTCCCCTTTTGTGATTTATGGCCATTTTCATGAGCTATTGCCCATAGTTTTGGGCTTCTTGGGCGATTTACAACAACCGCAAGAGCCGATACAATGCTTGAGAGTTATGACCAAAAACTCACAGGTTTTGCTCTTTATGGCCATTTTCATGAGCTATTGACCATAGTTTTGGGGTTCTAGGGTGATTTAAAACGAGCGTAAAACCCGATACAATGCTTGAGAGTCATGACCAAAACATCATCGTTTTCGCTCTTTATGGCCATTTTCACGAGCTATTCCCCACAGTTTTGCGGTTCGAGGGCGATTTACAACGACCGTAAGACCTGATACATGTTTGAGAGTTATGACCAAAAACTCGTCGTTTTCGCGTTGTATGGCCATGTTCATGAGTTTGCCATAGGTTTGGGTTCTAGGGAGATTTAAAACAACCGTAAGACTAGCTACATGTTTGAGATTTATGACCTAAAATTCGTCGTTTTCGTGCTTTATGGCCATTTTCATGAGCTATTACCCATACTTTTGGGCTTCTTGGGCGATTTCCAACGACCGTAAGACCCGATACATGTTTGAGATTTATGACCAAAAACCCTAAACCCTAGACCCTAAACCCTACACCCTAAACCCTAAACCCCAAAAACCCTAAAAATCGCCCTAGAATTCTCCCTTTTTTGTTGATTTATGGCCATTTTCATGAGCTATTGCCCATAGTTTTGGGCTTCTGGGGCGATTTACAACAACCGTAAGACCCGATACAATGCTTGAGATTTATGACAAAAAACTCGTTGTTTTTGCGCTTTATGGCCATTTTCACGAGCTATTCCCCACAGTTTTGCGGTTCGAGGGCGATTTACAACGACCGTAAGACCTGATACATGTTTGAGAGTTATGACAAAAAAACTCGTCGTTTTCGCGTTGTATGGCCATGTTCATGAGCATACTCATAGTTTTGGGTTATAGGGAGATTTAAAACAACCGTAAGACTAGCTACATGTTTGAGAGTTATGACCTAAAATTCGTCGTCTTCGTGCTTTATGGCCATTTTCATGAGCTATTTCCCATACTTTTGGGCTTGTT
Source organism: Avena sativa (assembly GCA_916181665.1). Taxonomy (NCBI): domain Eukaryota; kingdom Viridiplantae; phylum Streptophyta; class Magnoliopsida; order Poales; family Poaceae; genus Avena; species Avena sativa. The sequence goes on along the minus strand of OV702289.1, from coordinate 111,502,759 downwards.
GGGCGATTTCCAACGACCGAAAGACCCGATACATGTTTGAGATTTATGACCAAAAACCCTAAACCCTAAAGCCTAGACCCTAGACCCTGAACCCTAAACCCTATACCCCCAAAACCCTAAAAATCGCCCTGGAAGTCTCCCTTTTTGTGATTTATGGCCATTTTCATGAGGTATTGCCCATAGTTTTGGGCTTCTTGGGCGGTTTACAACAACCGTAAGACCCGATACAATGCATGAGAGTTGTGACCAAAAACTCGTTGTTTTCGTGCTTTATGGACGTTTTCATTAGCTATTGCCTAGAGTTTTGGGGTTCGAGGGTAATTTACAATGACCGTAAGACCTACTACAGGTTTGAGAGTTATGACCAAAACTCATCGTTTTTGCGCTTTATGGCCGCTTTCATGGGCTATTGCCCATAGTTTTGGGCTTCTTGGGCGATTTAGAACGACCGTAAGACCTACTACATGTTTGAGAGTTATGACCAAAAACTCGTTGTTTTTGCACTTTATCGCCATTTTCATGAGCTATTGACCATAGTTTTGGGTTTGTAGGGCGATTTACAATGAGCGTAAGACTCGATATAATGCTTGAGAGTTATGACCAAAACCACATCATTTTCGCTCTTTATGGCCGTTTTCATGAGCCATTGCCCACAATTTTTGGGTTCGAGGGCGATTTACAACGACCGTATGGCCTGATACATGTTTGCGAGTTATGACCAAAAACTCGTCGTTTTCGCGCTTTATGGCCATGTTCATGAGCTATTGACCATAGTTTTGGGTTCTAGAGTGATTTAAAATGACTGTAAAACTAGATACATGTTTGCCAGTTATGACCAATAAATCATCGTTTTCGTGCTTTATGGCGGTTTTCATGAGCTATTGCCCATAGTTTTGGGCTTCTTGGGCGATTTACAACAACCGTAAGACCAAATACATTTTTGCGAGTTATGACCAAAAACTCGTCGTTTTTGCGCTTTATGGCCATTTTCACGAGCTATTCCCCACAGTCTTACGGTTCGAGGGCGATTTACAACGACCGTAAGACCTGATACATGTTTGAGAGTTATGACCAAAAACTCGTCGTTTTCGCGTTGTATGGCCATGTTCATGAGTTTTCCCATAGTTTTGGGTTCTAGGGAGATTTAAAACAACCGTAAGACTAGCTACATGTTTGAGAGTTATGACCTAAAATTCATCGTTTTCGTGCTTTATGGCCATTTTCATGAGCTATTACCCATACTTTTGGGCTTCTTGGGGGTTTCCAACGACCGTAAGACCCGATACATGTTTGAGATTGATGACCAAAAACCCTAAACCCTAGTCCCTACACCCTAAACCCCAAAAACCCTAAAAATCGCCCTAGAATTCTCCCTTTTTGTGATTTATGGCCATTTTCATGAGCTATTGCCCATAGTTTTGAGCTTCTCGGGTGATTTACAACAACCGTAAGAGCCGATACAATGCTTGAGAGTTATGACCAAAAACTCACAGGTTTTGCGCTTTATGGCCATTTTCATGAGCTATTGACCATAGTTTTGGGGTTCTAGGGCGATTTAAAACGAGCGTAAAACCCGATACAATGCTTGAGAGTCATGACCAAAAAATCATCGTTTTCGCTCTTTATGGCCATTTTCACGAGCTATTCTCCACAGTTTTGCGGTTCGAGGGTGATTTACAACGACCGTGAGACCTGATACATGTTTGAGAGTTATGACCAAAAACTCGTCGTTTTTGCGTTGTATGGCCATGTTCATGAGTTCGCCCATAGTTTTGGGTTCTAGGGAGTTTTAAAACAACCGTAAGACTAGCTACATGTTTCAGAGTTATGACCTAAAATTCGTCGTTTTCGCGCTTTATGGCCATTTTCATGAGCTATTACCCATACTTTTGGGCTTCTTGGGCGATTTCCAGTGACCATAAGACCCGATACATGTTTGAGATTTATGACCAAAAACACTAAACCCTAAACCCTAGACCCTAAACCCTTAACCCTAAACCCCAAAAACCCTAAAAATCGCCCTAGAATTCTCCCCTTTTGTGATTTATGGCCATTTTCATGAGCTATTGCCCATAGTTTTGGGCTTCTTGGGCGATTTACAACAACCGCAAGAGCCGATACAATGCTTGAGAGTTATGACCAAAAACTCACAGGTTTTGCTCTTTATGGCCATTTTCATGAGCTATTGACCATAGTTTTGGGGTTCTAGGGTGATTTAAAACGAGCGTAAAACCCGATACAATGCTTGAGAGTCATGACCAAAACATCATCGTTTTCGCTCTTTATGGCCATTTTCACGAGCTATTCCCCACAGTTTTGCGGTTCGAGGGCGATTTACAACGACCGTAAGACCTGATACATGTTTGAGAGTTATGACCAAAAACTCGTCGTTTTCGCGTTGTATGGCCATGTTCATGAGTTTGCCATAGGTTTGGGTTCTAGGGAGATTTAAAACAACCGTAAGACTAGCTACATGTTTGAGATTTATGACCTAAAATTCGTCGTTTTCGTGCTTTATGGCCATTTTCATGAGCTATTACCCATACTTTTGGGCTTCTTGGGCGATTTCCAACGACCGTAAGACCCGATACATGTTTGAGATTTATGACCAAAAACCCTAAACCCTAGACCCTAAACCCTACACCCTAAACCCTAAACCCCAAAAACCCTAAAAATCGCCCTAGAATTCTCCCTTTTTTGTTGATTTATGGCCATTTTCATGAGCTATTGCCCATAGTTTTGGGCTTCTGGGGCGATTTACAACAACCGTAAGACCCGATACAATGCTTGAGATTTATGACAAAAAACTCGTTGTTTTTGCGCTTTATGGCCATTTTCACGAGCTATTCCCCACAGTTTTGCGGTTCGAGGGCGATTTACAACGACCGTAAGACCTGATACATGTTTGAGAGTTATGACAAAAAAACTCGTCGTTTTCGCGTTGTATGGCCATGTTCATGAGCATACTCATAGTTTTGGGTTATAGGGAGATTTAAAACAACCGTAAGACTAGCTACATGTTTGAGAGTTATGACCTAAAATTCGTCGTCTTCGTGCTTTATGGCCATTTTCATGAGCTATTTCCCATACTTTTGGGCTTGTTGGGCGATTTCCAACGACCGAAAGACCCGATACATGTTTGAGATTTATGACCAAAAACCCTAAACCCTAAAGCCTAGACCCTAGACCCTGAACCCTAAACCCTATACCCCCAAAACCCTAAAAATCGCCCTGGAAGTCTCCCTTTTTGTGATTTATGGCCATTTTCATGAGGTATTGCCCATAGTTTTGGGCTTCTTGGGCGGTTTACAACAACCGTAAGACCCGATACAATGCATGAGAGTTGTGACCAAAAACTCGTTGTTTTCGTGCTTTATGGACGTTTTCATTAGCTATTGCCTAGAGTTTTGGGGTTCGAGGGTAATTTACAATGACCGTAAGACCTACTACAGGTTTGAGAGTTATGACCAAAACTCATCGTTTTTGCGCTTTATGGCCGCTTTCATGGGCTATTGCCCATAGTTTTGGGCTTCTTGGGCGATTTAGAACGACCGTAAGACCTACTACATGTTTGAGAGTTATGACCAAAAACTCGTTGTTTTTGCACTTTATCGCCATTTTCATGAGCTATTGACCATAGTTTTGGGGTTGTAGGGCGATTTACAATGAGCGTAAGACTCGATATAATGCTTGAGAGTTATGACCAAAACCACATCATTTTCGCTCTTTATGGCCGTTTTCATGAGCCATTGCCCACAATTTTTGGGTTCGAGGGCGATTTACAACGACCGTATGGCCTGATACATGTTTGCGAGTTATGACCAAAAACTCGTCGTTTTCACGCTTTATGGCCATGTTCATGAGCTATTGACCATAGTTTTGGGTTCTAGAGTGATTTAAAACGACTGTAAAACTAGATACATGTTTGCCAGTTATGACCAATAAATCATCGTTTTCGTGCTTTATGGCGGTTTTCATGAGCTATTGCCCATAGTTTTGGGCTTCTTGGGCGATTTACAACAACCGTAAGACCAAATACATTTTTGCGAGTTATGACCAAAAACTCGTCGTTTTTGCGCTTTATGGCCATTTTCACGAGCTATTCCCCACAGTCTTACGGTTCGAGGGCGATTTACAACGACCGTAAGACCTGATACATGTTTGAGAGTTATGACCAAAAACTCGTCGTTTTCGCGTTGTATGGCCATGTTCATGAGTTTTCCCATAGTTTTGGGTTCTAGGGAGATTTAAAACAACCGTAAGACTAGCTACATGTTTGAGAGTTATGACCTAAAATTCATCGTTTTCGTGCTTTATGGCCATTTTCATGAGCTATTACCCATACTTTTGGGCTTCTTGGGGGTTTCCAACGACCGTAAGACCCGATACATGTTTGAGATTGATGACCAAAAACCCTAAACCCTAGTCCCTACACCCTAAACCCCAAAAACCCTAAAAATCGCCCTAGAATTCTCCCTTTTTGTGATTTATGGCCATTTTCATGAGCTATTGCCCATAGTTTTGAGCTTCTCGGGTGATTTACAACAACCGTAAGAGCCGATACAATGCTTGAGAGTTATGACCAAAAACTCACAGGTTTTGCGCTTTATGGCCATTTTCATGAGCTATTGACCATAGTTTTGGGGTTCTAGGGCGATTTAAAACGAGCGTAAAACCCGATACAATGCTTGAGAGTCATGACCAAAAAATCATCGTTTTCGCTCTTTATGGCCATTTTCACGAGCTATTCTCCACAGTTTTGCGGTTCGAGGGTGATTTACAACGACCGTGAGACCTGATACATGTTTGAGAGTTATGACCAAAAACTCATCGTTTTTGCGTTGTATGGCCATGTTCATGAGTTCGCCCATAGTTTTGGGTTCTAGGGAGTTTTAAAACAACCGTAAGACTAGCTACATGTTTCAGAGTTATGACCTAAAATTCGTCGTTTTCGCGCTTTATGGCCATTTTCATGAGCTATTACCCATACTTTTGGGCTTCTTGGGCGATTTCCAGTGACCATAAGACCCGATACATGTTTGAGATTTATGACCAAAAACACTAAACCCTAAACCCTAGACCCTAAACCCTTAACCCTAAACCCCAAAAACCCTAAAAATCGCCCTAGAATTCTCCCCTTTTGTGATTTATGGCCATTTTCATGAGCTATTGCCCATAGTTTTGGGCTTCTTGGGCGATTTACAACAACCGCAAGAGCCGATACAATGCTTGAGAGTTATGACCAAAAACTCACAGGTTTTGCTCTTTATGGCCATTTTCATGAGCTATTGACCATAGTTTTGGGGTTCTAGGGTGATTTAAAACGAGCGTAAAACCCGATACAATGCTTGAGAGTCATGACCAAAACATCATCGTTTTCGCTCTTTATGGCCATTTTCACGAGCTATTCCCCACAGTTTTGCGGTTCGAGGGCGATTTACAACGACCGTAAGACCTGATACATGTTTGAGAGTTATGACCAAAAACTCGTCGTTTTCGCGTTGTATGGCCATGTTCATGAGTTTGCCATAGGTTTGGGTTCTAGGGAGATTTAAAACAACCGTAAGACTAGCTACATGTTTGAGATTTATGACCTAAAATTCGTCGTTTTCGTGCTTTATGGCCATTTTCATGAGCTATTACCCATACTTTTGGGCTTCTTGGGCGATTTCCAACGACCGTAAGACCCGATACATGTTTGAGATTTATGACCAAAAACCCTAAACCCTAGACCCTAAACCCCAAAAACCCTAAAAATCGCCCTAGAATTCTCCCTTTTTTGTTGATTTATGGCCATTTTCATGAGCTATTGCCCATAGTTTTGGGCTTCTGGGGCGATTTACAACAACCGTAAGACCCGATACAATGCTTGAGATTTATGACAAAAAACTCGTTGTTTTTGCGCTTTATGGCCATTTTCACGAGCTATTCCCCACAGTTTTGCGGTTCGAGGGCGATTTACAACGACCGTAAGACCTGATACATGTTTGAGAGTTATGACAAAAAAACTCGTCGTTTTCGCGTTGTATGGCCATGTTCATGAGCATACTCATAGTTTTGGGTTATAGGGAGATTTAAAACAACCGTAAGACTAGCTACATGTTTGAGAGTTATGACCTAAAATTCGTCGTCTTCGTGCTTTATGGCCATTTTCATGAGCTATTTCCCATACTTTTGGGCTTGTTGGGCGATTTCCAACGACCGAAAGACCCGATACATGTTTGAGATTTATGCCCAAAAACCCTAAACCCTAAAGCCTAGACCCTAGACCCTGAACCCTAAACCCTATACCCCCAAAACCCTAAAAATCGCCCTGGAAGTCTCCCTTTTTGTGATTTATGGCCATTTTCATGAGGTATTGCCCATAGTTTTGGGCTTCTTGGGCGGTTTACAACAACCGTAAGACCCGATACAATGCATGAGAGTTGTGACCAAAAACTCGTTGTTTTCGTGCTTTATGGACGTTTTCATTAGCTATTGCCTAGAGTTTTGGGGTTCGAGGGTAATTTACAATGACCGTAAGACCTACTACAGGTTTGAGAGTTATGACCAAAACTCATCGTTTTTGCGCTTTATGGCCGCTTTCATGGGCTATTGCCCATAGTTTTGGGCTTCTTGGGCGATTTAGAACGACCGTAAGACCTACTACATGTTTGAGAGTTATGACCAAAAACTCGTTGTTTTTGCACTTTATCGCCATTTTCATGAGCTATTGACCATAGTTTTGGGGTTGTAGGGCGATTTACAATGAGCGTAAGACTCGATATAATGCTTGAGAGTTATGACCAAAACCACATCATTTTCGCTCTTTATGGCCGTTTTCATGAGCCATTGCCCACAATTTTTGGGTTCGAGGGCGATTTACAACGACCGTATGGCCTGATACATGTTTGCGAGTTATGACCAAAAACTCGTCGTTTTCACGCTTTATGGCCATGTTCATGAGCTATTGACCATAGTTTTGGGTTCTAGAGTGATTTAAAACGACTGTAAAACTAGATACATGTTTGCCAGTTATGACCAATAAATCATCGTTTTCGTGCTTTATGGCGGTTTTCATGAGCTATTGCCCATAGTTTTGGGCTTCTTGGGCGATTTACAACAACCGTAAGACCAAATACATTTTTGCGAGTTATGACCAAAAACTCGTCGTTTTTGCGCTTTATGGCCATTTTCACGAGCTATTCCCCACAGTCTTACGGTTCGAGGGCGATTTACAACGACCGTAAGACCTGATACATGTTTGAGAGTTATGACCAAAAACTCGTCGTTTTCGCGTTGTATGGCCATGTTCATGAGTTTTCCCATAGTTTTGGGTTCTAGGGAGATTTAAAACAACCGTAAGACTAGCTACATGTTTGAGAGTTATGACCTAAAATTCATCGTTTTCGTGCTTTATGGCCATTTTCATGAGCTATTACCCATACTTTTGGGCTTCTTGGGGGTTTCCAACGACCGTAAGACCCGATACATGTTTGAGATTGATGACCAAAAACCCTAAACCCTAGTCCCTACACCCTAAACCCCAAAAACCCTAAAAATCGCCCTAGAATTCTCCCTTTTTGTGATTTATGGCCATTTTCATGAGCTATTGCCCATAGTTTTGAGCTTCTCGGGTGATTTACAACAACCGTAAGAGCCGATACAATGCTTGAGAGTTATGACCAAAAACTCACAGGTTTTGCGCTTTATGGCCATTTTCATGAGCTATTGACCATAGTTTTGGGGTTCTAGGGCGATTTAAAACGAGCGTAAAACCCGATACAATGCTTGAGAGTCATGACCAAAAAATCATCGTTTTCGCTCTTTATGGCCATTTTCACGAGCTATTCTCCACAGTTTTGCGGTTCGAGGGTGATTTACAACGACCGTGAGACCTGATACATGTTTGAGAGTTATGACCAAAAACTCGTCGTTTTTGCGTTGTATGGCCATGTTCATGAGTTCGCCCATAGTTTTGGGTTCTAGGGAGTTTTAAAACAACCGTAAGACTAGCTACATGTTTCAGAGTTATGACCTAAAATTCGTCGTTTTCGCGCTTTATGGCCATTTTCATGAGCTATTACCCATACTTTTGGGCTTCTTGGGCGATTTCCAGTGACCATAAGACCCGATACATGTTTGAGATTTATGACCAAAAACACTAAACCCTAAACCCTAGACCCTAAACCCTTAACCCTAAACCCCAAAAACCCTAAAAATCGCCCTAGAATTCTCCCCTTTTGTGATTTATGGCCATTTTCATGAGCTATTGCCCATAGTTTTGGGCTTCTTGGGCGATTTACAACAACCGCAAGAGCCGATACAATGCTTGAGAGTTATGACCAAAAACTCACAGGTTTTGCTCTTTATGGCCATTTTCATGAGCTATTGACCATAGTTTTGGGGTTCTAGGGTGATTTAAAACGAGCGTAAAACCCGATACAATGCTTTAGAGTCATGACCAAAACATCATCGTTTTCGCTCTTTATGGCCATTTTCACGAGCTATTCCCCACAGTTTTGCGGTTCGAGGGCGATTTACAACGACCGTAAGACCTGATACATGTTTGAGAGTTATGACCAAAAACTCGTCGTTTTCGCGTTGTATGGCCATGTTCATGAGTTTGCCATAGGTTTGGGTTCTAGGGAGATTTAAAACAACCGTAAGACTAGCTACATGTTTGAGATTTATGACCTAAAATTCGTCGTTTTCGTGCTTTATGGCCATTTTCATGAGCTATTACCCATACTTTTGGGCTTCTTGGGCGATTTCCAACGACCGTAAGACCCGATACATGTTTGAGATTTATGACCAAAAACCCTAAACCCTAGACCCTAAACCCTACACCCTAAACCCTAAACCCCAAAAACCCTAAAAATCGCCCTAGAATTCTCCCTTTTTTGTTGATTTATGGCCATTTTCATGAGCTATTGCCCATAGTTTTGGGCTTCTGGGAGATTTACAACAACCGTAAGACCCGATACAATGCTTGAGATTTATGACAAAAAACTCGTTGTTTTTGCGCTTTATGGCCATTTTCACGAGCTATTCCCCACAGTTTTGCGGTTCGAGGGCGATTTACAACGACCGTAAGACCTGATACATGTTTGAGAGTTATGACAAAAAAACTCGTCGTTTTCGCGTTGTATGGCCATGTTCATGAGCATACTCATAGTTTTGGGTTATAGGGAGATTTAAAACAACCGTAAGACTAGCTACATGTTTGAGAGTTATGACCTAAAATTCGTCGTCTTCGTGCTTTATGGCCATTTTCATGAGCTATTTCCCATACTTTTGGGCTTGTTGGGCGATTTCCAACGACCGAAAGACCCGATACATGTTTGAGATTTATGACCAAAAACCCTAAACCCTAAAGCCTAGACCCTAGACCCTGAACCCTAAACCCTATACCCCCAAAACCCTAAAAATCGCCCTAGAAGTCTCCCTTTTTGTGATTTATGGCCATTTTCATGAGGTATTGCCCATAGTTTTGGGCTTCTTGGGCGGTTTACAACAACCGTAAGACCCGATACAATGCATGAGAGGTGTGACCAAAAACTCGTTGTTTTCGTGCTTTATGGACGTTTTCATTAGCTATTGCCTAGAGTTTTGGGGTTCGAGGGTAATTTACAATGACCGTAAGACCTACTACAGGTTTGAGAGTTATGACCAAAACTCATCGTTTTTGCGCTTTATGGCCGCTTTCATGGGCTATTGCCCATAGTTTTGGGCTTCTTGGGCGATTTAGAACGACCGTAAGACCTACTACATGTTTGAGAGTTATGACCAAAAACTCGTTGTTTTTGCACTTTATCGCCATTTTCATGAGCTATTGACCATAGTTTTGGGGTTGTAGGGCGATTTACAATGAGCGTAAGACTCGATATAATGCTTGAGAGTTATGACCAAAACCACATCATTTTCGCTCTTTATGGCCGTTTTCATGAGCCATTGCCCACAATTTTTGGGTTCGAGGGCGATTTACAACGACCGTATGGCCTGATACATGTTTGCGAGTTATGACCAAAAACTCGTCGTTTTCGCGCTTTATGGCCATGTTCATGAGCTATTGACCATAGTTTTGGGTTCTAGAGTGATTTAAAACGACTGTAAAACCAGATACATGTTTGCCAGTTATGACCAATAAATTATCGTTTTCGCGCTTTATGGCGGTTTTCATGAGCTATTGCCCATAGTTTTGGGCTTCTTGGGCGATTTACAACAACCGTAAGACCAAATACATTTTTGCGAGTTATGACCAAAAACTCGTCGTTTTTGCGTTTTATGGTCATTTTCACGACCTATTAGCCACAGTTTTGCGGTTCGAGGGCGATTTACAACGACCGTAAGACCTGATACATGTTTGAGAGTTATGACCAAAAACTCGTCGTTTTCGCGTTGTATGGCCATGTTCATGAGATTGCCCATAGTTTTGGGTTCTAGGGAAATTTAAAACAACTGTAAGACTAGCTACATGTTTGAGAGTTATGACCTAAAATCCATCGTTTCCGCGCTTTATGGCCATTTTCATGAGCTATTACCCATACTTTTGGGCTTCTTGGGCGATTTCCAACGATCGTAAGACCCGATACATGTTTGAGATTTATGACAAAAAACCCTAAACCCTAGACCCTAAACCCTACACCCTAAACCCCAAAAACCCTAAAAATCGCCCTAGAATTCTCCCTTTTTGTGATTTATGGCCATTTTCATGAGCTATTGCCCATAGTTTTGGGCTTCTTGAGTGATTTACAACAACTGTAAGACCCGATATAATGCTTGAGAGTTATGACCAAAAACTCACAGGTTTTGAGCTTTATGGCCATTTTCATGAGCTATTGACCATAGTTTTGGGGTTCTAGGGCGATTTAAAACGAGCGTAAAACCCGATACAATGCTTGAGAGTCATGACCAAAAAATCGTCGTTTTCGCTCTTTATGGCCATTTTCACGAGCTATTCCCCACAGTTTTTTGGTTTGAGGGCGATTTACAACGACCGTAAGACCTGATACATGTTTAAGAGTTATGACCAAAAACTCGTCGTTTTCGCGTTGTATGGCCATGTTCATGAGCTTACTCATAGTTTTGGGTTATAGGGAGATTTAAAACAACCGTAAGACTAGCTACATGTTTGAGAGTTATGACCTAAAATTCGTCGTTTTCGCGCTTTATGGCCATTTTCATGAGCTATTACCCATACTTTTGGGCTTCTTGGGCAATTTGCAACGACCGTAAGACCCGATACATGTTTGAGATTTATGCCCCAAAACCCTAAACCCTAAACCCTAAACCCCCAAAACACTAAAAATCGCCCTAGAATTCTCCCTTTTTGTGATTGATGGCCATTTTCAAGAGCTATTGTCCATAGTTTTGGGCTTCTTGGGCGATTTACAACAACCGTCAGAGCCGATATAATGCTTGAGAGTTATGACCAAAAACTCACAGGTTTTGCGCTTTATGGCCATTTTCATGAGCTATTGACCATAGTTTTGGGGTTCTAGGGCAATTTAAAACGAGCGTAAAACCCGATACAATGCTTGAGAGTCATGACCAAAAAATCGTCGTTTTCGCTCTTGATGGCCATTTTCACGAGCTATTCCCCACAGTTTTGCGGTTCGAGGGCGATTTACAACGACCGTAAGAACTGATACATGTTTGAGAGTTATGACCAAAAACTCGCTGTTTTTGCACTTTATATCCATTTTCATGAGCTATTGACCATAGTTTTGGGGTTGTAGGGCGATTTACAATGAGCGTAAGACTCGATATAATGCTTGAGTGTTATGACCAAAACCTCATCGTTTTTGCCCTTTATGGCCGTTTTCATGAGCCATTAACCACAATTTTTGGGTTCGAGGGCGATTTACAACGACCGTAAGACCTGATACATGGTTGCGAGTTATGACCAAAAACTCGTCGTTTTCGCGCTTTATGGCCATGTTCATGAGCTATTAACCATAGTTTTGGGTTCTAGAGTGATTTAAAACGACTATAAAACCAGATACATGTTTGACAGTTATGACCAATAAATCATCGTTTTCGCGCTTTATGGCGGTTTTCATGAGCTATTGCCCATAGTTTTGGGCTTCTTGGGCGATTTACAACAACCGTAAGACCAAATACATTTTTGCGAGTTATGACCAAAAACTCGTTGTTTTTGCGCTTTATGGTCATTTTCACGAGCTATTCCCCACAGTTTTGCGGTTCGAGGGCGATTTACAACGACCGTAAGACCTGATACATGTTTGAGAGTTATGACCAAAAACTCGTCGATTTCGCGTTGTATGGCCATGTTCATGAGCTTACTCATAGTTTTGGGTTATAGGGAGATTAAAAACAACCGTGAGACTAGCTACATGTTTGAGAGTTATGACCTAAAATTCGTCGTTTTCGCGCTTTATGGACATTTTCATGAGCTATTACCCATACTTTTGGGCTTCTTGGGCGATTTCCAACGACCGAAAGAGCCGATACATGTTTGAGATTTATGACCAAAAACCCTAAACACTAAAGCCTAGACCCTAGACCCTAAACCCTAAACCCCCAAAACCCCAAAAATCGCCCTAGAATTCTCCCTTTTTGTGATTTATGGCCATTTTCATGAGCTATTGCCCATAGTTTTGGGCTGCTTGGGTGGTTTACAACAACCGTAAGACCCGATACAATGCATGAGAATTGTGACCAAAAACTCGTTGTTTTCGTGCTTTATGGACGTTTTCATGAGCTATTGCCTAGAGTTTTGGGGTTCGAGGGTAATTTACAATGACCGTAAGACCTACTATAGGTTTGAGAGTTATGACCAAAACTCATCGTTTTCGCGCTTTATGGCTGCTTTCATGAGCTATTGCCCATAGTTTTGGGCTTCTTGGGCGATTTAGAACGACCGTAAGACCTACTACATGTTTGAGAGTTATGACCAAAAACTCGCTGTTTTTGCACTTTATCGCCATTTTCATGAGCTATTGACCATAGTTTTGGGGTTGTAGGGCGATTTACAATGAGCGTAAGACTCGATATAATGCTTGAGAGTTATGACCAAAACCTCATGGTTTTCGCTCTTTATGGCCGTTTTCATGAGCCATTAACCACAATTTTTGGGTTCGAGGGCGATTTACAACGACCGTAAGACCTGATACATGGTTGCGAGTTATGACCAAAAACTCGTCGTTTTCGCGCTTTATGGCCATGTTCATGAGCTATGGACCATAGTTTTGGGTTCTAGAGTGATTTAAAACGACTATAAAACCAGATACATGTTTGACATTTATGACCAATAAATCATCGTTTTCGCGGTTTATGGCGGTTTTCATGAGCTATTGCCCATAGTTTTGGGCTTCTTGGGCGATTTACAACAACCGTAAGACCAAATACATTTTTGTGAGTTATGACCAAAAACTCGTCGTTTTTGCGCTTTATGGTCATTTTCACGAGCTATTCCCCACAGTTTTGCGGTTCGAGGGCGATTTACAACGACCGTAAGACCTGATACACGTTTGAGAGTTATGACCAAAAACTCGTCGATTTCGCGTTGTATGGCCATGTTCATGAGCTTACTCATAGTTTTGGGTTATAAGGAAATTTAAAACAACCGTGAGACTAGCTACATGTTTGAGAGTTATGACCTAAAATTCGTCGTTTTCGCGCTTTATGGACATTTTCGTGAGCTATTACCCATACTTTTGGGCTTCTTGGGCGATTTCCAACGACCGAAAGAGCCGATACATGTTTGAGATTTATGACCAAAAACCCTAAACACTAAAGCCTAGACCCTAGACCCTAGACCCTGAACCCTAAACCCTAAACCCTAAACCCCAAAAACCCTAAAAATCGCAATAGAATTCTCCCTTTTTGTGATTTATGGCCATTTTCATGAGCTATTGCCCATAGTTTTGGGCTGCTTGGGTGGTTTACAACAACCGTAAGACCCGATACAATGCATGAGAGTTGTGACCAAAAACTCGTTGTTTTCCTGCTTTATGGACGTTTTCATGAGCTATTGCCTAGAGTTTTGGGGTTCGAGGGTAATTTACAATGACCGTAAGACCTACTATAGGTTTGAGAGTTATGACCAAAACTCATTGTTTTCGCGCTTTATGGCCGCTTTCATGAGCTATTGCCCATAGTTTTGGGCTTCTTGGGCGATTTAGAACGACCGTAAGACCTACTACATGTTTGAGAGTTATGACCAAAAACTCGCTGTTTTTGCACTTTATCGCCATTTTCACGAGCTATTGACCATAGTTTTGGGGTTGTAGGGCGCTTTACAATGAGCGTAAGACTCAATATAATGCTTGAGAGTTATGACCAAAACCTCATCGTTTTCGCTATTTATGGCCGTTTTCATGAGCCATTAACCACAATTTTTGGGTTCGAGGGCGATTTACAACGACCGTAAGACCTGATACATGGTTGCGAGTTATGACCAAAAACTCGTCGTTTTCGCGCTTTATGGCCATGTTCATGAGCTATTGACCATAGTTTTGGGTTCTAGAGTGATTTAAAACGACTATAAAACCAGATACATGTTTGACAGTTATGACCAATAGATCATTGTTTTCGCGCTTTATGGCGGTTTTCATGAGCTATTGCCCATAGTTTTGGGCTTCTTGGGCGATTTACAACAACCGTAAGACCAAATACATTTTTGCGAGTTATGACCAAAAACTCGTCGTTTTTGTGCTTTATGGTCATTTTCACGAGCTATTACCCACAGTTTTGCGGTTCGAGGGCGATTTACAACGACCGTAAGACCTGATACATGTTTGAGAGTTATGACCTAAAATTCGTCGTTTTCCTGCTTTATGGCCATTTTCATGAGCTATTACCCATAGTTTTGCGGTTCGAGGGCGATTTCCAACGATCGTAAGACCCGATACATGTTTGAGAGTTATGACCAAAAACTCGTCGTTTTCGCGTTGTATGGCCATGTTCATGAGTTTGCCCATAGGTTTGGGTTCTAGGGATATTAAAACAACCGTAAGACTAGCTACATGTTTGAGATTTATGAGCTAAAATTCGTCGTTTTCGTGCTTTATGGCCATTTTCATGAGCTATTGCCCATACTTTTGGGCTTCTTGGGCGATTTCCAACGACCGTAAGACCCGATACATGTTTGAGATTTATGACCAAAAACCCTAAAGCCTAGACCCTAGACCCTGAACCCTAAACCCTAAACCCTAAACCCCAAAACCCCTAAAAATCGCCCTAGAATTCTCCCTTTTTGTGATTTATGGCCATTTTCATGAGCTATTGCCCATAGTTTTGGGCTTCTTGGGCGGTTTAAAACAACCGTAAGACCCGATACAATGCATGAGAGTTGTGACCAAAAACTCATTGTTTTCGTGCTTTATGGACGTTTTCATGAGCTATTGCCTAGAGTTTTGGGGTTCGAGGGTAATTTACAATGACCGTAAGACCTACTATAGGTTTGAGAGTTATAACCAAAACTCATTGTTTTCGCGCTTTATGGCCGCTTTCATGAGCTATTGCCCATAGTTTTGGGCTTCTTGGGCGATTTAGAACGACCGTAAGACCTACTACATGTTTGAGAGTTATGACCAAAAACTCGCTGTTTTTGCACTTTATCGCCATTTTCACGAGCTATTGACCATAGTTTTGGGGTTGTAGGGCGATTTACAATGAGCGTAAGACTCGATATAATGCTTGAGAGTTATGACCAAAACCTCATCGTTTTCGCTATTTATGGCCGTTTTCATGAGCCATTAACCACAATTTTTGGGTTCGAGGGCGATTTACAACGACCGTAAGACCTGATACATGGTTGCGAGTTATGACCAAAAACTCGTCGTTTTCGCGCTTTATGGCCATGTTCATGAGCTATTGACCATAGTTTTGGGTTCTAGAGTGATTTAAAACGACTATAAAACCAGATACATGTTTGACAGTTATGACCAATAGATCATTGTTTTCGCGCTTTATGGCGGTTTTCATGAGCTATTGCCCATAGTTTTGGGCTTCTTGGGCGATTTACAACAACCGTAAGACCAAATACATTTTTGCGAGTTATGACCAAAAACTCGTCGTTTTTGTGCTTTATGGTCATTTTCACGAGCTATTACCCACAGTTTTGCGGTTCGAGGGCGATTTACAACGACCGTAAGACCTGATACATGTTTGAGAGTTATGACCTAAAATTCGTCGTTTTCGTGCTTTATGGCCATTTTCATGAGCTATTACCCATAGTTTTGCGGTTCGAGGGCGATTTCCAACGATCGTAAGACCCGATACATGTTTGAGAGTTATGACCAAAAACTCGTCGTTTTCGCGTTGTATGGCCATGTTCATGAGTTTGCCCATAGGTTTGGGTTCTAGCGATATTAAAACAACCGTAAGACTAGCTACATGTTTGAGATTTATGAGCTAAAATTCGTCGTTTTCGTGCTTTATGGCCATTTTCATGAGCTATTGCCCATACTTTTGGGCTTCTTGGGCGATTTCCAACGACCGTAAGACCCGATACATGTTTGAGATTTATGACCAAAAACCCTAAAGCCTAGACCCTAGACCCTGAACCCTAAACCCTAAACCCTAAACCCCAAAACCCCTAAAAATCGCCCTAGAATTCTCCCTTTTTGTGATTTATGGCCATTTTCATGAGCTATTGCCCATAGTTTTGGGCTTCTTGGGCGGTTTAAAACAACCGTAAGACCCGATGCAATGCATGAGAGTTGTGACCAAAAACTCATTGTTTTCGTGCTTTATGGACGTTTTCATGAGCAATTGCCTAGAGTTTTGGGGTTCGAGGGTAATTTACAATGACCGTAAGACCTACTATAGGTTTGAGAGTTATGACCAAAACTCATTGTTTTCGCGCTTTATGGCCGCTTTCATGAGCTATTGCCCATAGTTTTGGGCTTCTTGGGCGATTTAGAACGACCGTAAGACCTACTACATGTTTGAGAGTTATGACCAAAAACTCGCTGTTTTTGCACTTTATCGCCATTTTCACGAGCTATTGACCATTGTTTTGGGGTTGTAGGGCGATTTACAATGAGCGTAAGACTCGATATAATGCTTGAGAGTTATGACCAAAACCTCATCGTTTTCGCTATTTATGGCCTTTTTCATGAGCCATTAACCACAATTTTTGGGTTCGAGGGCGATTTACAACGACCGTAAGACCTGATACATGGTTGCGAGTTATGACCAAAAACTCGTCGTTTTCGTGCTTTATGGCCATGTTCATGAGCTATTGACCATAGTTTTGGGGTCTAGAGTGATTTAAAACGAGTGTAAAACTAGATACATGTTTGACAGTTATGACCAATAGATCATCGTTTTCGCGCTTTATGGCGGTTTTCATGAGCTATTGCCCACAATTTTGGGCTTCTTGGGCGATTTACAACAACCGTAAGACCAAATACATTTTTGCGAGTTATGACCAAAAACTCGTCGTTTTTGCGCTTTATGGTCATTTTCACGAGGTATTACCCACAGTTTTGCGGTTCGAGGGCGATTTACAACGATCGTAAGACCTGATACATGTTTGAGAGTTATGACAAAAAACTCATCGTTTTTGTGTTGTATGGCCATGTTCATGAGTTTGCCCATAGTTTTGGGTTCTAGGGAGATTTAAAACAACCGTAAGACTAGCTACATGTTTGAGAGTTATGACCTAAAATTCGTCGTTTTCGCGCTTTATGGCCATTTTCATGAACTATTACCCATACTTTTGGGCTTCTTGGGCGATTTCCAACGATCGTAAGACCGGTACATGTTTGAGATTTATGACCAAAAACCCTAAACCCTAAACCCTAAAACCTAAACCCTACACTCTAAACCCAAAAACCCCTAAAAATCGGCCTACAATTCTCCCTTTTTGTGATTTATGGCCATTTTCATGAGCTATTGCCCATAGTTTTGGGCTTCTTGGGTGATTTACAACAACTGTAAGACCCGATACAATGCTTGAGAGTTATGACCAAAAACTCACAGGTTTTGCGCTTTATGGCCATTTTCATGAGCTATTGACCATAGTTTTGGGGTTCTAGGGCGATTTAAAACGAGCCTAAAACCCGATACAATGCTTGAGAGTCATGACCAAAAAATCGTCGTTTTCGCTCTTTATGGCCATTTTCACGAGCTATTCTCCATAGTTTTGCGGTTCGAGGGCAATTTACAACGACCGTAAGACCTGATACATGTTTGAGAGTTATGACCAAAAACTCGTCGTTTTCGCGTTGTATGGCCATGTTCATGAGTTTGCCCATAGTTTTGGGTTCTAGGGAGATTTAAAACAACCGTAAGACTAGCTACATGTTTGAGAGTTATGACCTAAAATTCGTCGTTTTCGCGCTTTATGGCCATTTTCATGAACTATTACCGATACTTTTGGGCTTCTTGGGCGATTTCCAACGACCGTAAGACCCGATACATGTATGAGATTTATGACCAAAAACCCTAAACCCTAAACCCTAGACCCTACACCCTACACCCTAAACCCCAAAAACACTAAAAATTGCCCTAGAATTCTCCTTTTTTGTGATTGATGCCCATTTTCATGAGCTATTGCCCATAGTTTTGGGCTTCTTGGGATATTTACAACAACCGTAAGAGCCGATATAATGCTTGAGAGTTATGACCAAAAACTCACAGGTTTTGCGCTTTATGGCCATTTTCATGAGCTATTGACCATAGTTTCGGGGTTCTAGGGAAATTTAAAACGAGCGTAAAACCCGATACAATACTTGAGAGTCATGACCAAAAAATCGTCGTTTTCGCTCTTGATGGCCATTTTCACGAGCTATTCCCCACAGTTTTGCGGTTCGAGGGCGATTTACAACGACCGTAAGAACTGATACATGTTTGAGAGTTATGACCAAAAACTCGCTGTTTTTGCACTTTATATCCATTTTCATGAGCTATTGACCATAGTTTTGGGGTTGTAGGGCGATTTACAATGAGCGTAAGACTCGATATAATGCTTGAGTGTTATGACCAAAACCTCATCGTTTTTGCCCTTTATGGCCGTTTTCATGAGCCATTAACCACAATTTTTGGGTTCGAGGGCGATTTACAACGACCGTAAGACCTGATACATGGTTGCGAGTTATGACCAAAAACTCGTCGTTTTCGCGCTTTATGGCCATGTTCATGAGCTATTAACCATAGTTTTGGGTTCTAGAGTGATTTAAAACGACTATAAAACCAGATACATGTTTGACAGTTATGACCAATAAATCATCGTTTTCGCGCTTTATGGCGGTTTTCATGAGCTATTGCCCATAGTTTTGGGCTTCTTGGGCGATCTACAACAACCGTAAGACCAAATACATTTTTGCGAGTTATGACCAAAAACTCGTTGTTTTTGCGCTTTATGGTCATTTTCACGAGCTATTCCCCACAGTTTTGCGGTTCGAGGGCGATTTACAACGACCGTAAGACCTGATACATGTTTGAGAGTTATGACCAAAAACTCGTCGATTTCGCGTTGTATGGCCATGTTCATGAGCTTACTCATAGTTTTGGGTTATAGGGAGATTAAAAACAACCGTGAGACTAGCTACATGTTTGAGAGTTATGACCTAAAATTCGTCGTTTTCGCGCTTTATGGACATTTTCATGAGCTATTACCCATACTTTTGGGCTTCTTGGGCGATTTCCAACGACCGAAAGAGCCGATACATGTTTGAGATTTATGACCAAAAACCCTAAACACTAAAGCCTAGACCCTAAACCCTAAACCCCCAAAACCCCAAAAATCGCCCTAGAATTCTCCCTTTTTGTGATTTATGGCCATTTTCATGAGCTATTGCCCATAGTTTTGGGCTGCTTGGGTGGTTTACAACAACCGTAAGACCCGATACAATGCATGAGAATTGTGACCAAAAACTCGTTGTTTTCGTGCTTTATGGACGTTTTCATGAGCTATTGCCTAGAGTTTTGGGGTTCGAGGGTAATTTACAATGACCGTAAGACCTACTATAGGTTTGAGAGTTATGACCAAAACTCATCGTTTTCGCGCTTTATGGCTGCTTTCATGAGCTATTGCCCATAGTTTTGGGCTTCTTGGGCGATTTAGAACGACCGTAAGACCTACTACATGTTTGAGAGTTATGACCAAAAACTCGCTGTTTTTGCACTTTATCGCCATTTTCATGAGCTATTGACCATAGTTTTGGGGTTGTAGGGCGATTTACAATGAGCGTAAGACTCGATATAATGCTTGAGAGTTATGACCAAAACCTCATCGTTTTCGCTCTTTATGGCCGTTTTCATGAGCCATTAACCACAATTTTTGGGTTCGAGGGCGATTTACAACGACCGTAAGACCTGATACATGGTTGCGAGTTATGACCAAAAACTCGTCGTTTTCGCGCTTTATGGCCATGTTCATGAGCTATGGACCATAGTTTTGGGTTCTAGAGTGATTTAAAACGACTATAAAACCAGATACATGTTTGACATTTATGACCAATAAATCATCGTTTTCGCGGTTTATGGCGGTTTTCATGAGCTATTGCCCATAGTTTTGGGCTTCTTGGGCGATTTACAACAACCGTAAGACCAAATACATTTTTGTGAGTTATGACCAAAAACTCGTCGTTTTTGCGCTTTATGGTCATTTTCACGAGCTATTCCCCACAGTTTTGCGGTTCGAGGGCGATTTACAACGACCGTAAGACCTGATACACGTTTGAGAGTTATGACCAAAAACTCGTCGATTTCGCGTTGTATGGCCATGTTCATGAGCTTACTCATAGTTTTGGGTTATAAGGAAATTTAAAACAACCGTGAGACTAGCTACATGTTTGAGAGTTATGACCTAAAATTCGTCGTTTTCGCGCTTTATGGACATTTTCGTGAGCTATTACCCATACTTTTGGGCTTCTTGGGCGATTTCCAACGACCGAAAGAGCCGATACATGTTTGAGATTTATGACCAAAAACCCTAAACACTAAAGCCTAGACCCTAGACCCTAGACCCTGAACCCTAAACCCTACACCCTAAACCCTAAACCCCAAAAACCCTAAAAATCGCAATAGAATTCTCCCTTTTTGTGATTTATGGCCATTTTCATGAGCTATTGCCCATAGTTTTGGGCTGCTTGGGTGGTTTACAACAACCGTAAGACCCGATACAATGCATGAGAGTTGTGACCAAAAACTCGTTGTTTTCCTGCTTTATGGACGTTTTCATGAGCTATTGCCTAGAGTTTTGGGGTTCGAGGGTAATTTACAATGACCGTAAGACCTACTATAGGTTTGAGAGTTATGACCAAAACTCATCGTTTTCGCGCTTTATGGACGCTTTCATGAGCTATTGCCCATAGTTTTGGGCTTCTTGGGCGATTTAGAACGACCGTAAGACCTACTACATGTTTGAGAGTTATGACCAAAAACTCGCTGTTTTTGCACTTTATCGCCATTTTCATGAGCTATTGACCATAGTTTTGGGGTTGTAGGGCGATTTACAATGAGCGTAAGACTCGATATAATGCTTGAGAGTTATGACCAAAACCTCATCGTTTTCGCTCTTTATGGCCGTTTTCATGAGCCATTAACCACAATTTTTGGGTTCGAGGGCGATTTACAACGACCGTAAGACCTGATACATGGTTGCGAGTTATGACCAAAAACTCGTCGTTTTCGCGCTTTATGGCCATGTTCATGAGCTATTGACCATAGTTTTGGGTTCTAGAGTGATTTAAAACGACTATAAAACCAGATACATGTTTGACAGTTATGACCAATAAATCATCGTTTTCGCGCTTTAAGGCGGTTTTCATGAGCTATTGCCCATAGTTTTGGGCTTATTGGGCGATTTACAACAACCGTAAGACCAAATACATTTTTGTGAGTTATGACCAAAAACTCGTCGTTTTTGCGCTTTATGGTCATTTTCACGAGCTATTCCCCACGGTTTTGCGGTTCGAGGGCGATTTACAACGACCGTAAGACCTGATACATGTTTGAGAGTTATGACCAAAAACTCGTCGATTTCGCGTTGTATGGCCATGTTCATGAGTTTGCTCATAGTTTTGGGTTATAGGGAGATTTAAAACAACCGTAAGACTAGCTACATGTTTGAGAGTTATGACCTAAAATTCGTTGTTTTCGCGCTTTATGGACATTTTCATGAGCTATTACCCATACTTTTGGGCTTCTTGGGCGATTTCCAACGACCGAAAGAGCCGATACATGTTTGAGATTTATGACCAAAAACCCTAAACACTAAAGCCTAGACCCTAGACCCTAGACCCTGAACCCTAAACCCTAAACCCTAAACTCCAAAAACCCTAAAAATCGCCCTAGAATTCTCCCTTTTTGTGATTTATGGCCATTTTCATGAGCTATTGCCCATAGTTTTGGGCTTCTTGGGCGGTTTACAACAACCGTAAGACCCGATACAATGCATGAGAGTTGTGACCAAAAACTCGTTGTTTTCGTGCTTTATGGACGTTTTCATGAGCTATTGCCTAGAGTTTTGGGGTTCGAGGGTAATTTACAATGACCGTAAGACCTACTATAGGTTTGAGAGTTATGACCAAAACTCATTGTTTCCGCGCTTTATGGCCGCTTTCATGAGCTATTGCCCATAGTTTTGGGCTTCTTGGGCGATTTAGAACGACCGTAAGACCTACTACATGTTTGAGAGTTATGACCAAAAACTCGCTGTTTTTGCACTTTATCGCCATTTTCACGAGCTATTGACCATAGTTTTGGGGTTGTAGGGCGCTTTACAATGAGCGTAAGACTCAATATAATGCTTGAGAGTTATGACCAAAACCTCATCGTTTTCGCTATTTATGGCCGTTTTCATGAGCCATTAACCACAATTTTTGGGTTCGAGGGCGATTTACAACGACCGTAAGACCTGATACATGGTTGCGAGTTATGACCAAAAACTCGTCGTTTTCGCGCTTTATGGCCATGTTCATGAACTATTGACCATAGTTTTGGGTTCTAGAGTGATTTAAAACGACTATAAAACCAGATACATGTTTGACAGTTATGACCAATAGATCATTGTTTTCGCGCTTTATGGCGGTTTTCATGAGCTATTGCCCATAGTTTTGGGCTTCTTGGGCGATTTACAACAACCGTAAGACCAAATACATTTTTGCGAGTTATGACCAAAAACTCGTCGTTTTTGTGCTTTATGGTCATTTTCACGAGCTATTACCCACAGTTTTGCGGTTCGAGGGCGATTTACAACGACCGTAAGACCTGATACATGTTTGAGAGTTATGACCTAAAATTCGTCGTTTTCCTGCTTTATGGCCATTTTCATGAGCTATTACCCATAGTTTTGCGGTTCGAGGGCGATTTCCAACGATCGTAAGACCCGATACATGTTTGAGAGTTATGACCAAAAACTCGTCGTTTTCGCGTTGTATGGCCATGTTCATGAGTTTGCCCATAGGTTTGGGTTCTAGGGATATTAAAACAACCGTAAGACTAGCTACATGTTTGAGATTTATGAGCTAAAATTCGTCGTTTTCGTGCTTTATGGCCATTTTCATGAGCTATTGCCCATACTTTTGGGCTTCTTGGGCGATTTCCAACGACCGTAAGACCCGATACATGTTTGAGATTTATGACCAAAAACCCTAAAGCCTAGACCCTAGACCCTGAACCCTAAACCCTAAACCCTAAACCCCAAAACCCCTAAAAATCGCCCTAGAATTCTCCCTTTTTGTGATTTATGGCCATTTTCATGAGCTATTGCCCATAGTTTTGGGCTTCTTGGGCGGTTTAAAACAACCGTAAGACCCGATACAATGCATGAGAGTTGTGACCAAAAACTCATTGTTTTCGTGCTTTATGGACGTTTTCATGAGCTATTGCCTAGAGTTTTGGGGTTCGAGGGTAATTTACAATGACCGTAAGACCTACTATAGGTTTGAGAGTTATAACCAAAACTCATTGTTTTCGCGCTTTATGGCCGCTTTCATGAGCTATTGCCCATAGTTTTGGGCTTCTTGGGCGATTTAGAACGACCGTAAGACCTACTACATGTTTGAGAGTTATGACCAAAAACTCGCTGTTTTTGCACTTTATCGCCATTTTCACGAGCTATTGACCATAGTTTTGGGGTTGTAGGGCGATTTACAATGAGCGTAAGACTCGATATAATGCTTGAGAGTTATGACCAA
Organism: Avena sativa; assembly: GCA_916181665.1. Classification (NCBI taxonomy): domain Eukaryota; kingdom Viridiplantae; phylum Streptophyta; class Magnoliopsida; order Poales; family Poaceae; genus Avena; species Avena sativa. The sequence continues at coordinate 111,478,658 of OV702289.1, read as the reverse complement.
AACCTCATCGTTTTCGCTATTTATGGCCGTTTTCATGAGCCATTAACCACAATTTTTGGGTTCGAGGGCGATTTACAACGACCGTAAGACCTGATACATGGTTGCGAGTTATGACCAAAAACTCGTCGTTTTCGCGCTTTATGGCCATGTTCATGAGCTATTGACCATAGTTTTGGGTTCTAGAGTGATTTAAAACGACTATAAAACCAGATACATGTTTGACAGTTATGACCAATAGATCATTGTTTTCGCGCTTTATGGCGGTTTTCATGAGCTATTGCCCATAGTTTTGGGCTTCTTGGGCGATTTACAACAACCGTAAGACCAAATACATTTTTGCGAGTTATGACCAAAAACTCGTCGTTTTTGTGCTTTATGGTCATTTTCACGAGCTATTACCCACAGTTTTGCGGTTCGAGGGCGATTTACAACGACCGTAAGACCTGATACATGTTTGAGAGTTATGACCTAAAATTCGTCGTTTTCGTGCTTTATGGCCATTTTCATGAGCTATTACCCATAGTTTTGCGGTTCGAGGGCGATTTCCAACGATCGTAAGACCCGATACATGTTTGAGAGTTATGACCAAAAACTCGTCGTTTTCGCGTTGTATGGCCATGTTCATGAGTTTGCCCATAGGTTTGGGTTCTAGCGATATTAAAACAACCGTAAGACTAGCTACATGTTTGAGATTTATGAGCTAAAATTCGTCGTTTTCGTGCTTTATGGCCATTTTCATGAGCTATTGCCCATACTTTTGGGCTTCTTGGGCGATTTCCAACGACCGTAAGACCCGATACATGTTTGAGATTTATGACCAAAAACCCTAAAGCCTAGACCCTAGACCCTGAACCCTAAACCCTAAACCCTAAACCCCAAAACCCCTAAAAATCGCCCTAGAATTCTCCCTTTTTGTGATTTATGGCCATTTTCATGAGCTATTGCCCATAGTTTTGGGCTTCTTGGGCGGTTTAAAACAACCGTAAGACCCGATACAATGCATGAGAGTTGTGACCAAAAACTCATTGTTTTCGTGCTTTATGGACGTTTTCATGAGCTATTGCCTAGAGTTTTGGGGTTCGAGGGTAATTTACAATGACCGTAAGACCTACTATAGGTTTGAGAGTTATGACCAAAACTCATTGTTTTCGCGCTTTATGGCCGCTTTCATGAGCTATTGCCCATAGTTTTGGGCTTCTTGGGCGATTTAGAACGACCGTAAGACCTACTACATGTTTGAGAGTTATGACCAAAAACTCGCTGTTTTTGCACTTTATCGCCATTTTCACGAGCTATTGACCATTGTTTTGGGGTTGTAGGGCGATTTACAATGAGCGTAAGACTCGATATAATGCTTGAGAGTTATGACCAAAACCTCATCGTTTTCGCTATTTATGGCCTTTTTCATGAGCCATTAACCACAATTTTTGGGTTCGAGGGCGATTTACAACGACCGTAAGACCTGATACATGGTTGCGAGTTATGACCAAAAACTCGTCGTTTTCGTGCTTTATGGCCATGTTCATGAGCTATTGACCATAGTTTTGGGGTCTAGAGTGATTTAAAACGAGTGTAAAACTAGATACATGTTTGACAGTTATGACCAATAGATCATCGTTTTCGCGCTTTATGGCGGTTTTCATGAGCTATTGCCCACAATTTTGGGCTTCTTGGGCGATTTACAACAACCGTAAGACCAAATACATTTTTGCGAGTTATGACCAAAAACTCGTCGTTTTTGCGCTTTATGGTCATTTTCACGAGGTATTACCCACAGTTTTGCGGTTCGAGGGCGATTTACAACGATCGTAAGACCTGATACATGTTTGAGAGTTATGACAAAAAACTCATCGTTTTTGTGTTGTATGGCCATGTTCATGAGTTTGCCCATAGTTTTGGGTTCTAGGGAGATTTAAAACAACCGTAAGACTAGCTACATGTTTGAGAGTTATGACCTAAAATTCGTCGTTTTCGCGCTTTATGGCCATTTTCATGAACTATTACCCATACTTTTGGGCTTCTTGGGCGATTTCCAACGATCGTAAGACCGGTACATGTTTGAGATTTATGACCAAAAACCCTAAACCCTAAACCCTAAAACCTAAACCCTACACTCTAAACCCAAAAACCCCTAAAAATCGGCCTACAATTCTCCCTTTTTGTGATTTATGGCCATTTTCATGAGCTATTGCCCATAGTTTTGGGCTTCTTGGGTGATTTACAACAACTGTAAGACCCGATACAATGCTTGAGAGTTATGACCAAAAACTCACAGGTTTTGCGCTTTATGGCCATTTTCATGAGCTATTGACCATAGTTTTGGGGTTCTAGGGCGATTTAAAACGAGCCTAAAACCCGATACAATGCTTGAGAGTCATGACCAAAAAATCGTCGTTTTCGCTCTTTATGGCCATTTTCACGAGCTATTCTCCATAGTTTTGCGGTTCGAGGGCAATTTACAACGACCGTAAGACCTGATACATGTTTGAGAGTTATGACCAAAAACTCGTCGTTTTCGCGTTGTATGGCCATGTTCATGAGTTTGCCCATAGTTTTGGGTTCTAGGGAGATTTAAAACAACCGTAAGACTAGCTACATGTTTGAGAGTTATGACCTAAAATTCGTCGTTTTCGCGCTTTATGGCCATTTTCATGAACTATTACCCATACTTTTGGGCTTCTTGGGCGATTTCCAACGACCGTAAGACCCGATACATGTATGAGATTTATGACCAAAAACCCTAAACCCTAAACCCTAGACCCTACACCCTACACCCTAAACCCCAAAAACACTAAAAATTGCCCTAGAATTCTCCTTTTTTGTGATTGATGCCCATTTTCATGAGCTATTGCCCATAGTTTTGGGCTTCTTGGGATATTTACAACAACCGTAAGAGCCGATATAATGCTTGAGAGTTATGACCAAAAACTCACAGGTTTTGCGCTTTATGGCCATTTTCATGAGCTATTGACCATAGTTTCGGGGTTCTAGGGAAATTTAAAACGAGCGTAAAACCCGATACAATACTTGAGAGTCATGACCAAAAAATCGTCGTTTTCGCTCTTTATGGCCATTTTCACGAGCTATTCCCCACAGTTTTGCGGTTCGAGGGCGATTTACAACGACCATAAGACCTGATACATGTTTGAGAGTTATGACCAATAACTCGTCGTTTTCGCGTTGTATGGCCATGTTCACGAGGTTGCCCATAGGTTTTGGTTCTAGGGAGATTTAGAACAACCGTAAGACTAGCTACATGTTTGAGATTTATGACCTAAAATTCGTCGTTGCTTTATGGCCATTTTCATGAGCTATTGCCCATACTTTTGGGCTTCTTGGGCGATTTCCAACGACCGTAAGACCCGATACATGTTTGAGATTTATGACCAAAAACCCTAAACCCTAGACCCTAAACCCTACACCCTAAACCCTAAACCCCAAAAACCCTAAAAATCTCCCTAGAATTCTCCCTTTTTGTGATTTATGGCCATTTTCATGAGCTATTGCCCATAGTTTTGGGCTTCTTGGGTGATTTACAACAACCGTAAGACCCGATACAATGCTTCAGATTTCTGACAAAAAACTCGTTGTTTTTGCGCTTTATGGACATTTTCACGAGCTATTCCCCACAGTTTTGTGGTTCAAGGGCGATTTACAACGACCGTAAGACCTGATACATGTTTGAGAGTTATGACCAAAAACTCGTCGTTTTCGCGTTGTATGGCCATGTTCATGAGCTTACTCATAGTTTTGGGTTATAGGAAGATTTAAAAAAACCGTAAGACTAGCTACATGTTTGAGAGTTATGACCTAAAATTCGTCGTTTTCCGCGCTTTATGGCCATTTTCATGAGCTATTACCCATACTTTTGGGCTTCTTGGGCGATTTCCAACGACCGTAAGACCCGATACATGTTTGAGATTTATGAACAAAAACCCTAAACCCTAAAGCCTAGAGCCTAGACCCTAGACCCTGAACCCTAAACCCTAAACCCCAAAAACCCTAAAAATCCCCCTAGAATTCTCCCTTTTTGTGATTTATGGCCATTTTCATGAGCTATTGCCCATAGTTTTGGGCTTCTTGGGCGGTTTACAACAACCGCAAGAACCGATATAGTGCATGAGAGTTGTGACCAAAAACTCGTTGTTTTCGTGCTTTATGGCGGTTTTCATGAGCTATTGCCCATAGTTTTGGGCTTCTTGGGCGATTTACGACAACCCTAGGACCAAATACATTTTTGCGAGTTATGACCAAAAACTCGTCGTTTCTGCGCTTTATGGTCATTTTCACGAGCTATTACCCACAGTTTTGCGGTTCGAGGGCGATTTACAACGACCGTAAGACCTGATACATGTTTGAGAGTTATGACCAAAAACTCGTCGTTTTCGTGTTGTATGGCCATGTTCATGAGTTTGCCCATAGTTTTGGGTTCTAGGGAGATTTAAAACAACCGTAAGACTAGCTACATGTTTGAGAGTTATGACCTCAAATTCATCGTTTTCGCGCTTTATGGCCATTTTCATGAGCTATTACCCATAGTTTTGGGCTTCTTGGGCGATTTCCAACGATCGAAAGAGCCGATACATGTTTGAGATTTATGACCAAAAACCCTAAACCCTAAAGCCTAGACCCTAGACCCTGAACCCTAAACCCTAAACCCCAAAAACCCTAAAAATCGCCCTAGAATTCTCCCTTTTTGTGATTTATGGCCATTTTCATGAGCTATTGGCCATAGTTTTGGGCTTCTTGGGCGGTTTACAACAACCGTAAGACCCGATACAATGCATGAGAGTTGTGACCAAAAACTCGTTGTTTTCGTGCTTTATGGACGTTTTCATGAGCTATTGCCTAGAGTTTTGGGGTTCGAGGGTAATTTACAATGATCGTAGGACCTACTACAGGTTTGAGAGTTATGACCAAAACTCATCGTTTTCGCGCTTTATGGCCGCTTTCATGAGCTATTGCCCATAGTTTTGGGCTGCTTGGGCGATTTAGAATGACCGTAAGACCTACTACATGTTTGAGAGTTATGACCAAAAACTCGCTGTTTTTGCACTTTATCGCCATTTTCACGAGCTATTGACCATAGTTTTGGGGTTGTAGGGCGATTTACAATGAGCGTAAGACTCGATATAATGCTTGAGAGTTATGACCAAAACCTCATCGTTTTCGCTCTTTATGGCCGTTTTCATGAGCCATTAACCACAATTTTTGGGTTCGAGGGCGATTTACAACGACCGTAAGACCTGATACATGGTTGCGAGTTATGACCAAAAACTCGTCGTTTTCGCGCTTTATAGCCATGTTCATGAGCTATTGACCATAGTTTTCGGTTCTAGAGTGATTTGAAATGACTGTAAAACATGATACATGTTTGACAGTTATGACCAATAAATCATCGTCTTCGCGCTTTATGGCAGTTTTCATGAGCTTCTTGGGCGATTTACGACAACCGTAAAATTCATCGTTTTCGCGCTTTATGGCCATTTTCATGAGCTATTACCCATAGTTTTGGGCTTCTTGGGCGATTTCAAACAACCGAAAGACCCGATACATGTTTGAGATTTATGACCAAAAACCCTAAACCCTAAAGCCTAGACCGTAGACCCTAGACCCAGAACCCTAAACCCTAAACCCCAAAAACCCTAAAAATCGCCCTAGAATTCTCCCTTTTTGTGATTTATGGCCATTTTCATGAGCTATTGGCCATAGTTTTGGGCTTCTTGGGCGGTTTACAACAACCGTAAGACCCGATACAATGCATGAGAGTTGTGACCAAAAACTCGTTGTTTTCGTGCTTTATGGACGTTTTCATTAGCTATTGCTTGAGTTTTGGGGTTCGAGGGTAATTTACAATGACCATAAGACCTACTACAGGTTTGAGAGTTATGACCAAAACTCATCGTTTTCGCGCTTTATGGCCGCTTTCATGAGCTATTGCCCATGGTTTTGGGCTACTTGGCCGATTTAGAACGACCGTAAGACCTACTACATGTTTGAGAGTTATGACCAAAAACTCGCTGTTTTTGCACTTTATCGCCCATTTTCACGAGCTATTGACCATAGTTTTGGGGTTGTAGGGCGATTTACAATGAGCGTAAGACTCGATATAATGCTTGAGAGTTATGACCAAAACCTCATCGTTTTCGCTCTTTATGGCCGTTTTCATGAGCCATTAACCACAATTTTTGGGTTCGAGGGCGATTTACAACGACCGTAAGACCTGATACATGGTTGCGAGTTATGACCAAAAACTCGTCGTTTTCGCGCTTTATGGCCATGTTCATGAGCTATTGACCATAGTTTTGGATTCTAGAGTGATTTAAAACGACTGTAAAACCAGGTACATGTTTGACAGTTGACCAATAAATCATCGTTTTCGCGCTTTATGGCGGTTTTCATGAGCTATTGCCCATAGTTTTGGGCTTCTTGGGCGATTTACAACAACCGTAAGTCCAAATACATTTTTGCGAGTTATGACCAAAAACTCGTCGTTTTTGCGCTTTATGGTCATTTTCCACGAGCTATTACCCACAGTTTTGCGGTTCGAGGGCGATTTACAACGACCGTAAGACCTGATACATGTTTGAGAGTTATGACCAAAAACTCGTCGTTTTCGTGTTGTATGGCCATGTTCATGAGTTTGCCCATAGTTTTGGGTTCTAGGGAGATTTAAAACAACCGTAAGACTAGCTACATGTTTGAGAGTTATGACCTAAAATTCATCGTTTTCGCGCTTTATGGCCATTTTCATGAGCTATTACCCATACTTTTGGGCTTCTTGGGGTGATTTCCAACGATCGTAAGACCCGATACATGTTTGAGATTTATGACCAAAAACCCTAAACCCTAAACCCTAAACCCCTAAACCCTACACCCTAAACCCCAAAAACCCTAAAAATCGCCCTAGAATTCTCCCTTTTTGTGATTTATGGCCATTTTCATGAGCTATTGCCCATAGTTTTGGGCTTCTTGGGTGATTTACAACAACTGTAAGACCGATACAATGCTTGAGAGTCATGACCAAAAACTCACAGGTTTTGCGCTTTATGGCCATTTTCATGAGCTATTGACCATAGTTTTTGGGTTCTAGGGCGATTTAAAACGAGCGTAAAACCCGATATAATGCTTGAGAGTCATGACCAAAAAATCGTCGTTTTCGCTCTTTATGGCCATTTTCATGAGCTATTCTCCACAGTTTTGCGGTTCGAGGGCGATTTACAATGCCCGTAAGACCTGATACATGTTTGAGAGTTATGACCAAAAACTCGTCGTTTTCACGTTGTATGGCCATGTTCATGAGTTTGCCCATAGTTTTGGGTTCTAGGGAGATTTAAAACAATCGTAAGACTAGCTACATGTTTGAGAGTTATGACCTAAAATTCGTCGTTTTCGCGCTTTATGGCCATTTTCATGAGCTATTACCCATACTTTTGGGCTTCTTGGGCGATTTCCAACGACCGTAAGACCCGATACATGTTTGAGATTTATGACCAAAAACCCTAGACCCTACACCCTAAACCCTAAACCCCCAAAACACTAAAAATCGCCCTAGAATTCTCCCTTTTTGTGATTGATGGCCATTTTCATGAGCTATTGCCCATAGTTTTGGGCTTCTTGGGATATTTACAACAACCGTAAGAGCCGATATAATGCTTGAGAGTTATGACCAAAAACTCACAGGTTTTGCGCTTTATGGCCATTTTCATGAGCTATTGACCATAGTTTCGGGGTTCTAGGGAAATTTAAAACGAGCGTAAAACCCGATACAATACTTGAGAGTCATGACAAAAAAATCGTCGTTTTCGCTCTTTATGGCCATTTTCACGAGCTATGCCCCACAGTTTTGCGGTTCGAGGGCGATTTACAACGACCATAAGACCTGATACATGTTTGAGAGTTATGACCAATAACTCGTCATTTTCGCGTTGTATGGCCATGTTCATGAGGTTGCCCATAGGTTTTGGTTCTAGGGAGATTTAAAACAACCGTAATACTAGCTACATGTTTGAGATTTATGACCTAAAATTCGTCGTTTTCGTGCTTTATGGCCATTTTAATGAGCTATTGCCCATACTTTTGGGCTTCTTGGGCGATTTCCAACGACCGTAAGACCCGATACATGTTTGAGATTTATGACCAAAAACCCTAAACCCTAGACCCTAAACCCTACACCATAAACCCCCAAAACCCTAAAAATCGCCCTAGAATTCTCCCTTTTTGTGATTTATGGCCATTTTCATGAGCTATTGCCCATAGTTTTGGGCTTCTTGGGCGATTTACAACAACCGTAATACCCGATACAATGCTTCAGATTTATGACAAAAACTCGTTGTTTTTTGCGCTTTATGGCCATTTTCACGAGCTATTCCCCACAGTTTTGTGGTTCAAGGCCGATTTACAACGACCGTAAGACCTGATACATGTTTGAGAGTTATGACCAAAAACTCGTCGTTTTCGTGTTGTATGGCCATGTTCATGAGCTTACACATAGTTTTGGGTTATAGGGAGATTTAAAACAACCGTAAGTCTAGCTACATGTTTGAGAGTTATGACCTAAAATTCGTCGTTTTCCGCGCTTTATGGCCATTTTCATGAGCTATTACCCATACTTTTGTGCTTCTTGGGTGATTTCCAACGACCGAAAGACCCGATACATGTTTGAGATTTATGAACAAAAACCCTAAACCCTAAAGCCTAGACCCTAGACCCTAGACCCTGAACCCTAAACCCTAAACCCCAAAAACCCTAAAAATCCCCCTAGAATTCTCCCTTTTTGTGATTTATGGCCATTTTCATGAGCTATTGCCCATAGTTTTGGGCTTCTTGGGCGGTTTACAACAACCGCAAGACCCGATACAGTGCATGAGAGTTGTGACCAAAAACTCGTTGTTTTCGTGCTTTATGGACGTTTTCATGAGCTATTGCCTAGAGTTTTGGGGTTCGAGGGTAATTTACAATGACCGTAAGACCTACTACAGGTTTGAGAGTTATGACCAAAAACTCGCTGTTTTTGCACTTTATCGCCATTTTCATGAGCTATTGACCATAGTTTTGGGGTTGTAGGGTGATTTACAATGAGCGTAAGACTCGATATAATGCTTGAGAGTTATGACCAAAGCCTCAATGTTTTTGCTCTTTATGGCCGTTTTCATGAGCCATTAACCACAATTTTTGGGTTCGAGGGCGATTTACAACGACCGTAAGACCTGATACATGTTTGCGAGTTATGACCAAAAACTCGTCGATTTCGCACTTTATGGCCATGTCCATGAGCTATTGACCATAGTTTTGGGTTCTAGAGTGATTTAAAACGACTGTAAACCAGATACATGTTTGCCAGTTATGACCAATAAATCATCGTTTTTGCGCTTTATGGCGGTTTTCATGAGCTATTGCCCATAGTTTTGGTCTTCTTGGGTGATTTACAACAACCGTAAGACCAAATACATTTTTGCGAGTTATGACCAAAAACTCGTCGTTTTTGCGCTTTATGGTCATTTTCAGGAGCTATTACCCATAGTTTTGCGACTCGAGGGCGATTTACAACGACCGTAAGACCTGATACATGTTTGAGAGTTATGACCAAAAACTCGTCGTTTTCGCGTTGTATGGCCATGTTCATGAGTTTGCCCATAGTTTTGGGTTCTAGGGAGATTTAAAAACAACTATAAGACTAGCTACATGTTTGAGAGTTATGACCTAAAATTCGTCGTTTTCGCGCTGTATGGCCATTTTCATGATCTATTACCCATACTTTTGGGCTTCCTAGGAGATTTCCAACGGTCGTAAGACCCGATACATGTTTGAGATTTATGACCAAAAACCCTAGACCCTAAACCCCAAAAACCCTAAAAATCGCCCTAGAATTCTCCCTTTTTGGGATTTATGGCCATTTTCATGAGCTATTGCCCATAGTTTTGGGCTTCTTGGGTGATTTACAACAACTGTAATACCCGATATAATGCTTGAGAGTTATGACCAAAAACTCACAGGTTTTGCGCTTTATTGCCATTTTCATGAGCTATTGACCATAGTTTCGGGGTTCTAGGGAAATTTAAAACGAGCGTAAAACCCGATACAATACTTGAGAGTCATGACCAAAAAATCGTTGGTTTCGCTCTTTATGGCCATTTTCACGAGCTATTCCCCACAGTTTTGCGGTTCGAGAGCGATTTACAACGACCATAAGACCTGATACATGTTTGAGAGTTATGACCAATAACTCGTCGTTTTCCGCGTTGTATGGCCATGTTCATGAGGTTGCCCATAGGTTTTGGTTCTAGGGAGATTTAAAACAACTGTAAGACTAGCTACATGTTTGAGAGTTATGACCTAAAATTCATCGTTTTCGCGCTTTATGGCCATTTTCATGAGCTATTACCCATACTTTTGGGCTTCTTGGGCGATTTCTAAACGATCGTAAGACCCGATACATGTTTGAGATTTATGACCAAAAACCCTAAACCCTAAACCCTAAACCCTAAACCGTACACCCTAAACCCCCAAAACCCTAAAAATCGCCCTAGAATTCTCCCTTTTTGTGATTTATGGCCATTTTCATGAGCTATTGGCCATAGTTTTGGGCTTCTTGGGTGATTTACAACAACTGTAAGACCCGATACAATGCTTGAGAGTTATGACCAAAAACTCGTTGTTTTCGTGCTTTATGGACGTTTTCATGAGCTATTGCCTTGAGTTTTGGGGTTCGAGGGTAATTTACAATGACCGTAAGACCTACTACAGGTTTGAGAGTTATGACCAAAACTCATCGTTTTCGCGCTTTATGGCCGCTTTCATGAGCTATTGCCCATGGTTTTGGGCTGCTTGGCCGATTTAGAACGACCGTAAGACCTACTACATGTTTGAGAGTTATGACCAAAAACTCGCTGTTTTTGCACTTTATCGCCCATTTTCACGAGCTATTGACCATAGTTTTGGGGTTGTAGGGCGATTTACAATGAGCGTAAGACTCGATATAATGCTTGAGAGTTATGACCAAAACCTCATCGTTTTCGCTCTTTATGGCCGTTTTCATGAGCCATTAACCACAATTTTTTGGGTTCGAGGGCGATTTACAACGACCATAAGACCCGATACAATGCTTGAGAGTTATGACCAAAAACTCGTCGTTTTCGCGATTTATGGCCATGTTCATGAGCTATTGACCATAGTTTTGGGTTCTAGAGTGATTTAAAACGACTGTAAAACCTGTACATGTTTGACAGTTGACCAATAAATCATCGTTTTCCGCGCTTTTATGGCGGTTTTCATGAGCTATTGCCCATAGTTTTGGGCTTCTTGGGCGATCTACAACAACCGTAAGTCCAAATACATTTTTGCGAGTTATGACCAAAAACTCGTCGTTTTTTGCGCTTTATGGTCATTTTCACGAGCTATTACCCACAGTTTTGCGGTTCGAGGGCGATTTACAACGACCGTAAGACCTGATACATGTTTAAGAGTTATGACCAAAAACTCGTCGTTTTCGTGTTGTATGGCCATGTTCATGAGTTTGCCCATAGTTTTGGGTTCTAGGGAGATTTAAAACAACCGTAAGACTAGCTACATGTTTGAGAGTTATGACCTAAAATTCATCGTTTTCGCGCTTTATGGCCATTTTCATGAGCTATTACCCATACTTTTGGGCTTCTTGGGTGATTTCCAACGATCGTAAGACCCGATACATGTTTGAGATTTATGACCAAAAACCCTAAACCCTAAACCCTAAACCCTAAACCCTACACCCTAAACCCCAAAAACCCTAAAAATCGCCCTAGAATTCTCCCTTTTTGTGATTTATGGCCATTTTCATGAGCTATTGCCCATAGTTTTGGGCTTCTTGGGTGATTTACAACAACTGTAAGACCCGATACAATGCTTGAGAGTCATGACCAAAAACTCACAGGTTTTGCGCTTTATGGCCATTTTCATGAGCTATTGACCATAGTTTTTGGGTTCTAGGGCGATTTAAAACGAGCGTAAAACCCGATATAATGCTTGAGAGTCATGACCAAAAAATCGTCGTTTTCGCTCTTTATGGCCATTTTCATGAGCTATTCTCCACAGTTTTGCGGTTCGAGGGCGATTTACAATGCCCGTAAGACCTGATACATGTTTGAGAGTTATGACCAAAAACTCGTCGTTTTCACGTTGTATGGCCATGTTCATGAGTTTGCCCATAGTTTTGGGTTCTAGGGAGATTTAAAACAATCGTAAGACTAGCTACATGTTTGAGAGTTATGACCTAAAATTCGTCGTTTTCTTGCTTTATGGCCATTTCATGAGCTATTACCCATACTTTTGGGCTTCTTGGGCGATTTCCAACGACCGTAAGACCCGATACATGTTTGAGATTTATGACCAAAAACCCTAGACCCTACACCCTAAACCCTAAACCCCAAAAACACTAAAAATCGCCCTAGAATTCTCCCTTTTTGTGATTGATGGCCATTTTCATGAGCTATTGCCCATAGTTTTGGGCTTCTTGGGATATTTACAACAACCGTAAGAGCCGATATAATGCTTGAGAGTTATGACCAAAAACTCACAGGTTTTGCGCTTTATGGCCATTTTCATGAGCTATTGACCATAGTTTCGGGGTTCTAGGGAAATTTAAAACGAGCGTAAAACCCGATACAATACTTGAGAGTCATGACAAAAAAAATCGTCGTTTTCGCTCTTTATGGCCATTTTCACGAGCTATGCCCCACAGTTTTGCGGTTCGAGGGCGATTTACAACGACCATAAGACCTGATACATGTTTGAGAGTTATGACCAATAACTCGTCGTTTTCGCGTTGTATGGCCATGTTCATGAGGTTGGCCATAGGTTTTGGTTCTAGGGAGATTTAAAACAACTGTAAGACTAGCTACATGTTTGAGAGTTATGACCTAAAATTCATCGTTTTCCGCGCTTTTATGGCCATTTTCATGAGCTATTACCCATACTTTTGGGCTTCTTGGGCGATTTCTAAACGATCGTAAGACCCGATACATGTTTGAGATTTATGACCAAAAATCCTAAACCCTAAACCCTAAACCCTAAACCCTACACCCTAAACCCCCAAAACCCTAAAAATCGCCCTAGAATTCTCCCTTTTTGTGATTTATGGCCATTTTCATGAGCTATTGCCCATAGTTTTGGGCTTCTTGGCGATTTACAACAACCGTAATACCCGATACAATGCTTCAGATTTATGACAAAAAACTCGTTGTTTTTGCGCTTTATGGCCATTTTCACGAGCTATTCCCCACAGTTTTGTGGTTCAAGGCCGATTTACAACGACCGTAAGACCTGATACATGTTGAGAGTTATGACCAAAAACTCGTCGTTTTCCGTGTTGTATGCCATGTTCATGAGCTTACACATAGTTTTGGGTTATAGGGAGATTTAAAACAACCGTAAGTCTAGCTACATGTTTGAGAGTTATGACCTAAAATTCGTCGTTTTCGCGCTTTATGGCCATTTTCATGAGCTATTACCCATACTTTTGTGCTTCTTGGGTGATTTCCAACGACCGAAAGACCCGATACATGTTTGAGATTTATGAACAAAAACCCTAAACCCTAAAGCCTAGACCCTAGACCCTAGACCCTGAACCCTAAACCCCAAAAACCCTAAAAATCCCCCTAGAATTCTCCCTTTTTGTGATTTATGGCCATTTTCATGAGCTATTGCCCATAGTTTTGGGCTTCTTGGGCGGTTTACAACAACCGCAAGACCCGATACAGTGCATGAGAGTTGTGACCAAAAACTCGTTGTTTTCGTGCTTTATGGACGTTTTCATGAGCTATTGCCTAGAGTTTTGGGGTTCGAGGGTAATTTACAATGACCGTAAGACCTACTACAGGTTTGAGAGTTATGACCAAAAACTCGCTGTTTTTGCACTTTATCGCCATTTTCATGAGCTATTGACCATAGTTTTGGGGTTGTAGGGTGATTTACAATGAGCGTAAGACTCGATATAATGCTTGAGAGTTATGACCAAAGCCTCAATGTTTTTGCTCTTTATGGCCGTTTTCATGATCCATTAACCACAATTTTTGGGTTCGAGGGCGATTTACAACGACCGTAAGACCTGATACATGTTTGCGAGTTATGACCAAAAACTCGTCGATTTCGCACTTTATGGCCATGTCCATGAGCTATTGACCATAGTTTTGGGTTCTAGAGTGATTTAAAACGACTGTAAACCAGATACATGTTTGCCAGTTATGACCAATAAATCATCGTTTTTGCGCTTTATGGCGGTTTTCATGAGCTATTGCCCATAGTTTTGGGCTTCGTGGGTGATCTACAACAACCGTAAGACCAAATACATTTTTGCGAGTTATGACCAAAAACTCGTCGTTTTTGCGCTTTATGGTCATTTTCAGGAGCTATTACCCATAGTTTTGCGATTCGAGGGCGATTTACAACGACCGTAAGACCTGATACATGTTTGAGAGTTATGACCAAAAACTCGTCGTCTTCGCGTTGTATGGACATGTTCATGAGTTTGCCCATAGTTTTGGGTTCTAGGGAGATTTAAAACAACTGTAAGACTAGCTACATGTTTGAGAGTTATGACCTAAAATTCGTCGTTTTCGCGCTTTATGGCCATTTTCATGAGCTATTACCCATACTTTTGGGCTTCCTAGCCGATTTCCAACGATCGTAAGACCCGATACATGTTTGAGATTTATGACCAAAAACCCTAGACCCTAAACCCCAAAAAACCCTAAAATCGCCCTAGAATTCTCCCTTTTTGTGATTTATGGCCATTTTCATGAGCTATTGCCCATAGTTTTGGGCTTCTTGGGTGATTTACAACAACTGTAAGACCCGATATAATGCTTGAGAGTTATGACCAAAAACTCACAGGTTTTGCGCTTTATGGCCATTTTCATGAGCTATTGACCATAGTTTCGGGGTTCTAGGGAAATTTAAAACGAGCGTAAAACCCGATACAATACTTGAGAGTCATGACCAAAAAATCGTTGTTTTCGCTCTTTATGGCCATTTTCACGAGCTATTCCCCACAGTTTTGCGGTTCGAGAGCGATTTACAATGACCATAAGACCTGATACATGTTTGAGAGTTATGACCAATAACTCGTCGTTTTCGCGTTGTATGGCCATGTTCATGAGGTTGCCCATAGGTTTTGGTTCTAGGGAGATTTAAAACAACTGTAAGACTAGCTACATGTTTGAGAGTTATGACCTAAAATTCATCGTTTTCGCGCTTTATGGCCATTTTCATGAGCTATTACCCATACTTTTGGGCTTCTTGGGCGATTTCTAAACGATCGTAAGACCCGATACATGTTTGAGATTTATGACCAAAAACCCTAAACCCTAAACCCTAAACCCTAAACCGTACACCCTAAACCCCCAAAACCCTAAAAATCGCCCTAGAATTCTCCCTTTTTGTGATTTATGGCCATTTTCATGAGCTATTGGCCATAGTTTTGGGCTTCTTGGGTGATTTACAACAACTGTAAGACCCGATACAATGCTTGAGAGTTATGACCAAAAACTCGTTGTTTTCGTGCTTTATGGACGTTTTCATGAGCTATTGCCTTGAGTTTTGGGGTTCGAGGGTAATTTACAATGACCGTAAGACCTACTACAGGTTTGAGAGTTATGACCAAAACTCATCGTTTTCGCGCTTTATGGCCGCTTTCATGAGCTATTGCCCATGGTTTTGGGCTGCTTGGCCGATTTAGAACGACCGTAAGACCTACTACATGTTTGAGAGTTATGACCAAAAACTCGCTGTTTTTTGCACTTTATCGCCCATTTTCACGAGCTATTGACCATAGTTTTGGGGTTGTAGGGCGATTTACAATGAGCGTAAGACTCGATATAATGCTTGAGAGTTATGACCAAAACCTCATCGTTTTCGCTCTTATGGCCGTTTTCATGAGCCATTAACCACAATTTTTGGGTTCGAGGGCGATTTACAACGACCGTAAGACCTGATACATGGTTGCGAGTTTATGACCAAAAACTCGTCGTTTTCGCGATTTATGGCCATGTTCATGAGCTATTGACCATAGTTTTGGGTTCTAGAGTGATTTAAAACGACTGTAAAACCAGGTACATGTTTGACAGTTGACCAATAAATCATCGTTTTCGCGCTTTATGGCGGTTTTCATGAGCTATTGCCCATAGTTTTGGGCTTCTTGGGCGTTCTACAACAACCGTAAGTCCAAATACATTTTTGCGAGTTATGACCAAAAACTCGTCGTTTTTGCGCTTTATGGTCATTTTCACGAGCTATTACCCACAGTTTTGCGGTTCGAGGGCGATTTACAACGACCGTAAGACCTGATACATGTTTGAGAGTTATGACCAAAAACTCGTCGTTTTCGTGTTGTATGGCCATGTTCATGAGTTTGCCCATAGTTTTGGGTTCTAGGGAGATTTAAAACAACTGTAAGACTAGCTACATGTTTGAGAGTTATGACCTAAAATTCATCGTTTTCGCGCTTTATGGCCATTTTCATGAGCTATTACCCATACTTTTGGGCTTCTTGGGTGATTTCCAACGATCGTAAGACCCGATACATGTTTGAGATTTATGACCAAAAACCCTAACCCTAAACCCCTAAACCCTACACCCTAAACCCCCAAAACCCTAAAAATCGCCCTAGAATTCTCCCTTTTTGTGATTTATGGCCATTTTCATGAGCTATTGCCCATAGTTTTGGGCTTCTTGGGTGATTTACAACAACTGTAAGACCCGATACAATGCTTGAGAGTCATGACCAAAAACTCACAGGTTTTGCGCTTTATGGCCATTTTCATGAGCTATTGACCATAGTTTTTGGGTTCTAGGGCGATTTAAAACGAGCGTAAAACCCGATATAATGCTTGAGAGTCATGACCAAAAAATCGTCGTTTTCGCTCTTTATGGCCATTTTCATGAGCTATTCTCCACAGTTTTGCGGTTCGAGGGCGATTTACAATGCCCGTAAGACCGGATACATGTTTGAGAGTTATGACCAAAAACTCGTCGTTTTCACGTTGTATGGCCATGTTCATGAGTTTGCCCATAGTTTTGGGTTCTAGGGAGATTTAAAACAATCGTAAGACTAGCTACATGTTTGAGAGTTATGCCCTAAAATTCGTCGTTTTCTTGCTTTATGGCCATTTTCATGAGCTATTACCCATACTTTTGGGCTTCTTGGGCGATTTCCAACGACCGTAAGACCCGATACATGTTTGAGATTTATGACCAAAAACCCTAGACCCTACACCCTAAACCCTAAACCCCAAAAACACTAAAAATCGCCCTAGAATTCTCCCTTTTTGTGATTGATGGCCATTTTCATGAGCTATTGCCCATAGTTTTGGGCTTCTTGGGATATTTACAACAACCGTAAGAGCCGATATAATGCTTGAGAGTTATGACCAAAAACTCACAGGTTTTGCGCTTTATGGCCATTTTCATGAGCTATTGACCATAGTTTCGGGGTTCTAGGGAAATTTAAAACGAGCGTAAAACCCGATACAATACTTGAGAGTCATGACAAAAAAAATCGTCGTTTTCGCTCTTTATGGCCATTTTCACGAGCTATGCCCCACAGTTTTGCAGTTCGAGGGCGATTTACAACGACCATAAGACCTGATACATGTTTGAGAGTTATGACCAATAACTCATCATTTTCGCGTTGTATGGCCATGTTCATGAGGTTGCCCATAGGTTTTGGTTCTAGGGAGATTTAAAATAACCGTAATACTAGCTACATGTTTGAGATTTATGACCTAAAATTCGTTGTTTTCGTGCTTTATGGCCATTTTAAATGAGCTATTGCCCATACTTTTGGGCTTCTTGGGCGATTTCCAACGACCGTAAGACCCGATACATGTTTGAGATTTATGACCAAAAACCCTAAACCCTAGACCCTAAACCCTACACCCTAAACCCCCAAAACCCTAAAAATCGCCCTAGAATTCTCCCCTTTTTGTGATTTATGGCCATTTTCATGAGCTATTGCCCATAGTTTTGGGCTTCTTGGGCGATTTACAACAATCGTAATACCCGATACAATGCTTTAGATTTATGACAAAAAACTCGTTGTTTTTGCGCTTTATGGCCATTTTCACGAGCTATTCCCCACAGTTTTGTGGTTCAAGGCCGATTTACAACGACGTAAGACCTGATACATGTTTGAGAGTTATGACCAAAAACTCGTCGTTTTCGTGTTGTATGGCCATGTTCATGAGCTTACACATAGTTTTGGGTTATAGGGAGATTTAAAACAACCGTAAGTCTAGCTACATGTTTGAGAGTTATGACCTAAAATTCGTCGTTTTCCGCGCTTTATGGCCATTTTCATGAGCTATTACCCATACTTTTGCGCTTCTTGGGTGATTTCCAACGACCGAAAGACCCGATACATGTTTGAGATTTATGAACAAAAACCCTAAACCCTAAAGCCTAGACCCTAGACCCTAGACCCTGAACCCTAAACCCTAAACCCCAAAAACCCTAAAAATCCCCCTAGAATTCTCCCTTTTTGTGATTTATGGCCATTTTCATGAGCTATTGCCCATAGTTTTGGGCTTCTTGGGCGGTTTACAACAACCGCAAGACCCGATACAGTGCATGAGAGTTATGACCAAAACTCATCGTTTTCGCGCTTTATGGCCGCTTTCATGAGCTATTGCCCATAGTTTTGGGGTTCGAGGGCGATTTAGAACGACCGTAAGACCTACTACATGTTTGAGAGTTATGACCAAAAACTCGCTGTTTTTGCACTTTATCGCCATCATGAGCTATTGACCATAGTTTTGGGGTTGTAGGGCGATTTACAATGAGCGTAAGACTCGATATAATGCTTGAGAGTTATGACCAAAACCTCAATGTTTTTGCTCTTTATGGCCGTTTTCATGAGCCATTAACCACAATTTTTGGGTTCGAGGGCGATTTACAACGACCGTAAGACCTGATACATGTTTGCGAGTTATGACCAAAAACTCGTCGATTTCGCACTTTATGGCCATGTTCATGAGCTATTGACCATAGTTTTGGGTTCTAGAGTGATTTAAAACGACTGTAAAACCAGATACATGTTTGCCAGTTATGACCAATAAATCATCGTTTTCGCGCTTTATGGCGGTTTTCATGAGCTATTGCCCATAGTTTTGGGCTTCTTGGGTGATTTACAACAACCGTAAGACCAAATACATTTTTGCGAGTTATGACCAAAAACTCGTCGTTTTTTGCGCTTTATGGTCATTTTCAGGAGCTATTACCCATAGTTTTGCGATTCGAGGGCGATTTACAACGACCGTAAGACCTGATACATGTTTGAGAGTTATGACCAAAAACTCGTCGTTTTCGCGTTGTATGGCCATGTTCATGAGTTGCCCATAGTTTTGGGTTCTAGGGAGATTTAAAACAACTGTAAGACTAGCTACATGTTTGAGAGTTATGACCTAAAATTCGTCGTTTTCGCGCTTTATGGCCATTTTCATGAGCTATTACCCATACTTTTGGGCTTCCTAGGCGATTTCCAACGATCGTAAGACCCGATACATGTTTGAGATTTATGACCAAAAACCCTAGACCCTAAACCCCAAAAACCCTAAAAATCGCCCTAGAATTCTCCCTTTTTGTGATTTATGGCCATTTTCATGAGCTATTGCCCATAGTTTTGGGCTTCTTGGGTGATTTACAACAACTGTAAGACCCGATATAATGCTTGAGAGTTATGACCAAAAACTCACAGGTTTTGCGCTTTATGGCCATGTTCATGAGCTATTGACCATAGTTTCGGGGTTCTAGGGAAATTTAAAACGAGCGTAAAACCCGATACAATACTTGAGAGTCATGACCAAAAAATCGTTGTTTTCGCTCTTTATGGCCATTTTCACGAGCTATTCCCCAGAGTTTTGCGGTTCGAGAGCGATTTACAACGACCATAAGACCTGATACATGTTTGAGAGTTATGACCAATAACTCGTCGTTTTCCGCGTTGTATGGCCATGTTCATGAGGTTGCCCATAGGTTTTGGTTCTAGGGAGATTTAAAACAACTGTAAGACTAGCTACATGTTTGAGAGTTATGACCTAAAATTCATCGTTTTCGCGCTTTATGGCCATTTTCATGAGCTATTACCCATACTTTTGGGCTTCTTGGGTGATTTCTAAATGATCGTAAGACCCGATACATGTTTGAGATTTATGACCAAAAACCCTAAACCCTAAACCCTAAACCCTACACCCTAAACCCCCAAAACCCTAAAAATCGCCCTAGAATTCTCCCTTTTTGTGATTTATTGCCATTTTCATGAGCTATTGCCCATAGTTTTGGGCTTCTTGGGTGATTTACAACAACTGTAAGACCCGATACAATGCTTGAGAGTTATGACCAAAAACTCACAGGTTTTGCGCTTTATGGCCATTTTCATGAGCTATTGACCATAGTTTTGGGGTTCTAGGGCGATTTAAAACGAGCGTAAAACCCGATACAATGCTTGAGAGTCATGACCAAAAAATAGTCGTTTTCGCTCTTTATGGCCATTTTCACGAGCTATTCTCCACAGTTTTGCGGTTCGAGGGCGATTTACCAATGCCCGTAAGAAGTTATGACCAAAAACTCGTCGTTTTTCACGTTGTATGGCCATGTTCATGAGTTTGCCCATAGTTTTGGGTTCTAGGGATATTTAAAACAATCCTAAGACTAGCTACATGTTTGAGATTTATGACCTAAAATTCGTCGTTTTCGCGCTTTATGGCCATTTTCATGAGCTATTACCCATACTTTTGGGCTTCTTGGGCGATTTCCAACGACCGTAAGACCCGATACATGTTTGAGATTTATGACCAAAAACCCTAAACCCTAAACCCTAGACCCTACACCTAAACCCTAAACCCCAAAAACACTAAAAATCGCCCTAGAATTCTCCCTTTTTGTGATTGATGGCCAATTTCATGAGCTATTGCCCATAGTTTTGGGCTTCTTGGGATATTTACAACAACCGTAAGAGCCGATATAATGCTTGAGAGTTATGACCAAAAACTCACAGGTTTTGCGCTTTATGGCCATTTTCATGAGCTATTGACCATAGTTTCCGGGTTCTAGGGAAATTTAAAACGAGCGTAAAACCTGATACAATACTTGAGAGTCATGACCAAAAAATCGTCGTTTTCGCTCTTTATGGCCATTTTCACGAGCTATTCCCCACAGTTTTGCGGTTCGAGGGCGATTTACAACGACCATAAGACCTGATACATGTTTGAGATTTATGACCAATAACTCGTCGTTTTCGCGTTGTATGGCCAGTTTCATGAGGTTGCCCATAGGTTTTGGTTCTAGGGAGATTTAAAACAACCATAATACTAGCTACATGTTTGAGATCTATGACCTAAAATTCGTCGTTTTCGTGCTTTATGGCCATTTTCATGAGCTATTGCCCATACTTTTGGGCTTCTTGGGCGATTTCCAACGACCGTAAGACCCGATACATGTTTGAGATTTATGACCAAAAACCCTAAACCCTAGACCCTAAACCCTAAACCCCCAAAACCCTAAAAATCGCCCTAGAATTCTCCCTTTTTGTGATTTATGGCCATTTTCATGAGCTATTGCCCATAGTTTTGGGCTTCTTGGGCGATTTACAACAACCGTAAGACCCGATACAATGCTTCAGATTTATGACAAAAAACTCGTTGTTTTTGCGCTTTATGGCTATTTTCACGAGCTATTCCCACAGTTTGCGGGTTCAAGGCCGATTTACAACGACCGTAAGACCTGATACATGTTTAAGAGTTATGACCAAAAACTCGTCGTTTTCGTGTTGTATGGCCATGTTCATGAGCTTACACATAGTTTTGGGTTATAGGGAGATTTAAAACAACCGTAAGACTAGCTACATGTTTGAGAGTTATGACCTAAAATTCGTCGTTTTCGCGCTTTATGGCCATTTTCATGAGCTATTACCCATACTTTTGGGCTTCTTGGGCGATTTCCAACGACCGAAAGACCCGATACATGTTTGAGATTTATGAACAAAAACCCTAAACCCTAAAGCCTAGACCCTAGACCCTAGACCCTGAACCCTAAACCCTAAACCCCAAAACCCTAAAAATCCCCCTAGAATTCTCCCTTTTTGTGATTTATGGCCATTTTCATGAGCTATTGCCCATAGTTTTGGGCTTCTTGGGCGGTTTACAACAACCGCAAGACCCGATACAGTGCATGAGAGTTGTGACCAAAAACTCGTTGTTTTCGTGCTTTATGGACGTTTTCATGAGCTATTGCCTAGAGTTTTGGGGTTCGAAGGTAATTTACAATGACCGTAAGACCTACTACAGGTTGAGAGTTATGACCAAAACTCATCGTTTTCGCGCTTTATGGCCGCTTTCATGAGCTATTGCCCATAGTTTTGGGCTTCTTGGGCGATTTAGAACGACCGTAAGACCTAGTACATGTTTGAGAGTTATGACCAAAAACTCGCTGTTTTTGCACTTTATCGCCATTTTCATGAGCTATTGACCATAGTTTTGGGGTGGTAGGGCGATTTACAATGAGCGTAAGACTCGATACAATTGCTTGAGAGTTATGACCAAAACCTCATCGTTTTCGCTCTTTATGGCCGTTTTCATGAGCCATTAACCACAATTTTTGGCTTCGAGGGCGATTTACAACGACCGTAAGACCTGATACATGTTTGCGAGTGATGACCAAAAACTCGTCGATTTCGCACGTTATGGCCATGTTCATGAGCTATTGACCATAGTTTTGGGTTCTAGAGTGATTAAAACGACTGTAAAACCAGATAAATGTTTGCCAGTTATGACCAATAAATCATCGTTTTCGCGCTTTATGGCGGTTTTCATGAGCTATTGCCCATAGTTTTGGGCTTCTTGGGTGATTTACAACAACCGTAAGACCAAATACATTTTTGCGAGTTATGACCAAAAACTCGTCGTTTTTGCGCTTTATGGTCATTTTCAGGAGCTATTACCCATAGTTTTGCGGTTCGAGGGCGATTTACAACGACCGTAAGACCTGATACATGTTTGAGAGTTATGACCAAAAACTCGTCGTTTTCGCGTTGTATGGCCATGTTCATGAGTTTGCCCATAGTTTTGGGTTCTAGGGAGATTTAAAACAACTGTAAGACTAGCTACATGTTGAGAGTTATGACCTAAATTTCGTCGTTTTCGCGCTTTATGGCCATTTTCATGAGCTATTACCCATACTTTTGGGCTTCCTGGGCGATTTCCAACGATCGTAAGACCCGATACATGTTTGAGATTTATGACCAAAAACCCTAGACCCTAAACCCCAAAAACCCTAAAAATCGTCCTAGAATTCTCCCTTTTTGTGATTTATGGCCATTTTCATGAGCTATTGCCCATAGTTTTGGGCTTCTTGGGTGATTACAACAACTGTAAGACCCGATATAATGCTTGAGAGTTATGACCAAAAACTCACAGGTTTTGCGCTTTATGGCGATTTTCATGAGCTATTGACCATAGTTTCGGGGTTCTAGGGAATTTAAAACGAGCGTAAAATCCGATACAATACTTGAGAGTCATGACCAAAAATCGTCGTTTTCGCTCTTTATGGCCATTTTCACGAGCTATTCCCCATAGTTTTGCTGTTCGAGGGCGATTTACAACGACCATAAGACCTGATACATGTTTGAGAGTTATGACCAATAACTCGTCATTTTCGCGTTGTATGGCCATGTTCATGAGGTTGCCCATAGGTTTGGGTTCTAGGAGATTTAAAACAACCGTAAGACTAGCTACATGTTTGAGATTTATGACCTAAAAATCGTCGTTTTCGTGCTTTATGGCCATTTTCATGAGCTATTGCCATACTTTTGGCTTCTTGGGCGATTTCCAACGACCGTAAGACCCGATACATGTTTGAGATTTATGACCAAAAACCCTAAACCCTAGACCCTAAACCCTACACCCTAAACCCTAAACCCTAAAAACCCTAAAAATCGCCCTAGAATTCTGCATTTTTGTGATTTATGGCCATTTTCATGAGCTTTTGCCCATAGTTTTGGGCGTCTTGGGCGATTTACAACAACCGTAAGACCCGATACAATGCTTGAGATTTATGACAAAAAACTCGATCTTTTTGCGCTTTATGGCCATTTTCACGAGCTATTCCCCACAGTTTTGCGGTTCGAGGGCGATTTACAACGACCGTAAGACCTAATACATGTTTGAGAGTTATGACCAAGAACTCGTCGTTTTGCATTGTATGGCCATGTTCATGAGCTTACTCATAGTTTTGGGTTATAGGGAGATTTAAAACAACCATAAGACTAGCTACATGTTTGAGAGTTATGACCTAAAATTCGTCGTTTTCGCGCTTTATGGCCATTTTCATGAGCTATTACCCATACTTTTGGGCTTCTTGGGCGATTTCCAACAACTGAAAGACCCGATACATGTTTGAGATTTATGACCAAAAACCCTAAACCCTAAAGCCTAAACCCTAAACCCTAAACCCCAAAAACCCTAAAAATCCGCCTAGAATTCGCCCTTTTTGTGATTTATGGCCATTTTCATGAGCTATTGCCCATAGTTTTGGGCTTCTTGGGCGGTTTACAACAACCACAAGACCCGATACAGTGCATGACAGTTGTGACCAAAAACTCATTGTTTTCGTGCTTTATGGACGTTTTCATGAGCTATTGCCTAGAGTTTTGGGGTTCGAGGGTAATTTAGAATGACCGTAAGACCTACTACAGGTTTGAGAGTTATGACCAAAACTCATCGTTTTCGCGCTTTATGGCCGCTTTCATGAGCTATTGCCCATAGTTTTGGGCTTCTTGGGCGATTTAGAACGACCGTAAGACCTACTACATGTTTGAGAGTTATGACCAAAAACTCGCTGTTTTTGCACTTTATCGCCATTTTCATGAGCTATTGACCATAGTTTTGGGGTGGTAGGGCGATTTACAATGAGCGTAAGACTCGATACAATGCTTGAGAGTTATGACCAAAACCTCATCGTTTTCGCTCTTTATGGCCGTTTTCATGAGCCATTAACCACAATTTTTGGGTTCGAGGGCGATTTACAACGACCGTAAGACCTGATACATGTTTGCGAGTTATGACCAAAAACTCGTCGATTTCGCACGTTATGGCCATGTTCATGAGCTATTGACCATAGTTTTGGGTTCTAGAGTGATTTAAAACGACTGTAAAACCAGATAAATGTTTGCCAGTTATGACCAATAAATCATCGTTTTCGTGCTTTATGGCGGTTTTCATGAGCTATTGCCCATAGTTTTGGGCTTCTTGGGTGATTTACAACAACCGTAAGACCAAATACATTTTTGCGAGTTATGACCAAAACTCGTCGTTTTTGCGCTTTATGGTCATTTTCAGGAGCTATTACCCATAGTTTTGCGGTTCGAGGGCGATTTACAACGACCGTAAGACCTGATACATGTTTGAGAGTTATGACCAAAAACTCGTCGTTTTCGCGTTGTATGGCCATGTTCATGAGTTTGCCCATAGTTTTGGGTTCTAGGGAGATTTAAAACAACTGTAAGACTAGCTACATGTTTGAGAGTTATGACCTAAAATTCGTCGTTTTCGCGCTTTATGGCCATTTTCATGAGCTATTACCCATACTTTTGGGCTTCCTGGGCGATTTCCAACGATCGTAAGACCCGATACATGTTTGAGATTTATGACCAAAAACCCTAGACCCTAAACCCCAAAAACCCTAAAAATCGTCCTAGAATTCTCCCTTTTTGTGATTTATGGCCATTTTCATGAGCTATTGCCCATAGTTTTGGGCTTCTTGGGTGATTTACAACAACTGTAAGACCCGATATAATGCTTGAGAGTTATGACCAAAAACTCACAGGTTTTGCGCTTTATGGCCATTTTCATGAGCTATTGACCATAGTTTCGGGGTTCTAGGGAAATTTAAAACGAGCGTAAAACCCGATACAATACTTGAGATTCATGACCAAAAATCGTCGTTTTCGCTCTTTATGGCCATTTTCACGAGCTATTCCCCACAGTTTTGCGGTTCGAGGGCGATTTACAACGACCATAAGACCTGATACATGTTTGAGAGTTATGACCAATAACTCGTCGTTTTCGCGTTGTATGGCCATGTTCATGAGGTTGCCCATAGGTTTGGGTTCTAGGGAGATTTAAAACAACCGTAAGACTAGCTACATGTTTGAGATCTATGACCTAAAATTCGTCGTTTTCGTGCTTTATGGCCATTTTCATGAGCTATTGCCCATACTTTTGGGCTTCTTGGGCGATTTCCAACGACCGTAAGACCCGATACATGTTTGAGATTTATGACCAAAAACCCTAAACCCTAGACCCTAAACCCTACACCCTAAACCCTAAACCCCAAAAACCCTAAAAATCGCCCTAGAATTCTCCCTTTTTGTGATTTATGGCCATTTTCATGAGCTATTGCCCATAGTTTTGGGGTTCTTGGGCGATTTACAACAACCGTAAGACCAGATACAATGCTTCAGATTTATGACAAAAAACTCGTTGTTTTTGCGCTTTATGGCCATTTTCACGAGCTATTCCCCACAGTTTTGCGGTTCAAGGGCGATTTACAACGACCGTAAGACCTGATACATGTTTGAGAGTTATGACCAAAAACTCGTCGTTTTCGTGTTGTATGGCTATGTTCATGATCTTACACATAGTTTTGGGTTATAGGGAGATTTAAAACAACCGTAGACTAGCTACATGTTTGAGAGTTATGACCTAAAATTCGTCGTTTTCGCGCTTTATGGCCATTTTCATGAGCTATTACCCATACTTTTGGGCTTCTTGGGCGATTTCCAACGACCGAAAGACCCGATACATGTTTGAGGTTTATGAACAAAAACCCTAAACCATAAAGCCTAGACCCTAGACCCTAGACCCTGAACCCTAAACCCCAAAAACACTAAAAATCCCCCTAGAATTCTCCCTTTTTGTGATTTATGGCCATTTTCACGAGCTATTGCCCATAGTTTTGGGCTTCTTGGGCGGTTTACAACAACCGCAAGACCCGATACAGTGCATGAGAGTTGTGACCAAAAACTCGTTGTTTTCGTGCTTTATGGACGTTTTCATGAGCTATTGCCTAGAGTTTTGGGGTTCGAGGGTAATTTACAATGACCATAAGACCTACTACAGGTTTGAGAGTTATGACCAAAACTCATCGTTTTCGCGCTTTATGGCCGCTTTCATGAGCTATTGCCCATAGTTTTGGGCTTCTTAGGCGATTTAGAACGACCATAAGACCTACTACATGTTTGAGAGTTATGACCAAAAACTCGCTGTTTTTGCACTTTATCGCCATTTTCATGAGCTATTGACCATAGTTTTGGGGTTGTAGGGCGATTTACAATGAGCGTAAGACTCGATACAATGCTTGAGAGTTATGACCAAAAACTCATCGTTTTCGCTCTTTATGGCCGTTTTCATGAGCCCTTAACCACAATTTTTGGGTTCGAGGGAGATTTACAACGACCGTAAGACCTGATACATGTTTGCGAGTTATGACCAAAAACTCGTCGATTTCGCACTTTATGGCCATGTTCATGAGCTATTGACCATAGTTTTGGGTTCTAGAGTGATTGAAAAGGACTGTAAAACCAGATACATGTTTGCTAGTTATGACCAATAAATCATCGTTTTCGCGCTTTATGGCAGTTTTCATGAGCTATTGCCCATAGTTTTGGGCTTCTTGGGTGATTTACAACAACCGTAAGACCAAATACATTTTTGCGAGTTATGACCAAAAACTCGTCGTTTTTGCGCTTTATGGTCATTTTCAGGAGCTATTACCCATAGTTTTGCGGTTCGAGGGCGATTTACAACGACCGTAAGACCTGATACATGTTTGAGAGTTATGACCAAAAACTCGTCGTTTTCGTGTTGTATGGCCATGTTCATGAGTTTGCCCATAGTTTTGGGTTCTAGGGAGATTTAAAACAACTGTAAGACTAGCTACATGTTTGAGAGTTATGACCTAAAATTCGTCGTTTTCGCGCTTTATGGCCATTTTCATGAGCTATTACCCATACTTTTGGGCTTCTTGGGCGATTTCCAACGATCGTAAGACCCGATACATGTTTGAGATTTATGACCAAAAACCCTAAACCCTAAACCCTAGACCCTAAACCCTACACCCTAAACCCCAAAAACCCTAAAAATCGCCCTAGAATTCTCCCTTTTTGTGATTTATGGCCATTTTCATGAGCTATTGCCCATAGTTTTGGGCTTCTTGGGTGATTTACAACAACTGTAAGACCCGATATAATGCTTGAGAGTTATGACTAAAAAGTCACAGGTTTTGCGCTTTATGGCCATTTTCATGAGCTATTGACCGTAGTTTTGGGGTTCTAGGGGCGATTTAAAACGAGCGTAAAACCCGATACAATGCTTGAGAGTCATGACCAAAAAATCGTCGGTTTCGCTCTTTATGGCCATTTTCACGAGCTATTCCCCACAGTTTTGCGGTTCGAGGGCGATTTACAACGACCGTAAGACATGATACATGTTTGAGAGTTATGACCAAAAACTCGTCGTTTTCGCGTTGTATGGCCATGTTCATGAGCTTACTCATAGTTTTGGGTTATAGGGAGATTTAAAACAACCGTAAGACTAGCTACATGTTTGAGAGTTATGACCTAAAATTCATCGTTTTTGCGCTTTATGGCCATTTTCATGAGCAATTACCCATACTTTTGGGCTTCTTGGGTGATTTCCAACGATCGTAAGACCCGATACAAGTTTGAGATTTATGACCAAAAATCCTAAACCCTAGACCCTAAACCCTAAACCCCCAAAACACTAAAAATCGCCCTAGAATTCTCCCTTTTTGTGATTGATGGCCATTTTCGTGAGCTATTGCCCATAGTTTTGGGCTTCTTGGGCGATTTACAACAACCGTAAGAACCGATATAATGCTTGAGAGTTATGACCAAAAACTCACAGGTTTTGCGCTTTATGGCCATTTTCATGAGCTATTGACCATAGTTTTGGGGTTCTAGGGCCATTTAAAACGAGCGTAAAACCCGATATAATGCTTGAGAGTCATGACCAAAAAATCGTCGTTTTCGCTCTTTATGGCCATTTTCACGAGCTATTCGCCACAGTTTTGCAGTTCGAGGGCGATTTACAACGACCGTAAGACATGATACATGTTTGAGAGTTATGACCAAAAACTCGTCGTTTTCGCGTTGTATGGCCATGTTCATGAGTTTGCCCATAGGTTTGGGTTCTAGGGAGATTTAAAACAACCGTAAGACTAGCTACATGTTTGAGATTTATGACCTAAAATTCGTCGTTTTCGTGCTTTATGGCCATTTTCATGAGCTATTACCCATACTTTTGGGCTTCCTGGGCGATTTCCAACGATCGTAAGACCCGATACATGTTTGAGATTTATGACCAAAAACCCTAGACCCTAAACCCCAAAAACCCAAAAAATCGTCCTAGAATTCTCCCTTTTTGTGATTTATGGCCATTTTCATGAGCTATTCCCCATAGTTTTGGGCTTCTTGGGAGATTTACAACAACCGTAAGACCCGATACAATGCTTGAGATTTATGACAAAAAACTCGTTGTTTTTGCGCTTTATGGCCATTTTCACGAGCTATTCCCCACAGTTTTGCGGTTCGAGGGCGATTTACAACGACCATAAGACCTAATACATGTTTGAGAGTTATGACCAAGAACTCGTCGTTTTTGCATTGTATGGCCATGTTCATGAGCTTACTCATAGTTTTGGGTTATAGGGAGATTTAAAAAAACCGTAAGACTAGCTACATGTTTGAGAGTTATGACCTAAAATTCGTCGTTTTCGCGCTTTATGGCCATTTTCATGAGCTATTACCCATACTTTTGGGCTTCTTGGGTGATTTCCAACAACTGAAAGACCCGATACATGTTTGAGATTTATGACCAAAAACCCTAAACCCTAAAGCCTAAACCCTGGACCCTGAACCCTAAACCCTAAACCCCAAAAACCCTAAAAATCGCCCTAGAGTTCTCCCTTTTTGTGATTTATGGCCATTTTCATGAGCTATTGCCCATAGTTTTGGGCTTCTTGGGCGGTTTACAACAACCGTAAGACCTGATACAATGCATGAGAGTTATGACCAAAAACTCGTCGATTTCGCACTTGATGGCCATGTTCATGAGCTATTGACCATAGTTTTGGGTTCTAGAGTGATTGAAAACGACTGTAAAACCAGATACATGTTTGCCAGTTATGACCAATAAATCATCGCTTTCGCGCTTTATGGCGGTTTTCATGAGCTATTGCCCATAGTTTTGGGCTTCTTGGGTGATTTACAACAACCGTAAGACCAAATACATTTTTGCGAGTTATGACCAAAAACTCGTCGTTTTTGCGCTTTATGGTCATTTTCAGGAGCTATTACCCATAGTTTTGCGGTTCGAGGGCGATTTACAACGACCGTAAGACCTGATACATGTTTGAGAGTTATGAACAAAAACTCGTCGTTTTCGTGTTGTATGGCCATGTTCATGAGTTTGCCCATAGTTTTGGGTTCTAGGGAGATTTAAAACAACTGTAAGACTAGCTACATGTTTGAGAGTTATGACCTAAAATTCGTCGTTTTCGCGCTTTATGGCCATTTTCATGAGCTATTACCCATACTTTTGGGCTTCTTGGGCGATTTCCAACGATCGTAAGACCCGATACATGTTTGAGATTTATGACCAAAAACCCTAAACCCTAAACCCTAGACCCTAAACCCTACACCCTAAACCCCAAAAACCCTAAAAATCGCCCTAGAATTCTCCCTTTTTGTGATTTATGGCCATTTTCATGAGCTAGTGCCCATATTTTTGGGCTTCTTGGGTGATTTACAACAACTGTAAGACCCGATATAATGCTTGAGAGTTATGACCAAAAACTCACAGGTTTCGCTCTTTATGGCCATTTTCATGAGCTATTGACCATAGTTTTGGGGTTCGAGGGCGATTTACAACGACCGTAAGACATGATACATGTTTGAGAGTTATGACCAAAAACTCGTCGTTTTCGCGTTGTATGGCCATGTTCATGAGCTTACTCATAGTTTTGGGTTATAGGGAGATTTAAAACAACCGTAAGACTAGCTACATGTTTGAGAGTTATGACCTAAAATTCGTCGTTTTTGCGCTTTATGGCCATTTTCATGAGCAATTACCCATACTTTTGGGCTTCTTGGGTGATTTCCAACGATCGTAAGACCCGATACAAGTTTGAGATTTATGACCAAAAATCCTAAACCCTAGACCCTAAACCCTAAACCCTAAACCCCCAAAACACTAAAAATCGCCCTAGAATTCTCCCTTTTTGTGATTGATGGCCATTTTCGTGAGCTATTGCCCATAGTTTTGGGCTTCTTGGGCGATTTACAACAACCGTAAGAACCGATATAATGCTTGAGAGTTATGACCAAAAACTCACAGGTTTTGCGCTTTATGGCCATTTTCATGAGCTATTGACCATAGTTTTGGGGTTCTAGGGCCATTTAAAACGAGCGTAAAACCCGATACAATTCTTGAGAGTCATGACCAAAAAATCGTCGTTTTCGCTCTTTATGGCCATTTTCACGAGCTATTCGCCACAGTTTTGCAGTTCGAGGGCGATTTACAACGACCGTAAGACATGATACATGTTTGAGAGTTATGACCAAAAACTCGTCGTTTTCGCGTTGTATGGCCATGTTCATGAGTTTGCCCATAGGTTTGGGTTCTAGGGAGATTTAAAACAACCGTAAGACTAGCTACATGTTTGAGATTTATGACCTAAAATTCGTCGTTTTCGTGCTTTATGGCCATTTTCATGAGCTATTACCCATACTTTTGGGCTTCTTGGGCGATTTCCAACGACCGTAAGACCCGATACATGTTTGAGATTTATGACCAAAAACCCTAAACCCTAGACCCTAAACCCTAAACCCCCAAAACCCTAAAAATCGCCCTAGAATTCTGCCTTTTTGTGATTTATGGCCATTTTCATGAGCTATTCCCCATAGTTTTGGGCTTCTTGGGCGATTTACAACAACCGTAAGACCCGATACAATGCTTGAGATTTATGACAAAAAACTCGTTGTTTTTGCGCTTTATGGCCATTTTCACGAGCTATTCCCCACAGTTTTGCGGTTCGAGGGCGATTTACAACGACCATAAGACCTAATACATGTTTGAGAGTTATGACCAAGAACTCGTCGTTTTTGCATTGTATGGCCATGTTCATGAGCTTACTCATAGTTTTGGGTTATAGGGAGATTTAAAAAAACCGTAAGACTAGCTACATGTTTGAGAGTTATGACCTAAAATTCGTCGTTTTCGCGCTTTATGGCCATTTTCATGAGCTATTACCCATACTTTTGGGCTTCTTGGGCGATTTCCAACAACTGAAAGACCCGATACATGTTTGAGATTTATGACCAAAAACCCTAAACCCTAAAGCCTAAACCCTGGACCCTGAACCCTAAACCCTAAACCCTAAACCCCAAAAACCCTAAAAATCGCCCTAGAGTTCTCCCTTTTTGTGATTTATGGCCATTTTCATGAGCTATTGCCCATAGTTTTGGGCTTCTTGGGCGGTTTACAACAACCGTAAGACCTGATACAATGCATGAGAGTTATGACCAAAAACTCGTCGATTTCGCACTTTATGGCCATGTTCATGAGCTATTGACCATAGTTTTGGGTTCTAGAGTGATTGAAAACGACTGTAAAACCAGATACATGTTTGCCAGTTATGACCAATAAATCATCGCTTTCACGCTTTATGGCGGTTTTCATGAGCTATTGCCCATAGTTTTGGGCTTCTTGGGTGATTTACAACAACCGTAAGACCAAATACATTTTTGCGAGTTATGACCAAAAACTCGTCGTTTTTGCGCTTTATGGTCATTTTCAGGAGCTATTACCCATAGTTTTGCGGTTCGAGGGCGATTTACAACGACCGTAAGACCTGATACATGTTTGAGAGTTATGAACAAAAACTCGTCGTTTTCGTGTTGTATGGCCATGTTCATGAGTTGGCCCATAGTTTTGGGTTCTAGGGAGATTTAAAACAACTGTAAGACTAGCTACATGTTTGAGAGTTATGACCTAAAATTCGTCGTTTTCGCGCTTTATGGCCATTTCCATGAGCTATTACCCATACTTTTGGGCTTCTTGGGCGATTTCCAACGATCGTAAGACCCGATACATGTTTGAGATTTATGACCAAAAACCCTAAACCCTAAACCCTAGACCCTAAACCCTACACCCTAAACCCCAAAAACCCTAAAAATCGCCCTAGAATTCTCCCTTTTTGTGATTTATGGCCATTTTCATGAGCTAGTGCCCATATTTTTGGGCTTCTTGGGTGATTTACAACAACTGTAAGACCCGATATAATGCTTGAGAGTTATGACCAAAAACTCACAGGTTTCGCTCTTTATGGCCATTTTCATGAGCTATTGACCATAGTTTTGGGGTTCGAGGGCGATTTACAACGACCGTAAGACATGATACATGTTTGAGAGTTATGACCAAAAACTCGTCGTTTTCGCGTTGTATGGCCATGTTCATGAGCTTACTCATAGTTTTGGGTTATAGGGAGATTTAAAACAACCGTAAGACTAGCTACATGTTTGAGAGTTATGACCTAAAATTCGTCGTTTTTGCGCTTTATGGCCATTTTCATGAGCAATTACCCATACTTTTGGGCTTCTTGGGTGATTTCCAACGATCGTAAGACCCGATACAAGTTTGATATTTATGACCAAAAATCCTAAACCCTAGACCCTAAACCCTAAACCCTAAACCCCCAAAACACTAAAAATCGCCCTAGAATTCTCCCTTTTTGTGATTGATGGCCATTTTCGTGAGCTATTGCCCATAGTTTTGGGCTTCTTGGGCGATTTACAACAACCGTAAGAACCGATATAATGCTTGAGAGTTATGACCAAAAACTCACAGGTTTTGCGCTTTATGGCCATTTTCATGAGCTATTGACCATAGTTTTGGGGTTCTAGGGCCATTTAAAACGAGCGTAAAACCCGATACAATGCTTGAGAGTCATGACCAAAAAATCGTCGTTTTCGCTCTTTATGGCCATTTTCACGAGCTATTCGCCACAGTTTTGCAGTTCGAGGGCGATTTACAACGACCGTAAGACATGATACATGTTTGAGAGTTATGACCAAAAACTCGTCGTTTTCGCGTTGTATGGCCATGTTCATGAGTTTGCCCATAGGTTTGGGTTCTAGGGAGATTTAAAACAACCGTAAGACTAGCTACATGTTTGAGATTTATGACCTAAAATTCGTCGTTTTCGTGCTTTATGGCCATTTTCATGAGCTATTACCCATACTTTTGGGCTTCTTGGGCGATTTCCAACGACCGTAAGACCCGATACATGTTTGAGATTTATGACCAAAAACCCTAAACCCTAGACCCTAAACCCTAAACCCCCAAAACCCTAAAAATCGCCCTAGAATTCTGCCTTTTTGTGATTTATGGCCATTTTCATGAGCTATTCCCCATAGTTTTGGGCTTCTTGGGCGATTTACAACAACCGTAAGACCCGATACAATGCTTGAGATTTATGACAAAAAACTCGTTGTTTTTGCGCTTTATGGCCATTTTCACGAGCTATTCCCCACAGTTTTGCGGTTCGAGGGCGATTTACAACGACCATAAGACCTAATACATGTTTGAGAGTTATGACCAAGAACTCGTCGTTTTTGCATTGTATGGCCATGTTCATGAGCTTACTCATAGTTTTGGGTTATAGGGAGATTTAAAAAACCGTAAGACTAGCTACATGTTTGAGAGTTATGACCTAAAATTCGTCGTTTTCGCGCTTTATGGCCATTTTCATGAGCTATTACCCATACTTTTGGGCTTCTTGGGCGATTTCCAACAACTGAAAGACCCGATACATGTTTGAGATTTATGACCAAAAACCCTAAACCCTAAAGCCTAAACCCTGGACCCTGAACCTAAACCCTAAACCCCAAAAACCCTAAAAATCGCCCTAGAGTTCTCCCTTTTTGTGATTTATGGCCATTTTCATGAGCTATTGCCCATAGTTTTGGGCTTCTTGGGCGGTTTACAACAACCGTAAGACCTGATACAATGCATGAGAGTTATGACCAAAAACTCGTCGATTTCGCACTTTATGGCCATGTTCATGAGCTATTGACCATAGTTTTGGGTTCTAGAGTGATTGAAAACGACTGTAAAACCAGATACATGTTTGCCAGTTATGACCAATAAATCATCGCTTTCGCGCTTTATGGCGGTTTTCATGAGCTATTGCCCATAGTTTTGGGCTTCTTGGGTGATTTACAACAACCGTAAGACCAAATACATTTTTGCGAGTTATGACCAAAAACTCGTCGTTTTTGCGCTTTATGGTCATTTTCAGGAGCTATTACCCATAGTTTTGCGGTTCGAGGGCGATTTACAACGACCGTAAGACCTGATACATGTTTGAGAGTTATGAACAAAAACTCGTCGTTTTCGTGTTGTATGGCCATGTTCATGAGTTTGCCCATAGTTTTGGGTTCTAGGGAGATTTAAAACAACTGTAAGACTAGCTACATGTTTGAGAGTTATGACCTAAAATTCGTCGTTTTCGCGCTTTATGGCCATTTTCATGAGCTATTACCCATACTTTTGGGCTTCTTGGGCGATTTCCAACGATCGTAAGACCCGATACATGTTTGAGATTTATGACCAAAAACCCTAAACCCTAAACCCTAGACCCTAAACCCTACACCCTAAACCCCAAAAACCCTAAAAATCGCCCTAGAATTCTCCCTTTTTGTGATTTATGGCCATTTTCATGAGCTAGTGCCCATATTTTTGGGCTTCTTGGGTGATTTACAACAACTGTAAGACCCGATATAATGCTTGAGAGTTATGACCAAAAACTCACAGGTTTCGCTCTTTATGGCCATTTTCATGAGCTATTGACCATAGTTTTGGGGTTCGAGGGCGATTTACAACGACCGTAAGACATGATACATGTTTGAGAGTTATGACCAAAAACTCGTCGTTTTC